>JAQISU010000071.1:8357500-9047500 GCA_029339505.1 Unio delphinus
AAAAGTCCAGGTCAAGTGAATTTTCTAGAAAAATTTCCCATTTAAATAATAATAAACCCTAAATGACAAATTTGGATTTAATAATTAAAAATAAATAAAATTAAATCCAATAGCCGTAACACCTTCCCCCATAAAATAAAAAGAAAGGTTTATATGATAAAACTTTCTTTTTATCACAAACCAATTTACATCTGAGATTAAAAATTACACAATATAATGAATTATACACGGGAAAGAGTGTTTACAATTATTTTATCAAGAAATAGCCTCAAATGTTTAACTTGTCCATGTCCCACAAAATGTCCTAGGAAAGGCACACAATCACAATAGAACTCACTTTTAGACAAATTAATTGTCAAACATACATTAGTGAGTCTGTTAAAGAATTATCGAATTGTTGCTAGATGTTCTCTCCAGGTGTCGTTGTAGATGATGACGTCACAAATCTCTAGACCAGTGATGAACATTTTTATGAGACGTTGAAATGGACTTTCTTTATATTGGTAGAGTCCTTTTGGAGTCGCAATGTTGAGTTTTCCTTTGCTCTTTCCGTAGTGGAATCGGCCAAAATCCTTTCAGAAGGTCAGAATTTGGTGACGTACTTGGTATTCCCAATTTTATCAATAGAATAGTCACTTCTTGTTAATGGGAATGAATCTGTTTTTGTCACTCTGTTCACCTTCTTTTAATCAGTACACATACAGAGAGTTTTATCTGGTTTAGGAACAAATATGCATAGTGAACTGCAATCACTTTTACTGGGCTTGATAAAATCATTCTCCAGCAAATATTGAATTTCCTTTTCAAGTATTCCTGTTTGAGTGGACTCGTCCAGCATGGATGCTGTTTGGAATTTTCAATTTCAACGTCATGAAAATTTTGTTTGTCCTTGTAAGAATATCTGGACATAAGTGCTCATATAATAATAACTTTCAGTTCATTTCTTTCTTGCACTTGCAACTGTGAAAGTTTCTGGTCTAGATTTTTTTTACAATTTCTAAATTCCAACAATTCGTAGCTCCAAAATCAGTCGAATCCTGATGATATTCCTTCACTAAATAGGACTGGTATAATTAAATTAATTACATATTTAACATGGCTATTTCTTTCAATACACTGGTATTCCTATAATTAATTTAGATCCCAGGAGCACTAATACTATAATTTAACTAATTCATTTTCTTCTTAACTTTGTAAGGGCCGTAATATCTAATTTGAAGTAAAGTAAGAAGAATGAATAAGAGTAACACAACTCCATTATCAGACTCAAAAGTTCTCTCCCTTGTATTTCTTTCAAACCTTAGCTTCATTTTTAACTTTAATTGATTACTTGACTTGGTCTTGGGTAGGGAATCCACACAATCTACCATAATTCCACTGAATGTTTCATCAAACGTAGGAATAGGTTGCAGATGAGCCTTACGTATCTTCTGATTGGGTTTTCCTACCATTTGACAAGTATGACAAGACCTACAGTATTTGGCAACATCACTTTTGATTTCTGGCCAATAGAAATGAGTTAAGATCTTGTGATACATTTTATTAATCCCTAAATGACCAGTCAAAGGAGTTTCATGGGCCAGATTAAGTATTTCCTGTCTGTAAGGTTTTGGAACTACTATTTGATAGTTCACTGACCATTCATCACCAGCAGGTACCTCGGGAGGTCTCCATTTTCTCATAAGAATTCCATTTTTAATGAAATAACAGACAGGAACTTCAGTAACTTCAATCTCATTTATGACCCTTTGAAACAAACAGGAGATCTCAGGATCTTTTTCCTGTTCAACGACAAGTGACTGTCGTTTATCACCCTGATTAAGAGAATGAGTTATTAAAAGATGATCACTATGATCAATACCTTCTGATTGATCTAAACCAAGAGTAAACGTGATCTTATCAAGAACCTGACCTATACAAGTGCCAGTTGAAGGAATGCTGCCTTCTGTAACATCACTCTCAAAATCATCACCCTGATTAAAGTAAAGAGAATGAGTTGTCAAAAGAGGATCACTATGATCAATACTTTCTGATTGATCTAAACCAAGAGTAAAAGTGACCTCATCAAAAACCTGACCTATACAAGCGTCAGTTAAAGGAATACTGGCTTTTTCAACACAAGCCTGACCCATGCAGGAGTCAGATAAGGGAATGCTGCCCTCACTAACATAATCCTGACCCATGCATTTGTCAACGAAGGGAATACTGCCCTTTTCAACTTCATTCTCAAGAGCTTTCTTTACCATAGCTCTAGTAACTGTACAAGCTTGAAATATATCAGGGACTTCTTTTTCAATTGGATCAACTTTCTGATCCAAATTAGGCTTGTCAGTTACAAGTGGATTAACCACAACCTTGTCCCCAGCTAAGTCGTTGCCTAGCAATAAATCGATTCCCTCAACAGGTAAAACCGAGACTGTTCCGATTGTCACAGGTCCTGACACTAAGTCTGATGACAAATTTACACAATGGAGAGGAACATTAACAAAACAGCACTCCAACCCCTGAATAAGAACACTTTCATTAGAAGAAGACTTCTCAGATAAAGGCAAAGTACCTGATAATAAAAGACTCTGAGAAGCTCCTGTGTCCCTTAAAATTTTAATAGGGGTGGGATTGGCTGAATCACCCAAGAGTGATACAGAACCCTTCGATATGAATGGTTCATAATTCTCCATATCAAAATCAGACTGGGATTTATTAGACCCAACAAATGTATTGATTTCAATACATGACTGTGACCTTGACCTCTTGTAAATAAGAGCATTTGGAACAGGCCTATCTTGATTTGATTCTGTTGCCTATTTTTCAATTTGTAGCAATCAGAAATAACGTGTCCTTTTTTCTTGCAAAAGTTACACGTCGGAAGAGACAAGGATCTAGAATCAAACTTCTCTGAAGTCTGATTTTTGAAAGTTGTGTTAGTTTGAGTTTTAGAAGGGCTTGAATTAGGCGGAAATTCTTTTCTGCCAGAAAATTGTTGAGTAGAAGTCTTGTTAACAAAAGGAACTTTATGTGTCAAAGAATATTCGTCAGCAGCTCGAGCAGCATTTTCTAAGGTTTCAATCTGATGCTCATCAAGATAAGTTTTAACATCATTATGGACACAGTTTTTGAACTCTTCATTTAATATAATTTGCTTGAGAGTTTGATAATCTTGCTCGACTTTCTTGGCTAAACACCATCTATCAAACAACTGCTCTTTTTGTCTAGCAAATTCGACATGAGTTTGTCCAGCTTCTTTTCTGTAATTTCTAAATTTTTGCCTATAAGCTTCAGGAACTAACTCATAACCTCTTAAAATGCATTCTTTAACTACGTCATAATCACCACTTTGCTGAACAGACAGTGAAGTGTAAATCTCACTAGCCTTACCAGTAATTACACATTGTAGTAACTGAGTCCAATTCTCTCTTGGCCACTTTAAATTTTCTGCAACTTTTTAAAAAAGAATAAAATATTTGTCTACTTCTTTTTCTTTGAAAGGGGGCACTAATCTAATATTCCTTGCTAAATCAAAATTTTGATTTGAAGTATGATGATGATTCCCACTTGCCAGCTCCATTTCTTTCATTCTAATTTCATATTGTAATTGTTTTTCCTTCTCCCTTTCCTGTCTCTCTCTCTCTCCTCTTTTTCAAATTGTAATTGTCTTTCTTTATCCCTTTCCTGAAATTCCAGTTTCTTAAACTCTAATTCAGATTGTAATTGTCTTTCTTTCTCCTCTCTCTCAATTCGCATTTGCTCTTTTTGTAATTCAATTTGCTTCTCTTTCTCCCTTTCCTGAAACTCCAGTTTTTTTTAACTCTAATTCACTCTCCCTCTGAAATTCCAACTTCTTTAACTCTAATTCCATCTTGAATTTTAATTCTAATTCCTTCAGTTTAATGTCAGAGTCTGGTGTAGACTTACTGACTGGAATCAAAGCACTTTGTTCCAAAACATCCTGTTCTACCAAATACTGGACCAAAATCTTTTTGATATCTTGTTTCGTTAAAGAAGCTTTCACTTCAGAAAGATCGTATTTTCTGGCAAGTTGAACCAACTCGTCTTTTTTGAAAAGATCTAATTGCTCCTGGGTAGGATTAGAAAGAAATATTTCTACCTTAGATGTCATTTTGATACAAGCGTGTTAGCCTCACTAAAGATTTAAAATTCTCAAAAACTAGGGGAAATTCAAATTTAAATTCAAATTTATCTCAAATCTCAATCTCAATCCCGAGACGATAGCCACCAATTCTATGTTACGTGCTTAGGCTCGAATAAGCAGCAACACAGAAAGAGTGAAAACTAACAAGCTTGTAAAACTTTAACAATGATTTTATTAAGTACAATTATTCATAAAATAATTAAACTTACGGTTTTAGAGAAACAAATCCAACAAATATAGAATTCACAAAATAATCCACTAATGGAATTTCATGTCCTGATAAATAAATGTTCTAATAGTTCCAGGTTCGAATCTTGACGATGTAATAATCCAAAATGGCTGACAATGTCACGTGGTACAGTTCTTGTTTTAAATCATCCAAATGAAATTATGAAACATATGTCCTTTTCCAGATAAATAGAATAATTCTTCTTTTCCAACGAATTGACACAGTCCAGAACAATATAACACTCAAACATGAAAATACACAACTAATAACTTACAGCCCAAAGATTCTACTAAAATTAGCCTTCAAAACACAGCTATATATATATATATATGTAATTCCCTCATAAACAAGAGGAATCATGTGAGTCTGGAAGGTCATGGAAAAAGTACCTTCTTCAAGTCACGTAGAGATAGAATGAACCAGAAGGAAAAATCAGCCACTAATAAAATGCTGTCCCCGAAACCAACCAATAGAATTGAAGACTTGTTGACAATGTCTAAAGCAAGGTCAGATATTGAAGTAACCAAGCCAAGGTCAGCCTGTTTACCAGAAAAGTCCAGGTCAAGTGACTTTTTAATAATTAAAAATAAATAAAATTAAATCCAATAGCCGTAACACATAGTGTAAGTCTCTTAGTAAATATTTATATAGTGTAAGTCTCTTAGTAAATACAAGTTACATAGTGTAAGTCTCTTAGTAAATATTTACATAGTGTAAGACTCTTAGTAAATACTTACATAGTGTAAGTCTCTTAGTAAATACTTACATAGTGTAAGACTCTTAGTAAATACCTACATAGTGTAAGTCTCTTAGTAAATACAAGTTACATAGTGTAAGTCTCTTAGTAAATATTTACATAGTGTAAGACTCTTAGTAAATATTTACATAGTGTAAGACTCTTAGTAAATATTTACATAGTGTAAGACTCTTAGTAAATACTTACATAGTGTAAGACTCTTAGTAAATATTTACATAGTGTAAGTCTCTTAGTAAATACAAGTTACATAGTGTAAGTCTCTTAGTAAATATTTACATAGTGTAAGACTCTTAGTAAATATTTACATAGTGTAAGACTCTTAGTAAATACTTACATAGTGTAAGTCTCTTAGTAAATACTTACATAGTGTAGGTCTCTTAGTAAATATTTACATAGTGTAAGACTCTTAGTAAATACTTACATAGTGTAAGTCTCTTAGTAAATATTTACATAGTGTAAGACTCTTAGTAAATATTTACATAGTGTAAGACTCTTAGTAAATACTTACATAGTGTAAGACTCTTAGTAAATACTTACATAGTGTAAGACTCTTAGTAAATACTTACATAGTGTAAGACTCTTAGTAAATACTTACATAGTGTAAGACTCTTAGTAAATATTTACATAGTGTAAGTCTCTTAGTACTGAGAGACTGAAAAATGTAGGTGAAAGCAGCGCCGGTTTTAGGGCTGTGCGGGCCCGATGCGAAATGAAGACAGTGGGCCCAACAAAATCTAATTTCAACATCACTGAAAAAATTATGTAAACGATTCTTAGAAAAATAGATGTTTATTTCATTGGCAAAAAAATTCATCTCTCTTTTGAACATAAAACAGAAAATTTTCATTTAAAAAGCGGATTTAGTAAGAGTAAATGTAAAAATAAACTTGGGTCACCTTAAACTCTCCAATATACCGGTATTTGGTTGAATCTGATATAAACCATTGGTTTCATAAAGGCTTACGGATTTATGGCCACATGCTTGTTTTACAAGTTTATAAGTAAGCTTGGTTAGATGTGACTAAAATAATGTACTATAATTATTTTTTGTTGCTGGAGGCTATAACATTCAACTGTAATTTTTGGGCAACCCCACACCCACACTCCCAAACAAATACTATACAAGTGGTAAAGAAAAACTTGACAAGTACTTATCAAAAGCCACTTTTCATGGGACAAGTAGTTTAAAATAAGGAAATCGAACCTTACATTATTGGACATGTTCAAAATATGTTTTATAGAAAACAATGTCCAAGTATTAAAGTTTATATAAAAATAGCAGACCGAACGGTGAACAGATTTTGATGAAATATATGTACTAGCAATGCTTGTAAAGAAATTTAAAAAAAAGAAAATATTTTTTGTCTGCCTAACAATTTATTTTTCAAAAAATGAGCGTACACACTCAGGATAATAATTATAATGGACTTTCAACGGTTCCGTCCAAATTTCGTGTATTTTATACAATTATTTCCTGTTAATCTACATAGCGAAATTTGCGCACGTTTTCTTAATTAAAACACAATAAAATCGTTGTCACTATAACTTGAGACAAATGTCAAAGGATAGTTAGTTAGTTAGTTAGTTAGTTAGTTAGTTAGTTAGTTAGTTAGTTAGTTAGTTAGTTATGATTGAATGGCCGCAAATTAAGTAACAGAAAGAAGCAAAACAACAAGTTTAGTAAAACTTAAGAAATAACTTAATTATAAAAGTTATAAATGAAATGTAAGAGGAACTTAAAGAATTACGAATTAAATCCAAAGGAATCCTACATATATTCAAGCCCAAAAGAATCGAATGTGCCGTATGAATTTCAGATCCTAAAATGCACTGGAATGCCAACATTCATGATGTATCAAAACGACATCGTCCGAAAACCCATTGAATACTTCACAATAGGCCCATAGATTTATAGTCCAATGAGCACTTTGTAATTCCAGTGAGTAATTATAACACGTGTTTCTTCGCAAATATCTTAATAGAACATATTGTCTGAAGACATGTTACAACAAGAACATAAAGAATAAGACTGAGTAAAATTGACAAGCTCCATGCACATATATACATTTCCACATATACGTGGAAACTCAATTTCCTACTACTCCTATGTGACATATATATATGTCTATATATATATATATATATATATATATATATATATATATATATATATATATATATATATATATATATATATATATATATATATATATATATATATATGTCACATAGGAGTAGTAGGATATTGAGTATATATATGCGTTTCTTTTAAACATCAATACAGTATATATAAATGCAATGCTGTATACTTAGTAACACTTTCTAAAAAATAGAAACAAGAGAAAAGACTACAACCATACTAAACACATGTAAACGTCAGAAAGTTAAATCTCAGTTTTCTCCCTTGCTCATATATTGGACAAGATCCGTTTAGATTAATATAGTTTAATACATATACATTACTGGCAATGAAAACCTAGAGTTGCATTTTCAAAACCCTTCAAGCACTTTTCTCCTCCTGTTGGCTTTCATGTGGCGGGACTGCAGTGAGACTTTAGTGTTAAATAGTTTATTCGTTAGCGACACTACAGTGTTATACAGTCTATCCGTTAGTGAGACTTTAGTGTTATAGTTTATGCGTTAGCTAGACTACAGTGTTATATAGTCTATCCATTAGTGAGACTTTAGTGTTATAGTCTATCCGTTAATGAGACTTTAGTGTTATAGTCAGTCTATCCGTCAGTGAAAAAAAGTTTGTTGCCATAGGAATTTCTTAGTTAAACCTTGCTTCGTAAATAAACCAGATGAACTGAATGGAAGCTATCGGTATACTAGCATGGTATGAATCATAAGATAATCTTATTAAGATTAACCGAGAAATTGTGAATGCTTCTTTTTTGCGCTGTTCAAAAATCCTCTTAACATGACAAAGTATAAAATACGTGGTATAAGAGATTAGGTTTTTAAAAATGACAAGATATTCACCATTATGACTTATCGATGAATTCTTAGTTTTCTATGTATTGCATTTCCATGTCGCACTATATTAGTCATGCTACGTTTGTTTTTAAGTGGTTCTTAAATTTTGAAAAATAACGAGCATTCCGATTATGCTACTAAGCATCCATTAAATATGTTCCAATCAAGATGTACGTTTCGTCTTCTCTTCAGGCTTGGTAAGCACCTATGACCAGGAAAACTTCAACCAGGCGCTAAATGGCCAGATACCGTATCGCCCCCACCTGAGGACCTCTTTGTATTCTCCTAATAAAATCGATGTCGCCACCACTAGACAAAACATTGAGTTCGGAGCCGCTTCAAAAGCCGTAAGATGTAAGTAAGCATCTCTCTCTCTCTCTCTCTCTCTCTCTCTCTCTCTCTCTCTCTCTCTCTCTCTCTCTCTCTCTCTCTCTCTCTCTCTCTCTCTCTCTCTCTCTCAGATTTTCTTAATGTTATACAAATTTTAAAATTGTCTCTATTTCATCATTTTAGTGCCAGCTGTAGAGGAATTGCCCATTATGAGCGAAAATGAAAGAGCAAGGAAAATGGCACTGCAGAGCCCACACAAGCACAAAGGATTTTACCGTTATAATTAATATTCGAGAAACTTTTGGCATAAATACATCAACAACATGCTCCGTTGTAATTTAAATGCTTGGTTGTCGAATGTGTTGTTGGCTAGATGGGACAGGAACTGAATATTATGTATTAATGATCAAAGACGCTCACTTTTGTAAAGCTTAAATTGTCTGTTGGTGATCACTAACGATCGCTTATGTAAGGCTTAATGCTGTTTTTCTTTTCTTTTCTTGACACAGGTCACATACTAAAATAATGTGATTTGAAAAGGCATGCCCATGAAAAGTTACGTTCTCCACTATTTGACACATATTAACATTATACATATAGAAAATGTAAACGAAGTTCTGATGGGAAAAATACTTAAATTCAAACTTTCAAATCTAGCAAATTCTGTTCGGCTCCGCCATATGTGCGGGATAGAATGTATAAATTATATGAAAGCTGCATTCGGTTTGTGTTTGTGTTTGTGTTTACTGCAGTACTGTATATACGCTACATAAAAGAATGTTGTTTGAATGAAATATTTTCATTGACCACAGTTCTCGAGTTTATGTCGCCTGCATGCTATCTGTACTCAAACTTTAAGACATCATTTCTTTTTTTTTCTTTTTTTTTGGGCTCCTTCAAGAGGAATGTCTAACTAACAAGTAAATGGTTGTGTTCGGCATGAAAGTATGGGAATCACTAATTTCAACATCGGAGTACATATATCATTTGTAGATAAGAAACAACTTTGTGACGTCACGGACTGCCTCTAATGGCGGCTGACAGTATCAACAATAGTACGGTACAAATTATTTGGCAGAAATACAAACTACTTTTATGTGGGGATTATATAAAGCAAGTCGCCTACATAATAAAATATGTAAAACAGAAAATAGGAATAGACTCTCTTTTCATGCACATTCTTTGCAATCAGAATCTCTTTAAATATTAATATGCAGAATTTAACGAGTGCACTCTTTTTAAGAACAAAAAGCCTCATTATAAAGGCTCTGTTACTAGGGGGAAATCGCAAATTTTTTTTTTTTTTAAATAAAATAGTTTAAATGTTGATAAGCCTCACAGTGATCAAAGCTGCTTGTTATGACTTTTTCAGTATTATTTATATTGTGGTGAAAGTTTTTGAATTATAACAGTACACAGTATTATTTATATTTTAATATTTTATACCAAGTTAAATCTCATATGGAACATTAAGGAGTTTACTGGGAAATGTTTTTATTCACTGAGAAATTTGCTCAAGGGTGCTCTACTGGCAGTATGAACTGGTAGTTGCACCACTGTTCCATTATATGCAGTATTATAGATTTAATAAAATTACCTTTTAAAATAAGATTTTTTTCTATCATTTATGTATGTGATTATTAAACAAATTTTATTATTCATGTTGTATTTCTTTGTGGTTTTTGAAGTCTTACTTTATATGTAATTTCACCTTCACGACGCCAGATTCTACGGCACGAAGATATATTTTTAAGGATGTGTGTGTGTGTGTGTGTGTGTGTGTGTGTGTGTGTGTGTGTGTGGAGGAAGCGATACGAATTAAAAATATAAATACAAAATAAACTTGTTTCCAACAGACTCTCACATGGTTATCTAACATGGGTCACCCGGCTCGCTCCGGCTTTCGTCGCTGTGCAATGGAAGCTAAAAAAAATAATCTGGAAGAAAAACAAAGCAAAAACAGAGAGAAAAACAAGCAAAAAAAAAACTACGTGAAACGAAATGGAGGCGATCCAGTTTTTGCGCGACACTAAACATTGATGGGGTATCTATTTAGTTGTGCATTAGCCTAACATCCACAAAGACGCTTATACTTTATTCTCCCCGGATTTATATGCACGCTCTTTATACGTGTAGAGCCCAAGCATGTAAGGTCAAGCATCTCTCTCTCTCTCTCTCTCTCTCTCTCTCTCTCTCTCTCTCTCTCTCTCTCTCTCTCTCTCTCTCTCTCTCTTCGTGTATGTCTGTCAGTCACACGAGAGTCAGAAATTAACTTTTACGAGGATGATGAAGAAAATATGTCAGTCTCAAAATGTCTCCAGGCTATTGGAAAATGCTAATTTTAGGAATCAATGTCCAAGGCTTTTCGGAGGTAAGACAGGAGGGAATTTTTAGATTTCGAGGATGAGTTTCTTCAACATGGTGTGCAGTACATTCCATATGTTAGATGCAAGTAGGACAATACGAACAAATTCATTAAAAAGAAAAATAACAGAAAAGCTTTTAAAAATATCTACTTGAGGTCGTATTGACAAATACAATACCGAATTGAGGTATTAACAAATTTTTTTTCATGGATGATGAGAGATACTGGTGTTAAGACATAAGTATTCCTCGTCATCCATAAGAGTCATATTTAGTTCTAATATAAGTATTCCTCATTACTAATGAGTTATCTTTAGTCCTAACATAAATATTTCACATCACTCATGAGAATGAGATTTAAAGTCATCAGTAATCCTCGTCACCATGAGTCATATATAGCCCTAACATACGTATGGGTGATGAGGAATACTTGTGTTAGGACTAAACATGACTCATGGGTGATGAGGAATACTTGTGTTAGGACTAAACATGACTCTCACGGGTGATGAGGAATGTCTATGCTAGGACTAAATATGACTCTCATGGGTGATGAATGCTTATGTTAAATAAAAATATAAATCTCATGGGTGATATGGAATAGTTAGGTCAAATAAAAATATAAATCTCATGGGTGATGAGGAATGCTTATGTTAGGACTAAATATGACTCTCATGGGTGATATGTGAATACTTATGTTAGGACTTAATGTAAAGGTTTAGTTGCTTCCCTTTTGGGGTGGGGTGCTTCCAATTCAAATAGTAATCTCTCAGATACAATTAAGTTAATATCATCTCACTCCACCATGTGACGGCCTAGTTCATTCTTTGAATTAGCGTCCTGACATAAGTATTCCTCATCACCCATGGGAGTCATATTTATTCCTAACATAAGTATTCCTCATCACCCATGGGAGTCATATTTAGTCCTAACATAAGTATTCCTCATCACACACGAGTCATATTTATTCCTAACATAAGTATTCCTCATCACCCATGGCAGTCATATTTAGTCCTAACATAAGTAGTCCTCATCATCCATGGCAGTCAAATTTAGTCATAACATAAGTATTCCTCATCGCCCATGAGATTCATATTTCGTCCTAACATATGTATTCCTCATCATCCATGAAGTCATATTTAGTCCTGACATAAGTATTCCTCATCACACATGAGATTCATATTTAGTCCTATTATAAGTAGTCATCATCACACATAAGATTCATATTTAGTCCTTATTCCTAGGCAACCATGAGTGTCATATTTAGTCCTAACATAGGTATTCCTCATCAATCATGTCATTTTCCGAGCATGAGCACCATGTAAAACAAATAGAAGAAAAATTATGTTTGTACTGATATTTTAAGGTGAACATGGATGACACACTTCAGTTCAGAATGAGGAAAGAAATGATATTATTGCGCGTAAGAAATCCGATACGTGTATCGCACCTGTTAATGATAATAATAGCCAATACTTCTGAGCAAAAAATAAAATGAAAATTTCCTTACTCCGAATAAATATGGATACTTTTCTTTTTATCGAAGTTGAAATGCAGCCGTTAATCATGGGGGGGGGGGGGGGTAACTCCGTAGAATTCAAAGTTTTTGTTTTCTTCCATTGACGATATACACTAAATATAACATTTATTTTTGGGTGGGTTATTCTTTTTTTATATAACAGTCGGTACACTTAGCCTATAGTGTGTGCAGTTTCATATTTTTTGAACTAAGTATCACTTTATCATAGTTTATCTGATTCTGATTGGTCCAAATAGGATCATGAAAAGTTTCTTCTATGTTCTCTTGACTGATTGGCTGTGATCATGGGAAAACGTTTTCAACCCGAATTTCTGAAATTTTTGTCTTCAGTGAACATTTTAGACGCCATTTTTTCATTCGACCTGCGAAAGGGAATGGGGCGGGGGGGGGGGGGGGATGGTGTCTTTTTCAATATTGCCAATTTACCCCAACAGGCGTTTCTTATGTCATTTGTAACATATTATCACATGATAACTCAGACTGGTACTGTGCACCGTATCTAAGAATGTGACATCATACGCAATGTGACCTTTTTGTTGTTTTGTCTTTTGTAAATTGTTTTGCTTATTTGGATGGACGCTTATTCTTTGAATTTTAGTTTACTAAAATGCTTTTACTATTTCAACTTTTTGTTTGGGACTACTTGTACGCATAACACATTAAAGGTACAGCGTCTATCAGAATGAACGAAATTATTAATTCGTCTTTCTATCAAAATAATTTGTACTGAAATAAAAATATGTGATAAAAATAATCTCAAATGGGTAATGATTTAATATTAAATTTATGAAATTCGTTAAATAATGTCCAGCTTTTGCGAGCCTTGGCGACTCGTATTATATATTTAATATTAAATCGATACCCATTTGAGATCCTATTCAAAAAACGTATTTATCACATGACTTCTGTGTTATTGAGGTTAATATCCCAATAATAATTTGGATCTATGTAATATACAGAATAAGAAATCATGACGTTACAAATGACGTCATAAAAAGCAAGGTATAAAAATCGAGATATCACAATGTTTTCAGTTTATTACAGTATTTCGCACCTTGGTCAGGTTATACATATGATAAGGAGGACTTTGTATATCGCCTAATATTTAGAAGTACTATATAGAGGCCTTAGCTTGAAACGAGTGAATAACGAGGGGATGAAAAACTCAGAATTTTCACGAGTGGGGAAGCCACGAGTGAAACATGCTAGTTTTTCACCCACGAGATGAAATGTATCCGTTATTCACTCGTTTCAAGCAAATATTCTTTTCATTTTATGCTCATATCCGTTGGCTTCCTCAAGTTTGTGACAGTGAATTAGCAGATTTCTTTCGGTAATGTCAGCTTTTTTACCATACATGTTCTGCTGTGCTATGTGTACCTGAGTATAAAAATAGTTCCACATGAGACTGATACAAATAAAAAAACTGATATTTCGAGAATAACAAACTACAAGGATAACAGATATGGATAATAAATAAGTAAATAACCACAAGTATTTCGTCAGGGTGTTTTCTGACCCCCAAAAAGTAGTTCCTGTAGTGAAAAAATATTGTTATTTTTTCACTACAGTGAAATATCAATATTATTTTAATTAGAAAATCAAGTAATTCACTGCTTAGCATGAAATAAATAGAGGATATTTGCTTGAAACGAGTGAATAACGGATATATTTCATCGAGTGGATGAAAAACTCAGTATTTTCACGAGTGGCGAAGCCACGAGTGAAAATACTAGAGTTTTTTTTAATTTTTATTATAAATACAATATGACGAGGAAACAAAGATAAAAAAACAACTGAACACAAGCTAACTTTTTTTTTAATTAGGACACGAGTGTAATAGAGAAATTTGTTAAACATGCTCATGTCTACTATTCACGTTATAATAATGCTACTGACATGACGGTTACATGTAACAGGTTAAAAACAGCAGACGACCCCCCCCCCCTTCATTAGAGTATTAAAACTTCTTGAAATAATTGTTTGATAACAATAGAGAAGATTACGATAAGGACGTTCCAGTTAAACTGCATAAATTATATGTATCCACTTTTATTGACAATTGGATTAATAAGAGTCCACTTTCCACACACACACATATATTATCATATCTATTTAAGGTAATTACTATATAGTGTTATATATTCTGAAATCAATATTCAAGATGAAGTTTATAAAATATTGATGGAAAGTCTTCTATGTTCATCGATAAAAAGGATGGTTGTCCTCTTGTTTTACATCCTCTGTAAAAAAAAAAAAAGAACAACTGATTAAAAATGTTAAAAACCACAGAAAATACTTGTCACACTCATTGATACAAACGCACATCCATGACTCAAGACTATCCACACATACACAGTTGACCAAGTTGTCACTAAGACGGAGACTCACAAACACACACGTTTGTGTGTTGGATTTTGAAGATTATTTTTTACATAATTAAATTGAGTGACAATTTACGAATCTGCGTTTTGGGAATTAATCTCATTAACCGACGATAGTACATGAAACGATACACCATGTTTCTACCTTGTGTTTTAGTACTGTAGCAAGAAGCATGCTGAAGATATGTGGAGTAGCAATCAGTTATTGATGTAAAAAAGGACATCTTTTTGTCACGTAAAAGAAGTCATTTTCCTTCTGACACGTAATGTTTGGTTCCTGAGAATGAAGATGGTAAAAGAGTGTACTATAAGGGCGGGTTAAATTTGCCTGATTAATCGCATCACTGGTTCAAAACTAGTATTTCGTAACTCGTACTGAGTGTTTAAAGTTATGGAAACACTTGCAACGTCTCAAGTCTTTATGTGAGCAGTCAGTGGACTTAGAATGGCTATCGCGTGTCTCTTTGGGAACTACTTTTTATATAAAAAAAACTTGAAATTTATAAATCAGTAATAAGTTTTAATGAAAGTCATGATCTCTTAAGTGTATGTAACTGTAACGAAATATGCTTATGTCCGACGGGGGTTGGGGTGTGGTGCATTTTAAAGTTTTAAGTAAACAAGGATATTCAGTGTCCTATATGTCAATAATAATTTACACACTTTAACATCGATTATGAAACTGAAAGCGGTGGTATTACGATTAAAAGAAACCAAGTGGTGTATTTACGTATATTGACAGAGTGCGTACGTACATAATAACGGCGAAGAGTTAATACCAATTTACATTATAAATGCAAATTTTGATCCTATATTTAAAGAACTGTACCATTTTAACCGTTTAGGTACATTTTAAAAATGTTTTACAGAACTGTGGCATCTATAATCTTTTAGTCTATGAAACAAAACATTTTCTTTTATTTGTAAAGGTTTATCTTCCCGAAGACTTAGCAATATCTTTACAACATTCAAGACATCTTTAAGAACTTTATATTTGCATTTACTTGTGAAAGATTTATCATCCTCAAGTTCATGGCAAGTATTTTCTCCAAAATTCTAGAGCTAAGCACTGTACATTTAATCCTTACTGTATACCTAATATCCTTCTGACGTCGATGCAGAGCTGCGTTTATTTCTGAGAACAAGTAATTTCTTCCTTCCGTTTTCGAAGAATAAAGGGTTCCAAATGCTGTCAGAGTTTTACAGTCATTGTCTTACATTAGAAATGGAAATGTCAAAATTACCTGTTCAGATGAATGAATATTTCGGAAATTATTGTTCATCTCCCCGCAATGTAAGTCTCTGTTTCTGTAGCTGACGCGGGTCTTATGGATGCCACACAATGATTTCACTTCTAAAGGATCATCCCGTTTCTTATTTCCACATGATTCTGGTAATGCTAATACGCTCTCAACTGTACTGCCTCTGTTCCTTTCATGGGCTCTTAACCTCGAGGTTCTACCTTGATTAGATTCTTTTACTTTTGCTCTCGAGTCTTTATTTTCTGTACTGGCTTCTTTATATCTATTGTGCGGCTCTATCAAAGGCTTAGGATAACAAGTACTTTTAGCTTTCTCAGGACTTAATCTGCCTTTGCCATTCATTTTTGTAGGACTTGAAGGATTATGACTCATCCTTGAGTCCACCCTTGTGTTGTTTTTGACGACGGTCTTAGAGTTTTTGGAGATGGTTACCTTTGACTTCGTTTTATTTTGAGCTGAGTGTCTTTCTGCGCTTGCCTTCGATGATGGAGGCATATTATGTGTTTTATGTGCACACGTTTCCCTAACGGATTTGCCTCTCGATGGGGTTTGTCTTGGCCTTAAATCTTCTAAAGGAGTCAAGGACACTGACCTGAAACCAATTGATGTGCTAGATATTGGCCTTAGATCTTCGGAAGGCGTCACGGATGCTGACCACAACCCAGTCGACGTAAAAGAGGTTACTCCCAGCGGACTTGTACTTACATCACCATTCACTGGAATGTTGGGCCTTGTCCCTACTGGTTCACGATGTTTTGGCGGTGGGCTGGACTTTGATCTCGATCTTGTCTGATTAGGGAAAGATGAGTTTGAGACAATAACCTTCTTTGAACTTTTCGTTTTTGGACTATTTGGCTTTCTTTGCAAATTCCCTTTATCTCTTTTTTTGTGAGATTTTACACCCTTTTGATTGACCTGATCGTGATTCTGAACTTGTCTTTCCGATGTCTGCCGAGCGTTTGTGGTAGATTCTTTGTTCACAATTTGAGATATGAGTTCGATGTTCTCTTTCTCTTTTCTGCTTGCTATATCTAAATAACATGCAATGATATCTGGACTGGATATATCCTTTAAGGTTGACGTTTCTGATAGCTCTCCAGTATTTACTGTCGACATGGACAGTTGTCTGTTGGCATTTTTATCAACTAAGGCGATGACATCTGATTTGCCAGTACACTTATCATGGTCTTCAACATCTGACTTTGTGATCACCATATACGAATTTAGTGAAGAATCATGCCCATCATATTTAGAGTCAGCATCGCTCAGCTGCTCAGACAGTTTGAGAAGAACGTTTTGAATGAGGAAACTTACAGCAGACGACGAAACAGATATTTCACTTGTAAAATTCTCTGGAATTAAGGCGGTATCAGAACTTTCTGACTCTTGTCTCAATCCAAGAATAGCTAATTGTGCTGAGATTCTTTCCAGGTTGTGTTCTTCAATACCATTTTCCTCAATTGTAGAAATAGCATTGTTTAGCATTTCAAGAACTTTTTCGGTGTTTGGTACGCCATCCGAAGTTGTTTTCATATCTTCATGGAGAACTTTTAATTGGTAGCTTGTTAGAACATCGACTAGAGATGCAAGGTCTTCTTCACGAAGACTTTTGTTTTCTACAAGCAATAGTGTTGTCTTCAGTGCCTCTATCACAATATCCTTTATCTCTTTCTTATGCGTTTTTATACTGGGTCTTCTTGCATACCTCACAGGTTTATCAGTAAGAGCACCTGTGATTGAATCTAAAATGTAGGTTTCCAGTCTTTGTGACTGGTCCTGTGACACGTTCTCTTGTTTGGAAAGTGCTTCATGGAATTCTGCTATGACGATTTGTAATACATCTGAAATGTACGCTGCTGTCTCCACACTCGGAGAATCATGCAAAGATGCGTCATTTCTACCCTTTACCTCCGGTTTTGGAAGAATTCCAACTTCATGCATTAAACGTTTGTCTTGCAAATCTTCAATAATCGTCTGTAGTGTTTGGAGAACATAGTCCTGAACTTCAGATGATATTTTGGGCGAGGAATTATCGTCTTGCTCCTTGTCTCTGGAGAAAACCGATCCTTCAAAGCGAAAATTGGAGATAATATTGTGCAACGTCTCCAAAACAAGATCTTCTACCTCTTTGGATCTCACAGGTGACTGACATTGACTTCTCTGAAATGAGGACACACTATGACTTTGTTGAGAAAGGTATGCTGTAGACATTTCAGATGTTGCCATTTCTTCCATTTGCATTAATTTTGCCGAGCGTGCTCTTGCTTGACTTGCCGCTCTATCGAATTCTTGCCTACTCATGTGTCCTTCTGAAGTTTCCTTCGAGGGAGAAATTTCTCGATTTACTCTTCGAAGAACCTCCTTCACAACAATATCAGCTATAATAGACGATACTGACTGCAGTAGATACGATGAGGGTGTGCGACTCAGAGAATATATGTGTCCCTGACGAACATCCGTCAGAACATTTTGAAGTGTTGCGCGTACAAATTTTGTCAGAATTTCGAAGCTTACGTTCACTAGAATCTCTTCCAATGCTGCA
Source organism: Unio delphinus (assembly GCA_029339505.1). Classification (NCBI taxonomy): domain Eukaryota; kingdom Metazoa; phylum Mollusca; class Bivalvia; order Unionida; family Unionidae; genus Unio; species Unio delphinus. The sequence continues at coordinate 8,376,035 of JAQISU010000071.1, forward strand.
AACGGATCACCGAAATTGTGATTGCTATATTCCCCCAAAAAGAGGAAAGTGTCCACAATTGTTCTGAAATAGATGGAAGAGGCTTTGTTCTTTTGTATATCGGAAATAATAGCCTCTATCCGTTCCACAGCTGCTGTTTCGGTATCGTTAAGAGAAAACTCATCTTCTCCTAGCATGGACAGGAACTGCCTCGCTGAAAGATTTGAGATCTTTCCATTTTTAACTCCAATGACGAACTCTTTCATCACATCCGTTGTAAATTGGACAACTTGTGTTGAGGTTTTCGGTAACTCATCCACAGATTTTTCATTAGTCGGAATCGTGAAATCCAGTTTTAAAACTTGTCCATCATATAAACTGCTTCGAATTGTATTCATTGCTGCCTTTACAAGGTTGCTAACAAATTTCGAACTTTTATCATCTGACCTTTCCTGACATGGAGTAAAGTATTTATTGGGACTTTCTTCTTTCTCGACTCTCGACTCTATATTCCTCAGTGATGCTTTAATAAGAGTTGTAATCAGCTCTTGATCATTTTCTGGTACTAGAGTATCAGACTTCGTCGGTGAGGGACTCGAAAGGGCTTTCTTGTCAAGCACGTCCTTATTAATACTTGATTCAATATTTCTGAGAGACGCTTTAACAACCGCTGCCATTATATCTGAATCAATATCTTGTCTTCTATATCCGTGTGTTGACACAGGTGGACAAGACGCGTCTTTACTTCCAAATGGACCCTTCTTGGTGCTTGATTCGGTATATTTAAGTACTGCCTTCATAGTTGCTGCGATACTCTCTACATTGATCTCTGAATTTTCATCATTAGAAATTGCCTGTGATGAAATAGAAAGGTCTTTCCTAACAAGACGCCCTTTCTCGTGGCTTGATTCATCATTTTTGAGTTTTGCTTTGATAAGAGCTTTAATAATCTCTGAATCAGGGTCTAATTGTTTCTCCGATTTTTCCTGTGAACAAACTGAAAAGCTTTTGAGATCTAGCTGTCCCTTTTCGATTCTTGATTCAATATGCCTAAGGGATGACTTGACAAGTGTTATGACCAGCTCTCTGTCAGCCTCTTGTACTTTGTTATCTGATGTCACTTGGTGTGAGCTACATATATCTTTTATTTCAAATTGTCCCTTCTCTATTCTAGACTGTATGTTTTTGATTGAAGCTTTAAGAAGAGCTGCGACAATGTCTGAATCAATCAGTGATTTTCTATCCGATGATGTTACAAGGGAGGGGATAGAAAAATCTCTCATTTCAAGGTTTCCCTTTTCGATGCTAAATTCAATATTTCGGAGTGTTGTTCTAATGAGAGCTGATAAAAGCTCCGAGTCCGTCTCTGATCTTCTGTCCTCAAGTTTTTCCTGGACAGACAAGCTTGTAATCTCAGCTTGCCCCTTTTCATTGCTCGACTCAGTATTTCTTAGTGATGTTTTGACAAGAGTTGCCATAAGCTCTCTATCGGTCTGTGGTTCTGTATTAGTTAATACTGCTTCGCGTGGATTAAAAATGTCTTTTATTTCCAACTGCCCTTTCTCAGTGCTTGACTCCATATTTCTTAGTGATGCTTTGATAAGAGTTGCAATAAGCTCTCTATCCGGATCCTCCTCTGTATCATATGATACTTCTTGGTGTGGGATAGAAAAGTCTTTTATTTCCAACTGACCTTTCTGGGTCGTTGCTTCAATATTTCTTAGTGATGTTTTGATAAGAGTTGCAATAAGCTCTCTATCGGGATCTTGCTCTGTATCATATGATAATTCTTGGTGTGGGCTAGAAAAGTCTTTTATTTCCAACTGACCTTTCTGGGTGGTTGACTCAATATTTCTTAATGATACTTTAATAAGAGCTGCAATAAGCTCTCTACTAAGGTCTTGCATTGTTTCAACTGATACTGCGTGGGGTGAACTAGAATGGTCTTTTAATTCCGACTGTCCATTTTCGATGCTTGACTCAATGTTTCTGAGAGAGGCTTTTATGAGTGCTGAAATAAACTCTGAATCAGACTCTGACATTCTGTCTAATGATGTTGCCATGGATGGTATAGAAAAGTCTTTGCTATCCAATTGTCCATTCTGAATGCTTGACTCAATATTTCTGAGTGTTGCTCTAATAAGAGCTGTTACAAGCTCTGAGCCTCTATCTGATGATTTTTCTGATGTTGCCTGCGATGGTATAAAGTCTTGTCTACCAAGCTGCGCTTTTTCGTCGATAGATTCAATATTTTTGAGAGTTGCTTTGATCACATTTAAAATTTGCTCTGAATTAGTCACAGAAATTACATCGTCTGATATCAACTGGGAACGGATAGAGAATTCTTTAAGGTCAATCTGCCCCTTCTCGACTCTTGACTCGATATTTATTAGGGATGTTTTGATAAGAGCTGCTATTAGCTTTCTGTCTGTCTCTGGATTTTGAGCGTGTGACACTTTATGAGATGGAACACAATATTCGTTCATGTCAATCTGCCCGTTCTCTGCTCTCGACTCACTATCTCGGAGTGGTTGTTTAATAAGTGTAGTAGTTTCAAGCCTTGATTCATCTGATGTAACATGTGGTGAAACAGAGACGTGTTTAATCTCAAACAGGCCCTTCTCTATTCTCGACTCAATATGCCTAATTGATGATTTGATAAGAGCGGTAAATACCTCCGAATCAATACCTACCATTTCATCATATGATGATGTCATGGATGGAATAGAAAAGTCTTTTTTGTCAAGCATCCCCTTATCAATGCGTGACTGTATATTTTTAAGTGTTGATGTAACGAGAACTGAGATAAGCTCAGAATTAATGTCGGAATTCACTTCATCCGATATCGCCGTGGAGGGAATAAAGAAATCTTTGTTCTCAAACTGCTCCTTCTCGATATTTGCCTCAATATTTTTTAGTGTTCCTTTAATAAGAGTTTCATTACACCCTGAATTAACCTCTGGCGTGTTGTCGTCTGATATTTCATGTTTTGGAACAGAAATGTCTCTCTCATCCGTCTGTTCTCTTTCAGTTCTCAACTCCAAACTGCCGCCTGATGCTTTCGTAACAGTTGCAGTATGCTCTCTATCACTTTTGTCTTCTGAAAGTTCTTTCATGCCATGTTGACCATTCTGGATATGCAGCTCATTATTTCTGAGTGAGGTGTTCATAGAAGCTGTGATAAGTTTTGAATCAGTTTCTGTTATTTCACTTGTTGTTACCATGGACGGAATAGAAAAGTCTTGTCGCACAATGTGTCCCTTCTTGATGCTTGACTCAATATTTTTAAGTGTTGTTTTAATAAGAGCCGAGATATGTTCCGAATCGGGTTCTGAACTTTCTTCTAAGGTTTTCATGGAAGAAAGAGATACGTCCTCATTGTCCAACTGCCCCTCTTTGATGCTGGACACAACATTTCTGAGTACTTCACTAATAAAGGCTGAGATAGCCTCTGGTTCAGTGTCTACATTTGTTGCCACAGATGAGGCTTTGGATCGAACAGAATGTTCTGTACTTTCAAATTGCCTCCTTTCTATTTTTGAAGCAACATTTCTGAGCGTTTCTCTAATGCTAATCTCAATATCTCTGAATGTTAGTTCCATGAGAGCAGATATAAGCTTTGAATCAATCTCTGGTTTCATTTCCTTCGATATCGTTAAGGAAGGGCATGGAAAGTCTTTCTTTTCATCCCATCTCTTGTCAATGCTCAGCTCAAGGCCTCTGTGTATTTCCTGAGTGTCATCTGGACTTAGCTCCGGCTTAGACTTTGCGCCAACTATATCATCCAATACTACCGTGGATGGTATAGAAAAGTCTTTATCGTTGAACCGCACGTTCTTCATGCTTAACTCAATGTTTCTTATCGTTGCTCTAATAAGATCTGATATAAGTTCGGAATCGGGTTCTGATATAGGTTTGCTGGCAAGGGACTCCTTCGAATACTCTCTTAAAATGAAATACTGGTAATTTTGTAGAATAATGCTGAATATTTTTTGTGCATCTTTAAATTGCATTTTGTCTCTCTTTAGACATTCTGTGATTTTCTTAATAGTTTTATCAAATTCATGTTCACCAGCAAAATTAAATATGGATTCATTCGGTCGTGAGGCACTTTCACTAACCATGGACATGACATCAGCTGCCACTGAAGATAACATTTCTAAGGGCAAACTTTTAGCATCAAGTTCCTTTGTGATATCATTGATCAAAAGTCGTACGATACTGCTTATATTGGAGCCACTGTGAGAAGACAAAGTTGGTGGGTTGGACGACAAGGACTCTGGTCTCGTCCCGGTCAAAAGATCCCTGTTTATACATCGGAGTACATGGGCCACAGCTTCACTGGCGGCTTTTGAATCTGAAGACTTCGATGACAGGAGATCATCTTGGCTTGAACTTTGCCAGTCCCTTACTTTCATGACTGATTTTGTGATCTGCACTAAAGAAGGTGTGTCAATTTTTCCACATTCAATTTCCTCTTCAAGTGTTTGTATCAGGTCTGTAGCGACCCCATCGGCAACCTTGCCTGAAGATATGGATACAACTGGATTTGGCTGCCATGAGCTGGTGCCTTGTAATAGTAACTTCTGGCCGCATTCGAAAAGACTAAGTCCGATTACTTTTGCTTCATCCTCGCTAAGTGTACCCGACTCTAAATCTTGCATAATCTTATCGATGTAGTTCAGCAAAAGTACACTTTCGTTGCCTTTCCCAGTCAGAGTCTTTTGATCTTTTATACTATCTGCCATAGCTGACCCCAGTTCTTCCATGTCCTTCTCAGTAAAGTCCCCACACTGGACCCTGTATGATACATGATGTAAGACGCTCTTAAGAAAATTTGACAAAGCACATACCAGTGTGGTGGAGTTCTTATGCTTCTGAAGAGATCGATAGGTCATCATCAAGATATCCGTTATTTCGTTTAGTTTAGAATTTTCGAGATTACCGACTGCCATTTCATCTCTTACTTTCCAAAGTACGTCTTTTACAGATATATCTGCCACAAAAGATGATTCTGATTTTAATGGGGATATCGCGAGATCAGCAACAGTTGATGCAAACGACTTTAATTGAGCAGGACTTAGTTCCCCTGTTTGAATAATTTTGATTATTGATTCTATATCTTCCCCTTCAACATCTGTTTGGATTTCGACATCATGTTCATAAGCAAAAATCTTCAAATATTTGAGAATATCAAGAAGAACATTTTGAAGCGCTCCTCTTTCTATGTCTACTTCAGTAACCGTAGTGACAGCCGTCTCTTCTATACGTGGAATAACGCCTTCATTCATTTCTTTTCTCTGTAAATCAGATGCGGACTTCAATAGCACATCCTTTTTAGTACATTGTGTCAGGTCATCAAGTGATTTTGCATATAGATCTGTTGGTGTGCGATCAGATGTCATTATGGTTCCTGACAATTTCTGAATCTTGTCCACATTCAAGTTTGTGGAAGATACTAACATTTTTACCTGCTTTAGGGCACATGTCTCGACGGCAGGAACAGATTCTTTCGAAATCATTTGGTCTGCCACACTGATCACTTGTCTCGACAGATCCGTGACACGGCCTTCGCACACAGATGATGTTGAATACTTAAGGATATTGTAGGAGTAGACGATAGAAATCACTATCTGAAAAAGATTTTGTGTCTCTAATTCACCATTTTGTAGGCGTTGAAGAACGGTTTGAAGAACGCTATGAAGATCCTGGACATCTTTATCGGAAACTATATCCATCGTCTCTTCCTTAATGGATTTCGCTAGGGTTTGCATCTGTTCCTTGGTCAGAGTTTCTTCTTCAAGGTCTTTTATCAGATTCTTCAACATGTCGAAAATAAAATTGTCCAATACCACATCCGAACATACCGGTGATATGTCCTCTTCATCTCTTGCGGATATTGATCTACTTGTCTCATCAACATATTCCTTGAGTTCAGTTCCACTTACTGGTGTCGAAGCACACTCACTTGAAACTATTTGCTCCGTTTTTTTTCTAATCTCTAAGGCTGAAATGGTCAGCGCAACTACGTCTTCTTGTTCGACTATACCCGACTTAAATTCGTCCAAAATTTTATCAAGGGTAAATTTTACCATCTCGTTCGCAATAAACGAGGATGATGTGGATATGATGTGCTCCTCTGAAGACTCATCTCTCTCCATGACCGCATCGAGATCTTTACATGCACGACCTTCCGCTGTTTGGATTATGTCCAGTGAGTATGATGCCAGCTTCATTATTTCGTCATTGGAAAGACGCTTGTTGTCTATGTCGTTTAGCAGACGCAGAAGAAGAGCTTCCACAAATCTTGCAGACGTGAACTCGGCTTCAAAGAGAGGAGATCCAAGGATGGCCTCCGCCTCAAGTTTTTGAATCTCTAGTTGTGAAGCACAGGGAGTCAGCACGTGCTCTGAGACTGGACGCCGCATGAGAAGGAAGTCCTGTTCACAGTACTCGGGTGTGGGAACCATTATCTCTTCGGCCATCTCCCGAAATCGTACAGATGGACTGGGGCTGATTTCAGCTGAAAGCAAATTTTACATTCAGTAACCGTTAGTATTCATGCAGAACAAGACTATCATTACAACCAAAACAATCCATATATAATATTGCAGAACATGAACATGCCTCTGAATACAAATTGCGTGTACATTAAGAATAAAACAATAACAAAACACACACACCCAACAATCGTCCATCTGACTCAGCTCTATACATTCCACTTTTGTTCAGCTATATACATGATTAATCCATTCTTTTAAGTTGCTTTCAATCAGACACAGGATCCGCAAGTACTATATTCGTTATCTAAGTCTGCCAGGGGTCGATTTAAAAAGAAGTGGGTCGACGACTCTAGCGAAGATGAGTTTAAACTTAAGCATAGTAAACAAGAAATGCAAGTTTACATTTTCTTCAGTAATGGAATACTGAGTTTGGTGCCGATTGAACTATATAGTCTAATAAATACACAAAACTACATACATATTTTCTTCAGAATGGCGTAAGGATACGCTTAGACCATTAGACCAAAACGTATTCATACGCCATATAGCAGGAGTTTTTTTCTCCCAACTCCCAGCAAAATACGAATGCGTTTTGTTTTATTACATACTCGCTGATATATGCATTCTATAATTTTGAACTGTATAACGTGAATGGAATTTTTAAAAACTGGAATTTGTAAAAGTTTGATTTAGTCGATCAGACCATGGTGACTCACGGACGTCGTTGCAACGCCCCAAATAGTGCTAGCCTGGGCAGAACATCCATAACGAACACCAGAACAAAACTATAAGATTAAATGATGTATGTAAAATAAACGTATATAAACATCCACAACGAACACTAGAACAAAGTTATAAGATTAAATGATGTATGTAAAACAAACATGTATAAACATAAACCTTGTTTCACTATTTGTTATAGTGATGACCCATTTGACTAAATCAGGCTACAGGCACGTAAAATAAAATCAGGTTGCAGACACGTAAAATAATCACATTAGATGTTTAAAGTGTATATATGGATCATATTTTAGCTGTATTCCCGAGACTTAAGCATTTCAAAAGTGACTTACCAGCTTTTCCCTCTTCTTCAAGCAACTTCAGATATGCCGGGAACACTTCCTGCAAAACGTGGCATGTATTATGATAATAGTAATAACGTCACCTTCAAATTAATACAAAAATAATAAAAACGATTAACTCTAGTTCGTATATGGTTGGATCAAAATGATTAATTCATGGTGTTATTGCTGCATTTTTTTTATGCAGTTTCATTCTATTAGAGAATGACCGGTGTTGTGGTTCAGAACAATAGTTAATGTAATTATAATTGTAGGAGGCACGTGACCTGAAAATATATGACTTTAACGTAATTATAATTGTAGGAGGCACGTGACCTGAAAATATATGACTTTAACGTAATTATAATTGTAGGAGGCACGTGACCTGAAAATATATGACTTTAACGTAATTATAATTGTAGGAGGCACGTGACCTGAAAATATATGACTTTAACGTAATTATAATTGTAGGAGGCACGTGACCTGAAAATATGTCTTTAACGTAATTATAATTGTAGGAAGCACGTGACCTGAAAATATATACTTTCTAATACGGCCAACATTCTCTGAACATAATAATCAAAAGACAGTGTGTTATTCAAATTAGTAATTTTAACCCTATTGAAATATTTTTGCGAATTTTGCAACGATAAAAGTACATCACAAACGTTATACTTAATAGCAGAATGTGAGTCATCCGATGAAAGTTTTACCTGTAAAGGTTATGTCGAGATACTTAACTCCGATCCTTTTTTAACGTTTATTATCATATACAAAAATCATGATTCATAGTGACGAAACGTACCTACTTCACTTTATGTGACTTTCTTAAGCTCTTCCTTTACCATACGGCAAGACACCATACGGTTGGCAACAGTAACCTAATACGATTGGTCGCAACTATCACAAGGACAATCTAAACGCGAGAAAACCCGTGATTATCTCCCATTTTCTAAACCCTAAATAAAGCTCAGATTTCCATCTTTATTCGCAGTTTTACATGTTTCTGCGCCTCGTAGTTTTTCAAAATATATCGCTACAATAACTCTTTTTTGACCAATGTTTCATTTTAGTCTCTGTGCATTAGAACATACAGATGCGTTAAATGAATCCAACGTTGAATCTACTATCACCGATTGAAATCCAATCACATAGTTCTTACATTCTTTGAAAGTCTTTGACAGTTTGGGAAAAATGAAATAGCATTTTCAAGACCTTGAAAGTTTAGAAAATTCGAGCAGATTACCCTGAGGTCTTTAAAAGTCTTTGAAAATTTAAATAAACCCAAACATTTTAATTTCTTTCCGTAATCACAAAATAATTGTCCAAGGTTGTTAGATTCAGATGTAGTCGATTTTTGGTTTTCTTTCTTTTGATTAATTATAGTTTGAAATTCATCATTAAACAATATTATAGTATTTTGCATACGTTGTATTCTCAAAACACAACTTGTATACAAAATGTTAGCGACAATACGTCTTGGAAATCTATGTTTGTGGTCTTTGAAAGTTAGGGAAAAGTCTTTGAATCTATCATTCTGTATGAACCCTGAATTATAAGCAAGGGTTCAAGAACCAGACTGCAGGGCCGCTCCAATGAGCATTATGGTGACGTCATCCTTATATAATAACCTAATAACTTCATCAACCTTGTGCTCCATCACTGAAAGTAATTTTCTTCATTTATCCATCCAATGTATCTGGCAAAATCTTCCTCTTCTAATACGTAGAAAAATGACTATACAGCAAATGCAGTTCAAACTGAGTTGCGAAGTTATCAACGCGTTTCGTTTTCTTCAGGTGACATATTACCTCCAAATTTACATCGCTGTAGCAGATGCATTATCCTCAACAAAGGAGGTAACCCACAGTGGGGGCAGTATGAAAGTTTTAATATCTCCGATTAGTTACAAAGAAAATATTTATGATAGTTACGTCATTTATTTATAAATAATGGTCTAATGTTAAACTAATTGCCTATCACTTTACTGACGTTAAGGCCTGTTTGTTGAGTGCACAAAAAATATGTGTTGGAATGGGAAGTAAACTTTACACAGTGGCAGTGGCGTTAAACAGCGACCACAATTCTGTCATGGGCAGTGTAGAAGTCGTATACAATAGCCTATATATGGACTCTTTTTCAAAACAAATATTGTTTACAATTAATGTTTCGACTTTAAAAACTTTAACTCATATCATCAAAACAATTTCGGCGACAAGAAAAACATCAATGCAAATTTTAACAAGTTCAGAAGAAGACCTCCTTAATGTCAGCTCCATTTACTTCTGTGACTTCTATCTCTGAATCTTTCATTTAAGACAAAGGAAATAACACTACAACTGTCAGAACTATAATAACTACACCACCACGATCATCATTACCATCAACAACAACTATTAGTGTTTCTGCTACTACCACCACTACTACTGGAGTTTATTATCATTGCGCATATGGTATTGTATTCCAGTATACGTTTTATTCGAGAAGAGTTAAGAGTTACATCATGTGTGTCAATAATTTCAGGTTTTTTTTTGTTTCGATTGGGAAATGCACCTTTTGCCAAGTGAACTTCATCTTTCTGAATTTTACATTTCAAAAAAGTTAAAAACATTACATTACTACTGCCGTAACTATTGAAACTACACTATCACCACCAACAAGACGACCACACGACCACCAACTACAACTAGTATCATTATTGTTACTATTACTACTACTACCAGGGGCCCCAAGTGGCCGAGCGGTCTAAAACGCTTTCCGTTGCCAGTAGATTCTCGTGGGTCTGTGGTTCTTTACGGGGATTTTCCCGGGTTCTTCCTCCACCGATAATACTGGCCTCCATGTATAGCCTATTTTGTGTTGAAAAATGGCGTTAAACCATACAAAACAACTACTACAACCACCACTAATACTAGAGTTTGGCACCTAAGTGCATAGGATGTTATATACCAATCTCATTTTGACCGAGGGGAGGTTTGAGTTATATCCTGTATATACATTTAGGGTAACTATATAGTTTGCTAATACAATAATTCATATTCTGAAGAAAGTATAGCGTGTAAGAAGTAGTGTGTCTCACTTCCCAGGGAATATATAATTTTACCAGTAATTATGCTTGAAATTAGCATAAATTTACCAAAATGCTTTAAGAACCATCATGGTACCCAGAATGACCTCTAACATCAGAAATTCTTAAATGCATAAAAGACAAATTTAGTTGAAAAGCGCGACTGAAGTGTCGATTCGTGTACCATAAGCATAATGTCGGTGACAGTGACACGACAGTGATGCGAACAAATTCAAATCAGTACCAACATTTTTCACTTTGGCCAGGACGCTCTGGACAAGATCTTTAGCTTTTTGCTGAAGTTCTTCCTCTTCCTGCAATACAATTAAAATGACAAATTATATATGTCTTCAATCAGGTACCCAACTCCTAAAATTGTATTATCACCAAATTCAAACTTGACCCAAAAAGTAAAGCAGTTCAATATTCTGTCGGTTTTGTTTGAGGTTAATTAGCGTTATCAAGATATGGCCACCATTCTTTTGTGATAAAGTTTCAGTAATGCACATGAAACGTCTATCTGCACACAATGTCGAGATTATCTACTGCCGTGCAATGTTTGTGCTCAGCCGATTCAGTAAGACAAGGTTTGAAGACTATACAACTTCTGATCGGCAGTAATGAAACAATTGCTAATAGTGTCATTAAATGGCAGATTGTTTTGTTGCGTTTTAACCATGGATAATAAACCGCTCCGGTGGCCTAGTGATTAGAGCATCCGCCGCGGAAGCGGGAGGTCGTGGGTTCGATACCCGGCCGAGTCATACCAAAGACTTACAAAAATGGCACTAACAGCTGTCTCGCTTGACGCTCAGCATTAAGAGGTTAGTGCTAGGACTGGTCGGCCTGGTGTCAGGATAATGTGACTGGGTGGGACATCATGCTATATGTCTGCGGCATGATGCCCCAGTGCTAGATATCGCGATAAACTGCCTCACTGCAGACATCGTAGCGATATGACTGAAAAATTGTTAAAGCTACGTTAAAAGTCTAAATCAAACAAACAAACCATGGATTATGAGCTAAAAAATGTTTTCACTTTAGAAATACTTTCCAGGAATTTGTCCAATCTTTTGAAATAGGCCCATTACCTTAGCCACAGATATGCGGTATAGATTAAATATGCATTTTTATATTGCAGTAAGAAAAACTTAACCAAATGAATTGAAACAAACAAAACTATAAAGTCAAAACGATCTTGACCTTGTCTGACTATTCCAGACACAGCTCAATAAAACCAGAGTTTAATCCTTTCATATGACATTGACGAGCAAGTGTTAATGAATAATGTCGATTGCCTTGAATTCCTAACTGACCTGTGGTTGAAAAACGCTACATGAATGTTACGTAGTTATCCAAATATTCTGTATATTACCATCGTTTCGTGTCATGCGTAAAAGCAGGTGCCTTTTTTAAGTGTAATAATGACATGCTGTATAGAGCCTTAACACATTTCATAGAGAAGGGATTTTCAAAATCTACCATCGATCAATATATATATATATATATATATATATATATATATATATATATATATATATATATATATATATATATATATATATATATATAGGAATATTTACATCTTTTTATATAGTTGAAGGAATACAGGAATAAGAAAGGGCACAACAAATGGATGAACTTAAAACGTCTTTCTCAGTTCAAGTAATTCGTGAATACACTGTTCTGGCTCACTTAGCTATGATCATTGTCACTCACCTATATCTTTTTTCACTACAAACCACTAAACCATATTATTTTACGTTGGTGAAGGCTTCTGAGTCAGAGATGTTTTTAAAAAATTTTAAATATATGTTTAATAATTATTCAGAATATTTTGGAGCCAGATATTTTTTCTTAAATTGTTTTAAGGTACCATACACAGCAGCGTCTTTTAAAACTACTGAAGGCTACTAATTGTTTATTTTAAAATATAAAAATTTTAAAAGATCTTTGAGCCATCACCTTTATCGCTATAAAACATATTTTAAACAGATTATGTAGACGGTTATTACATTGTTTCAAATAAAAAAAATTCCATGCATCCCATTATATTATGAAACGATTAAGACAAAGACAATATCAGTGCCATGTGGTTATCATTCTTTAGTAATGCACCATAAAAAGTGAAAAAGGGAAATGCTGTTAACCAGGAAAACATATATATATATATATATATATATATATATATATATATATATATATATATATATATATATATATATATATATATATATATATATATATATATATATATGTGTGTGTGTGTGTGTGTGTGTGTGTGTGTGTGTGTGTGTGTGTTTTAGCTCTTTTGAAATGCACATGAAACAGTCAGAGGGATTTGCTGTTAACATGTTAACATGGTTAAGATAATGAAGAAAACACAGATTGAATATCAAAATATATTGCTAGAGTTTCAATAACTCAGAGGAATAATTACGCGGTCTATATAAACAATTACAACACTTTAAATGTGCTGACCTCCACATTTTCCAGTTAGGTGATCATCTGCTCTTACTATAGCAGTTGCCAGGCGAAACAGAAAGCCTGTGCAATAGTCTTTACGTAATGTTACATTAGCAGTCTGTACCTGAGTAAGACGTCAAGACTTGACGTCTTTGCAATGCTGGGTCCAATTAACAGTCTTCGGCATCTTAGTAGCTGGTTTTAATGTTGGCTTGGTGGAATTACGATATTTATCTTTATCATTCTGATTCATACTTAAGTTTTTCACACCCTCTTAGCAAGCACGTTGTCATTTTTATTTTATACTCAGACTTATGTTTGCAAAATGCATACAATAATAATGTAGCATATTACTGGACACCGCATGATTTCAGCAGAATACCATTTATATTTTGCTGTACGTTGTGAATATTGCACAGAAAATAAAAACAAACATAATTCTCCTTCCCAGTTAAAAGTAAATTAGGACTTTAAGGAAAAATAATAATTTGCCGCTTTGTTAGATAATAACTTCAATGGGGAGGCGGCCATATTTACTGCTCTACTATGTAAGCGTCTAGCAATAATTTTGAATTTCATGGTTATAATGTTATTTGTGTCTACTGACAGACAATAAATCAAGGTATATTGTTTCACTCTAGTGATATATCATGAATATTTCTCTCAGGCAATCAAGAAATGCACGTCTTAGCATACAATAATAATTAATATATCCTATAAATGTGGAACCAACTGTCTGTTACCAACGTATGAAAATGTTTATATTTAATGGTTGCTGTAATTGTATGGCAAACTATGATCGAACGTTTTTTATATTAATTAAATAATTCACGACCTTTGGGAGTAGAGTATTCATGCGAGAAAACGAGTTCATATTTTCCCATACAGATGAATATATTAATTTTGTTATTCTACCTAAGGATTAAGTATTTTTTTATATAAAAAAATACACTTCAAGAATCAAATTAACGGAATGTCTGCTGTAATCAAAAGTAAATACACAATCGTAGATTTATCAATACACAATAACAATATGAACGAGCACATCGCACCGCCCAGCAACCTTTGAACTTCGTCGCACTATCGATAGTATTTTAAAAAATAATTGCCGTTTTGGTCTACTTAAAATTGAAATTGATAGTTATATTGTGAATGAATGCGCATTTCAGCAACCTTTACATTTGCACTGGAATGGGTGGAATTTGTTTTTATGTTGATTCAACTCAATTGTGCTTTTCTGATTATGATGGACTTGATTATTGGGTCAGTTCAATGCAATAAGGAGAACATATTTCAGCTGAAAGTGTACTCGAAATTCCAGTACAGTTTCGGTTTGTATTGGGTTTTGCAGAACATTTCATTCGGATTTACAACACAAAGAATGTACATTATGAGGAAATTCAAGACGTATAAACGTAAGTATATTTATTACAATTCGTATTACCGGCTGAAGAAAACATGTTTATAGTCTGTCACTTTAATCTTGCTCTTGCATGGCATCCAGCTAATACCTGTCCCATACATTGTGTTTATTCTATCGCTAGCCTAACATTGTATCAAAATAGTGACATGAGCAAAAATTGCAAAGCAAGCTGCTATGTGACAAGTCCTGTAGATATGAAAAGTCATGTAGCTAGTGAAAATAATGCTTTTTCGACGTCTTGGCTTTAAGGCTCTAAGTTTCCTATCAAAACTTTCAGTTGCATTTTGTTTCTCGAATCTAGTATTTTGACAGACTTGTAAAATGGTACGTCTCTAATAGATATGAGATAGCCCTTAACCACGATATGCCTTTGGCAGTTAGTTTATATAGACCAGAGAGAGCACTGGTATTGAACCAATGTATGAATATTTTTCTTAAATAACTGTTTGAATTATCAAAATGATATTTTCACTTACGGCGTCTCTCACATATGATGTTGACATTGCGAATATCACGTTCATTCGTGTAATTGTTGAAAGTTTCGTTTCTGACTCAGTGAACTCGTCTACATCGTTAACTTTATCATCTATGCTTTCGAATGGACGACACAGCTTGTTTCGTTCATTCACTAACAAATCTAATTAACCAAAACCTAAACATTCACTACATGAGTGTACATGATTTGTACAAAGTAGTTCCTAATACACTATACTGCATGTATTATTAGGTACACGTGTCGTGCACGTGTGTGCAATATCAAGGTGTTCAGTATCGTTAAATACTGCACGATTTTGATAATGGGCATATAATAACAAAGTAAATTGTACAATGGTCAGACAACCTCACTCGAACATTGCTTTGAGAAGTTATGTTTCAGTTACACAGACGTAATAAATTCGCCTTTTATGGCGCAAACTCGACATGATTTTAATATCGTCTTGTTAGGTGTGATGTGATGTGATTTGAATTCTTAACGTAGCTTTAACAATTTTTCAGTCATATCGCTACGATGTCTGCAATGTGGCAGTTTATAGTGATATCTAGCACTGGGGCATCATGCCGCAGACATGTAGCAGGGTGTCCCACCCATTCACATTATCCTGACACCTGACCGACCAGTCCTAACACTAACCTCTTAATGCTGAACGCCTAAGCGATACAGCTGTTAGTACCATTTTTATAAGTCTTTGGTATGACACGACCGAGGATTGAACCTACGACCTCCCGCATCCGAGGCGGACGCTCTAACCACTAGGCCACCGGAGCGGACAGTATTGTCATGAATATTCAATTTAATTGCTTGGTTTTTTTTAATGTTTTCATTCGATTACATGCTTTTGTAATGTAACATTATCTACTTGATTTGACATTGTCCAGAATTCGTTATTGTAATTTTTTAATTTCTTTAATTTTCGATTAAACAACCAATAATAAAAACATTGTATCTACTTGCTAACCTTGTTCCAAAACTAGCGACAGTTTTGGTAAACAACTTTTAAAACAATTATTATCTTTCTCAGAGTAAGAATAATTAAGTTGACCCAAGGTCATACCTGGACAATGTGAAATGAAGCAAGTGTCAATTGGTAAACAAACTTCTATTTTTTCCAGAAGGATTAAATTTTGACCCCCATCCGGGAATCTGTTTTGCTTTTTACTTAGTCGTATACTGATGTATTTGATAAAGGTTTATCAGTTGTGTTTTAAAATCTGACACGCTAATTTGTATTATATTGTGGGCAGTTTGGGCTGAATTTTATTTTTCTTCAAATTATTGAATTTAAGTGAATGTTTTCCCTTGAATTTAAAGGCACATAAGATCGACCATTGTGATAACATATGCATAAGATGTGGATGTAACAATCACAAAACTAGTTATATAGCCTGGGGAAGTATAGATGCATAATGATACAGTATAAAAAACGAGGATGAATACTTTTGTGGATTAGGCGTTTACTGGTTGCTTATTATATGTTCTTGTTTGCCAAATCAGGTGGGGGTTAGAGGCTGTGATTTGTGGTGGGCTGTCGTTGTTGTAGAGTTTAACGCAATTTTTAAGCACATGATAGACTAGGCTATACATGACGGCCAGTATTATTGGTGGAGGAAGAACCCGGGAAAATCCCCAGAAAGAACCACCGACCCACGAGAAGCTACTGGCAAGCTTTCTCACTTGTGGGGTGACAAGGGGGAGTAATGCCAATGACCGCAAAATGATACTAGTCCGCTTTTACCGATGTTATGGATTGTGGTTAGAATAATAAATAATTTTTGGGGTATGTCAGACAACTCTATACCGGTATTTGTTTTGTTTTTTTATAAAAAAAAACAAACATTTTGTTTGTTTTCAGTCCTTCGTCTTCCTAACATTCTGATTGATAAATCCACTGACCATACCGATAACAAAGAAAGCTCAGTTGACTTGCCATCGAACGTGTTTAGCAATAAATATTACAAAATGCTTTCCTGTCAATGTTAAGTCACTAAGGCCAAAATCTTGTCTTTTCTAATTCTTATTGTAATTGCTAATAGATCACTTTTTATTTGAATTACATTAAATAAAGCGTTTGTCTTCGAAACAATAGACACTATATGGACGGGAAGGGGCAGACGGATCTCGGCCATAGACGGACAGAGACACACCCACCGTTATTTGAAATTATTTTACGCAAAACTTATAATATATAAAGATATATGTAGCATCCATGTAATATATATTAGTTTATATTATGTTATATCATTACTTGTGATGAAGTATGTCTTTGAACTTTTGTGCACATTATTTTGCTGGATTTTATATATTTTCAACGAATTCACTACATTTGTACTCGCTTGATCTCCGGGATCAAGTGAAAATCACATAACTCTTGTATCTACGTTGTGTCCGTATGTTAAAATATAGACTGGTACTAAAATTTTGACACATAAACCCGGCCGAGCAAAATAAACAAAGCTTCGGTGTGTGTGTGTGTGTGTGTTACCGGTTCAGCGGACTTTCCACTGGAACTCTCTAGAAGCTTGCTCTCTCTAGTCACGATGTCTACAGCGTCGTCAATAACAGCACTCAACACTTCCATACATGAATCTGATTTCTTTGTTGAAACTGTAAAATATTTGCAAAATTATTACAGAGATTCGCTAATCTCGTATTAAATGAAAACAACACTAAGTCAAAGACATAGACCTGTTCCCAATCTCGTTTGTTAAGAATGGATGTAATTTGTTCCTTCAAAACGCAATTGTTTGCAATATATGTAACATTTTCACTCAAAAATCATTTATTAGAAATGCATTTAAGATTTTCATCTCAAGCGGCTATCTTGAGTTTGAATATACATAACATTGGAGAAAATCATCCAGAACAGAAGATTTGGTGCAAAATAACCTCCATAGCAGCTTCCGAGACATTTTTTTAATCACACATTTTTCAATAATTCTTTCGTTTAATCTTGAAAGCCAGTTCCGACTTCATGAATCAAGCGTAAATGATATCCCACTCTTCAACACATTTAATGGTTCCCACTTTGGTCCTATCTGAATTTTCAGACAACGAGAGTCATAGATTCCGGACCTAACGAATATTTTCGAATCAGACTTAAGATTTAATCATAATATTTTGGCCTGAAAATGACATCAAATAAAAAAAAATCGCAAATTTATTAAACACAAAACTAATTCAGTGACACGCTTAATAAGAGAGCTGAAGCATTAAAAAGAACATTGCGGGAAGCAAAAGAAGATGATATTCGTTTTTAAAAGAAAATATCTGGGTCTTAAAAATATAATTAAAATTACAGATTACAGAGCTTATGTATAACACTTTTATGTTTCAAATTAAGTGGGAATATTTGACAACTGCTGAGTGGGTAGCAATAAATACCTTGAAGGCATGTAAAGCTTAATTTCGCGAGAACCTCTTCTAGCTTCCATATACTCTGAAACATTGCATGTCTGTCCATTCTTCTTCGCCCTGAAAAAGAAGATATTTCGTCTGGTACCAATGCACAAGTTTGGGGTTTGTGAGAAATGAACATTTGTCGCCTGAGAACAGTGAACATGTTTGGGGTTTGTGTGAAACGAAGATTTGGTCGTCTGATAAAAATGGAAAAGAAGCGGAATCGTATTACTAAAAAGCGTAGTACGGCGCCGTTCTGGGGCACAACCTCAAAAAGCCTACATTCGTATTTGGACGACAACTCTTGAGTTGATTCAACTTCCTTAGATTGGCACGAATAACCTATAACTGGACACATCTTTAAAAAAAAATCAAAATTAAAAACAGTCTTGCTTTCAGATTCAAAACTAAAATTAAATCTCATCTTCATACTCTGATATCTGATTGCTTAACGGCAACCACTGACTAATCATCTGTCATAGTTTGAGTATGCACTGATTTGCGTGCGTGCGTGCGTGTGTGTGTTGTGTGTGTGACACACGGACATCGTTTAAAACACCTGAATAGTTCTGGTCTGGGACTGCGATATGGAAATATTGACTGATCATTTGTGTCCAATACAGAACTAACAGAACTAAGGTCAATGCTTAAATTGAATGACGGATATCATAGATCTTATTGACTGAAATTTTAGTATGGCGAATTAGATAACATTGAGACTTATACTGGTAAAAATGGGATCCGATCAAGCACGGAAGATTACACGAGTGCGAAACGGTGAGAAAGCAAAGCTGTTGGACATCGTACATTTTCTTCTTGACCAGATTCTAAAGTCCCCGGATGCTAGTCTTTTGGCCAGGCGTTTCGCATACAGGTCTTCTCTTTTCTTCTGTTCCTCTCTTGATTGCATCTTCAGCTTATCTAGTTTTGCTGCAATATAGATATATTTATAGATATATTTCAAATACTGACCGATCTGCGTCATATAAAGATATCAGTGACGCGAATAGACGTCTCTTATTAAAATGACGAGGAAAATAGGATTTATGTTCCAGCACAATATATTACATATAACGTTTCCTACGGTGATGGTTTTAATAGGACAACAAACCCTTTATTTTACATTTATAATGCAACATTAATTTAAAATTTTTCAAGTAAATTTAATTTTTGTCTTAATAAAAGAAGGTTATATTCCGAAGCTTGATGAAAGCTATGCATGTATATTTAATTTTATTAGAGCAAACCCAATCTTCTGCTACACACTTTTAATTACGAAAATCAATATAATTTTGGATGTGTTCTGTATTTCTCTCGACTCTCAATACAATATGGCTAAATTCATATGTGGTAGCCATCTTGCCATAAATTCCATTTCTAAAAGACTGCTGATTTCTGGGACTATATATAAATTATAAGACTGCCTTTTAGAGGAGAACTCTGTTTTATTTTTGAACAAATACTGTCAAAGAACGCTTATTTAGAATTTTAAGGCACTTTAATTTTTTATTTATTTGCAAAAATGGACATCAGAAAAATGATTGGTCCCACAGACTAACAGCAGACATCACAGACGTATAGTAAACATTATTTACAGTTTCAAATCTATTGAGTTTGACCTTTGATCTGTCCATTGCAAACTCAAAAGGGACGTGCCTTTCATTTAATGTAATGCAGTTACGAATGTGAAACAAAGGTGGGTGCGGAACTTGAATAAGGTAGAATTATGAGGTACTCATTATAACAATGTAACTCCTGTGACCTTCATCCTTGACCCTTGGACAAGGTATCATTATGAAGGTGTCTGTGCTAAATTGTAGACTACCTATGCAGTTTTGCCAACACTAAATCCATGAAACTTAACTTATCGAGCGGAAACAAAAGAATCGTACAATATCAGTTCTAGTAATATTGACCTTTCACCTCTGCCTCGGAATGGATAGATCGCTGCACCTGTCCAAGTGCGAAGCCTACATTTGAAATTTGTTGAAAGTTATACCAATGAAACATACATATCGTGTAACAAGACAAACAAAATCAGCTTTAATGGCCTTGACCTTTGATCTAGTAGCGCCAAGATCAATTGGTTTCTGGCTCTACCCATAAGTTAGACGCGTGAGATTTCAGACAAAACTGATCACTGCAGTTTAAAGTTTTATTATGGAAACCACTCTACAGACTTAAAAAGCGATAGACGGTTATCGATTAGGGAGATTAATATGGTCCGCCGACTCCCTTTATACTGAGAAATATCATTTGAAATGCTTTACCTATACATCTTTTTGCTCGTATTAGGTGTAAAATCTCGTTTGTTAAGGTACGAAAAAAACAAATCTGTAGTCTCAACCCCACCCTAGCATCCAGCCAAGAATCCTCCAGTTTCTAATAAGGTGAATCCTCCCAAACCAACACCAACCTTCCAGTCTTGCGCGCTGCAAAGATATCATCCGTTCCCGCCTTTCGATGTTTCGCAAACGTGTTTCTTCCTCTCTCTGAAGCATTTTAGCTTCCTTCTGGATTTGTTCACATTGCAACCGCTTCCGAAGATTCCACATTTCCGTCACCTATGTAATATAATCAAAAAAGTAAAAGTCAATGTATTTGCAGAGAAAATCCCCTGAAAACAAAAGAAACAGGAATTATTTCTTGTTAACAGGGTATCAGTTGGTTTAAAAATTTCTCTGTAATTATTAGAACACCCTGTACATTGCAATTGTTATTGTGGGTTTAACGCCAATTTCATCACATGGCGGACAGTTAAACTGTTTGATGAAGAACCCGTGAAAACCCCAGTAAGAACCACCTACTCACGGGAAGCTACTGGCAAGCTATCTCACATATATTGGCCGAGCCTGAGACTCAAACCCATGCGGACAGACTTGAGATGGCAAGTCTCTGGCCAATGCGAACTCTTTAGACTACTCGGACCGTTGGGGGACCCTGTACATTGCTGAATTTAACAAATTATCCGAGTGCCGAAGCCAAAGAGTTTCGTGAAAAGATTACGCTTTGCACACACACACAAAAAAGGTATTTTTAAACCGATCATAGCTATCCCACTGGCAGACGGGATGATTCTAATAGGCTGGATAGGATTTAAAGAACTTGAGATACTAATATGACTCTATTTGCAAATCCATGGAAACGCCATTACATTAAACATTCATTGACTCTCAATTTTTGAATGCTCATGATCAAACCTATATTTCTCACTATAGACTCATCCTTGATGATTGCGTCTGTGGAGAAGGCCACATGTTCCGTGGTATTTTTTTTTTCAATTCACGTGTGTTTGAAAGAACTTTTTGATTCAGTGCCGAAAGATCAAGGGGCCAAGTCTGAAAAAGGACTAAAACTCCGTCAATAAAATAGTGTCTCTCTTGTATAGTTACAAATAGGACCATGGATCGAAAGATTATTTTTTGCATAAATATCACTTTTGATTATCGACTAATTATGACCAGCCAAACCACATATAATTTATTTTATCTTTATTCTAGACTGGATCCCATTCTTCCATATCATTAATACAGTGAGTCCCGAAGGACAACTTGATTTTCTCTCGGGCACCAATCAAAAGTTTCAAACAATACACCACAAATATGCTTGCGCTAGCGCAAATAATTTTGCATAGCTACAATTTGATTACTTTTCGTGTTACGTACAAATACTGTATTGTAGTTTCTTGCAAAACCAAACATTTTTGGAAATCAGCTTTTTAATTAATGTTTTTTTTTTAATTAAACTTTATTTCTTATTTTTACTCTCGATTTTATCATCATCTTTTTCTCTTTCGTTATTTTCGACATAAACCATAACGTTAGTGGTGTTTAAACTGTTGAGAAAACTAACCTTCTCAGTGTCGTCCTTGACTCTTAGTTTCTGTAATTCCGCGATATGTCGGGATTTCCTTCTCTCCCGACGTCTTAATTCTCGTTTGGCCACATCCTGTTGCATACGGAGCTTTTTAATAATAATAATAATAATAATAATAATAATAATAATAATAATAATAATAATAATAATAATAATAATAATAATGATAATAATAATAATAATAATAATAATAATAATTTACAATCTAAGTCATCTTCTTGAAATCTAGACCACTTCTACATATACTGTAGTAAAGCACAGCCAAGTGGGTAATAATTTTACGGGGTTCAGGTTCGCTTTTACCGTCGTCTGCAGTAAATGATGTTCTCTCTCTCTCTCTCTCTCTCTCTCTCTCTCTCTCTCTCGTAACTTTTTCTTTTAAGATTCGTCTTACTGAGCGGGGGTAAAAAAAAAACGGAAATAAACTCTGTCGGTGCCTGACTCAGATGGGGCAATAGAAAATCGGAAATGCTATAAGCAGAATATTTTCACGTATTTTTGGAACACGAAAAAGTATAGGACAAGAGAAATAGCTATATGAAATGTCATGCTACGTGAATCATGATTAATAGTGTAAGATGTAAGAATCACTGAGGAAAGAATCACTTTTTTTCTTGCTCGCTTGTTCTGTTGTTTATTTTTATTCAAATCACTAGTTTAAACTAAATACCTCTTCGTGGAATTTCGCGATCTCCAGCTGTCGCTTTTTCGTCTCTTCACGCCGTTTCTCGTGCCGGGCGGCGCTTTGTTTTTTTAGGTGCGCGAGACGGAGTTCCAGCCTCTCAAATTTCCAATTGAAAGCATTCTTTATCCTGAAAATGTTATATCATACATTAATAATTTTTAATTAATCAGTTTATTAATTAAATTAATCATTTATCTACATATATCCTTATTTCAATCCATCATTATCACACTGTCGGTCAGTAAGTTAATATCCATCCATCTGTTTAACTATCTACGTATTTTGTTGTGGGGGTGGGTGGGTGGGGGGTTGTCGTGATTTATAGGTCTGCACCTATTCCTTGTCTCATTAATGTAAGTAAAACACGGTCAGCATTTATTTTCAAATCGTTTGTTTTCACATTGGTTATTATACACTGTAAATTAAACATGTTACAATTATTCTTTAAAAAACTACATATGCATTTAATTATTTTGAGAACATGGTCAGTCTAGTGTTTTGTACACAAGATGTTCTGTAAAGGTGACAAATATTCTTTATTCTTTGCTATAGTTCATGTCCTACACGTATTTTACAATATCCGCCATCTTTGTTTTCGAGGCACTGCGTGAATCGAATATACCTCCAGTTTTCCCTATACGATATGTACACGCATAGTTTAACTCTTATAAACAGTTTATATAACGAGTTTCTACGTGGAATAAGTTTACTTTAAAAAAAAAACAATATACTTTCCGTCTCCTGCAATATTATATATGTTGTAATTAAACCGCATGGCCAACTTCATATTGAAATTCTGGCGTTTACTGTTCCTCGTCTTACACAGGGATTCAAGCGCTTATTTGCATATTTCTAGTTAAGAGTGGAATAATATAATTATACATTTAACATTTGTGTTCAATCGCAATATCTTAGCAGCAGATAATATGTATTGTGTCTTAAATCCCTGTGTGAATATATATGATTTTGGCAGAGTGGTACATAATGTACTGCAACCAAACTTTATAACTAGGGTGACTTGTACACCATTCAGTTTACCTCCGATCAGTTTTCCTATAATGACTCATTGGTCTTAAATAAAGTAACAAATAATAGTGAAATTTAATAAATATTGTATTTCCCTAGAAAAAGAACTCAAAATTTAAAAGGAAATTACAGTAAAACAAATTAAATCCCAAATAGTCCAAAAGTGCTATCACCTGTCCGAATGAATAACGTTTTCAAATGTCAGTGGTATTCCAAATAAGATCCAACGCGTAAGGTGTTAATGTTGCCTGTAGTCTTAAATGGACTAATGTACCAAAGTCGTGAAGTGTGATGATGTGAGAACAGTTGTTGATGAAACACAATAATATAATCCGACATGTTCTTGACTGAATTTACAATAGTTCTAAATTAATATTTCTATCCATGAATAGTATAGATGAGCACGCTGTATTTCCAGTGAATAAATAATTTGAATAAATAAATTCCACCCAAATCAAATTCTGAAAGAAGATGTAACAACATATATAAATATGGTTACTACTATTGATAATAATCCTAATATTTAACCCACACTCAGAGAGAAATATTAACTAAGTATATTTGTTATTTTAAAAAATAACTGGTTAGGAACACGATGAACATGATTTTTGACACGGTCAAGTACAAAATACAATTCGAGACTCGGGTTCGGCCAATGTGGGTATGCGAGAAAACGTGCCAGTATCTTCGATGGCTTTTTCTCGGGTTTTCCCGGGTTCATCATCCACCATTTATACTAGCCGCCGTGAATAGCCTCTCCTGTGCTGAAAATGGCGTTAGACCCTACAAAACAACAACAATCCATTTAACAAAACTGAGAAACAATGCAAATTAAATCTACATAGCACATCCACTTCTAAAAAAAAGAGAAATATTTATGTAATAAAGCTTTCTTGAAACTATTAGTCAAATATTCCTTAGATAAAAATGAAAATGAAGATTAAGCCTTGTGAATGAAATATAAGATGCACGAGGAAGATAATATTGTTATACGTGTGAAAATGCATATGCAATTGGATTATATTTTCCCTTGATGTGCCTGGTGTCAATATTGTATTGATGAAATATCAGACTCGGCCATATTAATCTGTGATTTGTTTCATTATGCCAATGGAAGTGAATGGTTCTGATCACTGAAGACAATCTTGCCAATGAAAGTAAGTGGTTGTGATCACTGAATACATTAACTGGAGAAGGCGCTGAACTAATATACTCTTTACAACTTTCCAAAGCCAGTAATACAGCCAAACATTCCTACTCGATGGTGAAAATTTTCTCTGGTGCTTATGTAATGATTTGGGGAAAATAGCACAGTGGATGCTCTGCTTGATTTTCTTTTCTTTGTCTTCTTGAATCTATAACATCACTTTCATTAACATATATTTTTTAATAATTGACGGAGATTTTGGAGCCGAAAGAGCTCGTGTACACTTAGGTATGGCCTTTAATTTATCAGAAACCTCCTGACATTTTTCAGACCAATTAAACTTGATTTATTGTCAACAAATAGGTCAGGGTTTTATCAATTATTGAAAAATTAGAACAAACTTTCAGATATTATCCAGCCATATCCAAAAAATTGCACAGATACATTTTAGTTCTTCGTGTTTGAAGTATCTAGAAACAAGTGTTCATATTCAAGTAATGTTCTTTATAGACCTGATGATAATGTTCTGCAATCCACCCTTGTATCCAACGAACTTGCACCAGATCACCTCTGCATTATATGCCATCTCGACCTATCAGTCCCTAACCCTCCACCTCTATTTGCTACTAAGAGAACCCTCCGCATGATAAATATAACCAAATTCATGCATGACATCCAAGAAAACCTAACAACTTTCTTACATCCAACAACGGAACAACTTGATAACTGCCTGCATTCATTGCTTGAAAAACATGCATCAGCCACCAAATGCAGATTATCAATAAAAACAAAAGTGTTCTCCGTGGTATAGCAGTGTTAGGGACCAGCTTCGCACTGCTAAAAGACATCGCCGAAAAGTAGAGAGGCTTTAGCTTTCCACCAAACTCACTATTCATAAACAAGTCTATGAAGCCGCTAAGAAGAACGTCACAAACATTGTCCATTTAGCCAAATTATCCCACTATAGTACTAAGATCACGGAGAGTTCCAGCTGCAAAGAGCTCTTCGAGATAGCTAACAAACTAATGTCAAGGAATAAATGTACACCACTTCCAACTAACTTCTCTCCAGTAGACCTTCTGGACCAGTTTGCAAATATATATTCCGTGACAAAGTGCAAATCATTAGAGATTCGCTAGACAGCACAATTACATCTGACTCCTCACAATACAGTTGCTATGCAGAATTTCAGCGACAATCATTAGGAGCATTTGAACCTGTTTCTATTGATTTAGCTCGGACATTCGCGATGACGAGTACACCAAAATCAAATGAACTTGGTCCAATTCCAACATCACTGCTGCTTGACAATCGTGATGAAGAATGCACCAAAGTCTTGTGAACTTAGTCCGATTCCGACATCACTGATGCCTGAGTGTTTAGACACAATATTGCCTTCACTAACTGATGTTATTAATATCTCTCTCTCTCTTTCTCATCGGGGGAATTTCCATCATTTTTCAAAATGCCATCGTAAAGCCTCTGCTCAAGAAACAAACACTTGACCATAACGATTTAAAGAACTACCGCCCAGTTTCCAACCTCCCATTAATATAAAAAATCTTATAAAAAGTTGTTCTAACCCAACTTGTATCTCATTTAAATTCAAACAGTCTTTTTAGCAATGTACAGTCTGCATATCGCCCTTGCCACAGTACGGAAACTACTCTTCTAAAAGTATTTAATGACATTCTCTCTGCTTTGGATAGTGGAAAGATTACAGTCATCACTCTCCCTGATTTGTCTGCAGCATTTGACACAATAGACCATAATATATTACTTCACCGTCTCCAGCATGTATTCGACATTCAGAATATAGCCTCACACTGGTTAAAGTCCTACTTAGTCAACAGGACACAAATTATATCTGCAAATGGAATACATTCGAGCCAATTTGACGTATGTTGTGGCGTTCTACAGGGGTCTGTTATTGGACCTGTCCTCTTCATTCTATACACTCAGCCGCTCTCAAGTGTATGAGATCATCACCCAGTGTCGCAACAATTGTACGCTGATGACACCCAAATATACCAGTCTAGCCACACAACTGAAGTTGATGCTACCATCCATGGAGTAGACAGGTGCATTTCTGATGTGAAATCATGGATGACATGTAACAAGCTGCAGAGGGATGATGATAAAACTGAGGCTATTCTGATCACAACACAAAGATTTTCTCATTTACATCCTTTACCTCAGATAATAAATATCAACAACACCAACATTAAATTCTCACAGTCAGCACGAAACCTAAGTGTTACTCTAGAACACTACTCTCACATTGCACCAACATGTCATGAACATATGAAAGGCTGCATATCTTGAACTGAAACGCATCCGTTCCATTCGTAAATATCTTTTAGTTGATGCCACTGAAACACTTGTGTGTTCATTAGTACTTTCAATACTGGATTATTGTAACTCAATTCTGTCTGATTCGTCACAATATTTACTCCAGAAACGTCAAAAAGTTCAAAACACAGCTGCACGGATCATCTTTAGAGTACCTCGATCAGAGCACACCTCACCACTGCTCTGTACCCTACACTGGCTATCAATTCGATACAGAATCAAACACAAAATGTGTTCTCTGTGCTATGTTTCACTGACATACTCCAGTCCAATATACCTATCCGGCCTCACCCATGTGTACACACCAGCAAGATACTTACGCTCTTCTTCTGACAATCGTATACTCATTGTTACCAATATGAAAAAGGTCATATGGACAACGTTCGTTTGCATACCAGGGCCCGGCGACGTGGAACAAATTGCCCATTGAAATTAGACACAAAGACGCAGTGGTACTTTTGAAGAGTGCTCTTAAAACTCACCTTTCTCGACTGCAGGGACAAACTTGCAGACCTAATAATGTTTTGTATCTTATATGTTTTCAGCATGTTTTTTTTTTGTTTTTCAATTTCATTTTTTCTGTCATTTTTTTTTTCTGTAGTGTAGCCATATCATTATAGATAGTGTAAAGCGCTTAGAGGTTCTAAAGATTAGGCGCTATACAAAGTCCTCATTATTATTATTATTATTATTATTATTATTATTATTATTATTATTATTATTATTAGCATATTTAGTTTCCTCTTTACTTCTGGCTGTGGATAGGAACATTTATGGTCCAGATTATCACAATTTCTGAAGATTGGTTACACCAGAGTCAATGCTGTCTGATTGTGTTCCGTCCTTAAATATTCATTGTGAGGGACAGGTACGAATAAATTGACTATGATATTAACATGGCTAGCTCAGTCAACATACCCTTTTAACATATTTATATGTCAAAGTTGTTTCATTTTTCGCCTCCCACGAGTATTAATAATATTAATGATATAATTAAAATTACTTGCTTTATTTTCAACTGTGTAAGGACAATGATACTTAGCCTGAGTAGAAATTTGAGGTTAGGGTCAGAGAGCCAGAACTCTATCACCAGGATGAAAAATCGTATCCTTTGTAATTTTGTCATAACTTTAAATTGTAGAATAGATCCTGCAAATTCACAAGCTTTTGAAAACTTTTATTTAAAATTAGAAACTTACTTGAGAAAAATAATGTTTGCATCTCCGTTTTGAAAGAAGGTTCTCTTATAACAACCTATGTTAGCCACAAATAATATGTCCAAAAACTAGTTCAAAGGGACTAAATCCTAAAGATTCTTGAACTGATTCCCTAACAGCAAACAACAGCAAACGAACATCTTAATGCCAATCTTTTACGAAATGAAAACAATATGACTGAATCATATGTTTCAATATTTCACGAAATCTTTTTTAATTCAGTTGGCTTTCAGGGTGATAGGCAAAAGATTTAAATTTGTAATGCCTAATCAATGCATAAATTGTTGATCAGATTGAATGCATTTGAGAAAGCCAAATTGTTACCAATAATAAAACAAATTAGCAAGTATTTTACGATGGGTTTAGTTTTAATGCTTCATAAAGGGTTTGCCTCTGGGAATCTTCTGGAAACACATATTATGGTCAACAAGTATTGGTTGTCTGAATCGGTCTTGTTAAAGGACAGACGCGGTCAGTTGGGAAACAAAATAAATATATCTAAAACAATTTGGTTCATTTGAACATGCAATTATATTGTTCCCGTGCCAATTCAGACTGTGCAAATCAATCCAAAAGGTGGAAGGGAATGGTATAATTTCTCAAAACAGAATTTAAATTAAAGCAGTAATATTTAAAAGTATACATTCATCACTTCGGAAATGTCCTTTCTAAAGAAAAGCCTTAGAAATGATGTAGACTCACTATTTCTATAGTGTGGTATTGAGCCTTCATAAACTTGTGTTAATTCAGTACGTTTGTTTTAACATAAGGCAATGGTCATTATTTTCATGAGATAAGTTTATTTATTTGAATTTTTTTTTATTAGAACTTGAATTTTACTCCAGTGAATATTTTTGAATTTCACTAGTGAACACTATTGTTGTTTAATACAATTTGTTGGTTATTATGTTATTTATGAAGTAGGGGGAGCATGATAAGACTTCGTGCAAATTTTGTTATATTAGCTTATTTATTGACAAAGATGACATATTAAAACTTGAATAAATCCAATATTCTGTTCATTGAGAGCTTCTGTTGTCTATATACTTGGATAGATACACAGTTTTATTTGCGTATGAGTAGTTAATGTAACAGTCACAATTTATGCAGTGTACATATACACACACGGAATCATATACTGGACCTAATTTTGCCCATGCATCACATAACTGAATGGCTTCTTTCAGTGCCAATAATATCTTTAATAACTCATTCACGTTTTGTCACAAACCTGGCAGACTTATGAGTGCGATGCAATCAACAGCACTTTGCAATGTAACATTAGCAGTTTTCATTTTTTCCCCAGTTCATTGTTTCCTTTTCTCCTTTGTTTGTTTGTTGGTTTGTATCATTATCTAAGCAATATAAATGAATATTGTTCAATTGTAAAACCAATGTATTTGCTTTTGTTAATGTAGATGAATAGTAGAGAATTTGATGTATGTAGTAGATACAATAACACCTGCTTTCTTTGACAAATTTTTTTATCAAATCAACTGCAAAAAAAAACAATGTCAAACCATTGTTTATTGACTTTTAACTTGTTACAATATGACCTGTTGCGGTTGTCTGGTAAAGCCAGAAAAGGGCGATGATGACGCGTCATGGATTCTCATTTTCATTAAACAAAGGCAACCAACACTCCATTGACGAGTGGAACAATATACTCGAATTATCCCCTCCCACTTTTCGTGTAAAATTAATAAAATAATCGTATTGTACAGTTTGAAAATTGTCTTTGACATGTTTAATTAAGTCTTCTTGCTACAAAGACTGGAGACCTACCTTTCCGCTTCTGTTTTCATATGCTGCTCTATCCGTTCACGGATGATGCTTCTCTTGGACTCTTTGGCACTGAAGTCACTTCGGCCTAGTGTGATCTCTTTACGATCTGTGATCTATTATTTTGTTTTAAAAAACAAAATGTATGAATTTAAGTTAGTCCATAAATGCTGTTTTTAAACCCAAAACAAATTTAAAGTTAACGTAAGAAACTGAAAAACTGTTTTCTCATGTAATTTGTAAGGAAATAGTGTTTATTTATTTTTGTGTGTAAGCTGCATTTTTGACGAACATATGGAATTAATGTAGGCTTTTGCTTTCCTATGACGTCAGAGATGAATACTTATATGCAAATACTGTAAATACCATTGTCAAATCATTGATGGCATTTGTTCTGATTCCAAAACTCTCATTCCATCTTCGATGTCATTTAGACGGAATGTTATTATATACGCAGTCGTTACAAAAATTATACGTTCTTAAGAAATACCAATCTGCTCTGAATATGTATTTAAACTTAGATCGATAACTCGAAAATGAACAATTCGATATATTATCAAATTAAAGCAACGTCGAAACACACACACACACACATATCAGGCAAGAAGCTAACGTAGAATCGCGTTTCAAAACTCGTTTCAAATTGCTGATTTTGGGGGAGAAATTGAGCGACTGAAATAAAAGCTCTGCAGTTGATTATATCTAGTATATGCACATTCTCTATAAAACCTAGTAGTTCAAGAAAAGATTCAATCTAAATGAAAGTTGATAAGAGTAAACTCCCTTGAAATTGCCTATCCGACGAAAAATGAGATAAAGCCACGTGTAGAACTTTTGCAACCAAATGTGAACATGTTCGAGCAATTATGTAAGCAAAGGTTCCATACCAATCCCGAAATTTTCCAAACTGCCTAACTTTTCTCATAGATTTACGCTGGATATTCCATTTTTAGATCTTAGATTTTAGAAATGTTGTTTCTACGAATTTTGTCCTTCTGATGAAGATACATTGTGCATTTTTATAAGTAAATGGACAATTATTTCAGCAGAATAAACGTAATGTTCTTTTCTAATAATTCAAAGGGTAATTAGATTGAAGCTGTCAGAAACATCTCGGCCATGAGCACAAAAACGCCAGAGGTGTATATTATTTTTTACAAGGTTTCTGATCAACTTGTTGGTTTTAAAACAAAATTAATCATTTATTAATTAGATTGTGTATTGATTTATTTATTTATTTATTTATTTATTTATTTATTTATTTATTTATTTATTGTTACCTGTCTTTGCTTTTCTCTTTCTCTCTGGGCCATTTCCAGCAGCCAGATTTGTCTGAGGTACATCCTGTATTGGTTGAACTCTTGAAGCGTGCAGAGAACCTTGCCATCTGGAGTAATGAACCTTTGCCGGATCAAGTGCCTCCGCATGGGCGGGGAACTGAAGAACGACTTCAGATGGGGGTCATTAAGGGGTTCGTACTCATGGAACATGTAGAGCCCATACGGGTCGCTTAAACTGAAGTCCAGTTCTGGATTTTTCGTGTATTTCTGTGGGTATAAAAATCTTGAAATTTATGTTTCCTGGTGCTTCGTACAGAAAAAGCATGGCTTTCATCCATACATATGAAATCTGGAAACTCAAATCTTCTGCTTGAGTTCCAATTCGAAATTTTGTGTCAACAGCACAAGAAGGTTTGACTTTTGTAACGTCGTTTTCGACTAGCTCAGAGTGAACACTGAATTTCAAATTCAAGTTGAGAGATTTGTTTTATTATATTTATTTAAATAGATGATAACTGAATTAAAGCAAAGAATTAAGATATTCTAGTTCGTTCCCCCACAGCATTGAGAATGATATCAGCGTCTGTAACTCAGTGAATTGCACGTTAACGTCATTAAATGTAGCTAAAATTGTCTAATTAGTTTCACGTACGAAGTAACACCGTTCGAATAGGCATACAGCGTAACATATCTCATTAAATGCGTTCTACGACAATGTGGTCTGTTTCCATACAATTGTTCGATATCACCATGACCTATGGAAGAATCGATTTGTTTACTAAGGAGTAATGAACTGTTATATTCCGCTATATTCGACCTAATGTAGTTGCTTCCTTTTGATTTCTTTCCTATTACAACTATGGGCTATTTCCAAACTCATAACAAACATGGCGGGTTACGTGAGGCAGTCAAGTCTTTTTAAGCACGTATCGAACGAATGGCGTTGCGTTATATATCGATATGAATCGTGTTAAATAATTTGTACACGAAATAATTCGGTAATTTTAGCTACATATCGAGACGCTGACATGTACATTCGATGAGAAACAGACGCGAGCAATATCGATACATTTGTTCCGGGGAATAAATAACACACAATGATCAAAAACTTTAAGGCGAATTACTGAGAAGCATTTATCATTGGAAACTCAAATAAAAATTTATAATTCTTCAGCATCCTCGATAATGGCTTTCTTGAACAGAATGTGTTTGTGCCAATTTGTTTGTATTATGTTGTCAGATTTCGTTTTCGTCATGTTGTGATATATATATATATATATATATATATATATATATATATATATATATATATATATATATATGTGTGTGTGTGTGTGTGTGTGTGTGTGTGCGTGCGTGAGTGCGTGCGTGCGTGCGTGCGTGTGTGTGTGTGTGTTTAAAGACTACATTAGAGTGTGTCTGACACTGTACTAAGTACAGCAGAGTTTTATTTGTACATCTAGGTTCCGTTTATAGTTTTAACATCGTATTATTCAGGACTACATGTATAATTGATTATTTGAATCCGATCCATATGTAGTAGTAGTAGTAGTAGTAGTAGTAGTAGTAGTAGTAGTAGTAGTAGTAGTATCACCTACCTCTATGTCTTATTATTATTGTTATTATTATTATTATTATTATTATTATTATTATTATTATTATCACCTACCTCTATGTCTTATTACCATTATTACTATTATTATTATTATTAATTATTATTATTATCATTATTATTATTATTATTATTATTATTATTATTATTATTATTATTATTATTATTATTATCACCTACCTCTATGTCTTATTACCATTATTACTATTATTATTATTATTAATTATTATTATTATTATTATTATTATTATTATTATTATTATTATTATTATTATTATTATTATTATTATCATCATCATCACCTACCTCTATGTCCTATTAGATGAAATTAGGTTTGATTTAATTTTGAACACCTAACTGCTCGTGTAATGTTACTCAGCAGACATCAACTGATTGGATATGCGCTGTATATCGATATAAATGCTGCTGAAATCGTTCGCGCATTAAACAAATTAGGAAATTTCTTTACATTTCATGACCCTAACTTAAAAATTACTACTAACGATGAATGAATTAGAAAAACAGTAACAAATTTTATAGACCTAAAATAGTAATATAACATTGTTCGAATGGCCTTTTAGGTCATATATAAATAAACTAAATATATACTTCTATATTAAATTGATTTTTTTCTTCTTATTAAACTACGAAATAATCCATAGCTGATAATCCCACCAATATTGCGTACTATATAATGTGGAGACTTCAATTTCGGTCATAAAACGATACTAATTTTCATTACGATAGATTTTAATTGACGGTAAATAATAGCTTTTAATTCACTTTAGTTTGCTTATATACTCTGAGGTTGTCTCGTCCAACAATCCCTAAACACCTACGATTGCGCAATAAAAATATTAGATATGCTACCAGGAACACCCGCTTAACCAATGCATATCTGAGTATTTCATCGGATAATAGTGCCAAGAAAAAGGTGTCACAGCATTCATGCTTCAAACCTTGCAGTGAACTTCAAGCAATAGTAACTCTTGATTATTCGTGGGCGAAACTCAAGTAAACTGAATGAAATCGGTCATGGAAATGACCATAAGTGTAAAATAGAAGATTGTTGTACCAGTTGCTGCGTGAAACCAGTTACTGCAGGATTGTTGATAATTTTAAAGTCTATGAACTACTTGTGGTCAGTTGCAAATGCAAAATTTACTCTGGTTCCATACTGGGGCAAACCCATCTAGAAAAATTCCAAGGATGGAGAGAAGAGTTGGGGATTAGGGTAGAGATGTGCAACATACATGGTAATATTATTCTGACAGATTATATATGCTTTATATATAGTACGTTTTTAACACACAGTATTTCTTAATAAAAACTTACCGGTTCTCCTAACTTTGTTGTACACAGAATAACAGTTCCTTTCGGGTTTGGCAGCATCGGAAGTTTGGCATCCAATGGCAAACTCTCCCAGATTGGAAGAGCGTCTCCTGCAGGTAAACATGTCGGCTTTGGGGGACTTTTAGTTCGTTTAAACATTCTTAACTGTTCCATGCCAGGATACTTTTCCTCCGATTCTGATATGATTTTTTTTCTATTTTATCGCCATGGTGTGAAGAAGACAGATGATTGTTCTTCGACGACATGGCGGTCATGACGTCACTCCCAGTTGTTGTTGTGGTAATGACGTCATTCAATAGTACTGTCTTTCCCAGAGTACATTGTCACATGCTAGTATTGTGCAATGACCTCGACGAGAGATAAGATAAGATAAGAATTCTTTATTTCAGACTACAAAGTCCATACCTCTAAATTGAAAAAGAAAGTTTTATAAAAAAAAACATTTTAAACATAAAAGTACATACATACATACATACATACATACATACATACATACATACATACATACATACATACATACATACATACATACATACATACATACTAAAATTAAATGACACATTTAAAGAGTAATTTGTTCCATCTACTAATAATATGAGAATTTACATGAATATCATAGCTCCAAAGAGATTTCAAAATATAGTTCTTACTATTAGATATTCTTGTCATCATTGAGAATAAATACATTCTCATTATTTCATCGAAACTGAATACATTATATTTAACAAACATGTTGGAGGCACTGTTCCACCTTGGAAGACCTAAAAGAAAACGAAGACTATTATTATGACCAATAACTAGTTTTCTTTTCATACATTCACTAACGTTTGTCCACAGAGGAGCGCAATACATGGTGCAACAATAAGATTTGAATAATCTAATTTTGATATGCAGTGAACAATTCTTGAATTTACGCAGAAGCATGTTTGTTCGAGTACAAAGAGATCGGTAATGTCTCATCATATCTTCATTATCCGAACGATTAAATTTCAAAATTTTACGAAAATACGTATAAGTGTTGACATAGATAAGAGCATTACCGTTAAGATATACAAGGGAAGGAGATAGTAATTTGAAAGAAGCTGTCTGAAAGACCACGCATACTGATTTTTTTGTATTATACATTATATCATTCTCAAATGCGTATTGTTCACATATCTTTAATAATTTCCTTAAACCTGTTATAGAAGGACTTATCAATGACATATCATCAGCAAAACTGAAATTATGAAGAAATAACACATTTGGTGGCAGACGTAACCCTACGTTACACTGACTAAGTTTACGATTTAACTCGTGTATATATATATATATATATATATATATATATATATATATATATATATATATATATATATATATATATATATATATATATATATATATATTGAATAACAAGGGGGGGGCAGAATTCCACCTGCCTCACCCCATTGGTTACATTGAAAGCGCTGGATATTACACTTCCCCTTCGCACACAATACAACTGTTTCCCGTACCAGTTAACTAAAGTATGAACTATGTAGACAAGTATTTTAATATCAATCAACTCTTGAAAGAGTGTCCAGTGATTGACCCTATCAAATGCCTTGCTAGCGTCTAAAAAGCATGCAAACACCGGGCTGCCATGTTCCACATAATAGCTGACAGTTTCCTTAAAAGCATATATGCATAAATCGGTTGAATGCTGCTTTTTAAAGCCAAACTGATTATCAGAGATTGTAACTTCACATCTATGCAGAATGATGCATTCAAATATTTTTGAAATAATAGTCGTAAAAGCTATAGGTCTGTAGTTATTTTTGTCCACTATGTTACCAATTTTGCTTTTTAGTAGCGGTATAATGGTAACTTTTGTGAAATCATCTGGTACAAAGTTATGCACAAACATACAGTTAAATAAAATCATCAATAACACATGAAGTCTAGTATCTGAAAAATTTTAATTTTCCACATATAAAAAAAATCTGAACCTGGACATTTACCACCTTTTTGTCTTGCTATAGCACGTTGGATCTCAGATAATGTGATTACTTCATTACGAGCAGAAGGTGCATTCAATGTTGAAAGTACATACTTCTTATTCGATTCATTTTTACACTATTGAGTAAGTCATCAAAATGATTTCTCCACATGTTGCATATATTATTCTGATCATGGTTCCCATCAATGCAAATTGGTAATTAATTGGAAGTTGTCGTGCAATGTTCTTTAACATGCTTCCAGAATTCACGTTGCTCGACATTTTCAAATTTTTGTGCTAGCGAGTCTGCTCTGTGTGTTACTTCCTCCTTCCTACATAATCTAAGAGCATACTTGAATTGTGCTCTTGTTTGACGCATTTGATTACTAAGATGGCATTGACGATGTTTACCGTTATCACGCCACATAAGGTAAGCATTTCGTGCGAAATCATGTAATTCTTTGACACAGTCATTCCAGCCTGGTATAATCCGGTGACTACGTTTGGATTTACTAGTCAAGCTATTACCGGAGTTCGACAGAGCTTTTACTATATCAGTGTTTAATTCATTTATCTGTTTCATATGCACCTGTTTAGTGCAGCCGTGGTCATTATAGATCGCAACACAATGTGGGATCTCAATTTTGTTTAATAAGAATGCAGAAGTCAGAGTATAATTCAGTTTTTCGTCAACAGTAAGGTCTGACCAATTGATGTTGTATTTCAAGTTTAAGAGTTCATTGGGGCATGGATCAAATTTGGGAAGCAATTCAGTCTTGATAGTCATTAAAGTAGGACGATGGTCGGACCCTACTAGGGTGTGAAGTATTCTCATATCACTTATAGCGGAATGAGCAGACTGTGTAGAGACACAAAGATCCAACCAAGACACTGTATTGTGTGAATCACTGACGTAAGTAAAATTAGTTGTGTGGTCTACATTTAGTTTTAAGTCCGATATGATATAACCATATTCGTCACAAAATAGGCGAAGCTCATCTCCAAAGGAAGTGGATTTGAGCGTATTAGCATTCCATTCTCCTACTACATAAGCATTTAGCATATTAGCATTTTCTACAATATAATTAATTTTGCCCAAATAATCTACAAATTCTACAAAATTTTCCGTAAGATCGCAAGGTAAATATGTATTTATAAAAAGCAAGGAGGAATGTATGTTAAAGTGGGTACAGCGTCTCTTCCTTTCTTGGATCTCATAATGTTCTAACGTGCAATCTGATACGAAGGGGATGTAATTTAGGAAACGAAGGAACGCTTATTATTAGTTTACTCCACATGGCGTGGGTATTAGGCATAGCTTGTGGACAGATTGTATGCGTTGTTTGCATAAGGAGTTTTATGTGTAAATTGCGAACAGTTTTTATGCGTTGTTGACAATTGTTTATGCGGAAATATCATGAATGTTATCTATTAACTAGACCTGCGGACCTTTTTGAGAAATCGGCGATAGTTGCCCATTACAATATTATCGCTGACATTTTTCTACTAGGTTACACATTAAGAAAGTTTTCGCCGAAACAATGTGCAAGCAACGTTCCATCTAAGCTGCGCATTCGCGCAGCTGCTCAGGTATCCCCGCGCAGCTGAATTGTCAATTTTTGCTCAATCCAACGTTAAATTTTGCTCGTCTCCGTAATGCTTGCGCAGGGCAGCGAGCACTGCGCGCACAACTACCATTTCGTTAGTGGGAACGTTGTGTGCATGAACGCAATTTGAACACTGTCCTTCATTTCTTTATTATTATTAAATGGAGTAAAAGGTTAACGGCGTGCATGTGGTGTGCGTGCAAGATGTATGCGAGATAATTCCTTGAAAAACTTTCTTAAAAAATCACCTTTTTCGACTGCAAGAACAAATCTAAAGACCTAATAATGTTTCGTACCTTAAATAGTTTCAGCATTTTTCTGTTTTTTAATTTCCTGTTTTTTTTTTTTTCTTTTTGTAGTCATATCATTATACATGTTGCAAAGCGCTTAGAGCTTCTAATGATTAGTCGCTATACAAAGTTTTCATTATTATTATTATTATTATTATTATTATTATTATTATTATTATTATCATCATCATCATGTAAGACAGATACATACGGACAATGCAAGTATACAGTC
Organism: Unio delphinus; assembly: GCA_029339505.1. NCBI lineage: Eukaryota > Metazoa > Mollusca > Bivalvia > Unionida > Unionidae > Unio > Unio delphinus. Next base: position 8,414,848 of record JAQISU010000071.1, read on the forward strand.
TTACGCCCTGTTTTACTGATTAATCTTCTAATGAAAGGTCAAATATAGTGGCCATTCTTGTCGATGGCCAGCGCCGGTGCAAGGCATTTTGGTGCCCTAGGCGAGAACAGATATATGGCGCCCCCATTCCACTCGCGCCCTCCCCCACCCACCCATCTTGAAATAAACCCTTAGCCCAGCGCCCTAGGCGATTGCCAAGTTCGCCTAGCGGATGCGCCGGCCCTGTCGATGGCGGTAGCAGTAGTGAAGCAGTATGTCACGGTAAGTTCCCTATTATATCATGGGTGTCGATTAATGCTGTAGTCAAACCTTTTAAAAGATATTAGTAAATCAAACCGATACAATTATTCGTTTTCAAAAATGTCCATATATTGTACTTGAAGTAGACGTCACCGCAGATATAATTTATTATTTATATTATTGATAATCAGTTTTTCTCTTCCTCCTTCTCTGACATCTGCGTCTGTGAATATAGCTAGATAAATAGGTCAACTCTTTTATGTTTCATCTGAACTCTGCAGGCTGTCATTTCCACTTAGAGGTCGACATCATTTGAGATATATTTCGTTGGGTTTTTTCCCCCCTCTCAATTATATGTGTTGGTGTTCTGTATGTTGTTAGTTGGTTATATTATTATTATTATTATTATTATTATTATTATTATTATTATTATTATTATTATTATTATTATTATTCGCCCTAGGCCCGGCTCTTGAGAGAACCCCGCGCTTCATTCCTAAGGTCGTCCTTATGAGTTTCTTAAGCTATACTCTGGCCCCGTGCGGTCATGGTCGTACTGCTAACGCCTCCTCTGATTGTCGTATTCATCGTCGAATATTTGCCATATTGCTTCCAAAAGGTACTAAGAAGTTTTCTGTTTTCCCCCCTTTACATATCTATTGTCATGAGCAGTACACTACCATTAACATGTATGACTCCAGTGAAATTCTTTGTAAATAAAACAGTGAACTGTGTTTTTACTGGAAAGTTGTCTTCATTTCCTTCATTCCATTGTTCAAGCAATTCGACCGATACAGGAACAATGACTATCCTATCACCGCTAATGATTTAGCATTATTTCTAACTGAAGAATAGCTTCCTCACCTTGAAAGGGTACGTTCTTTTGGACACAAATTTTTACAAAGTTGTGTTTGAAAGAAATTACATAGTCGAAGAATCCATCACAAAAGAAATTGAAAATAGAACGAGGGTAGGTTGTATATGCGTTTTCTTTATTTCGATGTACTCGAAATACACAGCATATGTTTAAAGTAGAGTAATTATTTATGTCACATGTGGGTTGTAGATTTAGGAGAAGTACTGAAAATACACAACAGATTATGAGTAGGGTATTTATTATTGTTATATGTGGACCATAGATGGGAAGTACTGGAAATACACAACAGTTGTTGAGTGAGACTGTATCTGTCTGATTCTGAATATTCACAATATACCAGTTAAAAATTTCGTTCCCTAATTAGCACGAACCGAGCACAAATATTTTCCATGGAAATAGGAATAGTATAATTTGCAGGGGTCATTTAGGTATTTTTGTTTTTGAGTAAGATGCCTACAACATTTAGAATGACTAATATGGTTTAAGGATGGTTTCATTATTTGTTTGAACACCAAGAAAAATCTACACGTCGTGCTACCACATTTTCCCAATGTACCATTCTACGACCTAGACACTGTGCGAGCAGAGCAGCTGTAGGATTTCTTCAAATGGTACCAGACCGACTCGTGGGACCCTTTCTTTTGATTTCTAATAAGAACTGCTCTTCTATCGTCGGTCTGACGTGAACATGTACAGCATTGTTGTGGGAAATTGCATGCAATGGACTGGAACTGCTCTAGGTTATCCTTCCTTCCTTGACAAAGTCGGTCGACCATGGCTTCATCCTCATGTGCAACACATGGTTAACATGAGTAACATCTTCATGCATACAAGAATAGAATACCGTAATGGTGAAAATAAATGTTAATTCGCCGATTGGATTCAGGACATGGTCATTTAAGAGTTATGCGTTGGTACGTCACTATCTTCTGAATGCATATGTGTAGTTTTCCAGTCTTCTTGCGATTCTGAAGCGATAAAAGACTCGTGAAAAAAAGTCGAATCGAGCGAAGGGTTGTGGTCACGCTTGCATTCCTTGTGTTTATTTATATTACCGATAAGGTTAATTCGTGTTGTCAGAGATTTCGCCGTACTTTACTGATAAAACGTCAGACTCCTGTGGTAATACTGAAAACAAAAATAGTTTTTAATGATGGCATATACTTGTTCTAATGTTGTGAACTTGTTGTACACGTTGTACAAAGTGTAAATCAACTTGAAAAATGGTTGCTACTTCCATGACAATCATTCTGCCAACTGTGCCGCCCAAAAGAAGCTCATTAGAGATTTAAAGAAATGTATATGTAACCACCTGTGACAGGGAGAGTAGCACCGGGATTTTCTCTAAGTTTGAACCACCAGCATTGAGCATGAAAGTACATGTTAATCTCAGACTGCTTAGACAACCCCCAGTGTTTGATTGAATCAAACGAAAAACTGGTTCAGCGATTTTGTGATCACGCACGTGTTTTCGTAGATCAATGTGCGCAGGATTAATCCTCTGAAATCCACCAAACGGAAGTGGTTCGTCATTGCCAAGCATTGAAGGTTATTTAAAGGTTATTTGCGATTAGATACATTACCAGTAGACCCCTCCCATACGCAAGCGTATGCATTTGGGTTGACCCCCACCTCCTCCAAGCGTACCAACTAAATAGACTGCCCCTCACTCGATGAATAGATGCGTATCAATGTCAGTGAGCAATTCGAGTTCTAGTTTGCTTTTGGACAATAATGCATCCCAACCCATACCTGGTGACGCGGTGTAATGTGCGGGATTGAGCTTGTACGCGTGCGTAGCAGTATCACGAAATTTCTCAAATACATCAGCGAGTAATAATACATTAGTGCCCAGATACAATCGTGTTAGTCACCAAGGTATTTGCTCACAAACTTTCTTTGCATATTCATTATTATGTTCTGAGATACATTCACGTGTCAACGGTGAATAAAACGCTTCGATCGGTGGCAATCCAGTTTCAGCAAATTTGTCCCAGTCGTTTCTGTAATCAAATGGATACACGCATTTCCTCGTCAGCAGGTCTGTTTTGGCTGGACAGTATCGACAAGTGATTTTGAAGTTCTCCTCTGTCTAAATGTTAGCTGACGTGTCCAAGGACGAGTTCATAGACTGAATCGAATCCATAAAATAAATTATGCTAATAACAAACAAGAACCAGTTGATTTTCATTGACTTAAACAGTTTGTATTGTTACGTCTATTGGATTTAAATTATTTATTTTTAATTGTCAAATCCAAATTTGTCATTTAGGGTTTAAAATTCATTAATTGGGAGATTATTCTGGAAAATTCAGGCTGACCTAGACTCTAGCTGTAAACACAGGTTGAACTTGGCTTGTTGACCTCATTTCTGACCCTTCTTTAGAGAGTGTAAACAAGTCTTGGAAATGATTGGCTAGATCCAAAAATATCTTTTTATTTTTAGTAATTAGTGGCTGATTTTCTTCTGGATCATTTTATAATTACGTGACTTGGTGAAGGTAGCTTCTTTCTTTGACCTTCCAGAAAATCACGTGATCCCTTGTTTACGGGTATTTAAGTTATTGTACTGGGAGAGAGATTCAGTAGAATCTGGGCTTTTAAAGTTAATGGTTGTGTTTTCTGTTTGAGTTATAATTTTAATTACCTTGTACTGGACATTGTGTCATTTCGTTGTAGCAAGAGTATTTATTTATTTATTTGGAGAAAACATGTGCTCATAATTTCATTTGGATGATAATAAAACAATCACGTGACACTGTCAGCCATTTTGGATTACATCGTCAAGATTCGAACCTGGAACTATAAGAACATTTATTTATCAGGACTCTTGCAATTCCATTAGTGGATTATTTTTGTGAATTCTATATTGGATTAATGTTGGATTTGATTCTCTAAAACCGTAAGTTAATTTATTTTATGAAAATAATTGTACTTAATAAATTTATTGTTCAAGTTATACAAGCTTGTTAGTTTTCACTCTTTCTGTGTTGCTGCTTATTCGAGCCTAAGCACGTAACAGTATCTATATGTAAGTATAACATCGTTTAAAGTACGTGTTTAGGTTTTGGATAAGCCAAATATATCACAGCTTGCTTATAATGTTTTGCAAGATTTACAATGTTCCTATCAAGTATCTTGCAATTACGATAACCCATAGCTAATGTTTGGTCACAATCAGAGACACATTTATCTGTGTTGAACTTAGGTCTTCTTAAAACAAGAGACCTGACAAAGATAGTGGTCTATGCATGACAAACATTCCTCGCTTCCTACGTTTTACATTTTGTTTTATCCAAATTCTCCTCGTTATTTGTGTTGTAGTTTTGACCTTTGTTTGACTGGAAGATTTTGAGTGTATGAACATAGCCAGTCCTTCGCCATCATATTTTTTTCTTTTCTAAAAGGTCTATAGCTTGGAAATATAAATAGCTGGTAACTGAAAGTTGAGTCGAGTATAGATAAGATGTCAAAAATCGGTTTGAAAAAGGTAATGATACTCTCCAAATTTAGTTATGCAATTGTTTATATTTAGATACCGAATTATAACTCATTTCCGGTTTCCAACTCAAAGGCATTTCAGAAATAGCTTTTTTAAGAAAGTAGTTGGAACTCTAGGAAGTATCAACGTTTTCTTTGTCGTAGTTATCTCCCTTGGACTATGAGAAGATAATCACAGCTTTGCAGGAACGAAATGTCACACTGTAATTTAAAAAAAAAAATAATTTAAACAAAGATACAGGTAACTTTAACACAATAAGACAATGGTTATATACTGAGCACATTCGCATACGTTTATGTCATTAATATTTATGTTGGATCACGATCCAGTTTCCACAGCTAAGAGCTCTTTCAGATTTTACCACGCGACGCGGATAAATGTTATGTGGGCTTTTGATTGTACCGGCGGTGTACATTGTCCAAAAAATTACAATGCTAAGACGTATCAAGTGCTACTGGGGTGGCAGTGTTGTTGTTAGACAATCGCAGTGCCTATGTAAGAGAGTTGATCGGTCATCTTCTCTAGCCCAGGTTCCGATATGTTAACCCCACCTTGGCGGATTGATCATATATTTCTGTGCTTCAGGTCTGTAACGATTCTATCACTTTTCTTCTCTATCCTTCGTCTTCTTCTTCTGCTACTGCTACAAAAAAAATTAGCACAGTCGAACAAAAGAATGCAAGACAGAAAGGATATGCTACAGAGTTTACTCAAACTGTCTTAATAAAAGGTAGGCTCGTAAAATCTTCAATCGTAAACAAAAATAGTAAATACACTCTACGAATTTAATATACATAGCAAAGCAAAAAAATGAACACGTATATGAAGGTGGAATGGACAGATTCAATCATTCAATCAATTTTAAAATCGAAACAATTTCTAGAGAGGTTGGTTAAGGCATTCATATAATCTGCAATGTTCATTACATCAATCGTAATACACGTGAATTTTCCCCTCTTGATCCTCGTACGTTTCTCCGTTTAGGATGTGTATTGGGTATGTTTTACATATATCAATCAGTGAGAAAACAAACAGTCTTTCGATTATCTTTCCATATCACACTAATTTGACTCACTGACTCATTTAAGGCGTTTTCTACTAACATTAAATCACCATCACTCGCTGAAATATCACTAAAATTACCCCTTTTTCTTCTTGTGGTGATAGATATACAAAACAAAAACATTTATTTTACAAACTTTAAATCTAAATGGAAGGTTAAGACAAGCTCATTCTTCCATTTTAAATAAGTTCTTTCTACGATTGTTAAGAAATTAATGTTTACTCGCTAAAAGCAGTCACTCCTCCTGAATATATGCCAAAGGTTTGTGTTTTTTTTCAAATAGGGACAATTCTTATGAAGTTAATAGGACAATTTAACGGGGGGGGGGGGAGAGGTTAATAGTGCATAAGGTAACTTTAACACGGGAAAATGTATGGCGAAGTGGAAATTTAACATAGGAATGACACTTCCTATGTTAAACAGTAAAACATAGTGTCTAACGGTATTTTGATATTAGGTTAACATATTGAACTGTATAGAGAAAATTACGTATTGCTTAAAAATCTGTCATTAGGTTTTTCTCCAGAAAGTCTGTTTGTAACATGGTTGGATCTTTTCGGGCAGAAAATGTGAGCTGGCGATTTGTAGAAGAAAATACCCACATATAAAATTATAACGATTTTTGAAATTAGTAAAAGGGCTGGTTGTTTTGTTTTATAAAGGGATGGTAGTGTCGGAATATTATACAGATGCAAGAGATCTTATTTTATTTATAATGATGATCGAGGATGGCATGGGGTGTTTACGAGATATATTTTTTTATTAATAAGGGATTACAATTCTAGTGTTGTAGCCCTTCTCTTATATCCTAGTAGGATGGCGGTGAGTAGAAGTATGATAGAGGGACTTGAGGTCCTATTTTACATCCAAGGTAGATTGCAGAGAAGTCATGGGGGAAACATAACAGTTAGTCTTTGTTTATAATGATATTTCAAATCTGTTTTAATGTACATGTTAGATCCTAGCATACATTCATAAAAACACATTCAGCGACAGCGGCGTTTTTCCCGATTCAACATGTCCAATGATCAACGCACGAACTGAGTTTGGAAATACGGTTCCATCATCATACTTGGACGTTTTAAGTGTTGCATGTCCTGAGAAACTCAATGACCGAAAAATCGTTGATTTTTTTCAAATTGTTTTTTCTTTAAAAACCAAAATCATCTGAGAATTTTTCATTTGCGTGATGCTAATGAATAATACAGTATTTATTAGTACGATAATATTTTCATATTGTGTGCGATGCCGTGTAAAAAACATGTATAGCAAATCCAGCTCGAGTTCAGCACGTAAAGGAAGAACAGCGTTGAAGGGAACGTGTGTTCGACGTGGACCAAAATTTTCACGTTCATCATGAAAGCCGCAAACGGTTTTAAAAAGTCGGCAGCGGTGGAGATATCGGTGTTGCATTAACAAAGTGACCAGAAACATCATGGAGTAAATATCCGGTTGAAAAACATATACCTGGATATACTTACTGGTACACAGCCAGCGCCGGATTAAGCACCGTGTAGGCCCATAGGCAGTCAAACTTTTGGGGCCCCAGACCCACGGTCACGGTCTCATGGGGCCCATAAAAGTCGCGGGGCCCATAGGCAGTTGCCTACTCTGCATAATGGGTAATCCGGGACTGTACACAGCTAGATATACAACTCGATTCTAACAACCAAACAAGGCTTGGTGAAACTCCTATAAACCGCGATGATGCTGCGTGTTAATGTCAATATCTTGCTTATGAAGCATCCCATGATATCCATTCAAGTCAACACACAGATGTATATCTTATTTGTGACTTAAATACGATTAATCCAATACTTGGGAGAACGGTTTGCAAAGCGGGTCATCAAAGCTGGCATGAAAGACAAGATTGCATTGGGTGGTGAAAAAGAGCCTCCCATGTTCAAAAAATCCGTTCAGTGAAAGTGAATTATACCCATATAAGGAAACAAACAAGCAAACAATGAACAGAGAAAGCCAAACAATATCCAAAATAAAAGGTGGACAGCAACGTTGTGTAACTGACCCGGTATGATCCGTGAATATAATTACAATTTCTGACGGATTATTACTCCAAGACAACCAAATCATTAACGATTGCGACAGTCACCTGGTATACCAAAGCATTCCAGCCACCAGGATTTGTTTTGACACAGTGACACGTTAAACAGAATCATTCGCAACAGCAGGATGACCAAACGCGTAAGTGGCGAATCCATCAGGGAGTATTCATCGCTTGGTATCAGGCGAGAGCAAACTCAATTTATTACATCGGTATACACTGATGTTTCTTGGATCGGATAATATTTAGGACGAATTCATAATTTGTATCGAATCCATTAACTGCAACTGTCCTAGTCGGAACGTTATCTATTTTCCTTGTTGGGGTGTGGGGGAATCGCGCTTATAGTTGATGTGATGCCGCAGCTACTGTTTGCATTATTAAGTGACCATCATACACATGAAAATTATGAAGCGCCACGTTTTTTTAAAGTTGGACTAAATTTTCAACTGCAAATTAAATGCGTTGTGTGCAGCACCTCTGTACGTACCTATAATGGGGCAGTGATCACGAACTTTGACATGGTTGGATGGGCTTTAATTACTCTTCATCGGTGTTGGTCCATCAGTGAAAGATTCTGCAAGCTCAGCAGTGAGTGACTGCGGAGAACTCACCAATGGTATCGCCAGTCATAATTATATCCACTGGTGAATATAGTTGCTGCTGAATCAAATTTGCCGTTATTTCGATTGACCTGAGGGACACCTCATCTGTGTCTAGAGAGCTAGCACTCTGCCCGATAAAGGACTCGCTGCTCTGTTTTGTCATCGCATTGTGCCGCTACATAACAGAACTCACAAGGGATTTGTTCAGCGACTTGCACTTTTTGATCGATAGTATCGTTATCTCTCAATGATACCTTTAGGCACTCAAAATTCCCGTAGATGATATACGGGATTTTCATATTTCTTTTGACTGCAGTATATTTTACCATGTTTTACCAGACTGGCTTAATTGTGCTCTGTGGTTTCAATAAAACCACTGCAGTAAAAGTCGTTACTACTGAACAGTTGTTGAGTTTTAAATGTGTCCATACAACGCCAGCATGGATCTTTTTACTCTTATGCTTGCTGGGTCCATTAACCAGTTGAGTAGGATTATTTATCCACGCAAAGTGCAACATTAATTATCTTTCATTTTACTCAGCAGCCAAAAAATCAATACAAGTTCATTCATTCTATCCATGTGGGAATAATGCCACCAGATAAAAGCATTTGTCAAAACTAAATACATTAATACCGAAACTTGGGTTAAGTGTTTCAGATTTCTTCAGTGTGGCCATAGTAATCTGCACGAGAAATTCAGTATCACCAAAGTTGAGTTCACCCAGGTGTTGCTGATATTTTCGAGACATATCCTGATGATCACTAGCCCGATATAGCGCGGACAAAATTGCTCATTCAAACATCTGTTGTCAGTGTTTTATTTACGTTTATAACTGACCTTGGCGGTATCCAGTTTGGTTTTGCTATATAAGTGGATCCATGAAACGATTAATACGGTGACAGATGTACATCGCCATGCGTACATCTTTTGAGAGTCCATCACCATTATGTGTTGATGCATTTCTCTAGTGTTTGGAGTATCTTTTCATTTCCTCTGCCAATTTCATCATTGACGTCGATGCTGTCTTTGCAGTTTAGGATTACGTGAGCACCACTGTGAATCTATGGAGTAGTAATTTTAAATCCATCCTTGGCATGTCTAAGTGACATAGCCAAATGTGCGCTAAGAACTTTGTCTGCTTTAACCCCAGGGTGAGCAAAGTTTTGTAATACCACTACAATTTCAGAAATCGTGTTTGTCAATAGTTGTCGAACGTCTTTGCCTGGTGTGTATGTGGGTGGAATAATTGCCGAGTGATTTTCCAACTAACTACTACGTTTAGGAAATCTGAACATTATTACTTGTGATTGCTGTATTTTTGCAAGAAAATACTCAGCCGTTCAGTAGCAATAACAGACGACAACGGCCACGGCTGTGTTCATACTCGCCTAATATCGCAAAAATGTCAGCTGTTTTTGCACCCCTACGTTTTTGAATATTATGCTCAAGTATATCACGTATATCTCATGTATGTTATAGTTGCTATACCGTGTTTTTTTTAAAATTTGTTTTCGTTGCTGTTCTTTCTATTGCAGTGACAGTTGTTGTTGGTGGTGGTGGGTTCAGTTTAATTATGGCTGTCAATAATTGAAGTAGGCCTGCCTTTCTCATATGACTTGATAAGTATATTCCGTGCTGTCGTGCGAGCTGTTCTAGATTTGGAACGGTGGTCAAGCTTTTACTACGGAAAAGATGGCGCGTCGTCTCTCTAACTGAGCAAGTTTGTTGATGACTCCTGTCACGTTGTAAGGATTAACCAAATTGCAACATATACATGTTTGACCCTGATACTAATAAGTTTGCGCCGTAAATTTGCATGAAAGTCGATATAGCGAAGAATGAGCTGTCAAGCCAGTTATTTGACATGGTCATACAATTCGTGACTGGCCTTATTTTGGGCAACCAGTTACATAATAATTGTCATCACATGGTTCACAGGTAAGTGATGGAATTATGTGTTCGCATCCAATAAACTTCAAGTGGGGGTCATAATCCACCCTTGACAGACACTTGGGAGGGGCAGTGTCTGATAATTATTGGAATCAACATCTATTCGGAATTGAGCAAGGCGTTGCCAACATTGAAATCGCAGGCTTATATATATATATATATATATATATATATATATATATATATATATATATATATATATATATATATATATATATATATATATATTATATTGAGAAGTAAACATCTGTAGTCGCTAAACCAGCTTGCGGTAATTATAAGGGAAGATAAGCTACTCTGACGTCATTCGAAATTGGCGAGAAACTTGTTATTCTGGGAATTACAAGGATAATCATTATAGGTCAGTGACTATTTGCTCTTTTTCTGTAATATATTACGGAAAAATAATTGTACTTTAATTATTGCAGTATATATACTTTAGTACGTATAATTACCATTTGTATGGTTTAATTCATTCGTAGTGTTTGATCTATATGCATATTTTGAGATAATGAGCAATGTTTATGCAAAGAATTAATATTGTAATTCGCTATTTGGATAATTCGTAGTAACCTCGTGCATTTATTCATTTGATATTATAGATTTGCAAATGCTGAACTGAATTATAACTTTGTATAATGATTGCAGTGTGCACTATTAGTTAATAGGGATTTGCCTATTAGTGTATACTTATTTTGCCTATTTGTGTGTACTTTGTAGGAGTATTTTGTGTAAGGATATATCAGCGCATGTATATATTTATATCTGTGTACACTTTGTAGAAGTGCAATGTACAGAAATGCATCTGATTATGTGATATTGTTCTGGATAATAAGATTGCGAATCTAAATATACTGTGTAAACAGAATGAATGTGTATTTCGATGTGCACGCATGCGTGGCCAGAGAAGGTAATGGCTTAGCTAGGGGATTATGCTATGCTAATGTCATTGTGTGTTAATACAGGAAGCTTTTAGGGACCAGAGGAACTGTAGGAAAAAGAGGGAATTACCCCAGTGCAGTTGGTCCGAGTCTCTTGGAGACAAAGGAAAAGGAAGAAAGGAGGCAGAAGTTTGGTGGACTTGAGGGAATTGGATTACCAATCCAGAGAAAGATCATACGGACGAGTAGGAACACAGGACAGAAGGAAAAGCTATCATACTAAGTCAAATGATGAAATAGGCTATCACTTGGTCGAGTGAAAGACAAGTGCTAGGGTTTTAATTTGAATTTCATTTGAGAGATGAATGTTATTAAATGATATTAAATTATTGTTTCTTTGAATTTCACATTTTGTGTATTCATTAATTTAACTGTCGGCACCGCTGACTGGGGGCTCGTAGCTTTGCATCTCTCTATCACTACTTCAATTTCTGACACAAATGAGCCAGGGTGAGTCTTCTGTAATAATTTAAATAATATTGGGAGTACCCCACCATATCCAAAACCTGTACAATTTTATTTATTTATTTTTTGTTTTGTATTTTATCACAGTCAGAAGCTGCAATCACTTTGATCCTGATTATTATTTCATTTCATTTCTGTTTGCTTTTTGTTGCATCTGTATGTGCTTATTCATGCACCGATGTTAGTATTTTGCTTTATTTGTTCGCGCTTTATGTCATTCACGGACAGATCCGCAAGGCTGGCAAGTTGATTATGTTATTTTACCCTTGATACCACATTTAACCTAGGGGTTTGTATCTAAGCTATCTCGTAGCACCTGTATATGTGTTTACAGTACTCAAAAGGGCATGTTCTACGACAGAGTTCTTATTTTCCAGTGGCTTTGCATTTGTTGAGTCCCAGTGCCATAAAGCTTTCTATACATATGCGCGAACGTTTTATAAATTTGAGAATACCTTGCTCATAGAACAGATGTGTCTTTAAGCTTGGGCGGATGGAAATTATCATAAAATCCACCATCATCAACATCTTGCGGATAAATGGTAAATCAAAGTTTTAAAAACAACTGTCAAAAAAATACCTCATTCATGGACTTCATCAAAAAGACATTTAAAGTCATGCAACGCACATGTCATTCTGGCTTCAGCGGAAACAAGTTCAAATGACCCATCACAGAGACCCATGCGCTGGTATCCAATACCATTAAATTTCTTAGAACGTGGGTTAATACCCCAGAGAAAGTTTGCTTCGTCACTTTTAGCAACAGTTTCCACAACTTTGCTCCGTTGCATATTACTTCGTACAATAATTTCTCTTATGGGGTGGGTCGGTTGACTGCTTTTTTTTTAAATTATACTTTGCCATACGTCTGAGTGTCATTCTTATATTTACGGCCCAGAGCATTTGTTTAATTAGTATGCTCTTGAACATCATCATCATTCATCTGATCAAAAAACGTCACTCGCTTCAGACGCAGTGGGTGAGTTTTATTTCTTTCATGAACAATATTATGCAGTTTTTTTAGTGTTATATAGCTCAAAATCTGCCCGCGTTCATTTCATTCTGTTTTAAGGTCACTGCCAGGATAACCCATTCATCAATGTATTCTGAATTCGTTTCGAAAAATACGTGCAATATCTTCTAGACCTCCTTAATAAATCATGTAGGAGTCAATAACTGGCTACTGTTCAACATATGTACATACATCACTGCAAGCATTTCTTCAATACGAAAATATTCACAACTCAACCATATATTTGTATGTTTGCTAGTATAGAACAGTTCTGTAGAAACTGTGAAACTATTGCTGCGTAAAGAATCTAAATGTATACAGAGCTTTTGTTGGTGTAATATATTTACAATCAGTAACACAACGCCTGTCTGTATGTAGTATAGATTAAAACCACATTAGCTGCTGACAGTGCATTCATCCATTGCACTGGGCTCGCAATGTGTGTAATGATCGGTACCATATGTTTGCCTTGATAAGTACACTCCGCGGGATTTGTTTATACCATCACAACGTAATGTTTTGTCAACACTGGAGATCTTGGGGCGCTTCCATCCGCATGAAACTCTACTCCCATGACTGACTCATGTGATGTTTGTGGCCAAAAGTAACAGTTATCAACATGTAATGGACACTTACGGGCTACATGTGTCATAGGGGTAAAGCCGATGACGGATGGCACGATCACAAAGCGGGCCAGTGGGGCAAAACATCCATTATCATACTACTTAAACGTGGTTCAGAAAGGCTTAATGTAACCCCACAATCGTTTCGTATTGCGCTCTTTATTTTCGCATGTTGCTTTGTGATTATGCTAATCTTAACTTTGCGATACGACATTATTACTTGACTTGAAAACGTAACAGTTTAAGTTACTATGCTATGACTCTTCGAGTTATGTAGAGGCGTGTCAATGACCCTCATTAGGCCTCTCAAGCCTTGCAAGAAAAGAGTCTTCTCGGAGAGAAACATAAGGAAAGCATCTTTACTCTATATTACCATGCAAGTAACATGTCCTTCGCGGATTTAGGTACTTAATTGCTTCAGATTTCTCCTCAAGCGTTGTATTGATATGATCATTTGATTATCGAGAAACATAAATTTATTGTTAATACGCCAAACATTTTAAATGATGTCAAATGTGTGTCTATGTTCACTGATGGACTCATTGATGGCATCCAAATGTAAATTTGGATAACACAACATTACGCGCATTGGGAACTGCGACGCCAGCACGACAGATTGCGTCAAATTTTTGTTGCGTTGTCTGTGTAACGTGACTGTGCATTTTGCCCCGAAATTAACCTAATGAAAGTTTCTACCAAACCCGAATATGCATGAGCGTGGGATAACTCAGGAAACTCTCCGCTTGCGTTAATCTCGATTCGACGCTGTGCATATCCAGCGCCGAAAGCTCAACTTGAGTTTGTCATCTCGGCGGTTTGTTTGCTTCGATTACGGAACACAGGCGTGTCTATATGGAAAACACGATCAGACATATCCATGAAATGAGTCATTGTTTATATATTATGGTTTTGTATAATACCTTTTCTATAATACCTTTTGTATAATCCGTTTCTCATTTTCAGATTTGGGTGCGTGCGTGTGTGTTTGCTTGTGTGATTTATATTTTAACGTAGCTTTAACAATTTTTCAGTCATATCTCTACTGTTTGCAGTGTTTATAGTGATGTCTAGCAGTGGGGCGTCATAGAGAAGATATGTAGCATGATATTCCACCCAGTCACATTATGCTGACACCAGCTATTAGTACCATGTTTTAAGCCTTTGATATGACTTGGACGGGGATCGATTCCGCCATCTCTCACATCCGAGGCGGACGCTCGAACCTCTAGGCTACCGGAGCGGTACAGATTTGCAATCACTGAATCAGACAGATGCTGATAGGTGGCTTCATTGACGATGCTACTAATTTGTGCGGTTATTGTTGCCGTTGATGTCCGAATATTAAGGAATATCGCAGATGGGCATAATCGTAGCTGCGTACGCGGGCCACTAACATGGTCACGCTTATTGGAAGTCAGGCAAAAAGTTTTTCTGAACCGTTAATGTATCGTTCACCAGACTTAAGATGCGTGCTCGTATTAGACATGTTAATACAATCGTGACCAGGCTATTATAGAACCTGTTGTTGTTTAACGCCATTTTCAGTACACGATAGGCTATACATGGTGGCCAGTATTAATGGTGGAGGAAGAACGCAGAGAAACCCCAAAAAGAACCACTGACCCATCTGAAGCTACTGGCAAGCTTTCTCACATACCCGTATTGGCCGAATGTGAGACTCGAACCCATTTAACCGTACAACTGTGCAAGGTTAATCGGACTTCGGAATGAGCATAAATTATATATGACGTCTCGAATCCAGTATGTTCGATTTCACGATTGGTAACACGACTTTCATTCATAAGTTATTAATAAGGAAACCACACACACATTTAAACCCAATGTAACTATTAAACAGAAGACTTTTATTATTCTTACAAATTGATTTCACAACCACCGCAGTTAAAAAATAGTCGATCAAATCGTTGGGTATATGTATACATTGGGGATTTAGAAAGCTGGCAACTTAATGATACTTAGCTTGTATGGTTCATTGATTTATTTACAATATCGGACCGGTTTGATTCTCTGGGGCAACCAACCCCTTTACCATTTGGACCGAAGCCTCCTAGTAAAGCGTTTGCGCGAGAAGAATTACTAGGCATTTACGCGGATACATAACTAGCACGAACTTATAGTTTAATGTTGCTGTTGTTGTTGTAATTGGGTTTAACGCCATTTTTAAGCACACGATAGGCTATACATGGCGGCCAGTATTATTGGTGGAGGAAGAACCCGGGAAAACCCCCGGAAAGAACAACCGACCCACGAGAAGCTACTGGCAAGCTTTCTCACATAACTACATTAGCCGAATCTTAGACTCGAACCACCGCAGACAGAGGTAAGATGGCAGTGATCCGAAACGGAGAGCGCTCTAGACCACTCGTCCACTCGGGGCCCCAAATTATAGTTTTATGCCCCGGCGTAACAATCGTAAGTAGATTCCCAATGTGTAATTGCTGTACGATCAGGAATTAATTCCATCAGCGGAAATATCAATCGCTTTGTGTCCAGTCGTCACGAACGCACTTTGGTACACACCTATGCGATGCGTCTTTGACAATATTATATTTGGCGTGTGAACGAATTTGTGTTGTTGCGCAACATTCCAGAAGCATCCTGTATTTGAGATCTTTTGCAACAATGACTCGGAGAACTCTTTTTTCTTTCTTTATGGTTTACGTAAACAAACCCCAAACAGTTACAATTTAGGTTGTAGTGGCACATATTCTTCGATTGGCTTTCCAGAGCATTATTTTGGGAACTGTCGTTGGACTGTCTTGTGGGTGTCACTAAACAGTGGATGATTTTTTCGGATGTTATCAAATCCGTTCAACTTGGTTCAGCCAATGTCTGTATACGTGTCTTTGGTTGTGATGTACATCGAAAGAGAATCTCAGTACAGAGCGTTTTATTTGATCACCGTATCTCGCCTTAAATTTGTCATAACAAAATTAATAAATCGAGCTTCGACAAGTCTAACACGTATTCACCAAAATAGATTGGTTTTGCCAACTCTATCCTGCATTTCCTGCTTTTGACGGCACTGAATCTGCTGTTAATCGGTTAAGCTTGTTTTGCTCGATGTCTCGAATAAAATCAACGCTTATACACTTCCGTAAAGTTTTCATCATTTTTCCAAAGAAGGCTTTATTTATTAGCTTTAAAAAAATCATTTCAAACTCGTTTCTGGCCTTTGAGCGCAGATCCGTATTCATCTACATATACGGCGCCTTCCAGTCACGCTGCCGCAATCAAAATCATCAGATGGATTCGTAACACATACATTCCAAGCAGCAGCAAAAATAGCTGCAGGTTTCTTACATGGAACTGATTATGATTGTTGAGTAGATTATGAAGGACCACGGGAATTCGTGTTTTATGGGGTTAAATTTAAAATTGCATGTTACATACGCCGTCCGTGAGCTGTACCTAGAAATATATTAGTTAGTGATGTGAAAAAGATTATGCATTTTATCATCGGTGGAGCAAACAGCTAAGATCTAAGAGGGAATGTCTGTAAAACATTGTTTTAAATAAACTTTTGTGTGTCATCATTGGTCATATTCGTGTCTGCGGGCGAGATCTTTTATCGGATGAATTTCATTATAACTTGACGCGATTTAAAACACTACAACCGAATCCTTGCCAAGATACGACATTGGATGTTCAGTTTCCCAGAAGCATTTTGACTTCAGTATAACAAAACCGCATGAGACGTGTTCTGCATCTTTGACTGCATTTATTAAAATATGAGGCTCACCCACTGGAATGTGAAGACCTTCGAAGTCCGCGTAAAGTACACATAGGAAAGTTCATCCTTCATTGCATTGTAATACATGTTGATGTTCTCACCAGGTTCTGGTATAACTGCATGCTGAGGGTTTTCATTGATTCCACTACCGTAAAAGTTATGGTTGTCAAGCAACTGTTGTATGCTATATAGATGCAGACAAAGGACATTTTTTGCTATGCTGTGTTGGTTAAGTAGCCGGGAAAGATTCTTTATCCACAAGTAATAAAGCTTCGCCTTTGAGCTATCAATGTCGCTGAGCAACAATGAATCAATATTGAAGCTAGCGCTTTACGTGGCTGATCATCGTTTCACGTAAAAGCCTGCAAACAGGTTAACACCAATACCAGTGTTGAGTTGTTCATAATTTTTTAGTATAGTGTCAGAAGCCTGCGCAGACAATTCAATGTTACTAAACTAAAATTCCTCCAAGTTTTATTTAAAGTGAAGAGGTTCATTTGTATGGTGATCACGTCCTGGATACAAAGTGGATACGATAGCCCATTTTAAACACTTCTTGTTGTTTATCACTGACCAATGTGGAACATACATTGGTACTGGCATGAAATTCAAGCCGAGAATTGTACGGGGAAAAGTGAACTTCTATGTATCTGAAAATTATCCATCCGGAATCTTCTCTGGAGTATTTTCAAACTTCTTGCGAATCGTTAAACAACTTTGTCAATTTCATTAAAACCTGTCCGAGTCTTTATAATTCAATTTAGCACTAGCACTAATTTATGTGCAAAGCCATTCCAAGGCCAGGCATGGCTTATTCTACATTGCGAGCAATTTTAGCCTGCTGTAAAATTGATACATTTCCCGGACGCATGTATGACGAAAGTTTTGGAGCGTCTCTTTTTGGCTTATATACGCTTTGGACAGTTGCCTTGTAATTTTTAAGATTGCGTGAGCTCTTGTATAACTTATGGAACGTTTGATGGAAAAAATACGCAATATCTTCGTCGGCGTTAGTCTGCTGTGATGCATATCCGTTTTATGGTTATCATCTGCTATGCATGCAATTCTCACTAGCTTGGTCCGCACAGGAATCTTGATGTTTATTTATGCTACTGTTGCACGATGCTCCTTTACAGTCAGACGTGAATTGGCTGTGAGATCTAATAACGCAAGTGGATCTACTAATCATGCATTTCTTGATATTTTTATTCCACATTCTTGCGTGGATTGTTGATGTTGTACTTTATGCTCTGCATTTATAATCGGCTCTGGTTCATCAGGGGAAAGTTGTTGCACAACAGGCTGTGGTTGCTAGTCCAAATAACTCCGGTATGATGGCTCGGTATTCTTATCCCACGTTCTCGAACCATTTGTCCAAACTGATTGATAGTGGCGTGCTTGTGTATACAAAAATAGAAAATAAACCTTTAAATTGCAAATTCTAGCATTATTTGTTTTTAAAACAGTTTTACGTTCTAGTAGGAACAGTATTCAGAATCGCTTCAGTCCTAAATATTGTTTCACAGACATCAGTATTATTTTTGTTGACAGTGTTGAAATCATCAGGTGTTCCTACAATCAGTGAATCTCGCTTAGCTGGCGTGAACGATAATACACACGAACAGATCCGCGTGGCCGGCAAAGCTGATTATGAGACTTTAATAACAGATTTTTGACACCGTCGAGCACATAGACCAAAACGTAACGCGAGTATGCGATATATAGTATTTGCAATGGCATAATCATTCGCAGAGGTTATATTTCCACACGCATACATTTCTGCATTTATTGCGACCCAATCAATGACTTTGTACGTTTTATATACCCCAAAAGTAATCTAATTTGACGATTTTTCAAGTCTGTGCCATTTTATCTCCGTACGTACATACGTTCATATATGAATAATGAGGTCTTTGTCCAAAATCTAAATGAGAATTAAAATTTCCCTCAATCCATAAAACGACCTATTACATTTTTATATGTTAAGGTAATTCTAATTTGTAAATCATGTTTCTGCAAATAAATAGACTTGTTTCTTTTGGAATCGCCATAAAATTCCTATGTAAACCTGGATAAATCCTGCATCATGTTGGTTTCAACCCATATGAGCTCAAATGACCCGCCGCTGCATATTGCACGAATTCGAATACAACCAGAAATTCCATATTTGTACCCAAGAACACCAAACGCCTCGGAGTGCTTGTATATCTCAGCTATGGGGTTTGCTTCATTAGACTCGGAAATCACTTAGTAGACTTTGTTCCATTATTTTTTACACTTCGCTTCTGCAACGTTATAAATTGGTTCCTAATTTGCCTTATAGAAGTTGAATGTTGATGTCATTGTTACTTTATAATGCTGGAAATATATATATAATTACGTTATCATTGATGATCTTCGTTGCTGCTCCTATAATTGTTTCAATACCCATTGTTGGAGTTTCACTTACTTGTTTATTATATACACTGGGCGGTATAGTCAACGTCAGCGACTCGAGTTTTCTTGTACAGTATAATATAATGACTTTGTACTTTGTCTCTTAAGCTTTACAAAGTCATCATCATTGTTGTTCCAAGATAATTCCTAAGTCAATTAATTTATAAATAATACTTTGAAAAGTTATACACATTTTTAGTCTCTTTTGCAAAATTTTTATGATGGATTTAAGCGAAATAGTGATTTAACCTTTTCTTTAACACTACACACACGCCATTGTTAAGGTAATCTGATTCCAGCATTATATATTTATATAATTCAAGACGCAATAATTCACTAATAAAAATAAAATAAAAATGTAGCAATAATCAATTAAATATCTCAAATTAAAAAAAAAAACAATCTATGCATAAAATATAGTGTTCATTATAGTTTGTTCGCACATAGGGGGAATTTCACCATAGGTTCGTGTGCACTTGTTTAAATCATACGCTTGCGTGTCATTTAAGGGTAAAGTCGTGGGTTGTATAAGCCGTTCACCTAAATCAATATTACCAGTCGAAGACGCTTATTATGATACTATTTTTGTTGGCTATTAAGTAACGTGCAGACCACTTCCATGGCCTACGTGGTTATGTTTTCCACATTGAATGCAGGAAGTCGCGGGTTCGATCTTTGGCCGAGCTATATCAAAGTCTTATACAATGGTACTAGCAGCTGCCTCGCATAGCGGTCAGCATTAAGAGGTTAGTGTTCGGATTGGTCGGCCTGGAAATAAAAACGACTCAATGGAATTTTCCATTCTAGAACATTCTGGGTTTTCGTCAAGATAAAATGTCATAAAACAATTATAATAAAACTTAAAGTGTAAGTAAAACGGCCATTGTTTGTGTCTTTAACACGTGAATATTAGAATATGCAAATGAATATCAATCCAATTATATTTCTTGATTAATGGAAAGAACCCGTATTATGTACTTATTATACGTTAGTGCCTTTAACTGGTGTGTCATCATTAGATAAACTTTTAAGGGAACTTATTGGATAATTTAAGTGCAATTAAATTAATTGACTTGGTGGTTTGTGAGTTATTGTTGATAAGTAATTGCCTGTGTGACTGTACCAATCATTAAATGACCTTTATATTCGGACAGTTTAGATAAATTACATCTGATATATCAAGCATGACATTGATGTAACATCAAGGTTATTACAGAGCGATTTTCCTTTACGGCTACAAGGGAAATCACTCCCGTGGAGTCTGTTACTATTTGACCATTTACTCGAAACGTCTATGTAAAAAAAAATTGATGGACGATTTGAAATGAACATTGGTATATAAAAATTATATAACAAAATAAATGAGAGGAGTATGGTGAGAACAATGTCCGTATGTGTGTTTGCTCTTTTTTGGTACGTTTTTTTAAAAATCATATGTAATATTGGGGTGTTCTTGGAGAGTCTTGGGGGGTGTTTAGAGAGACCGGAAGTCCCAATACAATAGTATAGAGATACAATACTTTTCCTTTGATACAGAGCAATTCTAGTATATTCAGTATCGTACCTCCTATAGTCTGTGAACACATCCCCGTTTGTTTGTACCCCTCTGCTGATTTCAGTAACGAAAAGCATAAACAAAATAAAAAATCCATATATCTTACTCAGTTCATTCACTGATTTATAATTTCTAACCCGATTACTAACACGACACCATCTTGCACAGAATTTGGGCTAATCTATTTTCCAGCGTGACGTCATTGCTCCTAGTTGGTTAGCTGGTTACTAGTTGGTCTATTCACTTCATTGGCGGCATTTTTCTAGGGAAATCCCCGTCTATTCGGAATGCTTTGTCATTGTACGATGAATTGCGCAAAATCAGGAAGATACAGGTAAATATCAGTTGAAAATTCCCTCCGGGGAGTTTTTTTGTGTTGATAATTAAGAATATTTGCAATTATATTTTAATTTAAGCAATTAATTATTCTCTCTACAAATTGCAAAGTCAGTGACACTCAACCATGTGGACTGTTGAGACCTTACATAGAAGGGGTGGGGGTATTCACTGACAGACCAGGCTTCCACGTATGGACTTGTAGGGTCTTAAATTATTTACTTCCTTAATTCAGGACATCAAAGATTAAGTGTCAAATGATATTCCATGTATGTTCTGTGGTCGGAATCGAAATATATGGCAGCTCTAAATCATTATCCATGTGTGCGTCTTTTCTTTCGTTCTCTCTCTCATTAGTAACTTTATGCTTGGTAATCTCACTACGGATTTCGTCATAGGTTTTATTTATAAAAAAAAAATTATTGGACTTGTATTTTCATCCACTTGTGGACAACTTTTATTGTTCGCTCTGTAATGTGTACAGCAAAATTCAAATTAAAATTCTTTGAATATTAATCCCAATAGGGATTACACTCCAGTTAGCATTAAAAAAAAATGCATTTCAAGTACAGTATATTGTTATGAACAACACTCATCTGGGTGCTTGTTATCATATTGACTATTACTCTGTACCCTGTGATTGCTGCTTATTACAATGTACATGTATCTATACATTAAGCTAAATGTTGATAACTGTGTCAGCACAGAACATACAAAAAATTAGAAATAACATATAATCTCATGCAATTATAACTATTGTGGTATTATGAAGAACTAAATTTCTTATTTAAAGGATAATTTTCAAGTAATAGAGGGCCCCAGAGTGTCTGAGTGGTCTAAAGCGCTCTCCGTTACGGATCATTGCCATCTCTGCTCTGTCTGCGTGAGTTCGAGTCTCAGATTTGGCCAGTGTGGGTATGTGAGAAAGCTTGCCAGTAGCTTCTTATGGGTCGGTGGTTATTTCCGGGGATTTTCCCAGGTTCTGTCTCAACCATTAATACTGACCGCCATGTATAGCCTATCATGTGCTGAAAAATAGCATTAAGTCCTACAACAACAACAGTAATAGATATTTCCAATAAGGTCCCTAGCAGCATATGATATTCTGTTCATTTGCCTAGATGATGGGCAACCTGACAGTTTCTCCTATATGCAACCATCAAAATTTACCCTTTTGATCAAAGCATGTTGAGGCAAGATCAACTTTTAAATTACAAATATAGATACTAAAAGAAGGCCTGATTTGTGTTCTGTTTATGTCTGTATGTTTTATAACAGTGTCTTGAGATTCATTGAATTTATTCCAAACACCATATAAAATCAGTAAATTGGCCAACATATCACAAATATGGCTGCTGATGACATCATTATTGATCTGTTATGAGGGAGAGAGGGTGATACAAAGAGAGAAATTATTTTGTACAACTGATTGTTGCAAAATTAACGGCTTCTTTTACAACATGCAATCAGTTGTACAGAATTCCCATGCAAATCAAACATAATTAAAGACATATAGTCAAAAGCATTCTGTGATATTGGTCTACGTCTTAACTTTTGATCAGTGATCAGTGGGGAATTAACAGGTAATGCAACTCAATGATCTACCAGCTATGGTGTGAATATTAGAATCCATATTTGGCGAGTTTACGTTGATTAAAGCCTTTCGGCACTAAGGAGTGGGTAAAATGCCCGTCCATCACACCTTTGTTATAACTACAGCATGGATAGTCTGAGTAGATATACATGGAGTGTAAATGTAAAAACTTTCAATGAATTTTAATATTTAATTAAAGTACGATAATGTTAGATATTATAGTTTTTAATTTTCTGCTTTTTCTGCCCTTAAACATATTCATTGTCTACAAAAAAGGACTATATACTTAGTTATTGATAATTTACAGTAAAAGGTATGATTCTGGGTTTTAAACAAAACTGTATCATCTCAGATTCATCTGGATAATTGATTATCTAGATGGAAAAAAGCTATTGCCTCCCACCCCATCCCCGGTTCTTGATATTCAACATTTTGCTGTGCTACTGTTTTCTTAGTCCTTTATGTTTGACATACTGCATGATTTTACTTGCCTAATATGTTAAGATGTAAGATTCAATAGGTTTTCTGTAATTTTCATAAATGTATTGTTCTTATACTGCTTATTTATGCCTTGTATCAAAATCAATCTGATTAAAATCAGATCTCCACTGTTATACATGAAGATCTGACAGCAACCACTTAAGGGTAATGTTCTGGCAACCTGTTTTTACAGTAATTGCTAATTTTATCAGCTAGTCACTTGAAGATTTCTATCTTCGTGCTTGGAGACTGAGCAGTGAGGATGAAGTGCATGATTTGATGAACTTTCAAGGTTTTTGAAAGCTGCAATTCCATTGGCTAACTCAAAGGTCACCAGATAATGACCCCTAAGTGGTCATTGTCAGATCCTCACATTAAACAATGTAGATGTGATTTTAATCAGATTTGTATCAAAATTTGTGTGTATTACATATTGATTTCACCAGATAAATACTTCTATGATTTAATAGATATTTTGATAATAAATGAATGGTAAGCCAACATTTTGTGTATCTCATGCATGTTTAGTAAGGTCTTTTAGTTCCATACCATTTTGTCTAATGTATTATGAAGACCATTAGATATTCATGTCCAGTCATATATTTTTGTACTTTTCTTATGGTCCCTATTTCTTGGTTGCTCTTTACTGCTCGTGTAACGGGCCCCAAGTGGCAGAGTGGTCTAAAGCGCCATCCCTTACGGATCACTGCTGTCTCACCTCTGTCTGCTTAGGTTGAGTCTCAGATTTGGCCGATGTGGTTATGTGAGAAAGCTTGCCAGTAGCTTTTTGTGAGTCAGTGGTTCTTTCCAGGTGTTTTCCTGGCTTCTTCCTCCACCATTAATACTGGCTGCCATGTATAGCCTATATTGTGCTGAAAAATGGTGTTAAACCCTACAATAACAACTGCTTGTATATTGTTTATTGTATATCTTGATATTTCAGTTGATTTAGCATATTTATGACATAAGCTTTTCATAAGTAAGTAATGTGTATCAGTTTTGGATTCTTTTTTTAAAATCGCAAGTATAGCTTCTCTACCTTCCTGCAGTATCTATCTACTTATTATTAAGCTGCATAATTATTTATCAATCTTTTCACTGCCATGCCTTTATTTTTTTAAAAATTATAAGCACATTTGTCGCATAAAATTACATTAACCGATGCAATAAGACTTGACAAAATAAGCCTTGTCTCATTTGTCATATAAAATAAGATTTACTGATGTACAGGTAATTTTTTTCCCCAGAAACAGAAAGGTATACATGTACATGTATTATTGAGTGTCAGGGCATTTGCTGTGGTTGCTTAAGTCTATTGATCTAGTTGGTGAATAAAATAAAAATCACAAACAACCAACAAGAAAGAGAGCAGGTCATACCAAGTTACATAGTGTTTTTTTTTTATGACTCCTGTATTTGAGTCAGGATTGTAATATTCATTACATTTCAACATTTATTTGTAAAATTAGGAGTGGCATTTATGTGAAAGTTGAACCTTCATTCAATTGTTGGAACATCTCAGTTAATTCCAGCTGCACCTCTTGTGTCACTAAACCGCTAAAGTAGAGTGTTTAGTCACACAGGTTCTGGTATACCTGCAGACTGTTCTTTGGAATCCATGTATATTGTTGTTCTAGGTTTCTATGAAAACCCTCAGGCTAGCTTCTTCATAAGGCTTAGATTTAAATACATTTACAGATTATCAATTTTAGTTATTTTAGGCATGTGTATGAAAGATTAAATTTGTGCATACAAATTGTAACCTGCACCCTTAGTTTCATTTCCCTTCCCCTTAGAGCCAACCTCATTCCCACTGACCCAGATATGTGCCCCAATGGCCCAACAGATGATGATACTAATAATAGTATAAAGTCTGCATTAATTGCTGTACATTTATTCCACCAAGACAGGGTCATATAACAGTTGGGTTTTCTGTTTGTGGATGTGTTCATGCACAGCATTGTTTACATTTTCATTTACATCACTTGCAGCATGTGTCCAGTGTACTGCATACAGTATTTGAATTATGCCATCATTTATTCCCCTTCTGTCAGCATCACTTTTGTTACAGCTTGAGGTACGGGGTCAAGAGTGAAAATGGAGACCCATTTTGTTAAAGTTTTTGGTTTAATTTGTGACCTGTCTGTTAACACCACTCCTGCTCATGGATGGTATTAAGGGGTCAAGAATTATATTTTACTTAAAGTTTCATGCCACACATGTTGCTGAGTACATGTATTCCGATAACCAGTTTACTTCAAATTTAAAATATATCAGCACATGCTTCCCCTCTTTCAATACCACTCCCACTCATCAGATCAAGTATTTCATTGGGGACACATGTTATATTCTTACCACTCCTCGCTTGACGCTCAACATTAAGAGGTTAGTGTTAGGACTGGTCAGCCTGGTGTCACGATAAATGTGACTGGGTGGGACATCATGCTACATGATGCCCCAGTGCTAGACATCACTATAAACCGCCTCACTGCAGACATCGTAGTGATATGACTGAAAATTGTTAAAGCTGCATTAAAAATACTAATCAGACAAACAAACAAACTTACCACTCCTACCCCTGAGTCACTGGGTCAATATTTAGGACACTTTAAAATGATGCAAGTTTGAATCTATTGTTGATATTGTAATACATTTCTATCCATTTCAAATCTGAAACTTTATTTGATTTTGAAACTTAAATTTTCCCGAGACTGCTGTTGTTCCCTGGGTTATGTTCTTGAATGCGGCAGCTGGTTCAAAAACTAGATTACTTTAATTTTTGTTTTTGTAGACTTTTTTCTTCTTTTAGTATTTGAATGATCCCTGAACCAATTCACTATATATTTACCATTTTCTTTTATCCACTGTTGCCCTAGGGTTTCCATTTCTAGTGGATTCCATGGTGTTGAGAGATAGGACACACTTTGGTTATGGCCTAATTTGTTTCATAAATATTCTTGTTTTGTCTGTGAAGTATAAATAAGACATGGATGACTAATTTGTAATGTTAAGTTTTTGTATTTAGTTTGACCCAGTTATTTGCAGTCATGAAACTGGATGAGTTTACCACTCACCATGATCAACTTTGCATGCTCCAGCAATTAGTTAATTTCTTGGATTTAACTCAGTTTTTTATAACGCTGTGGATTGTAATTTTCATAATGTACGAAGTAATTTATATAAATCTAGTTTTCATGCTTCTGTGGGTTTTTTAAAGCTTTTTTTACATTAGTTTCTCAAAATCTGTTTTTAGTAATGAAACTTGATGGGTTTATTCTTTTGAAGGGTGCATCTTATGACCAGCAAAAAGGAGATCACATTGACCCACTTTTCATTATTCAGCAACTTTTCAAGGTTTTTGAATTCTACCACAGCAGGAAAAGGTGAGATGCAGAATTTTTGTTTCAGTAAAGTCTCTCTCAACTCAGTGTGTATTTAACACATATTCACACACTGTACATATATTAACACATATTCACACACTGTACATGAATTCATTTCAGAATATCTTGTCTTTAAAATGTACTGAAATAACCCCTGAAAGAGTCTGGTTGGTGCTTGATGCAATCTTAGAATGCCATTATATATTTTTTTTAAAGACAGAATAAAAACAGTTTAATTTCCCAATTAATCTGTCCAAAATAAAGCATGCATCTTAGTTTCCAATGTTAGTCTAACAAAAGCATGAACTATTTATATATAACACTAGATTGAGTGCACTATTTCAGGTTGAAGGAAGCTAAAATGCCTTGTACAATTTATCAATATTTCTACTGGGATAGGTCTTGTAGCTTCCATTAACAGGTTCAACAACAAGAAAATGTGGAGAAATATGATGCTATCAGTATCACTTTGGTTCAAAACTTCCTGGTTTGCTGTCTAAATCAACATTAGCTTGCAAACAGAGAATAAAGCAGATTTACTAAAGGTAAATTTATAGCCCTATGTTGCCGTACTGCAAATGCTTCAAATGAAACTCAGAAAGTATAACCCTATCTGCATTTCTGAGAAAGTGTGACCCTAACTGTTTGCAATTCCCAGAAATTGAAACCCTAACTACATCTACAATTCCCAGAAAGTGTAAAATTCCCAATGACTGTATTTCTTTTATGGATCGGGAGGCAGGAGGGAAATGATTTTATGCATACATGTATACTGTACTTCAGAAAACCTGTGGCTAATATATGCATGTACTTGTACTTTTAACTCACCATGGCTATATTGTTACATGTTCGACCCACTTAAAATGCAAATGGAATAATGAACAAAAGGAAAAGGAATGCAGAAACAGTAAGGAAATGCAGAATGAATCAAGAATGGTACAAGCCAAATGCAGCCTGCCACACACATCAAATGCCCAACCATAAACAATAAATAGTTAACTGTGAATGATAAACGAAAAAATATATTACTGTTTGAGTTACATGTACTTCCTTTGTTCAGTCCCAGAAACATGATGTTGGAAATGCATTCTTAAAAACATGTAAAAAGCAAAAACGTGACGTACCAAGATAAATGGTAAACAATGAAATAATTAATTAAATAGCTGAGGGATCTCAAATATTTTGTTTGGGTACATAAATGTTTCAGAGGCTGTATTAGGCTGGAATGAAAAACAAAAATTATTAGCAAGGTTTGATTGGTCAAAATTTTGAAAACTAGTGCAACATGCGCTATTGTAATTAAAGTTAAATTATCCAATGCTAAAAACCTGTAAATATTAATTTGGTTGCTTACTTTACCATGCAGAATGAATAAGCAATCATGTTTCATTTGTTCTGTTATATATCATGATACAAGTCTTGATTATGTTCTGTGGGTATATGCAAATCAGCAAGCCCAGTACATGTACTCAGTTGCAATGATGTACCACTCTTGTTCATGGCCACAAGTGGCTGAGTGGTCTAAAGCACTCACCATTATGGATCACTGCCATCTCACCTCCTGTACTGCAGTATACAAATTTCTTTCAAAACTCATTTAATCATGCAAATGTTTAGCGAAAGCACACTGAGTTGCATCTGCACAAAACACTGCATGACCCTCTAGCAAGAGTACTTGGGAAACTGGCTTAAATGCAAAACTTAACTGAATTTGAAAATATGTGGTTCACTCATCTACTTTTTTAGAGTAAGCCATTAATCAACAGTGCATGGAAAACTTTCTTTAACATCAACACACAAACATTATAAGGATGGAATATTGTGTAGTAGCATATGGTGGAAACATAAAAATGTAAAGATGTACTGGAATTGAAAAACTACTTCCATTTTATATTTTATTCATAATTGAAAATATTATAGGAAATCTGATTTGTCTGAATGTGAAGATTCTCAATTTTCTTATTACCTTATATATTCACTTATTAGCTCAAACCAGCTGCAAACAACATAGACCCTAATTTGCTGTAACATAATGGGACCTGCAGGTTTCCGATAATCACTGTGGCTCCACTTAGAGCACGTAGATTGCAACATGTTTTGCGGTTAGCACTTACTTGTCATAGCAACGTGAGCAATATCTATATTGTATTAATTATTTTATGTTGTACCGGTATTTCAAATAATCATGGATTTCAATTTCTGTGGACAACACTTGTAATTCTTTATCAGACCATGCTCTTTGTGAATCATATTGTGCAGGCTGAATTAATCCTGCTGTTATAATTGATAGCATCTATCTCTAACAAATCCAACAGAGAAATAGTGGAAGACTAATTACTTATCAACATTTGATACTTACATGTCCTGATCTCACTGAGCAATTGGAGATGATGAATGGATCTGATTCACTCAGGATGTCAACAAAACGAGTAATGGAGACAAACTTGTTTGGCTTGTGATGTGTCGCATGACATTGTTCAAGGTCTTGGACTTTCTAAAGAGTGCACTTGACTTAAAAATTTAATTGCATTTTAAAGATTGTACACTTTTACGACAATCGACATACCTTTGTTTTATATTGCCATTTTTAGAAGATGTTTTATTTTGCCAGTTTTTGGAGACCTAACTACCGCTGTGTAGACAAGACTTTGCTTCTGTGATGTTAAACAGTATACATAGATGTTATTACATATCCCATTATAAGTGGCACACACAGGGTTCTCAAGCCACTTTTTAACGTTCTTTTTGATTGGATACAGATTGAACTAGTTTAACTGAGCAGTCTTATTATTATTATTATTATTATTATTATTATTATTATTATTATTATTATTATTATTATGCTGCTGCATTAATAGATAAAAAAATATTTATCCATCTATATTCATGTAACATAGATGGGGGGAAGTACCTCTTACTGGTAAACTCCCATTTATGTCCACTAGGTGGCCACTGGTATCTCAGATGCAGCCAGTTTTAACTTTTTTTTGCTTGCTTGCCATAATGACCTCATAAAATCTATCTAAATATTTACTTAATTTAAACTTTCCACTTGTTCATTTCAGTTTTTCATGTTTTTGTATTGGTATATTGTGTGTATAATATTTATATGATCTGAGGCAGATTTATTTGTATTTTTGCATTTATCAAACCAGTCATTACTTTCCTTGTTATAGGGATCATAAACACCAGTGAAATCGCTGTGCCATGAAACATTTCATACCCATTCATCTAATAGTCTAAATATAGATTCATTCCATGGTCCAGTTGATCCTAAATGAAAATTTTACTGCTTATACATCCATTATGGCTGCAACAACAGACAGCTTGAAAATATTGTGATCACTACGCCTCCTGAATGGATAGTCATATCAACATGGAGTTTTCATGAAAGACTTCTTGTTCAATAGGTATTAAATGCAAATTGTGCCAATCTGATGTGCTATATGACCTCCATAGCAGCCATCTTTAAAATCTTGACATCACAACTCCACCAGAACAAGAAGGACATATTGTTACGACTGTTTGCTATGGTTCTTTCAGTCATAACCTATTCTGGGTTTGCCTGGTACTGGCTTGAGGGGAAATGAATGTAGCAATCTTATTGTGGTGTTTGCATTGATATTTCTGTATAATAAAAGACTAGAACAACAGAACAGATTATAGAGGAGAATGAAGAACTGTGTACTATCTATGACAAGTAAATACAAAATAAATTATGTTTTACTTTTTATTGTGTTCTCTCTCTTATTTTCTTTCTCGAATATATTCACAAGATCACAAGTATATTGACATAATAATTTTACTTTATGACTATCATCGGCGGCAGCGGCATCCATCCGTCTTCGAGAGATGATGGTGTAGCTTCCTATTTGGGTGTCCTATCTGCACCTTCGCGAGTGGCTGAAGAGTCCGACTCTTGAGTGACAGTCTCTGTTGCACTTGCTGCAGGTGTATGCTGATGCTTGCTGAGGGTGTTTTTGGTTTGCCTTCCTCCTGGCTCTCTTTGCAGCGAGGTTTGTGTTTCTCATCTCCTCGGCTTTCTGAGTGCCCTGTCTGACAGCAAGACGCTACGCGGAGCAGTCGTCAGCACAGCTCTCTCAATTGTTTATGTTGATGTTGGCTGTCTTCATATCCTTTTTGCAGACATCTTTTTAGCGCAGACGTGGCCTTCCAGTCGTTCGTACACCTTCTACTAGCTCGCCGTACAGCAGGTCCTTGGGTATGCGGCCTGGGTCCATTCTCCTAACATGGCCTAGCCAGTGAAGGCGCCTCTCTCTGAGAATGGAGAGCATGCTGTTCATGCCGGTGCGTTTTAGAACCTCTGTTGGGAACTTTGTCCTGCCACTGGATACGCAGAATGCGCCGCAAGCATCTCAGGTGGAAGCTGTTGAGTTTCCTCTCGTGACTCGCGTAGGTGGTCCATGCCTCGCTGCTGTAGAGGAGTGTGCTGAGCACGCATGCCTGGGAGACGCACAGTTTGGTCTTCTCTGTGAGGTTGTGATTGTCCCAGACCCTCTGGTTCAGTCTTGCCATAACAGCTGAAGCCTTGGCAATCCGGCCATTTACATCAGTATCAACTGAGAGCGAGTTGGAGATGGTGGACCCAAGGTCTGTGTAGTCCTCAACAACTTCCAGGTTGTACCCATCAATGGCAATGGTGGGAGAGGAGTCTGCGTCCTGCGCCATTACATTCGTCTTCTTCAGACTGATGGTCAGTCCGAACTCCTTGCAGGCGTGGGAGAGGCGGCATACTAGCTGCTGCAGTCCATCTTTTTGTCAAGGCTGCATCGTAGGCGAAGAGCAATTCATGGATGAGAACCTTTGTAATTTTAGTCTTTGCACGGAGACGGGTGATGTTAAACAGCTTTCCGTCAGTCCTGGTGTGTATATAAACACCCTCACTACAGTCCTTGAAGGCGTACTGTAGGAGAATGGAAAAGAAGATGGCAAAGAGAGTTGACGCAAGGACACAGCCCTGCTTCACTCCGCTGCTGACTGGGAAGGCCTCTGATGTTGCGCCGTTGAAGCACACTGTGCTGTGCATGTTCTCGTGGAACGATGTTATGATAGCGAACAGTCGTGGGGGGCAGCCTATCTTCTTAAGGATCCTGAAGAGTCCGCTCCGGCTGACCAAGTCAAATGCCTTGGTCAGGTCTATGAAGGCAATGTAGAGGGGCATCTGCTGCTCACGACACTTCTCCTGCAGCTGTCGTAGTGAGAAGATCATGTCTACAGTTGACCTGCCTGCTCGGAAGCCACACTGGGACTCGGGGGTAGACTCGGGACGCTAGGGTCTGCAAGCGCACCAGGACGACACTGGCGAACGCCTTTCCAACAATACTGAGAAGAGAGATGCCCCGGTAGTTGTTGCAGTCACTGCGGTCTCCTTTGTTCTTGTATAGAGTGACAATGTTTGCATCTCGCATGTCCTGGGGGATGTGTCCTTGTCCCCAGCAGAGGCAGAGGAGTTCGTGCAGAGGCTGGATTAGTGCTGGTTTCCCTATCTTTAGGACTTCAGGCGGAATGCCGTCACTCCCAGGGGCCTTCCCACAAGCGAGGCAGTCGATGGCTTTGCTAAGCTCTTCCAGGGTGGGTGGTGTGTCTAGTTCCTCCAAGACTGGCAGGTCTGGGATGGCGTCTAGGGCGGTGTCCGTGACGACGTTTTGGGTTGCATACAGCTCAAGATAGTGCTCAACCCAGCGCTGCAGCTGTTTGCCCTGGTCTTTGATGACTTCGCCAGTCTTGGACTTGAGTTGGGCGATCTTGGAGGTGGGTGGACCTTTTGCCTTCTTGATACCCTCGTACATGCCCCTTGCATCCCCGGTTTCGGCAGCTATCTGTATACTGGTGCAGAGGTTCAGCCAGTAGGTGTTAGCGCAGTGACGGGCGGTCTGCTGGGTATTTTTCCTGGCAGTCCTGAGGGCCTGTAATGTACCAAGGCTAGGCGCAGCCTTGTAAGCCAGGAGGGCTTTCCTCTTCGCCTCAGTCACGGGTTCCATCTCCTCCCAGCTGGCCTCGTACCAGTCTGTGTTTTTGTGCTCTTTCTTACAGTAGGCAGTAATGGCTGAGTTGTACACAGCGTCTCGGAGGTGGGACCACTTGGAGTCGATGGTGTCATCAGGTGTCTCTTTGGTGAGAGCCTTGTGAAGTTTGCAGATGAACTGCTGTCTTCTCTGGATTGCTTGCACAGCAGGTGTTGATGCGTGGGCGACCATTCTTCTTGGTGTGGTGCAGTTTCTTGGGTATTATTCGCACCTTGCTGGCCACAAGGGAGTGGTCCGTGTCGCAGTCGGCACTGTGGTAGCTGCGGGTGAGAAGGATGCTGGCTAGTTCCGCGCACCTGGTGATGACTAGATCTAGCTGGTGCCAGTGGCGGGAACGTGGGTGTCTCCATGATACCTGGTGGATCTCCTTGCATTTGAAGAAGGTGTTGGTCAAACATAAGCTATGAGTGCAGCATATCTCCAGCAGTCGCTGGCCATTCTCGTTGATTTTGCCCCTTCCGTGTGGGCCGAGACAGGTGGGCCATGCATCGTAGTTAGCTCCCACTTGCGCATTGAAGTCTCCTAGTAGGTAGAGGCCCTCGGTACTGGGGATATTTGATATAGCTTGATCCAGAGCCTTGTAGACTATGACTACACATTTAATATATCCAACAATCTTGTTAGTTTAATACACAATTTTGTATGTATATTTAAAAAGACATCAATTTCAGCATCAATGTTTTATGAACTTGATTTTAAAAAATAAAGTTAATGTTTTTATAACATCAAAGATTAATCTTATTGGAGACTGGTACAAATCCTAATTACCAAAACTATATACATAAACTATAAAAGTCATATCTGAAATTTGTGTAAATCCAAATATGGGCAAATCCGAATTTTGGGCAAATCTGAAATTTGGAATAAATCAAAACCTGGACAAATCCGAAATTTGTATAAATCAAAGTCTGGGCAAATCCGAATTTAGTCATTTCATAGAGGGATTTTACCTGTAAAAAATTATTCATGACTGAGGAAAATTTAGAATTATAATTTTTAGTTTATGGTCCGAAATTAGACAGTTCTGATTTCAATGCAGTCAGTCTCAGTCTCTCATGTGCAATGATGGGAGCCGTATTTATACTTTCTCACCCAAGCGACA
Source organism: Unio delphinus (assembly GCA_029339505.1). NCBI lineage: Eukaryota > Metazoa > Mollusca > Bivalvia > Unionida > Unionidae > Unio > Unio delphinus. The sequence goes on from JAQISU010000071.1 coordinate 8,448,876, forward strand.
GAGAAATCTAGCTGTTTTGCTTACCTTACTTTTCCTATCTCAGTCTAGTCATCTCAGACCAATCATCTCACTCATGGTATCCACGCGCTGAGAACTACTTTTAACAACAGAAACCCTTCTTGTCTTCATCACTTCCAAAAAAAGTTGTTCTCAAATAAAACAACAACAGCAACAACAACAACAACAAATGATATATAACCAAAACATAGTTACTTAAAGCCAATCTGTTTTAAAAACACAGAAAAACAAAAACAGTTTGATAGAGACAAATACACATACATACAGTACCAATAGGTATCATGACCGTATAGTACCTATAGGTATCATGACCGTACAGTACCAATAGGTATCATGAACATACAATACCAATAGGTATCATGACAGTACAATACCAGTAGGTATCATAACCATACAATACCAATAGGTATCATGACCATACAATACAAATAGGTATCATGACTATACAATACCAATAGGTATCATGACAATACAATACCAATAGGTATCATGGCCATAGAATACCAGTAGGCATCATGACCATAGAATACCAGTAGGCATCATGACCATAGAATACTAGTAGGCATCATGACCATAGAATACCAGTAGCTATCATGACCATACAATGCCAAGAGGTATCTTGACCATACAATACCAATATCATGACCATACAATACCAATAGGTATCATGACCATACAATACCAATAGGTATCATGACAATACAATACCAATTGGTATCATGACCAGTGGGATAATACAGAGGCCATTAAGTCTTGTACCAAAAGAGTATATGACACAGTTTTAGCATTGCTTAGCTGTTAGTGTTTACTGTGTGGGTGGAATATTTGCAGTGAAACTATATTAGGTAAAAGAAAGCTTTTAAATGAAAGAAAAGAAACAAAATAACTACCATGTATCACTGATAAGTCAAACTGCAAGCAACAAACATCCATATCTGCCATAATATAATGCACCAGCAGATTGGGCTCTATGTTGTTTGTTATACTAATTAGTCTGAATACTAATTAGTCTGAATACTAATTAGTCTGAATACTAATTAGTCTGAATACTAATTAGTCTGAACAAAATGCATGAACCCAGATCTTCTGCATTATGCGGCAGCAGGTCTTGGTCTGTACAGTTTGCAGTTGGACTCGTTAAGCGAGTAAAGATGTTATCGGTATTGCTGATTTGTTTAATTGTCAGCATGTACTCACAGAAAATAATCATTACTTTTGTCATGGTTGTTATACTTAACATGATTGGCTTACTCATTTTTCATGATAAAGTAAACAATCACATTGACTTTTGCATTTTATTGGCTAATTTAACTTTAGTTACATAAGTGTCCAAATTTCCAACATTTTTGACCAGTCAGATCTTGCCACTGTTTGTTGTTTATCATTCTCGCCAATACAACTGCTGAAACTTGTATTTACCCCAACAGTGCAGTTCAGATGTTTGATTGACTATTACATTGTTTACCATTTATCATGGTATGTCATACATTTTTGCATTTTTAAATGCCTTTTGAAATGCATTTGAAACTGCATTTGCAAATGTTTCTGAGACTACTCAAGGAAGGTTAATCATGTATTGTTTGGTTTATCATTCATTATGTTTCTTTATGTTTGGTTCATTGTTTTTTGTGACAGGCTGCATTTGGCATGTGCCAATTTACAACTTGTTCTTCAGTCATTCTTAATTTCATTTTGTATTGGCTTAGTCTTCTGCATTCATTTTCATTGTTCATTTCAAATGGGTACTTGATTGTTCTGGGTATGTATGCATATATATATATATATATATATATATATATATATATATATATATATATATATATATATATATATAGATAGTCAGGGCAAACTAAATTTTAGGTATTAGCACTTTATATGTACCTGCTTCCAAAAGTATAGTATACATGTATGCATAAAATCATTTCTCCCCGCAAATTGTTTTGTGGATTTAGTACTATTTTTCAGCAGATGATAGGCTGGCTATACAGATCAAATTACCAGGAAGTTTAAACTTTTAATATGTATAAATATGTTGGTATTTTAGCTTCCTGAAATAGTGCCTTTTTGATTTGGTATTCTGTCAGAATAGTACATGCTTTTGCAGGCGGGGGATATAAACCGAGATTTCTTTGGATGCATTTTATTTCTGAGACATTATTTGGGAAATGCAAGAATATGTAAGTGTTTTTATTCTGCTTTATGTTTTAAATATGTATTTGTTTTAAATATGTAAATGATGGCATCATGCATCAACTAAACTTATAGTCCACACAATCCAAATATCACAGTAACTATTTGTATGTTTGTGTGGATTTTCTTGCATAATTTTTTTATTTGCAGTGTAGCAGAAAATACCCTATCACTAATTTCCCATAAAGTACAAGAGTAAAAACTATTTAAAAATTTATCCAGGTTGCACAGGTTGAAAATCATAGTTTCCTTTTCTTAAAGATTCCCAAAGGTCTCAGCTATGTTTTATGGATGTTATCATATCCTTTCATGGGACTGTTTTTTTTTTAAGTAATAAAACTGTGCAAAAATTAATGTTTTTCATTATTTTTATAAGAGAGTAGGAGTACAACTATACTATTTTATAACCAGTCTTTCCCTGAATTCATAGCAATATGATACATTTCAGAATAAATAAAGTGATGTCATATTGATGATGTCATACTGTAATGACCATGAGACTGTGCAGTAAGCATTGATTTTTCATAAGTGGGCAACCTTAAGAGGTTTAGAAATATTATGAGCCCAGTTAAAGAAAGAGAATGAATTTGGGGTAGCAGGCAATTTGGGGGGGGGGGCAGTAGTTTTGGTTGGTTTTAACGGCACATATAACACATTCGGTTATATCATGCAGCAGTCTAATTAAAATCAGATCTCCACTGTCTTACGTGAAGTTCCAACAATGACCGCTTATGGGTCATGTTCTGGTGACCTATGTTATTACAATAATCGCGAAATTGTATCAACCAGTCAGATGAAATTTTGTATCTTTGCATTTGGGAGACATAGCAGTGTGGCTGAAAAGCATCAATGTGTGCCAAGTGATTTGAATCACTTTCAGATTTTTTTTTATAGCTGTGTTTCTACTGGCTAATTCAAAGGTTATCAGAACATGACCTCTAAGCAGTCACTGTTAGATCTTCACATTAGGATAGTGGAGAACTGATTTATCAGTAAATCAGCTTTTATGATACAGAGGAAATCAGAGCTAATTGCTTTTCTCTGTGTATTTTAGTCAGTGATCCCATACCATAAAATAAATGATAATCCCATACCATAAAATGAATGATAATCCCATACCACATAATGAATAATAATCCCATATAATATAATGAATAATAATCCCAGATAATAGGATGGTGTGAACTTATCTTGGGGAAGTGACATAAATGACATGTTAAGTCATTTGCTCAGTAATTTTCATATATAAAATATTAGGTGCTAGTGAACTTGATGTTACATGTATCTTCAAGACAGGGTTCAATCAATGATCAAAACTTCCTGTTTGGTTAGAATTTACCTTGTATTGGACCATTTTACTGCCAATGATGGTTCTTGTTTTCTAATCAGGTTTTAAAAGTGAACCCAGTCTACTTAATGGTTTGTACCAAAATCAGGAAGTGATGAATCAGTTTCTGCAATCTAGTTGATGAGTTTCTGTTGTTGACCTTGTGAACAAATTCACAGTACTAGAAAATTTGCATTAAGGTTTTGGTCCAATTTCTTTCATTTGCTTATAATGCATACGCACCTTGATGGATTTTGTCTTGCTTTACATTATGACTTTAAGAACTTTATCTGGTGATATACACACTTGCCACTTAAACCTTCATGTCAAGGTAATAGTCACATTCAAGTTTGCTTCAAGTTTTTTGGTTAAATTCTTTCAGTTTTCTTCAAGTTTTTTGGTTAAATTCTTTCAGTTTGCTTCAATTTCCTAAACTGCATGATGGATTTTGTTCATTCTTTGGATGAATTGATAGGCATGTAAGACAATTCATTTTGTGACATGCTGGCATGCTAATTTGACCTTGTGATCAATCATGGTCAGTGAAAATCTGAGTTAGTGCATTTTGATTTTTTAAATAATACTGTATTTTCTTAAAATCGATAATGATTACCTTCATACTTGGGATAAATCATTATGAAGCTTAGAAATTCATTCTGGAATGTGCAGTCTCATTCATTTGATTGTGGGGTCAAGGTCACTGTAATGGAACATTGGTACTAAAGTTTGGGTAGAAACAATTCTTTCATTTCGTAAAGCTCTTTTCAAATTTTGTTCGTAAATTGGATGAATCTTTTTAATACATTCTGTGACTGGATGGCTTTCTCTTGACATTGGTATGAAGGTCACATGTTATACAGCTCTACCACGATTGTTACAAAGTTTAACATTCAAGGCCTGGACATTACATATTTTTCTTAATATCTTGTTTTGTACAATAATAGGTAAGTTTGTAATTAAAGTAATAAGAAACAGGTCAGCACATGCCTTCAGTCATCATTGGTATGTAGATGAGGGTAAAGGAAAATTTTGAACTCATCATAAATCCATGCAAGTTTTGTAGCATTAATCCTGCATAATTTTGCTTTAGATTTGTTTGTAGCAGCTTCAGCAAGTTTTCATTTTCTCACCGAGATGCATGTATGCTAATGCTAAAAAATTCATTTCTTTGGTTATATCAACACCAAAGAAAGCTACTCTTGGAATTGAGAGTAATGTTATAATGGTTTATTTATTTACACACCTGAATGGTTTGAGACTTTTTGGAACCATACAATTGTTTCTGGACAGTTCAGACATATTGATGTCAACTGTAATTATTACATAAACAAAAGATAAAAATTGACTATTGGTGTTAGATATTTTGGTACATCCTTCATTTCTTCACATACCACTAAGCAGAAATCTTGGAGTTATGTCATTAACAATTCTCAAATATCTACCTTGAAATTGGGTTAGTCAGTTAATAATCCAATCAACCTTAGTAACACCATACTGTAATTTAAATGTTAAGCTATATCGTGTATTTCAAAACAGGAGATAACTCATTGTGACTTAGCAAATAAATGTACATGTACACATACTCTATCAAATACCTGATTACGTTAGCGATTTTGAAATACTTGAGACATTATTGTAAACTAATTCATTTACTTTTACTCTAAGAATGGAAATTAAGAAATTCTTCAGTGGAATGTAAATGGGGAACTCGTACTGTTTGAAAAAAATATATATATATACATGTATTTAGTGACATGTATAATGAACATAGATGAATTAATTATCTTTTGTATCAGAGAATTTTTCATAAGGTGACAAAAACTCGAAGAAAAAAGATTATTGTGTTTGAAATCAGCAATTATTCCAATTTTGTACTGAAATTTGAAAAATATTGTAAATAATCTCAAAGTAAGCTTCGTTTTCTTGCACCTTACAATGTTTTTGCTGTCATTAGTATGACATCAATCATAAGATCTGCTTTATCTCTGCAAAATGTTGCATTTTGTACAGTCTAAATGAAGTCCGTATATAATTGCATTGACTACGTATTTTAAAAATCTACCCTGTAGTTTTTAAATTAAAACTGCAGAATTACAAAATATGTCTGTGTTAACTTACCAATACTAAAGTTATAAATGAAATAACTTCTCAAGTCAAACTTAGCTACAATGCTTTTGTTTGAATGTATTTACACTTACCCCACCCCAGCCACCTATACCATGCAGGCAAATCTCTTAGACATACTTGCTTCTGTGAAATGGGGCCCCAGGATGAAAGTTAGCAGTGCAAGTTTTTTTTTGAGGTTTACATGCTCATATTTACACAACCAGATGTCCTGTTTGAATGAAATATTTTATTTTGGCATTTTTTAATAAAAATGCTTTTAATAAACAATGATTTCAAATTGGGTTGGGGGCCCCAAATTATCTATCAACTATCATAAATATATCAGAAACCTATCACAAGGATGCCACTCGCATTTAACATTTATTGTGTAGTGTGTGTGTGGTTTGGATTTGGATTTGTAACATAGCTTTAACAATTTTACAGTCATATGGCTACGATGTCTGCTGTGAGGCAGTTTATAGTGATGTCTAGCACTGGGGCATCATGCCTCGGACATGTAGCATGATGTCCCACCCAGTCACATTATCCTGACATCAGGCCGCCCAGTCCTAACATTAGCATGTCTAGATAACTAGATCTAATTGCTTATAAGTCCACTCCTGCTAACTACAGAGACCCTGATCTGCTATCTCATGATGTGCAGAGAGAACTGGGTCTGTGCAGTTTATTAGTAGTACATGTAATAATTAGAACAAACTACACAGACCCTGATGATCCAGTGATGTACTAATCTTAGATGCAGGTTGATGGGATATAACGCATTTCATTTTATGACTTTGAACGTGTCTTTAGTGCTGAAGAAAATTGTTTGGAGATGGGGATGAAATAAGCTCTTATAAAAAAAACTCTGTAAGACTCTGGGAACAGACTAAAAATAGCTGTGAATGGGGATGGACTTATGACCCATAATTTTCTCTAAGGAGATTGGAAAGATGGGTTGTAAATAACATTCAGTATTTCAAGAATCACTGCCTGCACTCTAACTGGTTAATTTTATTTCTGTAACTTTTCAGTGAAAAGGAAATGAAGGACTCATTCAGTTTCCTTAGACTAAAACTGTTGCTGTTGGTGATGACATGTCATCAGCTTGTTTTAACTGTTATGACATGGTAATAACCATACTGTGTCTAAAAGGGCATGCCACCCCCACTCTTAAAGTATGAACTGCATGCTCTACTGATTCAAAGCTCACTGAGGGCTGATTATGAGCATGCTTTCACTTTCACAGTCATATTGGTGGCAGTGTGCTGTATGTAGTCCCATGAGAAGGTGAGTGCTCAGCTCTCAGTCTCTCAGATCTGGCAATAGATTTTTACTTCAGATCTGAGTCACCTGTAGAGCCCTTGCCTATGTTCTATTCACCAGGTACCAGACACTGGGTGTGGGTCATTTGAGACCACATGGTACATGACCATAACATTAGCATTGTCAGAACTACATCTGATGCAGTTTGCCAATGGTATATCATTGTCTCAGTAAAAAATGATTTGGGTTGTTCCAGTTTGTAAACTTTACCCATGCAAATTAGCATAATAGGGTCATCCACAGCTGCATGGTATGAACATATATTGAGGTGTTGGTTTTTATGTCCTTTCTTTTTTTAATTTTTTTTTAAATATTGAAGATCACTGGCAGTTTGTGTGTTTTAAAGCATTGACTTTGGGAGTTACAAATCATGTTTTTAGCTTGACAGCATTATGTTAGGTGTGGGCAAATAGCTTGAGCTCAAGAACAAAGTCCCATAACTTAGACAGTCTTTATTTAGTACTAATTGTTTTTTTAGTTTGATGCTTTGTGGCACAGCAACACAGAATATAGCTTGATTCACACAAACTTCATTTTTTTTTTCATCACTTGCAAGTCACCACTTGACAGCAGATTTCCATGTATTTTACATGTATCATATTTGATGTGGTTTTGAGGATGAATGGAGCTTTTTGTTTAACAATATTGGGTCAGATATAACACACACACACACACACACACACACAAAGGCTTTGTGTGATAGCAGATCTGGGTGTATATTTTTATTTGAAGTTTACATTTATATTGATATATTGCAGGGTCTTCTTAAAAGTTTAAATTTGGAGGGTCAGTTGCCAAAGTAGATGGAACGTTTAAAAGACCTCCCCCAACATAAATAAATTTTTTTAAAAGGTAGCTGGGTGTAAAGTAAAAGTACCCAGGTAAATCACCTGGCTCACGGCTGAAAAGGAAACCCCAGGAGTAATGTAACTCAATCTGCCCAGAGCAATACAAAATTGAAAAAATGGGATATGTTAGTATTATGTAGGTGTGGATGTATGTACCGGTATATCATTTTAGGTAGGCTGTCAACGAATAAGCACAGATTATGTGGAGGGGGGGGGAACCAATGGTGTAGGCCCAGTGGGCAAAGGACCTACTTTTAAGCATAACTAATGTATAATTTTAATCATTTAACTGTAAAGAGAACTTTCTTTGGGAAATTTCCTCTTGTTCATTTTTACAGGTGGATAGTCTGCCCCCACCCAATCATGGGAAGAGAATTGCAATAATTTTTATTTTATGGTTGAAGGAGTGAAAGCAAACAATTTTAGCTGAAGATGGTTTTTAAATTGTTTTGACATCATCAATGATAGGTACCACTTGATCCCTCTGTTGCAAAACTACACAGGTTCAAATTTACTAGAAAATATTCTGAGAATTCAAAAAGGAGGCTTTTTTAGTTTAAGCTACAGGGAAGATTTTTGGAGTAACATATTTATGCAAAATGTTGAGTCAAATTTTATGAAACTCCTCAGCGTGAGTGCTTGCTTGAGCTAAAATTACATTTAAGTCCTCCACATCAGTTCTCATTGGAGCTATAAATTACCTTTAACTCCTTCATGTGTTTTTGCTTGAGCTAGAAAATTACCTTAAACTCCTCCACATAAGTGCTCACTCATGTTACATGTACCTTGTCATAGGTTTTATATTTGTTCAGTTACTAACCGCTCCAGTGGCCTAGTGGTTATAGCATCCGCTGTGGAAGTGGGAGGTCGTGGGTTGGATCCCTGGCTGAGTTATACCAGAGACTTACAAAAATGGTACTAACAGCTGCCTCGCTTGATGCTCAGCATTAAGAGGTTAATGTTAGGACTGGTCGGCTTGGTGTCAGGATAATGTGATTGGGTGGGACATCATGCTATATGTCTGCGGCATGATGCCCCCATGCTAGACATCACTATAAACTGCCTCACAGCAGACATCGTAGCGATATGACTGAAAAATTGTTAAAGCTACGTTAAAAATCCTAATCAAACAAAAAAATGTTCAGTTACTTCACAGTAAACTAAACAGTATATATTTAATAGACATCTGTCTCAAAATGCTAATTTGATATCTCCCATATTTCAGTTAGTTTATTTTTGTTTTTGTTTAAAATTTGAGTTTGAGTATACTGCACTCAAATTGAGGTGTTTTAAAAATAAACAACCTGGTTGATGAGGCTACAAAAAATACTGATACATACAAACCTGTATGTGGTTAACTTTTTTGGATGTCTTTTTGCAGAAGAAGCCTTATGATGTTTGTGACGGACATAAATTCATCTGTAACCTTGATAACATCTACATCTCTGATGCCATTTGACTGATGGCATCGGAAGGTGCAAACGCTGCCAAACAATATGATACACTGGATGGAAACTTCTGGCCAGAGGTAATGGCAAGTAGTGGGGAACGGAGAACTATTGCATCACTGAGTGATTACACATGGTCAAGAGATTTAGAGGAATCATTTTTCTTTGTCAATGAAAAGGATGAAAAGTATGATTGTCCAATATGTTTATTCATACAGAGGGAACCAACGCAGACACAGTGTGGCCATCGCTTCTGTCGAGACTGCATTGTCAAGTGGCTGAGGTAAGTTCAAGGACATCATCCCCATGCTTTTTGGAGTAATTCTTCCCATACATGTGGTAGGTGAAATTTTGCACTGGTGTGCGTGTGCATGTGCGTGCACTCAGATTTACTGCGTTGTGGACACTGATCCAAAGTATAGACCTTCATTGTGGACACTAAATGTTGGTGTCCACAAGGTACACACCTGTAAATTATCATTTTGATTCACGTACATGATTTTAAAACCAAATGAGCAGACCAATGTTGTCAACTATTCCTGCCATGAGTGTGTATCTTGCCCTGCTCATGCAGCCAGTTTGTGTGAACCCACCTCACATACACACATTGCGGTTTGTGCATGTCATCGCCATTCAGTACCACGATCTCTCACTTCTTATTGGGTATTCTCGCAATATCTACTGTCATGATTTTAAAAAATGTTTAATATCAGTATAATTTGAAAATACTTGCAAACTCTTATTTTTACTTGTTAAACGTAATACATAATATTGCAAGAGACATATTATGCAGTTCTTGTTTATAAAATTCAGAACGTTGAATGCTCTAAAATGCATTATATCTATTTTAGAAGTATTTTACACCTCGATTTCTCACTATGTTAATCGTGATCAAGCCATTCTTTACAAAAATTAACGCTTACGTTACACTATGTAGAATAAAGAAAATATTTGACCGCTTTTTAATTTCCTCTTAATACTGTCTAGTTCAGGCAAATTATTATGATGAACGAGACAGATTCTACTAGAACTTTCTCTAAAAATAGAAATATAAAAGACAAAAGACAAAACAAGCATTAAATAATTTCACGATATTTTGCCTACAACACACTGCTTTTCCTGTTAGATAATACTAACTACGATTTCCCCCAGTCCAGTGGATCATTTCAGAGAATGGAAAAACGAACTCAACATGATTGCAGTGTATACCAGAATTACACACGAAATGATTCGGTATATACAATGCAAAATTATAATAATAAAATATTCTATTTAAGCAGTATTAGACTAGATCGAGTGTGTACAAGTTTCCTTTTAATGAAAAATTTATACAACGTGTTGCGTACATACTGTAGTACTTTAGGAACAGTACCACTGACCATAAACTCTCTCTCTCTCTCTCTCTCTCTCTCTCTCTCTCTCTCTCTCTCTCTCTCTCTTTTATAAGATGAAGTAAATGTATAATGTGCCATTTATATTAGTCTTACAAAATTTCAATTTTGATGTTAAATTGATTGTCATAGGATGAATGTTCTGACCTGTGTCGCTTTGATGAGAAAGACCTTGCTCATAAATAGCCCTACCATGTTGTTTTCAAAAGACTGTCAAGCAGTAAGGTCACCGATCCATACTTTTAAAAAGTTATCATGCAGGCTGATTGTTTTATTGTTAGAGAAAATATACTACTAGTAATATTTTCATCTCTATGTTTCTTACATATTTTTAATAAAATAAATTATTGCTTTTGATAATTACATCTTTATTTTTAGTTTCTTTATGCAGGTTTAATTACATTTTTTGGATTTGAAGCTTAATTGCCTCTATAATGTCATAGAGTGAAACAATTCATTGATATATCAATGTTTTGCTGTAACAATACACATATCGATACAAGTCATTTGACTTTTTATTCCTTAAAGTTAGAATTAATCTGAGACAGCTGTTGCAGGCACAGGTACTCAGTTTTGGTAACAATAAAAGGTATGACATGTTACTCGCTAGCCAAGTGATATGGTTCATAATATTGCCCCCCCCCCCCCATTGTAATTTATCCCAATAGCTTGGTGGTCATAAAGTTATCAGAGTTTCTTCTGACCTTGCTTTCCCATTTTTGATATTTATGTTGGTTTTAAGTAGGGTCAGAGTCAATTGCCTGTTCAAATTGCCGGTGGAAATCGATGACAAGTTTATCATAGGAAAAGCTGTGTGCTAGCTGTCCTAGAAAACTTGAATGCCTTTATACCTGGCCATAAATGCATGAAATCTAATGGGAGAAGATTTACTGTTTCACATATTATATTATAATACTGACAAACAAGATGAAACTACAGCATTGGTGAAATTTGACCTGGAACTTTACATTTGCATTGCTCATCACATAGCATTAATGTTTGTTAAGTTACCGTAAATTTGATTGACACATTGTGCCCTGTATCAGCGTTATGTCATGGTGTGAACCTTGCATCAAGGAAGTTTTACTAATGTGTGTTAAAAATATGAACTACATAATTAACAAAATGGCTGATGACAATAATTTTGAAAGTCTTGATGTATGTAAGATTATCTGAGTTGGGTATTAACACTGACATTAGACCCAGGAGGGTTTTACTGTTTTTCCATGAAATGCGAGTAGGAAACACATTTTGGGGACTATTTCTAAATACATCCTTATACATCAACTTCCAAGCAATTTTCCATTAGCCCAATGCCTAGTAGTGCTTAAAAAATGTTTTCCATTGTTAGTTTGATGCCGCATAAGCAGAATGTAAAAGATTGGAGGAGTGTTTTTTTTAATTTTTTTATTTTTTTATTTTTTTTTATTTTGCTTAACAGACCCATATTTACACATGGAGAAGACTCTTTATTCAAATTGTCCACCTTATCCTACTTTTTGCACAGGTTCACCTGTCTGTGTGTACTTCAGACCAGTCTGGCCTTAGATCTGAGGCCATAAAGTCTAAAATCTGGACACAAAATCAGATTCAGATAATGGCGAATATGAAATGGGGAAAAAACAGGTCAAAAAAATTAGGTTTTTCCCTCTGTATTTTGAAGTGCAACTAAAATCTCCAGATTATTTGGTATCTTTGTAGAGCTAAATCTGCCTACCTTTCTATAATACCACCCACTTCAGTGTATCCTGCATGACCTCAACAGTACAGACCCTGGAAGTAAACTGCAACCTTATGCCCTGTAAACTCGGCGCTAGGGGTTAATGTGTTAATATAGATCCGAGTGGGTGATTTGAGCCTGAAAATGGTATTAAAGTGCAAGTCTGATGTACATGATGTTTGGACAAAAATAGATGGCGTGATGGTCAATCACCCTTTCCCAAGACAAAATACGAATTAAAAGGAGAACACAATTTTTATGTCTGTTATCAAATATTTTGGATGATGAGCTATGTTTTCCTATAGTGGTTAAGATAAACTGAATAAATAAGAATGAAACAAATTTTAATTAAAAAGTAAAGATATTTCTTTGGTCAAAATAACTGTCAGTTGGCTAAAGTGAGTACTGCATCTGATCAAATGGAACAACCTTAAATGGCCAAGAATGTTCAATAAAAATCACTGACAACTAACAGATGTCATTTTAAAAGTATTTTTGTTGTCTCGTTGTGGACAAAAATATGTGCTAAGGATATGCCTGTTTGTAATTTGCATACTAGAAATACAACCAGTAAATCACATAAAACTGCACCATCTACCACAGACAGACCTTCAACAGCTGAAAAGACCATCAAGTAGGACAGTGTAGATCTGATTTTAATCAGATTATTATCAGTTAATGATAACCTGACTTCAGTGATCACTGACATTGTTATGTAAAAGCACCTAGTATTAAGATCAAATTTTGTATGCATGGTTCAAATATGTCATATAATATAATTGCCTCTTTTTGGAGACAACCTTGCTTGAAAGACATCTTTTTATTGCGAAAAGCTGATGGTCTCAAAACTAGTTTTAATGTATACAGAAATCTGGTGTCACAAAATATCCATGAACTAAATATTACATAATTTGTCTGGAAACTATTTTTATGTTTATAAAACACAGCAAACTTCCTGTGGATCCAGCAACAATGCTTCAGATCAAGTTTTTGCTCTACTAATGATAGATCAGAAGGGCTTGAGGGATATTCTGTTGTCCATTGTCCATATTTTAATTAGCATAAGTTTGTTACTGTTTCTCCTCACAAACTGCTTAGAGATTAGCATGAAACTGTACATACCAGTACACATCCAATTGGTCCTAAATGAAAATTGTGCTCCCGATTGTTGTTGTTCATCCGTCGATTCGACGATGACCTCTCTTGTCATCCGTTGGTCAGAGGGGCTGGTTCTGTTCTGTGCATGTGCACGTGGCTGATGAGGTCAACTCTTTTATGGAATGTTTGTTTGCATAAGGGACAGGGGATGAGTGGGACATCTCCAGGAGGGTTGATGGCACATGCTTTTCTGGCATGCCTCTTCAGCTCTGCAGCTGCTGTCCTGCTAGATTCTCACAACTTGGAGCCGTTGTGCATAGAGGAACACCAAGTAACTCAATTGCTTGCTGTTTACTCCCAGGAATCAGGGTTTATGTTGAACGCTTTCAGTGCAGCTTTTAGATTGTCTTTGAAGCTAATGATGGTGTGGATGCTAGGGAGACTTGCTTGGTTGAGTACCTCAATGTCTGGAGCCTTGTCCTACCACTTGATGTTGAGGGTTTTTCTGAGACTTGTGTAAAAGTGGTTCAGCTTCTTGGCATGGCATTGGTACACCCTGTCCATGTTTTGCATGCATAAAGTAGTGGTGATAGCAGAACTGTCCAGTAGACCTTTAGTTTGGGCTGGATGCTGATGCCTCTTTACCAATCAGTGCTGTCTTAATTGCAAAGCCAACACCAGCCTCATGGTGCTCTTCACTTTCTCTGCCTCTCCAAAAGAAAGTGTGTCCGTAGCCCCTTTCACAGAGTTCACTTCTCCTGCAAGCTGGCTCTCACTCAAGGCAGCAGTGTTCATGTTGTATCTGGCGAGTTCCATTCCTATTAGGACGGTTCTCCTCTGGTTCTTTCTGCATTGTCTCTGTCCTGTAGGGTATGTACATTCCATATGTCATGTGTGAGAACAATCCTCAGTTTCTTTTTTGTATTTTGACCGCTGGAATAGGGTCCCCATCAGCTGGGCTATGCTGACTAGGAAAGTTTAGAGCAGGTGATGTTTAGGGCACCTTTTCTAGCAATTTCCTCATGCTTCTGATACAACTTGAATGGACACCATACTTATCCTCTTGGAATCATGTTATAGGAATTTCGCTTGAATGGATAGTCATATCAGAATGGCCTTCTCACTTAAAGACATATTTTGATTCTTTAATCATAGATTTCCCACATGGTCACATATGCCAATTTGATGGCCAAATGGGATGTTATAAAAGACACAGCTGATTCCAAAATTAGGAAACATTTCAGAGATTTAGACGTGTGCTGTATTACTGGCATACTGGTTGACCCCGTCTTTTTTCTGGTGATATGTGCCAGTGTACTTTATCACTGTACTAGCACTTCTGTAGTTTCCGTTAGCAAAGAATTATTCATAACAAAATTATTGATTTTCTGAATAATCTTGTTATGAATTGAATGATATTAACAGCATATTTCACTTTTCAAAATTTAAAATTAAATATAAACATATTTTTGATAATTTAATCATATGTTTCACACATGTCATGTATGCCAACTTGGCAACCAGATGTGATATTGTAAAAGATAGGGTCAAATGTTTTAAATGTCATTTGTTTTGTTAAGCATAACCAGATGTGATGTTGTAAAAGATAGGGTCAAATGTTTTAAATGTCATTTGTTTTGTTAAGTATAAGCAGATTTCTTAACTAATAATAGCATAAGTTACTATCGTAATTAACACTAGCATAACTTAATATCTTGATTAATACGAGCATAAATTAATATCTTGACTATTACTAGCACAATTTAATATCTTAACTAATACTAGCACAATTTAATATCTTAACTAATACTAGCCCAAGTTAATATCTTAACTAATACTAGCACAATTTAATATCTTAACTAATACTAGCCCAAGTTAATATCTTAACTAATACTAGCCCAAGTTAATATCTTAACTAATACTAGCACACTTTAATATCTTAACTAATACTAGCCCAAGTTAATATCTTAACTAATACTAGCACAAGTTAATATCTTAACTAATACTAGCACAATTTAATATCTTAACTAATACTAGCACAATTTAATATCTTAACTAATACTAGCCCAAGTTAATATCTTAACTAATACTAGCACAATTTAATATCTTAACTAATACTAGCCCAAGTTAATATCTTAACTAATACTAGCCCAAGTTAATATCTTAACTAATACTAGCACACTTTAATATCTTAACTAATACTAGCCCAAGTTAATATCTTAACTAATACTAGCACAAGTTAATATCTTAACTAATACTAGCACAAGTTAATATCTTAACTAATACTAGCACAAGTTAATATCTTAACTAATACTAGCACAAGTTAATATCTTAACTAATACTAGCACAAGTTAATATCTTAACTAATACTAGCACAAGTTAATATCTTAAATAATACTAGCACAAGTTAATATCTTAACTAATACTAGCACAAGTTAATACCTTAACTAATACTAGCACAAGTTAATATCTTAACTAATTCTAGCATAATTTAATATCTTAGCTAATAGTAGCATAATTTAATATCTTAACTAATAGTAGCACAAGTTAATATATTAGCTAATACTATCATACATTAATATGTTAGCTAATACTAGCATAAATTAATATCTTAACTAATACTAGCATAAATTAGTATCTTCATTAATACTAGCATAAGTTAATATCTTAACTAATACTCTAATACTAACACAAATTAATATCTTAACTAATACTAGCACAAGTTAATATATTAACTAATACTAGCACAAGTTAATATCTTAACTAATACTAGCACAAGTTAATATCTTAACTAATACTAGCATAAGTTAATATCTTAACTAATACTAGCACAAGTTAATATCTTAACTAATACTAGCATAAGTTAATATCTTAACTAATACTAGCACAAGTTAATATCTTAACTAATACTAGCATAATTTAATATCTTAACTAATCCTAGCATAATTTAATATCTTAACTAATACTAGCACAATTTAATATCTTAACTAATACCAGCCCAAGTTAATATCTTAACTAATTCTAGCATAATTTAATATCTTAGCTAATAGTAGCATAATTTAATATCTTAGCTAATAGTAGCATAATTTAATATCTTAGCTAATACTAGCATAATTTAATATGTTAGCTAATACTAGCACAAGTTAATATATTAGCTAATACTAGCATACGTTAATATGTTAGCTAATACTAGCATAATTTAATATCTTAACTAATGCAAGCACAAGTTAATATCTTAACTAATACTAGCATAAGACTGAATGATCATGAGACTATCAATAGTGTAGCTAGTAAACCATAGGCTTCAATACCAAACTTCCTGTTTATATCAACATGCTCTCTAATATCAGCATAACGCCTTTCACAGGTTGTTAGCTATTTTGCAAGCTTAATCTTCCTTCTTCAGGTACAGTTTTTAGATTACCAATTATTTGGCAATTACCATACACATATCAATTATATGTACTATAGGATACTTGCCATTTAATTTGTTTTGGTTGCGATACAAATTTTGGGGGAGCATAGATTATTTTTTTTTTAAGATTATTGATTTATCTTCTACATAATACACTGTATAATGGAAATAATATTGTGCTTTTTGTTATTACATAAGATATTTTTCCAACTTTTGACATAGATATTTAAAAGTGTCAGTCTCCTGCCCCATAACATTAAATTGTTGATTCATAATATAATTGTGGTGTACCATGGTATTTATCACAGTATCTTCAGAAATACTACAGTACAAAATTGACTGTTGTTCCCAGCTCTATTTATCATCTCTAGTTGGTTCTCAGTGAAAATTGTGCTGATCTGATGTCCAGTATGAGTGCCATGGTACCATCTCGAAAATATTTGTATTGCTATTTTTCCTTATATATGTAAACCTCCTAGCCAGGAATGGTTTTCTTTGGAGATAAGCAATGTCTCCTGTCCTTCCTATCACACCACAAAATCTTCATTTTTGAAATTCCAGTAGAGAAATTTGTCCATTTTTATTTTCTCACATCTTGCTTCCATTGTAGTTTATTTAACGGGTCTAATTCTAGACTTCCCGTGAACTTGCTTATGCCCTTGAGCATTTCACTTATGCCCTCTAGCATTTAATTACATATTTGATGGTCAATAATCTAAACATAATTACTGGATTTTACTATGTCAGTAGTAATTTGGAAATGATTAAAGACATGATTGGATTATGCTTAGATTACTAAAGAGCTCAAGCAGCGTAAAACAGTCAACATTACTTGGATTCATTTGTGTGGATTATATTGCTTCAGTGTTCGAAGTATGTCAAGATGGATGAATATAAGAGTGATCAGAAGTAATTCAGAAAAGATTAAAGACAATAATTGATTATGATTCGATAGTCATTATTTAAGCACTCAAGTGGCATCAAACAGGCCTTTATGGCTTTGATACTTAAAATTGGTCTTGATGTCTAAGGTTGCATTATCTTCCTTTGCTTAAACAACTAGATCTAAACAACTGAAATATCACACAAAATTCAATAATGGATAGAACAGGAATTTCACTTCTAGGAATCAACTTAAGTGAATATGAAGATGCATTCTGCTATTCCTGTAAAGTTGATTTAAAAGAAAATAAAACATTCCAATTAGACCCAGATAACTCCAATCATGAGCAATTTCTCTCAGGCAGTTAGTGACCTGAATTGTCAGGCAGTAACTTCTTGGTGGACTTGGTAACTTTGCCAAATTCCAATGCTTACACTGCAAAAACAGTTTTTAATTCTGAGAAAAATTCAGGGTGTCTCCAGAGGAAACCTAGATCCAGTAATGAATCATAATCTCCTAAACAGTGAGATCAACAATGATGAAGATTGCGGTAATGAATCATAATCTCCTAAACAGTGAGATCAACAATGATGAAGATTGCCGTAATGAATCATAATCTCCTAAACAGTGAGATCAACAATGATGAAGATTGCCGTAATGAATCATAATCTCCTAAACAGTGAGATCAGCAATGATGAAGATTGCCGTAATGCAGCGGTTCTCAACCTTTCTAGTGCCGCGACCCTTTTAATGCAATTCCAAATGTTGTGGCGACCCAACCGTAAAATTATTTTCGTTCATAACTGTAATTTTGCTACTGTTATGAATCGTAATGTAAATATCTGATATGCAGGATGTATTTTCATTGTTACAAATCGAACATAATTAAAGCGTAGTGATTAATCACAAAAGCAATATGACAATAGACAAAAAAATGTATATTTCCGATGGTCGTAAGCGACCCCTGGCAAATCGTTGTTCGACCCTTGACGGGGTCACGACCCACAGGTTGAGAACCGCTGCCGTAATGAATCATAATCTCCTAAACAGTGAGATCAACATTGATGAAGATTGCCGTAATGAATCATAATCTCTTAAACAGTGAGATCAACAATGATGAAGATTGCCGTAATGAATCATAATCTCCTAAACAGTGAGATCAACAATGATGAAGATTGCCGTAATGAATCATAATCTCCTAAACAGTGAGATCAACAATGATGAAGATTGCCATAAATATAACCCAGGAAGTGGTCAACTAAGAAAGGCTAAAAATGCTTGTGCTACATTTAAGGAAAGCATGAAAGGCAACAGTATGAAAGGACTGATGTTATGAGTTGATCTGTATTTTTTAAATCATAAGAAGAAATTTATTCGGTAGTTGTCATTTTTATTCATTTGCAAGCTTAAAATTAATTCAGTGAAAATTATTATGATTTGAAGTTTTAAAAAAACCTGACCATATTTTGCAGATCTCCAGATCCATATGCTGACCTCTTTGTGAAAATGATGCCTATCTGACACCCAGTATGGTCACTATGGCAACCATCTTGAAAATCTTGTTATTGCTAATCTTATTAAAAATCCCATTCTTATTAATTCTTCTAAATTAAAAGTGATATTGACATGGGATTTCTCATGACATCTGGTTGGTCCAAAATAAAAATGGTACCCTGCCAACATCCAGTATGGTTGCCACAAATGAACATAATCTTGTCATTAATTTTAATGAATGGATGGTCATATTGGCCTAGGCTTTTCACACACTAATGATGTCTGGTTTGTCCCAAATTAAAATAATGCCAGTCTGACAGCAATTATGTATTCCACTGCAGCTAATTTGAAAATCCTGTTATTCAAGAATATTAGAAGTAGTTTCAACACTCAGATGTTAAAAAGATTGTGTTTTTTTTTTTAATTTTTTTTCTTCTGTTAATTGACTTTTGAAGGACTCAAAGGAATATACACAAATTTCTTAGAGAGATTAATTTTGATGATCTTAGTGAGATGTGTCTGTTTTGTTTTTTCTCCATAAAAATTTAAAAATTACGGCTCTTGTTATGACAATTTTCCCTTGTTTATAAACCAATGTTTAATGGAGGTTTTATGACCACTAGTCACATTTCTGGTTTTCCTTTTAAAAAATTGCATTGTCTTTTTCAGGAGTTCCGAGAAGAAGTGTCCTATTTGTGTTGAACCTCTGGATGAGAATCAGTTATTTACTGATAATTTTGCCAAACGAGAAATCCTGGATTTAGTTATCCGATGTATCTATTACAAGGAAGGCTGTGATCAGAGTATTAATTTAAGACATTTTCAGGTAAACCATGTTACATGTAATAAAAAGTAATAGCCTTGACATGTCAATCTGTTAAGTACATGTACGAAAGAAATAAAGATAAAAGTGTGCTTTTGGATGATTTTTCAATTTGACTTTTTTAATGCATTAGCATCATTTCCACAAATATATATATGTTCTAGTTCTGATTTACTCTAGTGAATCCAAGTAGACAAAAATTAAATGGATGAAGGTTTATGAAAGATATTAAAGACAACAAAACATGATGAAACCTTGGGCTTGTTTCCTTCACAGCATTTCATGGCATCATTTACAGACGATGTGCCCCTTGATTATCCATCATCCTTAATTTAGGTTCAGCACCAGTACTTTACCAGTGATTGTTGAATTTCAAGCAAATCTGGCATGTCATATTAAATTGATGAGACTTTAAATGACTTTCATTTCCAGATTTTTTTCAACATCTTTAGAGGATTTATGGCCCCTGATTGACTATCCTCTTACCTTTAGTTTTGCAATATAACCTAGCGATATAACTTTTAGATTTAAGCCAATTTTAGCAGGTACCTTTATATTGATCAGGCCTTGAATTAGTTCATTGTGTCCTTCCATGGCATCATGTACAGGAGTTATAGCCTCTTTCTTGCATTTCCTCCTGACTAAAGTTACTGCAAGGTTACTTGATGAACATTATTGTATTTCAGTCCAGACTGGCATTCAGCTGATATTGTTGATGATTATTGTATTTCAGTCCAGACTGGCATTCAGCTGATATTGTTGATGCCTTTACAAAACAATATTTCCAGCACTCCATGTCATGATCTGGAAGTTAAATAGCCCTAAATGCCCATTCTTTGCCAAAGTTCCTCCATTTTAAAAAAAATAAGAAAAGAATTATTTATTTCAGACTACGTAGTTCATAAATCAAATTTAAAATATAGTAGACCCTACTGAGCTAATTTTAGTTAGCAGGACCCTTTGTAGTGCATCAATGTCCAATAACTTTAGTTAAATTAGAAAAAAACCAATAAATATTGTCCTGTGAACTGATTTCATTTTTATTCATATATATTTATATGCAGCTATCTTTATATGGAGGTGTATTTATATTTGGGTATCTTTATTTTGAGATGTCATTATATGGAGGTTTTTAGGTTGAGGTATCTTTGTATGGAGTTACATTTAGATTGAAATATTTTTATATGGAGATATATTTATATTGAGGTATCTTTATATGGTGCAATCTTTATAATGAGGGAAACTTGGAAGTATCTTTATATTATGGTATATTTTTATGGAAGTATCTGCTAAGACTTGTTTTACTGGACTTTGTTTTTCAGAGTCACTTGTGTGTCTGTGATTATGCATATGTACAATGCCCTAACTCGTGTGCCAATATTCTTTTGCGACGAGACCTTCAGGAACACAAGAACAACAAGTGTCCAAAGCGAATCATTCTTTGCAAAAAATGTGGGGAGACCATCATTGCTGAAGAACAAGAGGTGAGTGTCAATCAAGGTCTTGCTTCTACGATTCCTAGGATTAAAGTGTACATTCAGATTGATACAGCGTTTGTAACAATAGTCTTGAAATGCACATTTGCATATGTAATACAAAGGCTGAATGAATCAAATGTCTAAATGGGAAATTTTAAAAAATTCCAGTAATCTGGCATCCATCAAATTTTTAGACTATCACTATATATGTGGAAATTTCTTTGTGGTTTTATATTTGTAACTTTGTGTTGAATTGAAATACTTTGAAAAATGTAAACTCAAATAAAGGAAGGTTAAAAGTACTTGTACTGCTAAAATTTATAAAATGCATAATTTTCTAAAGCTGTCCTGTCTTAAAAGTCTAATAAAACAGGTAATTTAAGTTAGACCGTATTGTTATGACTCTGTGGTCTTAAACTAAGAAAGAGAAAATGTAAATCCCAGAAGCTAAGTAAAATTCAGCAAATAATTTATTTCCCTATCATAAGAAGTGAAGAATTGAAAACAACTTATGATATTGTGAATTAAATCCCAAATAATCCTAAAAGTTTTATCACAAGTCCAAAAGTATAGAGTGTTCTAAATTAATTCCAGGGGTTTTCCAAATGAATTCCCACCATGATTGTGCTGATATGCTAATAGTCTTAAATGTACAAATGTACCAGTAGTCTTAACACATCACAATGATATAATATACAATGTCTTTGAATGTGTACTAAATAATCCCAAAGTATTTTTTTGTTGAAAATATTAATGAGCAATTTGTAATTCAGACGAATAATTTTTAAATAAAAGATTCTTTTCATATTATATCTGAAAATCTTCTACAGACCAAAATTAAAGGAGGAAGGAATAACCTCGTTGCACTCAAACTTCTCCATCCCCATTTGACCTATGTTGTAATAACATTTTCTGAAAAATGATGAGTGTGTACCTGTACTAACAGACGATGGCCAGAAAAGGAGCTTTTGTAGCTACTGGCTTGATATTATCAGGCAGACAATTAGCACTGGTGGCATACGCTTCCCAAATATGAAAGTACTTATTGAGCAACTACTTACCTTGCCTCACAGCAATGCAGACTGTGAGAGATCTTTTTCAATGATGAAGAAAATACATACAGAATGTAGGAAGTCTCTGAATTCAGACACAGTAACATAGTTTTTACAATGTAAAATAAACAATGACACCTGCTGCACACACTTTAAACCCCCAGAATACACTTTGAAAAGTGCAAAAGGTGCATGTGTTGCATATAATACAACACACATGTAAAAGGAAGCGAAATAAAATTTCAGAAATGTAAATATGTGTATAAATACTTGTGTATAGCATTTTTTTTTAAACTGTTCATATATAATGTTCGAATAAATTTGTTTGTGTAAGGTTTTTTGGGTCTTTGTAAGGTTTTTATTGGTCTGGTGTACAGGTTTTCATCTCAAATGGTTGTCACCTATGACTGAGACACAACTTATGTCAGCCTTATGATCCCTAAATTTGATGCACCTGCAGATATTAATTCACCTTATATATTGTATATTAGCATGAAAGTACTATGTATAGTGTTATGGAAACTTTGTGGGGCCCCGAGTGACCGAGTGGTTTAAAGTGCTCTCTGTTATGGATCACTGCTAACTCACCTCTGCCAGATGTTAACTCGTGTAAGTTTCTTTCGTGGGAATGGCATTGCAGTTAAGCATTTGTAGTGATCATTCTTGGAATTGAAATTAATTGTGGATGATTTTATTGTTATGGCTTATGTTTTTGTTCTGGTTTATTTTTTATTTTTGTATTTTTGCATAGGTAAAAAAATCATTAAATTACGTGAATAATGTTTAAACTTAACATTTATTGAAGATGCGAATTCTTTATAGAAAAGTAATTATTTCATCACAACAATAATTCACAGGTGATGCAACAGAACATGTAGGATTTTTCTTGTTTAGAAGAAAATGAAAATCAAGGACATAATGTAATAATTGGGAGTTCTCAGCAAAAATCAGCGGTAGTTTACAGCAAGTGTGCTAAAACAGTAGTTACTTTTAAGAATATATTGTCTTTCAATTAATCCCCAAACCAAATGTTTATTCTTTAGTTTCCACTATTTAATTTTGTTTTAAATTTCAAGCCATGTCAAGATGAATGTTATAATTGAAATTATATTTTAGAAATTTATTTGCATCGGCACCGATTATTTCTGCCGATACCAATTATACCGATTGTTCTAATAATCGGTCCGATTATGAGTACGGCTGTTTAATCAGTACAGCTCTAGTTGAACTGGAACAAAGATTAGAATTTTATTATAAAGTTAATAGGAATTAAAGAGCCAGTCTGTGCAAACAGCAACAATGATGAATCATTATCAATGTAAACCTTGTAGAAACTCTCAAATGTTGTTTTAGTTGCACTGAACATAGCATGTACAGTCGACTCCGGTTAATTGCACACCCTCTGGCCCATCATGAGACTGTGCAGTTAACTGGAGTGTGCATTTAACCGAAGTATGGTACACTACAGCTTTAAATCGGCACGAAACGAATATATATGAAGAATAAATTTAAACAATGATTAGAATCAACTCTTTCAACTTTTACTTAAATGTTAATTTTGTTTTCCTTCCTCCGAACACAATTTCACTGATTCAACCAATGAATCAAGGAATTATAGCAAATTTCAAGAAATTCTATAGATCGCTTGTTATTCGAAAACTGCTGTCAGACATTGATGGGTCATCTCCGACAGAAAAAGCGTTCAGCTCCAAAGTCGTCTGAAATCATTCAAACCCAAACGGTTTAGAGCAATGTTTCCCATGCTGTACTATGATTTTTCCCACACTATTGCTCCCTAGTTGGCGCGGATATACATGTATATACCACCTAAGGCATCCTTTACACATCAATCATTTACAATGTTGCATTTACCATCTTAATTGTCGGCTTATTTGAAGCGCTACCGTAGTGGACTGGCAATAACTGATCATGAATATACATTGTGCAGTTAATCGGAGTAAAATTATATTGAATAATGTGCCACGGGCAGAAATTTATCGTGCTATTATCCGGAGTGTGCATTTAAGCGAAGTGCAGTTATCCAAAGTTTGTTCCCATTGAAAATTGAAAAGCATTGGGAAAAAACTGGACCCGCATGACTAGATGCATTATCTGGCGTGTGCAGTTAACCGATGTGCAGTTAAATGGAGTGTACTGTATATGTTTTTACTATTTGGAATTAAAAAAGTACAGGTAACCTATTTTTTTTATCGATATTCATGTCTTGTTCATTTATCCAACATTACATTTTTAATAAAATTATTGTGGAAATATGCCAGTATTAGCATACTACAAGCACATTCTGGTTATGTTCTTGAAATGCACATTCCTTCCAAATTATATGCATTTATAATCAATAAGCAAATAGAAGAATAAATTTCTCTTGGAATCAGACAGGGACAGCTGTTGTCTTTAAGGATAAAGATAGAGATTTATTTTAATTTGGACATTAATCCATTATCAGTCCTATTTATTGGTCAGGTCATTTTTAATAGAAGGAAAATAAGATTAAACCAAAATGTTCTGATTTATTTTTCCTTCCTTAGTAGAAGGAAGACTTATATTTAAATCTGTTGGATCATTATTGTCCAATCAAATTTGTCCAAACAAATTAAATTTAAGTAACAGGATGTATGTTGTGAAATGTTGCAGTGCACAATGGAGTAAAGTTCTGCACTTGTATATCCATAAAAATTTAATTGTTCCATATATTAAAGGAATAAATTAAACTTGTACATAAATATGTTTATTAGAGGAAGACGTAGGCAAATATGTATTCAGAGTTCTTTACACATAATTTGCAGCATTTCAGATACTAATAGTACCTTTCATGTACAGCATAGAATATCTGTGGAACTGGCATATGATAAAATAGTTGTTGTTGTAGGGTTTAATGTCATTTTTCAGCACACGATAGGCTATACATGGCGGCCAGTATTATTGGTGGAGCAAGAATCCAGCGAAAACCCTGGAAATAACCACCGACCCATGAGAAGCAGCTGGTAAGCTTTCTCACATTCCCATGTTGGCCGAATCTGAGACTCAAACCCACACCGAAAGAGGTGAGATGGCAGTGATTCATAATGGAGAGCGCTTTAGACCACTTGAGCACTCAAGGCCCCAATAAAATTGTAACATGGTTTTAAAAAAAATAAATAGAGTAGTGTTATGGTTCTTACCCCAAGAATCAATGTATGGAGTTGATTCACAGCATTATTGTGCTTTAAGTCAAACTGTTTACACTGTTTCCAATTTTGTATAGACATTTTTGGAAAGGATTCATTATTAGACCAACAAATTGTTTTCCGCCACTTTTTTCCTTATGAATCAACCATATCTGGTTGTAGTGGAGAACAAATGGGCAAATACAAATGTAATGGTGCATAGTCTGCCACAGAAAACTTGGGCTTTAGGGCAGCTATTACATGTGTAACTAATAAATTCCAACACGTGTTTATGTGTAACTAATAAATTCCAACACATTTGTAACTTATAAATTTCAACATGTGTGTATGTGGACTATTATTTTACTTGTACATCAAATTATTCTTATTCATCCATGACATTTTTGTCTTAGCACTCTTTGTTTGCTATTGATCTCTGAAGTTGCCACCTGCCTGACAAGTGTGTGCAGAACTCCTTTGTGTTGCACTAATGCATGCATGCACATTGTCCATAATTGAATTTTAGCTTGTATTTGTTTTCCTTTGACTACATGTACATCTAGTAATGTCAGAAAAATAAAAAGTGACAGATGACAACTTCTATCAATAATCATTAAATTAAATATACTTTAAAATATAAATAAGATTTTAAAGGTTTAGAAAACAAGTGCTTGTTTCTTTAGTTCTTTGCAAAAGGTTTCCCATGTTAGACTGTGATGATTTTTGTAATGTTAGATCTTTACCTGTGAAAATTGATAGGTAACAGGATGTTGTGAAAATTTCAATGGAATTATGTTATGCTACTTGGAAGTTTATTGTTAATGATGATATGGTATTCAGGCAGTATAGGCAGTTAGTATACACGGGAATGGAATCAAGAATGTGAGGTGAATAATTTATTATGAATGGAAAATTGTTAGGCACAAAAATATCAGAATTTTAAGTAGATAAATAATTTCAGTAGGTACATACAATGTAAATTAAGTTTAATACTAGTAGTGATTGGTAGGGGCCCCCAAGTGGCTGAGTGGTCTAAAGCGCTGTCAGTTACGGATCACTGCCATCTCACCTCTGTCTGCGTGGGTTCAAGTCTAAGATTCGGCTAATGTAGTTATGTGAGAAAGCTTGCCAGTAGCTTCTTGTGGGTCGTGGTTCTTTCCAGGGTTTTCCGGGTTCTTCCTCCACCAATAATACTGGCTGCCATGTATAGCCTATATACTGTGCTTAAAAATGTCGTTAAACCATAAAAAAACAAAAAGCAAAAAACAAAAACAGTAGTGATTGGTGTCATTACAGTGTTAACAGGCTGATGGAGAATAATTTAGCATAATGCTATGTGGTTCATTACCAGTATGATGATAAGTAATTTGGTGCTTGATGCAAACATTTTGGCTTCTTTTCAAAAGCTAGCTATAGATTGAACCCTAAATTGTATCAGTTGATTTATTGTGTAGGAAATGATAATGTTTAGACTGCTTCACCTTATATTGGCAATTAATACTGTACTAAGTATTATGATTGGCAATTAATACTGTACTAAGTATTATGATTGGCAATTAATACTGTACTAAGTATTATGATTGGCAATTAATATTGTACTATGTAATATGATTCAAAAAAGCATTTCCCTCTGCCATGGTATGGCAAAATAGTTTCTTCAAACAGAAGTGTAGTGTTTTGTAGTGCTTTTTTCCGATTCTGAACTAGCTTGAATAAATAAACTGGTTTTTAGTTGTCTGCTAAACTGCATGAACAATCTGCATCATATGGTCCGAAATTGCAGCAAAGTTTATACCTTTTGTCTGCAGGTATTAAAAGTCAGTATACTTTCATACAAGATATTTAGTTATTTTTAATATCGGCTTGTGTTGTGTGTAAAGTTGTGATCAGTTTGTGCTTTGAAAACTGACTTTTGACCAGAGAGCAAAGATAACCATTCCTTTTCATTAGCGTAATGCTTCATATAGAATCGGATTATTTTATGTTGACACTTAGCCTGTCTAATTTTGTATTAATCTTGTAGTGTATCAAGAAAAATCTTGAAGATACAATGATTTGAATTTGTATTAATCTTGTAGTGTATCAAGAAAAATCTTGAAGATACAATGATTTGAATTTGTATTAATCTTGTAGTGTATCAAGAAAAATCTTGAAGATACAATGATTTGAATTTGTATTAATCTTGTAGTGTATCAAGAAAAATCTTGAAGATACAATGATTTGAATTTGTATTAATCTTGTAGTGTATCAAGAAAAATCTTGAAGATACAATGATTTGAATTTGTATTAATCTTGTAGTGTATCAAGAAAAATCTTGAAGATACAATGATTTGAATTTGTATTAATCTTGTAGTGTATCAAGAAAAATCTTGAAGATACAATGATTTGAATTTGTATTAATCTTGTAGTGTATCAAGAAAAATCTTGAAGATACAATGATTTGAATTTGTATTAATCTTGTAGTGTATCAAGAAAAATCTTGAAGATACAATGATTTGAATTTGTATTAATCTTGTAGTGTATCAAGAAAAATCTTGAAGATACAATGATTTGAATTTGTATTAATCTTGTAGTGTATCAAGAAAAATCTTGAAGATACAATGATTTGAATTTGTATTAATCTTGTAGTGTATCAAGAAAAATCTTGAAGATACAATGATTTGAATTTGTATTAATCTTGTAGTGTATCAAGAAAAATCTTGAAGATACAATGATTTGAATTTGTATTAATCTTGTAGTGTATCAAGAAAAATCTTGAAGATACAATGATTTGAATTTGTATTAATCTTGTAGTGTATCAAGAAAAATCTTGAAGATACAATGATTTGAATTTGTATTAATCTTGTAGTGTATCAAGAAAAATCTTGAAGATACAATGATTTGAATTTGTATTAATCTTGTAGTGTATCAAGAAAAATCTTGAAGATACAATGATTTGAATTTGTATTAATCTTGTAGTGTATCAAGAAAAATCTTGAAGATACAATGATTTGAATTTGTATTAATCTTGTAGTGTATCTAGAAAAATCTTGAAGATACAATGATTTGAATTTGTATTAATCTTGTAGTGTATCAAGAAAAATCTTGAAGATACAATGATTTGAATTTGTATTAATCTTGTAGTGTATCAAGAAAAATCTTGAAGATACAATGATTTGAATTTGTATTAATCTTGTAGTGTATCAAGAAAAATCTTGAAGATACAATGATTTGAATTTGTATTAATCTTGTAGTGTATCAAGAAAAATCTTGAAGATACAATGATTTGAATTTGTATTAATCTTGTAGTGTATCAAGAAAAATCTTGAAGATACAATGATTTGAATTTGTATTAATCTTGTAGTGTATCAAGAAAAATCTTGAAGATACAATGATTTGAATTTGTATTAATCTTGTAGTGTATCAAGAAAAATCTTGAAGATACAATGATTTGAATTTGTATTAATCTTGTAGTGTATCTAGAAAAATCTTGAAGATACAATGATTTGAATTTGTATTAATCTTGTAGTGTATCAAGAAAAATCTTGAAGATACAATGATTTGAATTTGTATTAATCTTGTAGTGTATCTAGAAAAATCTTGAAGATACAATGATTTGAATTTGTATTAATCTTGTAGTGTATCAAGAAAAATCTTGAAGATACAATGATTTGAATTTGTATTAATCTTGTAGTGTATCAAGAAAAATCTTGAAGATACAATGATTTGAATTTGTATTAATCTTGTAGTGTATCAAGAAAAATCTTGAAGATACAATGATTTGAATTTGTATTAATCTTGTAGTGTATCAAGAAAAATCTTGAAGATACAATGATTTGAATTTGTATTAATCTTGTAGTGTATCAAGAAAAATCTTGAAGATACAATGATTTGAATTTGTATTAATCTTGTAGTGTATCAAGAAAAATCTTGAAGATACAATGATTTGAATTTGTATTAATCTTGTAGTGTATCAAGAAAAATCTTGAAGATACAATGATTTGAATTTGTATTAATCTTGTAGTGTATCTAGAAAAATCTTGAAGATACAATGATTTGAATTTGTATTAATCTTGTAGTGTATCAAGAAAAATCTTGAAGATACAATGATTTGAATTTGTATTAATCTTGTAGTGTATCTAGAAAAATCTTGAAGATACAATGATTTGAATTTGTATTAATCTTGTAGTGTATCAAGAAAAATCTTGAAGATACAATGATTTGAATTTGTATTAATCTTGTAGTGTATCAAGAAAAATCTTGAAGATACAATGATTTGAATTTGTATTAATCTTGTAGTGTATCAAGAAAAATCTTGAAGATACAATGATTTGAATTTGTATTAATCTTGTAGTGTATCAAGAAAAATCTTGAAGATACAATGATTTGAATTTGTATTAATCTTGTAGTGTATCAAGAAAAATCTTGAAGATACAATGATTTGAATTTGTATTAATCTTGTAGTGTATCAAGAAAAATCTTGAAGATACAATGATTTGAATTTGTATTAATCTTGTAGTGTATCAAGAAAAATCTTGAAGATACAATGATTTGAATTTGTATTAATCTTGTAGTGTATCTAGAAAAATCTTGAAGATACAATGATTTGAATTTGTATTAATCTTGTAGTGTATCAAGAAAAATCTTGAAGATACAATGATTTGAATTTGTATTAATCTTGTAGTGTATCTAGAAAAATCTTGAAGATACAATGATTTGAATTTGTATTAATCTTGTAGTGTATCAAGAAAAATCTTGAAGATACAATGATTTGAATTTGTATTAATCTTGTAGTGTATCAAGAAAAATCTTGAAGATACAATGATTTGAATTTGTATTAATCTTGTAGTGTATCAAGAAAAATCTTGAAGATACAATGATTTGAATTTGTATTAATCTTGTAGTGTATCAAGAAAAATCTTGAAGATACAA
The DNA here is from genome assembly GCA_029339505.1 of Unio delphinus. Lineage (NCBI taxonomy): Eukaryota > Metazoa > Mollusca > Bivalvia > Unionida > Unionidae > Unio > Unio delphinus. Next base: position 8,479,568 of record JAQISU010000071.1, read on the forward strand.
TGATTTGAATTTGTATTAATCTTGTAGTGTATCTAGAAAAATCTTGAAGATACAATGATTTGAATTTGTATTAATCTTGTAGTGTATCAAGAAAAATCTTGAAGATACAATGATTTGAATTTGTATTAATCTTGTAGTGTATCAAGAAAAATCTTGAAGATACAATGATTTGAATTTGTATTAATCTTGTAGTGTATCAAGAAAAATCTTGAAGATACAATGATTTGAATTTGTATTAATCTTGTAGTGTATCTAGAAAAATCTTGAAGATACAATGATTTGAATTTGTATTAATCTTGTAGTGTATCTAGAAAAATCTTGAAGATACAATGATTTGAATTTGTATTAATCTTGTAGTGTATCAAGAAAAATCTTGAAGATACAATGATTTGAATTTGTATTAATCTTGTAGTGTATCTAGAAAAATGTTGAAGATACAATGATTTGAATTTGTATTAATCTTGTAGTGTATCTAGAAAAATGTTGAAGTTACAATGATTTGAATTTGTATTAATCTTGTAGTGTATCAAGAAAAATGTTACAATGATTTGAATTTGTATTAATCTTGTAGTGGATCTAGAAAAATGTTACAATGATTTGAATTTGTATTAATCTTGTAGTGTATCTAGAAAAATGTTACAATGATTTGAATTTGTATTAATCTTGTACTGTATCAAGAAAAATGTTACAATGATTTGAATTTGTATTAATCTTGTAGTGTATCTTGAAGTTACAATGATTGGAATTTGTATAGGATGTATATAACAGCAGATGGCTAGGTGATGGACATCATGTCTGAATGTCTAACAAGATTGAAACTTTAAATAACATGCCTCCAATGAAAGTCTGCAGTCCTTAGACTTCTTATGATGTATAGTAAACTGTTGAGCTTGCATAAAATTGGTACCATCCAGACATCTATTATAGCTACCACAGTGGCATCTTCAAATCATCTTGTTCTATTCTATTTGAATTGATGGTTGTATAAGCATGATATGAAAGCAATGCCACCTGATCCTCTGAAATGGCCACCAGGGCAGCCATGTTTAAAACCATGCTATGGTTTTTCCTCTTGTACAGCAATTCATGTTAGCATGGGATTTTCACTAAAAGCCTTCGTATGGTACTGTGTACATGTATCTAGTTGGTCTTGAATACAATTTGTGCTGATATGATGTTCAAGATGGCCATTTTGAATATCTTATTGTTAGTCTTTCTATATGGAAAGTCATATCAATATTGGGTTTTCACCAGAAGACTTTCAAACTGGTACTGAATGACAATGGTACCGATTTGACATCCATTATGGCCAACATGGCAGCTGTCTAATCTAGTTCTTGCTTACTTTTCCAGATTGGAAAGTATATTGCAATAGAAGTTTGTGTGAATGAAGATGGTGTTGATCTGTCCTGCAGTATGGCCGCCACAGTAAATATGTTGAAAATAGAGATGGTTTCAACATTCAACAATTTAAAAGAGGAAACAGTCTTATCTTGAATTCCTGAAAATTCTTTTCAGACAGTAGAACACTAGTTCCATTGAGAGACTCTTGTTCCTTTCCACCTCTTGACTAAATAATATATCAAGTTCATGATCGGCATACCTCCCCATGTTTGAAATAATTACTGGATATTTCTTTCAATTTTAGAACTGTAGTTCAGAATTGCAACTGTTGTGTCTTGCATTTGTGTGTTGTTAATATACCTCAACTGTTAGGTTTTACTTAAAAGTTCTATATCCAAAGATTGGTTAGACATTGGCACGCAGTTTAAGGAGGTTGTCATAATATCTGAAGCATAGCTGAATCAGATTCCAGCATATGTGTCTGTGATATCTAAGCATAGCTCAGATTCCATCATATGTGTCTGTGATATCTAAGCATAGCTGAATCAGATTCCAGCATGTTTCTGTGATATCTAAGCATAGCTGAATCAGATTCTAGCATATGTGTCTGTGATATCTAAGCATAGCTGAATCAGATTCCAGAATGTGTCTGTGATATCTAAGCATAGCTGAATCAGATTCCATCATATGTGTCTGTGATATGTAAGCATAGCTGAATCAGATTCCAGCATATGTGTCTGTGATATCTAAGAGTGCTAGTCAATTGCAGCAGTCATGGAAAGCCATTTTATGCAGTGAACTTATAATAAAGGTGTCATCTTTTGAGCATCTGTAATTGTCTGCCAACATGTCAGTGCCAACTAGAGGGGTGCTTATTTCTGAAAGGAATTCAAAATACTTTCATGACATTTTTGTCATCCACATGTTCTTGATCAATACAGATTATCTTGATCATCTGTTAGAGGAATAATAGAATATGTAAGGGACAATAATGTTTATAAGGTAGAGAGGAACTGAAACCATCCATATTGACACCATTTGGTGTCATTATTATTATTATTATTATTATTATTATTATTATTATTATTGTCACAAGATAGACCGAGTCGGGACTGGATTAGTGAAGACACGGAAAGCAACTGCGTTAATAAGATGTTTATTTTATAAACGCAATTTTAAAAATCAACTCTGACACCAATATTTTACAAAATATAAGAAAAAATCTATTTAAATAAATATTCCTAACATGGAACTATGAATTTTAGTAACGTAATGACAAAAAAGTATATGAATGAATTTACAAATATGAATATATATAAAAGGCTCGTATAACGAGATAGATGCAAATATGCAAAGAATGCGTCGTCAATATGACGAGACTAGAATGAAGATATTAAATAATTAATACGTCGTCCATATGACGAGACATATGCAATCGTGAACCCTAAATTCTGAAGTTCTCGTTCATGGGACGAGATTTGAGTAGAATGGAATTATGCAGGTGTCGTTCATATAACGAGACTGCAAAGAAGATATTAAATAAATAATACGTCGTCCATATGACGAGATATATGCAATCGTGAACCCTAAATTCTGAAGTTCTCGTTCATGGGACGAGATTTGAGTAGAATGGAATTATGCAGGTGTCGTTCATATAACGAGACTGCAAAGAAGTGTTTAAATAATATGTCGTCCATATGACGAGATATATGCAATGGTGAACCCTAAATTCTGAAGTTCTCGTTCATGGAACGAGATTTGTGTAGAATGAAATTATGCAGGTGTCGTTCATATAACGAGACTGCAAAGAAGATATTAAATAAATAATACGTCGTCCATATGACGAGATATATGCAGCATACGTAAGCACCATACACAGGCACCACACACGGGCATTACACGGTCAGCATAGACAAGCCCACACACGTAGTCACCACAACATGGCACCACACACGGGCAGCATAGCGAAGCCCCACGGTCACTCCATGACCCTACGGTCACTCCAACATGGCACCGCACACTGGCACCACCGGACCTCAAGGTCAGCTCCGGACCACAGTCACCCACGATCACCCCACGGACACCAGAACATGGCACTGCACCCGGGCACCAACGGCCCCCACTCAGCTCTTTTAGCTGATAGATTGCTCCTTTAAGGATGGAAGCTTTTTCCGACAAGACTGGATCGTGATGTGATGTCCGTCTTATAATTTCGTCCTTATATACCCCTAGCTGTGACAGATATGCGCAGCTAGGTACTTTAAACTGCATGCAATTTCGTACATGCAGCATGAGCTGAGTGTTCGCTCATTATGCCGAAATAACTAAAAAGCCGAAAAAATAATAAACTACCCTCGGTAAGGCTGTACGCAGTAACGAAATCAAGACTAGATTTTTGACCACATATACATATTGAACATAGTCGTATACAATTCCGTGACATACCTCCCCCCTTCAAAAAAAAGTGGAAACACTTTTAGAAAACACGGAATTGGCACACACAAAAATACGAAATGAGACGTTATTTACATTACAGTAATATCATGATACAATGAAGGAATTTAAAAAAAAAAACCTTGCAAATCACAGTCTGCTTAAGTAATCAGCCCCTACATTTTCCGACCCTCTGATTGCTTCAATCCGAAAACGATATGGCTGTAGAGTCAGTGCCCAACGCATCAATCTTGCGTTGGCAACTTTTGCCTTGTTCAAATATATGAGAGGCTGATGGTCCGTTTCAAGTACGAATTCCCTTCCGAAAAGGTACGTGTGGAATTTAACTATACCCCACACCAGTGCCAAGCACTCCTTTTCGATCACAGAGTAATTTTGCTCCCTAGGCAGCAATTTTCTACTAGCATAGGCTATGGGTAATTTTACCCCCTCTTGCTCTTGTAGCAAAACTGCACCTAACCCGGTCTCTGACGCATCAGACCTCAAAATGAACGACTTATTTAATTCCGGCAACTTTAAGATTGGTGCACTGATCAAATTTTCCTTAAGAGCGTTAAAAGCTCTTTCTTGGCAAGAACCCCAAGAAATCTTATTTGGCTGCCCCTTCCTAGTTAAATCCGTCAATGGACTAGCTATGGCGGCGAAATTCGGAACAAATTTCCTATAAAAACCTATCAACCCAAGAAACGATCGTATTTGTTTCTTGGTTTCGGGTCTAGGAGCATCTTTGATAGCCCCAACTTTGTCGGGGTGAGGTTTTAACTGCCCTGACCCACTTACTAAATGTCCCAAGCATTCCAAGTTAGAATACGCTATACTACACTTGGAGGGTCTCGCGGTGAGATTTGCCTTACGGAGCCTTTCGAACAGAACAACTAATATCCTAACATGTTCTTCCCAGGTATGTGTATACACAAGAATATCATCGACAAAACTATCTACGTTATTCATGCCTTTCAACAATTTCCGCATAAGACGCACGCACGACGCACCGGCATTTACTAGACCAAAAGGCATCACCTTAAACTGGTAAAGACCTTTAGGGGTCGCGAATGCAGTTAATACACGGGATTTTTCAGCGATGGGCACCTGCCAATATCCTTTTGTTAAATCTATTTTAGAAATGTACTGGTGCCCTGCTAATTTCGAAAACAAGCCCTCCATGTCTGGCATCGGTTCAGCATCAAACACAGTGACTTTATTTAGTTGTCGAAAATCTATACAGAATCTAGTTGTTCCATCTTTTTTACTAACCAATACCACGGGGGAAGAATAAGGGGAGTTTGAGGGTTCAATTACTCCCAGGTCTAACATTTTACCCACTTCCTCATCGATTTTATCCCGTGTATTAAAGGGTATCGGATATCCCTTAATTCTGATTGGCTCCATGGTGTTCAAACTTATCTCGTGCGTTATTAATCCAGTATTTCCTGGTCTATCTGTAAATACGTCGGGGTATTTATTCAAAATTTCTACTATCTGGCGACGCTTACAGTTAGGTAAATCCGGACATACGGTGACCATATCTATTCCCTCTTTCCCTACAACCATAGGGTACTCAAGAGGAATGTCTGTGTTAAAATCCAATTGCGTTTCGTCGCTTGATTCGTCTTCTACGACCGCAATGCACACAACGTTCAAAACACCCCTTTCAGTAATTTGACTAGGTCTCTCCACATAACTCTTTAACATATTGGCATGAAATATTCTCATCCTACCTCCAATGTCAATTCGGTAATCCATTTCACCCATGACCTGTTTAACCTCATATGGCCCTTTCCATTGGACCAATAATTTGTTTCTACTAGTAGGGAGTAGCACCAACACACGATCACCCACGTCGAATTTCCTACTTCGCGTTCCCCGGTTGTAATATTTCGCGTACTTGCGACCAGATTTCACAAGCTCGTCATGTGCCATCCGACACGTGCTTTCCAATCTCTCGCGCAAGTCTACGACGTACTGGTAGGTGGTTTTAACCTCTCCGTCTGCAACATCACCTGACCATAGTTCGCGCAGAATCCGCATAGGACCCCGAATTGCCCTACCGTATAGCAATTCAAACGGCGAGAAACCCAAACTCTTGTGCGGTACCTCGCGATACGCGAACAAAATCGCGTTTAAATATCTGTCCCAATCTCGCGGTTTCTCCGCGCACATTCGACGGAGCATTTGTTTTAATGTGCCGTTAAATCTCTCTACCAATCCATTACACATGGGGTGATACGGTGTAGTGCGCAACTGTTTAATTGACAACAACCTACTAATTTCTGACATTAGTTCAGAGGTAAACTGGGCTCCGCAATCTGTGAGGATTTCCTCAGGTACCCCTACCCTACTGAACATGTCGACAAGTGCCTCAGCCACGCGTTCAGTTTCAATTGATGGTAATGCTATCGCTTCTGGGTATCTAGTAGCATAATCCACTAGAGTGAGGATATATCGGTTTTTCCTATCTGTAATAGGAAATATGGGTCCCACAATATCAACGGCTACCCTTTTAAATGGGGTATCTATAAGAGGCATTTTACCTAAAGGTACTCTGGTATTTCTTCCCTTTGACACAGTCTTTTGGCAAACGTCGCACGACTGACAAAATCGTGCTACGTCACCGTTTACTCCAGGCCAATAAAACTCTCTTAAAACTCTGTCTGTTGTTTTTCTCATGCCTAAATGACCTGCCATACTAGACTCATGCGCTACTCTCAATACATGTGACCTGAATTTCTGAGGGACAACTAATTGAAGATACTTTCCCCCCTCTCGCGTGCTAAATTCTCTGTACATTAAACCCTTGGTACGTACGAATTTAGAGCTCCCACCGCCCTTACAACATTTCGCGGTACCCGACAAGATTCTCTCTGCGAGTGCGCATAAAGACTCGTCCTGACTTTGCACACGTGTAAACTCATCACGTGAGATATCTGTTACGGCTTCCGGAACTTTCAATTTTAGTAGCGGCTTTTTATCCGCCTGCGCTCTAGTTTCGACGGCTTGCACGATGGGAAACCGGAAATCAGAGAGGGTTGGGAGTCTGGATCCCTCGACATTTCCTATGGTTAAATCATATATAGGGTTTTCCATACACAGTGCTTCCACAGTCCCATTCAGAAAGGGCGTCTCTATTTCTATTCTGGCAACGGGGACGTGATCGATTGTTCTATTTAACAACATACAATGGGATTTCCAACCAAGCATTTGGTCTTCCCTAACGAGACTTCGCTTTACCACAACACCCGTGCACCCGGTGTCGCGTAAGACAGTGACTGTTTGTCCGTTGGCGGTACCTGTAGCAGTCGGCACCCTCGCCTCTGGGAAAAAGCACGTGCCGATGGACTGGATAACGTCATGACCGACCTGCACACGCGATCTGGAATTGTAGACCTTACTCGCGTTATTAGATTCAGACCCTTCGCGAGAAAGACCATCGCGCTTGCCGCCTCCTGACCACGCTCTGCTTTCGATAGCAACCGCAACTTTCGGGACGAAACTCTTCCTCTTCGGACAATCGGGGGTGATGTGGCCGAATTCCTTGCAAGTGAAACATTGTTTATCACTACGATAGGAACCCTTCCCAGATTGAAAATTTCCACCTTTATAGGTTCCAAGTTTCGCGGGTTCTCTGAGTCTCTGATCTTGATAACCTCCCTTGTTATCCCTTAAAATTACACTCTGGGTTCCTCCTCGGGCTTCGGCAAAATAGTCTGCTTGGGTAGCCATATCGGATACATTACTTAAAGACTTTTCCCTCAGGAATAAATACAATTCCCTACCACAAATGTCTAACAACTGGTCCCTAAGTAAAAAATCGGTAAGACCCTCGAATGTTTTTTGTACCTTGCCACATTCAATCCACCGTTGGAAATAATTTCCGGTCCTACATATAAACTGGGCAAATGTCTCACCTTTTTCGGGCTTACTTGATTTAAACTTTTTACGGAACCCTTGTTCCGTCAGCTCATATCTTTTAAGGAGTGCCTCTTTTAATGTGTCGTAGTTCAGTTCGTCATTTACGGGTAGACGCGAATACACATCTAGCGCTTTACCTTTAAGCAATGCGCTGAGATGGAGCGCCCAATTTTCCCTTTGCCATTTCTGGATGGTGGCATATCGCTCGAACCTATGCAGATAACTATCTAAATTATCCTTGTCATCATCAAAAGGGGGTAATTTAGGGCCTTTTAACTTAGAATCGTGTTGCCCATCCTTCTTAGCCTCTAATAATTCAAATTTCCTTTTGTGTTCCTTTTCCATATTCCTATCTTCTAACTCAATAGCTTCTAACTTTGCTAGTTTCTCCCCCTCTGACTTTCTTTCCTCAAGTTCTCGTACTTGTTCTATTCTTTCCCTTTCTGCATCCCTTTCCCATCCTATCCTTTCCTTCTCTGCCTGTTTTTCTAACTCTATCTTTTTTTCCTTAAATACCATCTTTTCCCTTTCAAAGGCGATTTGTATTTCGACCTTTTCCTTCTCTATATCCCTTTCCTTTACCCTTTGATCCCTTTCCCGAGCCTGCTCCTCCTGAACAAAATTTCTAAGGATCTCCCCCCCATACCCAAACTGTTTGCCCAACTCCACTAGATCTTTGAGTGACAACATGGTGAATGCTGTTGTTAAGATAACCAATCCTAAATGCACTATCATATAACTCATACAATTCCTGGGATTACGTGAACGAACCGTATATTACTCCTCCCAATGTATTCAATATGTATATATGTATATATAAAACAGAATATGAGTGAGGTATTAACTCACCAGCCTGATTTGTCTTGTCAGGAAGCTTCTGATCTGAAACATATCTTTAAAACAAAACTTACCACAATCAGGACCTATGCAATTTAAAATCCGTGCTTCGCCTAATCCAATTATAATCCCACTTCTGACACCATTTGTCACAAGATAGACCGAGTCGGGACTGGATTAGTGAAGACACGGAAAGCAACTGCGTTAATAAGATGTTTATTTTATAAACGCAATTTTAAAAATCAACTCTGACACCAATATTTTACAAAATATAAGAAAAAATCTATTTAAATAAATATTCCTAACATGGAACTATGAATTTTAGTAACGTAATGACAAAAAAGTATATGAATGAATTTACAAATATGAATATATATAAAAGGCTCGTATAACGAGATAGATGCAAATATGCAAAGAATGCGTCGTCAATATGACGAGACTAGAATGAAGATATTAAATAATTAATACGTCGTCCATATGACGAGACATATGCAATCGTGAACCCTAAATTCTGAAGTTCTCGTTCATGGGACGAGATTTGAGTAGAATGGAATTATGCAGGTGTCGTTCATATAACGAGACTGCAAAGAAGATATTAAATAAATAATACGTCGTCCATATGACGAGATATATGCAATCGTGAACCCTAAATTCTGAAGTTCTCGTTCATGGGACGAGATTTGAGTAGAATGGAATTATGCAGGTGTCGTTCATATAACGAGACTGCAAAGAAGTGTTTAAATAATATGTCGTCCATATGACGAGATATATGCAATGGTGAACCCTAAATTCTGAAGTTCTCGTTCATGGAACGAGATTTGTGTAGAATGAAATTATGCAGGTGTCGTTCATATAACGAGACTGCAAAGAAGATATTAAATAAATAATACGTCGTCCATATGACGAGATATATGCAGCATACGTAAGCACCATACACAGGCACCACACACGGGCATTACACGGTCAGCATAGACAAGCCCACACACGTAGTCACCACAACATGGCACCACACACGGGCAGCATAGCGAAGCCCCACGGTCACTCCATGACCCTACGGTCACTCCAACATGGCACCGCACACTGGCACCACCGGACCTCAAGGTCAGCTCCGGACCACAGTCACCCACGATCACCCCACGGACACCAGAACATGGCACTGCACCCGGGCACCAACGGCCCCCACTCAGCTCTTTTAGCTGATAGATTGCTCCTTTAAGGATGGAAGCTTTTTCCGACAAGACTGGATCGTGATGTGATGTCCGTCTTATAATTTCGTCCTTATATACCCCTAGCTGTGACAGATATGCGCAGCTAGGTACTTTAAACTGCATGCAATTTCGTACATGCAGCATGAGCTGAGTGTTCGCTCATTATGCCGAAATAACTAAAAAGCCGAAAAAATAATAAACTACCCTCGGTAAGGCTGTACGCAGTAACGAAATCAAGACTAGATTTTTGACCACATATACATATTGAACATAGTCGTATACAATTCCGTGACAATTATTATTATTATTATTATTAAATATTAATTGTATCCCACTGCATTGACTGCAGGTCATATAATAATTGCCTAGATTTAAAAAAAAATGATCTATATTCAATAACATTACTTTAAAAGGAATTACTTTACAGATAGTAAATATTTGAAAAGGATCAATGAAATCACATGGATCACTGTTTGGTAATTTGTCAAAACTACTACAATACATGTATATATAATCATGAAGAATTGCTGAATGACATGTGATCCTTGAGGATCCATAGCTACCTCATAGTATCAAAAACACTCCATAAAATCTAACCATTTGCTTTTGGACTTGCACCTTAAGTGAATCTTGATTGAAATCACCTAATATGATTATTTCTTTGTCTTCAAGAAGCACATTTTCAGCAATGGGTTCAAAGAATCACTTAGATTTATGACATCAGTAAACAAAACCAAACAGGAATATATATGATGACTGTATTTAAAGTGGTTACACAGTTTTTTGTATGGAACTAATCCTCCTTGTGGCCCTTTAGTATATGTATATTTACATTTCAAGTACACACACACACACACACACACATTGATAATATGCTGTATTTATAATTTATAAATGGATATAATAAAAAGAAAATATAAATACTTGATGATCCAGGTGAAATTATTCCTGGATGTAGTTGATCAAAACTTCCAGTCTTACCTATGAAAATTCTAAGGTTAAGTCTGCACACAAACCTAGGATTGTTGGCTGATATACTTGAAGCTATGGAAAAACAGAACTAAGGCTAACAGCATTAAAAAAAAAATCATAAATCGCGAAGGAATAAATTCATTTGAAAAACTAATAAAACTTACCACCAGAAAATTATAGATTGATTGCAATGCTTTTTTGAAAATATTCAGAAAATTAGAGGCAGGTACAAGTGCTAAATTTAGTGATCTTAAAACTGATTCATTTGAAGGAGAGAATATCCTGGGTGCGTTTCAGAGAGCTTATATTTTTAATAACATTTTACAAATTTACTCAGTAAATTAAAAGTACCTTTAACTGGTTCAAGTTAACATATGTTAAAGATGTGTTGTAGAAATAAACTACCCATGATGCACTGTTTGAAAATTTCTGAAAAAAGTTGTTAAATGGGTATTCTCATATGATAACTTGAACAATATGGTATTCTGCTAGGGTTCAATTCTATGTTCCCTCATAAAGGTAAATAATTGCATTTATTATTATTATTATTATTATTATTATTAGTAGTAGTAGTAGTAGTAGTATTATTTTTATTATTATTATTATTAAAAACTTGAACAGAAAGTTTACTGAATATTTATGGAAAGCTAGAATGACATAAAATTGATTATATCTTGAGAGAAAGGACATTATGTAATAGATGTAGTAATTAATCTTCAACATTATCTTAAATGACATTGGCTGAGTTTAGCTAGTGTGGGCATTGATATAGCTAATTGGTTTATTCATAAGGTAGTGTGGGCATTTATATAGTGGATTGGTTTATTCATAAGGTAGTGTGGGCATTTATATAGTGGACTGGTTTATTCATAAGGTAGTGTGGGCATTTATATAGTGGATTGGTTTATTCATAAGGTAATGTGGGCATTTATATAGGGGATTGGTTTATTCATAAGGTAGTGTGGACATTGATTTACTCATATAAGCTAGTGTGGGCATTTATATGGGCATTTATATAGCTAATTGGTTTATTCATAAGGTAGTGTGGGCATTTATATGGGCATTTATATAGCTAATTGATTTATTCATAAGGTAGTGTGGGCATTTATTTAGCTAATTGGTTTGTTCATAAGGTAGTGTGGACATTTATTTAGCTAATTGGTTTGTTCATAAGGTAGTGTGGGCATTTATTTAGCTAATTGGTTTATTCATAAGGTAGTGTGGGCATTTATTTAGCTAATTGGTTTGTTCATAAGGTAGTGTGGGCATTTATTTAGCTAATTGGTTTATTCATAAGGTAGTGTGGGCATTTATTTAGCTAATTGGTTTGTTCATACGGTAGTGTGGGCATTTATTTAGCTAATTGGTTTATTCATAAGGTAGTGTGGACATTTATATAATTAATTTGTTCCTTCATAGAGTAAGTAGTGTGAGCATTTATATAGCGAATTGGGTATGAGATTATGCATGCTTTGGGGTGAATGTCTTGTTGACTAGTTAGGTCATGGTGTCGGGTGATGCTTTATAGGTACCTTAGTTTGTATTCCTAGTGCTGTAAGTCTTCTTTAAGCCTTACATAATAACCAAATTCTTAATAGACTAAGATACCAACTCAGTCCAACTATGCGTTTTTGCAGATGGATATTTGGATATTTGATCACATTGATGTCAAACAATCAAGACTGGCAAAAAATAGTGTTTGGGAAGCTTGTATGTACTGTAAAGCATTTATTTAAAACTTTTACATTTCTTTTTTTTCTGCAATTTTTTTTATTTTGTTTGAAGATTACAAGTGATCTTTTGTAACCTTGTATAACCTTAGATTTATGCAAGTTATTACAGATCCCTTTGAAAAGATAATACTAGGAACACGCTTCATCAATTATTTGATAGGCAAGAAGGAAACAATTGAAAACTGCTGTCAAACTTAAACAAAACAATATTCTAACATTACAGTTTTCAAACATATCAAATGCCGTATATAGGCATGCATGGCTTAGTTTTAAATGGCAGGAAGTGAAGAAGACTTGTCACAGATAAGACATAGATACATGCATTAGTTGTTAGAGATTCATTTTCTTAGGCTAATAGAGTTACTAGATACTAGGAAGAAAATGAAAAAAAGATAAGGAAATCATAAACGTTATTGTTATAATAATAATTACAGCATTACACAATTACTATGATGTCTAGCTTTTTATTCAGGAGTAAATAAGATTGGGTGGAGGTGTTTTGGTGGGCAGAGATTAATCTTAAATACAACATTTTGTTCCATGAACATTCAGGTATCACATACCTGCTGCCTGGAAACATTGTCAGTAAATATTCAGAGTTGTTTAACTGATGAGCTCGTTTTGGTAGAAGTTTGGACTCGGTTGTGTGTGTATATCCTGGATGCATGTCACTCAGTGTGTATATCCTGGTTGCATGTCAGACTTTTGTGTATATCCTGGGTGGATGTCAACCTGTCTTTATATCCTGGGTGCATGTCAGTCTGTATGTATATCAAACTTCACACCCAGATGTACCAGTGCGTTATGCAATGGTAAGTCTGTTTCTATGCAGTTTGCTGTTGCCATGTATATTATGTTATAACAAATCAGGATCTTCACTGTTTCTATGGATCACAAGTAGAACACACATTTCAGGCCATGTATATTATGTTGTAACAGATCCTGATCTTCACTGTTTCTATGGATCACAAGTAGAACACACATTTCAGGCCATGTATATTATGTTGTAACAAATCAGGATCTTCACTGTTTGTATGGATTACAAGTAGAACACATAGTTTAACACAAAATCACCCTCGCTATTGTTAGTCAGTTAACGTATTGTTGTATGTCACTCAAATCCTAACTCATGCTGATACCTACTTTGTTATCACTCATGACACCTTGTGACACCAATTATTTTACAGGCCACATGATCCAGATTGGTGGGCTGCATGTTTGAGACCCCTGGTTTAAACCATGATATACCTGTATATTATCTTATAACAGATCAGGATCATTACTATTGGTATGGATCTCAAGTAGAATACACATTATAGGCCATGTATATTGTTATAACATATCAGGATCTTTACTGTTGGTATGGATCTCAAGTAGAACACACATTATAGGCCATGTATATTGTTATAACATATCAGGATCTTTACTGTTGGTATGGATCTCAAGTAGAATACACATTATAGGCCATATATTATGTTATAACAGATCAGGATCTTTACTGTTGGTATGGATCTCAACTAGAACACACATTATAGGCCGTGTATATTATGTTATGACAGATCATGATCTTTATTGTTGGTATGGATCTCAACTAGAACACACATTATAGGCCATATATATTATGTTATAACAGATCATGATCTTTATTGTTGGTATGGATCTCAACTAGAACACACATTATAGGCCATATATTATGTTATAACAGATCAGGATCTTTACTATTGGTATGGATCTCAAGTAGAACACACATTATAGGCCATGTATATTGTTATAACATATCAGGATCTTTACTGTTGGTATGGATCTCAAGTAGAACACACATTATAGGCCATATATTATGTTATAACAGATCATGATCTTTACTGTTGGTATGGATCTCAACTAGAACACATATTATAGGCCGTGTATATTATGTTATGACAGATCATGATCTTTATTGTTGGTATAGATCTCAACTAGAACACACATTATAGGCCATATATATTATGTTATAACAGATCATGATCTTTACTGTTGGTATGGATCTCAAGTAGAACACACATATATATAGGCCATGTATATTATGTTATAACAGATCAGGATCTTTACTGCCGGTATGGATCTCAAGTAGAACACACATTATAGGCCATTTATATTATGTTATAACATATCATGATCTTTACAGTTGGTATGGATCTCAAGTAGAACACACTGTTTAACACAAAATCACTCTCGCTATTGATAGTTAACAATGTTGTATGTCACTCAATCCCTAACACATGCTGATCATACTTAAGGACCAACAAGAATCACCATCGCTGGTCTAAGTTAACATCATGTCATTTAAAGTGCCACTGTCAGCTTGTCAGACATTTAGGTCTGTTATCTGTATCTATCATACTTCCAATCAACGTTCCCTCTAAGCTGCGTGCACGCGCAGCTGCTCAGGCATCCCTGCGCAGCTGAATTGTCAATTCAACATTACATTTTGCTTAATCCAACGTTAAATTTTGCTCTTCTCTGTAATGCTTGTGCTTAGAGGGAACGTTGCTTCCGATATATATATATATATAATGTTGACATTTGGGATAAATAAATACTTTGATTTTTTTTTATATCCTGTGATATGCTGCTGCTGATGATAATAATAATAATAATAATAATAATAATAATAATAATAATAATAATAATATGATTCAGGGCTCCTGCACAAATATAATTATTTTCCTATGGCTTTACCATGACAAATTTCTGATTTTCCAGACTAAAATTCCTTAATACATGTGACAGAAAGGCCAGAAAGTTTGTTCTCTACATAGAAAGTAATGACAGTATTGATCAACAAGAAAGATAACTGTATGATAAGGTTTTTGTCAAGATTGTCTGTACCTCCCCATAAAGCCATTTGACTCTCCCACTTTAACAATATAGCCTGACAAACAAGTTATATTTTCATTTTCCATTACTTTCCATGCCAATAATTTTTATCCTGGATTTTTCATAATTGAAAACCCTGAGCAAATAATAATAATAATAATAATAATAATAATAATAATAATAATAATAATGACTTTATGACTTTATTGAAATAAAAATCTCATTTGGTCAACACACCAATCTTTGATGAGGCCTTCTATATCTTGTACATGGAGGATTGTAATGTAACACATATATTCATTTCATTGCATAGTTTTTTCGAGATGAGATTGATACTTCAGCTGAATCAATGGTCATATTAGCATGTTTTAACTAAAACACTTCTTGGACTGAAATGATGGCCTAAGTGGTTTGAGTGTCCACCTTAGATGTGGGTGGTCACATGCTCAATCGATGCCAAGTTTTAACAGAGACTTTTAATAATGGTACCAGCAGCTGCTTTGCTTAGTGCTCAACATAAAGAGGTTAGTAATGGCTAGTAATGACTAGTAATGACTAGTTATGGCTAGTAATGGCTAGACAGCACTATAAGCTGCCACACTGCAGAAACGATGGTGATATGACTGAAAAAATTATTATAGCTACATAAAAATCGAAATCACACACACTCACACAATGTGAACCAATGTTACTGTATTGTGTTTTGTTGCTGGTTTTTTTAAAAAAATGCTTCTTGTGTGGAATATAGGTTCAACATTATGATGACACACAAGAAAATGTTTTTAAATGCATCCAGTCAAAGCAACAGCTATACATTATGGATGCACTGTGCTCTGTATGTGAACCAATGTTACTGTATTGTGTTTTGTTGCTGGTTTTTTTAAAAAAATGCTTCTTGTGTGGAATATAGGTTCAACATTATGATGACACACAAGAAAATGTTTTTAAATGCATCCAGTCAAAGCAACAGCTATACATAATGGATGCACTGTGCTCTGTATACAGACTACTCCTGTATTTATTGTCATTTTAAATTCCATAGTCAAAGAGGTTCCTTGTATCCATCTTCATAACAGCAGCATAGTAGAATCAAAGTATGTTACATAAATTTGTTTATGTATATATATTGCAAACAACATAGACAAACTGCAAACAACATAGACAAACTGCAAACAACATAGACAAACTGCAAACAACATAGACAAACTGCAAAAAACATAGACCCTGATCTTGCATTCACATAATGCACTGACAGATCATGGTCTACATTGTTTGTTATACTGATTTCTTCGAGCAAACTGCATGTACCCAGATCTTCCAGTGCATTATGCAACAGTTAATCTGGATCTGTGCAGTTTAACATAGAAGCAGGTATATTTGGAACATAAAGTTCTTTTCCATTGAAAAGGTTTATAACTAGTCTTTATTATAATGTGTTAATAGTATGGAACATGTCAAAGTGTAATGCAAATCAAATCTATCAAAGAGCCGAAAGTGCATTAAAACAATTGGAAACTCAAAGATTTGAAGACAATGATGGCATGAGAATGGTAGAAAATAAAAGTAGAGAAAGAGAGAACAAGAGAAAAATGATATAATGATGGAGAAAGGGAGTCTTATGAATTCACTGTGTACTGCATTGACAGTGATTGTATGATGGAGATGTACACATTTTTGTGGTCCCAAAACTGTTATAGACTGGTTTCTGTCTATGGAATCCATTGCAGAATCAACGGTAATGTGACTGTGTTCCAAAATGTTTTCTTTGTAGGATGTTTATAATGCCCTTGATCTTCAAGGATCAAAATATAGTGAACTAATGGAAACGTTAGGATCTAACAGGAAGTAAAAAATAATAATTAAAAAATCATGTACTGTGACTGTGAATTTGAATTTATACATGTATCTGGTGAATCTGGTGATGTGTTTAAGAGATTCTCAGGCAATATGCAGCTTAAAATCTTCAGGGATGAAACTTTAAAAGTTCAGGTTAAAATGTGAAATGTTGCTCTGCTCTGCAGATTTGATGTCTAGCTGGAAGGGATTTAGCATTCTGTTTGCTTAGTCCTACAATGTGAAGATAGAGATCAAGTTTTTGTTTTAGTGATATGTCTTACTATCCAAATAATGGCCTGTATAGCGTGTTCCGATGTTGGTTGACATCGGAATAAGCAGTCAAAGTTTCAGGAATATCTCACACACTTGGCAGCTTATAGTGACACACTTCCACTAATTTATGTGTAATTAATATGCTTACTGTGCTGTTTTTATCCTGGCAGAATGAAAATATGACACTAGCCATCACCCCAAGAACAAAAATATCAGGTGATATATCTTGCTCATTTGACTACCTGTTTGCTCTGCAATGATTGGATGGTATCATGTTATGTAGCTGCCATTATCTTTGTATTTCATCTGCCTGTTAGAATGATGTGGCCTTTGTATGAAGTAAAGGAGAAAAAAAGTAAATGCCTATCATTAAGGAATCTTAAAATAAAGGTGAATCAGATTAGAGAAGTTTTTTTTATCTTCATTAAGCATATCAGCACCGCTTATACTTGCTTATTGTTATTGTTATTGTAGGGTTTAACACCATTTTTCAGCACACAATAGGCTATATATGGCGGCCAGTATTATTGGTGGAGGAAGAACCCGGGAAAACCCCCGGAAAGAACCACCGACCCACGAGAAGCTACTGGCAAGCTTTCTCACTTAACTACATTAGCCGAATCTTAGACTCGAACCCACGCAGACAGAGGTGAGATGGCAGTAATCCGTAACAGAGAGTGCTTTAGACCACGCGGGGCCCCTATACTTGCTTATAAGAGTCAAACTGCAAACAGCAAAGTTCCTGAAATATTGTAGCATAATGAACATGCAGACTAAAGGTCTGTTTTGTTTGTTCTACTGATTACTCCTAAAACGTAGACCCAGATCTGATGGTGCATTATGTGATAGCAGATCCAATTATGTGATAGCAGATCCAATTATGTGATAGCAGATCCAATTATGTGTCGTTTGCAGTTGGACTCTACTTATAAGCATGTACATACAGTTAGAGTACAATGTTGTTTTCCTGTAATTAAAAAATGATAATAAAAAGAAAACCTACAGGGAATACATCTTTTGATTAAACATGAGCTGCACTTGCTATTTATTCTTTTTTTATTATCAGGAGATTTAACTATAATTTTTTTTTTTTTTTTTTTTTTTTTTTTTTTAATTTTAACGTATAGCTTTAACAATTTTTCAATCATATTGCTATGATGTCCCATTCAAATCAGGGTTTATACAATTTGTTGGGAGTAATCAGCATAAGAAGCAGCATAGACCCTGGTGTAGTTTGTGATGTCATATTATGATCTATGTTGTTTGTTGTTGAACTAAAATTTTATACAAGTATACATTGTACCCTGTCATTATACAAACAATATGAAAACTAGAATAGCCGACTTTTAATCAGGGTGTGGCGTGAGGTTATTCCAACTTTTTTCCTATAAATTTATTTAACCACTCACATGAAATAATTTAGTTGGCATAAAACCATAATATTAACAAGAATTGTCAAGGAAAACATATCTTTAACTATAATGTCTCAGTGGCAAAATATGGATCATATTTGTCGTATTTGTTGTTGGGATTAACACCATTTTTCAGCACAAGATAGGCTATATACATGGCAGCCAATAAATAAAGGTGGAGGAAGAACCATCAACCCACGAGAAGCTACTGGCAGGCTTTCTCACATACACACAATGGTCGAATCCAAGATTCAAACCCACACAGAGAGAGGTGAGATGGCAGTGATCTTTAACGGAGAATACTTTAGACCACTTGGGGCACCGAATCATATTTGTAACTGTGTCACAATAATGAAAAAAATGTGGATCATATCTGCCTCACAATGTAAAAATGTGAATCATAACTGTAATTATGTTCCAGTATGTATTTTATTGAGGTCAGGGATGTTAAGAATAATTATTTTATACTTGCTTTACATGTACACAAATTCAATTTACATGCTTTCATTTTAATGCCATTTATAAGTAATCAGTGACAATAAATTTGTGCTACTGTGCTCATTTTGACATCACTGCTAGCACCATCTGCTGTGACTTGCAAACAGCCCTCATACATGCATGCACATTTCATCGTTCACTGAGAAACTTGTGTATAATATATCTTATATTATGTATAATAATTGCTTAGTATCTTACAGGTATAATTTGTACAAGAACTTCCTGAATTGACAAGTATACTTATGAAAATTTGCTTTTGATTTATGTCAACTTTTAAAATGTATGCCATAACCTGAGTTTAATCAACCAGAACATATAGTGTATACTACATGAATGTACATGATTTTTTTTTATAAAGCAGTTCCTAATACACTATACTTCTATTGGGCACATGTGTCATGACATGCATGCAATATGGTGTTCAATATTGTAAAATATTGCATGATTCTGACAATGTTAAGGTAAAAGAAATGAAAATGAGCTTATAATAAGAAAGATGTATCACAAAATGAAGATAAAATACAGTTACTTGTACCCATTCATATGTTGCTGTAGATCTGCCATTGTATAACCTGTCAGCAGCTCAGTCTATGCTGTACATTGTATAATACCCAGATCTGCCATTGTATAACCTGTCAGCAGCTCAGTCTATGCTGTACATTGTATAATATCCAGATCTGCCATTGTATAACCTGTCAGCAGCTCAGTCTATGCTGTACATTGTATAATACCCAGATCTGCCATTGTATGACCTGTCAGCAGCTCAGTCTATGCTGTACATTGTATAATACCCAGATCTGCCATTGTATGACTTGTCAGCAGCTTAGTCTATGCTGTACATTGTATAATACCCAGATCTGTCATTGTATGACCTGTCAGCAGCTCAGTCTATGCTGTACATTGTATAATACCCAGATCTGTCATTGTATGACCTGTCAGCAGCTCAGTCTATGCTGTATATTGTATAATGCCCAGATCTGTCATTGTATAACCTGTCAGCAGCTCAGTCTATGCTGTACATTGTATAATACCCAGATCTGCCATTGTATAACATGTCAGCAGATCATGCTGTACATTGTATATCCAGTTTTTTGATTGTATAACCTGTTAGCAGAACAGTTTTGTTGTGCATTGTATACCCAGATCTGCCATTATAGAATCTGTCAGGAGCTCATTCTGCATTGTGCATTGTAAACCTAGATCTGTCATTATATAATCTAGCAGCAGCTCATTCTATGCAGTGCATTAAATGTATATAACTGAATTTTGAAGCCATTACTTACAATGTAAACTAATGGATAAGACCAGGTATCTGGTCAATTTTTCAGCAGATCAATATATGCAGTACATTGTATACCAAGATCTACCATTGTATGCTGTCTATGCTGAACCATTCCATTTTTTGTGTTTGCATAGGCATTTATGTTTTCATGAAACCCAGATATATCATTAGATATATGTACAAGTGTAATTCAAAATTTCATTGTTGCTGCTGTTCATCCAGTTCATTACCTAAGATTTTGATCAATGTAACAAATGCACTCATTGCTCTAGGTTATCATTTAGTGTTCAAAAGTTGCTGTTGATTTGAGTTGATTTCAGTTGCCTCTCAAATTTCAGTCATTTTTATAACTGTTGAAATTTATAGGATATCACAAGTGTATGGCAAAAATATGTCAATGTGACCTATTTTCTCATGTCATCCTTTCCTATATGCTAAAACCTGTCCCTGAAAGAAAATATTCTTTATTTTTAGAGAAATCTCATGTGCATATAAAGTCAGCTCTCTTGCATCTGCTTGCTATCATCTGACAGCTTTTGTTCTTGCTTAGTTGTGAAATGGTTTTTTTTTTCCAGCTGAAACTCCATGATAAATTCTACTTACAAGTAGGCCTTGTAAAGTCTTTGTATACTCAGCCAGATAAAATGGTATCAACTGACAACATAGACAGTTTTTACTGTATATTTTGCTGGTCAGTTTAATTAAATCCACTCTTTGCTTGGCATATTGACAATATATTCAGTTGGCAAATGTAGTGATGAAAATTAGGCATGTGTGGTGTAAATTATCATTATGTAATTATCATTATGTAATGCATGTGTCAATCAGAGACAGAAACATAACTAGACCTAAGATCTAATATGAAACATGGTCTCACTTCTGTGGTCTTGTAGACTTAAAAACTGTTTAAATTATAAATGTGGTTCTTATTAAATGAAATATTATGTTGAGATCCCACATATTCTTAGGCTCTGTGTAGGTATGGTGATCATGTTTGAATGTTTGCACTAATGCAGCATAATCAGGATTTCTGCTTGATCCATTTGAATGGTTTTTATATTGTCTTGACCAGTTACAAAACCAACATGCAAACTTAAAGAGTTGATTTATAAAAATAATTTTGACAAACACATGTAAAATATTACCTTTTTGTAAAATGTTACCTTTTTTCTGTTTTGTATTTTTCTTTCTTTTTTTTTGTGTTGAATATACTTCTTGCTCATGTCAGGTGTTTAATAAAGTTTTTAATTCTTTTCAGGATCACTTTGATAAAGGATGCCCCAAGGTTGAGGTCTTTTGTCCTTTCTGTAAGGCAAAGGTTCTACGAGAAGAGGTTGGTAGTCTTCGTTATTCATTATGATTCCTGTCTTTTCTGCTATGCTAATTTAATAGCAGCATTTTCATTTTTGTAGAAATTGCTACTTCATGGTATAAAAGCTTTTTATAGAAGTTTTATTAATCCATACTCCATTTATCAGGTTGGCGCAGTACCCAAACAATTTCTCTGATCAATTTTCCTGTATTGCACTGAAATGTTTTTTAGTCTGTACAGAAGGTTTAGATCAAAGGGATGTGATTATGTGCTGTAACAGTATGATATATGTAACAGCTTTAATAACTGCATCCCCACCCCATCTCCTATCAAAACTCTCATCAAAATATCACATCAGTTAGCACATGTGCCTTGACAACAGCATGCTGGGAGCGAAGCTGTTGCATAAACCGGTACGCGGGGGGTTTGACCACAGGTGCTTTGACCATAGGTGGTTTGAAAATAGGTGGTTTGTCCACAGCGGGGGTTTGATCATAGGTGGTTTGTCCACAGGGGGTTTGACCATAAAGTTGCGTAAAGCATATCTTCAGGGATTATAAGTTGCTGCATTTTATTCACTAAAATTTGTATTGTTGAAGGATTATAAGTTGAGTAATGTATATCTTAACTTTATCAAGGGATTATACAGTAAGTTGCGTAATTATATCTTAAGTTGAGGCACTTAATCCATACATTATTTATTGAACTAAATGACATATGTGCAATAGCATGCAAATATGTCAGTACATCTGTTTGACCATATGTCTGAACATATGGTAAAAGAGGTAGCAACAATCTCAGTTTACTTTGGTACTTTACATGTATTTATGTATAAATACAAGTCATCTAGCCCACCCAAGTCAAAATCATGTTGCCTAATTTGTGTTCATTTTCTGTTTAATAGTAAATCGAGTAGACCTGGCACCAGCCTTTATGTGGACCGAAAACAAGCTGTTATTGACTTTTATTTATTACATGTTAATTACTAATTAACATTCACTTATTGGCAACTCAAAGGAAACTTGTCACATAAAATTTCATTAATTGAACCATAATTTCAAACTCTAAATAACAGTTTATAATTATTATAAAAACCACATGTGGACAAACCACCTATGATCAAACCCCCCGTTGTGGACAAACCACCTATGGTCAAAGCACCTGTGGTCAAAGCACCTAGAACCGCTTAAACCTACTTAGAACATTGTAATTTCTTAGAACTTACTATTGTACTATAGATGTATGATGACTTCTTATGCATTAACTTACTACTCGTGTTTCCCTAAACCCTGACTCATCACTGTACCATGCATGCTTCATGGCTTCTTATACATTAACTAAATACTGTGCCATGCATGCCTGCTAGCTTCTTAATGCATACACTCAACAGCATAGGAAGAAATTTCTTCACAAAGCATCTTACTGACCCAGAAAAACAGATCTTTGAATTTTGTTGCTAGGTAGATGTCACCAAGGTGAGCAACATCAGGCATATATTGTCCGTATGTTATATATGGAGAGTTTACAAAGCATCTGTGTATTAGTAGATAGTGTATATACTGTAACAATCGATGCCAAGGATTTAGTGTGCCAGACTCCCAGTCAGAGGGTTACAGATTCAAATCCTGCCCATAACAAACCAGGTCAGTTACTATAATGTGTCTGGGAATGGCACTGTACTCCCAATGATATGGCAGTACATACATGTAACATCCTTAATGGCTTAATGGTAGTTAAACAAGTAATTTTGAATATCACCCAATCTTTCCTTAAGGCTAGTTATACTTGTAATCTAAAATATGACCCCACTTTAAAGGTTACCAAGATAAAATGAAATGTACGTACACATATTTATTTCTACTTCCTAGTTTGTGCAAACTATTAAATTCTTTTAGGTAAGCATGGGTAGTTACATTCAGGTGAGGACTATTAGAGTGTCATTTTTCTTAATTTGTTTCCTACTCTATTCATTCACACAAGGATATTAGCAATAATATGTCTACTTTAAAGAAATTTTAGCAGTAACCTGTTGAAACAGTTAATGTCAGTATATATTTCTCATGTGATACAGAGAAGATTAGGGAAAAATATAATGCGTTTCTATGGTTTTAAAATTAGGGTTGGTAAGTAGTTTATAAATAGATATATATATATATATATATATATATATATATATATATATATAGATAGATAGATAGATAGATAGATAGATAGATAGATATATATAGATAGATATATATAGATAGATAGATATATATAGATATATATATATATAGATAGATATATATATAGACATATATATATATAGATATATATATATATATATATATATATATATATATATATATATATATATATATATATATATATATATATATATATATATATATATATATATATATATATATATATATATGTAGTAAGTGCTTCAAACAACTGAGCAAAACCAGCTCACTGACAGTTAGATGCACAAATCAATTTGTTTTTTTACCATGGGGGAAAGGGATGTTGGCTGACCACAAGCACACATTTTATTTTGGACCTTATAAAATGGAAACTTGTATATTTCATTTTGAATGTGGGGGTTTTTTTGTTGTTTTTTTTTTGGAGGGGGGGGGGTGTCATACAGATAATAGTTGCATGGTTTTTAATTTTTTTGAGTTTTGATTTTTCGCATTTCTTGGAGGAATATATACATTTATTCTAATTTGGTACCATTTGTTACAATTTCGGTAGCTATCATTTAAAATAGTGGACAGCCAGATGTGTGATATAGAGTAGGTTATTATTTGACTTCTCACATGTCATAAAGTAATGGAGAGAGTAACTGCAATGGTTTAGGAAAGGTTTTTTTTTTAATCCTACCATTGAGGGGCCTTGAGTGGTTCAGTGGTCTATAGCACTACCCGTTACAGATCACTTCTATCTCACCTCTGCCTGCGTGGGTTTGAGTCTCAGATTTGGCAAATGTGGGTATGTGAGAAAGCTTGCCAGTAGCTTCTTGTGGGTCGGTGGTTCTTTCTG
The DNA here is from genome assembly GCA_029339505.1 of Unio delphinus. Lineage (NCBI taxonomy): Eukaryota > Metazoa > Mollusca > Bivalvia > Unionida > Unionidae > Unio > Unio delphinus. Next base: position 8,504,518 of record JAQISU010000071.1, read on the forward strand.
GGGGGTTTTACCTGGCTTCTTCCACCATTATTACTGGCTACCATGTATAGCCTATTGTGTGCTGAAAAATGGCGTTAAACCTTACAAGTACATAATCCTACAGTTGGATCAACTAGGGTGAGTGACTGTGTTGGATCCCTTGGCAACGCACTTTACTTGGTTACCTCAGCACTAAAGAACTTATTTGTGCTGTGGTGCTGTAAAACATTCATCCAAACCATACATGAGGCCTGTTTTCAAAGTATGTTTGTTGTACAGAATAATGATATAGCAGTAGATAAGATACATTTTTATTTCATTTCCTAAAATCCCAGCAATATCCATTTATTCTGTTTAAATCCTCAAAAGAATCCATTCATTCTACCTATTGTTTTAAAAAATACATTCATTCTGCTTAATTTTATTTAAATCCATTCATTCTACTTAAATGACAGCAATATCCATTGATTCCATATAAACCTCAGTAATATCCATTGATCCTATTTAAATCCCAACAGTATTTATTAATTCTATTTAAATCCCAGCAGTATTCATCGATTCTGTATAAATCCTAGCAAAATTTATTTATCTTTTTTAATCCAAGCATTATCCATTGATTCCATTTAAATCTCAGCAATATCCATTGATATTAGTTAAATCTCAGCAATATCCATTGATTCTATTTAAATCTCAGTAATATCAGTTGATTTTATTCAAGTCTCAACAATATCCATTGAATCAGATTCTATTTAAATCTCAGCAGTATCAATGGATTCTATTTAAGTCTCAACAATATCCATTCATTCTATTTAAATTCCAGCTTTCATTACAGTGCCCTTCATTATACGGCTACCTCTGTTATAATGTGGGTTTAGCTACAAGTTTAGTTAAAATGAGTCAAATTTCTTTTAATTGTAGTTAGTTAATGAGAACTGATTATAAAATCATTTCACATGAACTAAACACAAAATAAAGAACAGTATTGTTAGAACATCCATTGGTATAAGGTTTCTTAAATGCTTGTCACTATTGTGACTCCCATGAGTAATGTTTTAAAGGGGGACCACTATAACTATTGAAGTCATACTTACATTGTACATACATCATGGGATGTACATGGGATGCACTTCAAAACTAGGTTGCTATGTTTTTTTAAATAGGACTTATTAAAAACTGGTTAAAAATGAATATCATCTCTATAATGACAATACTTTTTTTGACCTATTGATATCATACTTTCACTTATGGTGAATCTTAGAAAGGACATCATGACCTACTTTCCAATACATGTTTAATATTGTTTAAAATTGGTGATTATCGTTACTGTCCTGGCTGCAGCTTCAGTACTGCTACAAGTTTGTACAACTTTGAAAATTCCGTGAAAAGATTTGGGTTTTTGTTGTTGACAAGTTCTTGAATTTATCTTCAGGAATACAACATGTTAAAACTATAAAATATATCACTATTTAAATTCAGAATGCACGTTATTTATGTGATTTCTGAAAACACTGAAAACAAAAACATTGAATGGGATAAAATATGTAGATTAAATGGCGCATGACAGAGGCTGTTACCAGGTGAAGTGGTTTCATTTAGCGGTATGTTAATTAGTTACATGATTGTTCCTCTAATTTTTTACCTCGTTTATGGAGGGGGGATACCATATCAAGAATGTTTGATTTCCAAAGAAAAATACTCCTTGAAAAAGAGCTCTCTTAGGCTGTACTAAACATGTTCTACATCTAATTATATCAGACAGCCACTTGGTGTGAATCTTGTGATGAGCACGTTGTTGTGCATGAAAACTGGGTCACTGACTTTCTTTCAAAATTTAATAAAAATTGGTTACATTCATATCTAAGTTCTAAATCCAATACCTTTTCATCTATTCCTACTAAGCATACTCCAGAAATGCATGTTAGAATGAAAACTTTTCACACATTAAGAAAAAGTCCCCATCCACTCTTTCTACGATTTATTACATTATTTAGCAAAAATTATGTCTGTGTTACAGTTAAGTCCCCATCCACTCTTTCTACAATTTATTACATTATTTAGCAAAAATTATGTCTTTGTTACATTTAAGTCCCCATCCACTCTTTCTATGATTTATTACATTATTTAGCAAAAATTATGTCTGTTACATTTAAGTGCCTTTTAACCCAGGGGTCTCAAACATGCAGCCTTGAATTTACTCCCTACATTCTGCAAAAACAACCGGTATTTGTAAGATAAATAATAATGCAATTTGTTTTCTTCCTGGTTAGCCAGTTTTGATAAAAATTTGATTGTAACATCATTTACATCTTATTTCCGACATTTTAAGTGGCTACCATTGAAATGAGCCACTTTCACTGTGTGAAAAGGTTTCAGTTATATGGCTGTCTGACCAATGTACTAGTCTTTATGTGGCCCTCATGTGGCCCTTTGAGCTTAAGATCCCTGCTTTAACCGTTTGCCACCAAACATGCACTATGGATATGTCTTTGGATTAAGTGGTGTCATACACTTCAAGTGGGTTGATGGGATCAATTTTCTGTTGTTAATTGTTGTTGTTATAGGGTTTAAAACCATGTTTCAGCATACGATAGACTATACATGGCGGCTAATAGTGATGGGAATCGGTCAGAAATTCATAATCGATAATCGGTTCCCCTTAACCAACTGATCATCGATTATAATCTGTTACTAAGAGCAAATTTTAATTTTTGTTACACAGTTATATCTTTGACCAAGAATTCAATATGTTTATAAATATACAGGAGTAATCTATTTTAATGACGTAAACTTACCCTGACAATAATATTACAAAAATACATTGTGTTACTTTTGTTCTACAACTTTGTTAAATGAATGCAACTTTTTATGGCTGATCAGTCATATGTAACTGAAATACTGCTACAATCCCCCGAAATTCTTTTGTTCATATGTGATGTGTCTATAATTTAAAGTATAGAAGGACATGATTTTCTTGTTTGTAATTGTTTATAAATACTACAAAAGATGTTGCAATTTAGCTTAAACAAATCAACAAAAAGTGTTTAAATTTTATTAACTCAACAATTTAACAATTTGAACATGTAATAATGACTATATGTTCGTAATAATGAATCGTAAGACTTTTTTTATTTGTAATTGTGAAGCGCTTAATAAATTTCAGGTCAACTTTAGTGGCTAGGAGTTTTACTAACCTTTGTGCTTTGCATGCACCTAAAAAGTTGTCTCCCTTTACACACAATCGATTATGGAGTTTCACAATCGATTATCTTATCGGTTTGCTCAACCAACTGATGATCGATTATAATCAATAATCGGAACAACACTAGCGGCTAATATTAATGTTGGAGGAAGAACCCGGAAAGAACCACCAACCCACATGAAGCTACTGGCAAGCTTTCTCACATACCCACATTAGCCAAATCTGAGACTCGAAACCACCCAGACAGAGGTGAGATGGCAGTGATCTGTAATGGTGAGCACTTTAGACCACTTGACCACACTGGACCCCTTATTGTTAATTGAATGCTCTTAAAGATGTTGATTTGCACCACAGAAGTAGTTACACTTCACTGACAGTACAAAGTTTCAAATAATGAATAAAGCAGTATTTTGTATGCATCTAAATGTTTATACATGTAGTTTTCTTGGAGAAACTTGATCGTTACAAAAAATAGCAGTATGTATTAAAAAAAATACCTATTGTATTTTATTCTGTGAAATTATGTATAAAAATACCTTAAAGTTATTTGTGAACACATTTGTAACTACTGTATATGTATGTTTATAAAAGTGCTAAAGTCATGTAAATTTTCACTGCTCACCAGTATATTTATCAATATGCTTAATGATATATTTAACAATTTTTTTTTGGTATATGTAGCAATGTACTTACTGGTACATGTATATGTAGCAATGTACTTACTGGTACATGTATATGTAGCAATGTACTTACTGGTATATATATATATATGTAGCATTGTACTTACTGGTACATCTATATGTAGCAATGTACTTACTGGTACATGTATATGTAGCAATGTACTTACTGGTACATGTATATGTAGCAATGTACTTACTGGTACATGTATATGTAGCAATGTACTTTCTGGTACATGTATATGTAGCAATGTACTTACTGGTACATGTATATGTAGCAATGTACTTACTGGTACATGTATATGTAGCAATGTACTTACTGGTACATGTATATGTAGCAATGTACTTACTGGTACATGTATATGTAGCAATGTACTTACTGGTATATGTATATGTTGCAATGTGCTTATTGGTATATTATTATCTGCTTACTGGTATATTTTGCACTGTGCTTACTTACATATTTAGCAATGTTTTTTCCTGTATATTTAGCTACATACTTATTGCATATTTAATAATATGTTTATTGTAATCCTAAATGAAAATTATGCCAATCAAATGTCCAATATGGCCACCAAAAGGCCATACCAAATGGTACTGTATTAATATGTACCAGATTCATGAACTTTGGTACTGTATTGATATGTCCCAGATTCATGAACTTTGGTATTGTATTAATAATGTACCAGAGTCATGAACTTTGGTACTGTATTAATATGTACCAGATTCATGAACTTTGGTACTGTATTAATATGTACCCAATTCATGAACTTTGGTACTGTACTTATATGTCCCAGATTCATGAACTTTGGTATTGTACTAATATGTACCAGATTCAGGAACTTTGGTACTGTATTAATATGTACCAGATTCATGAACTTTGGTACTGTATTAATATGTCCCAGATTCATGAACTTTGGTACTGTATTAATATGTACCAGATTCATGAACTTTGGTACTGTATTAATATGTACCAAATTCCTGAACTTTGGTACTGTATTAATATGTACCAGATTCAAGAACTTTGGTACTGTATTATTAGGTACCAAATTCCTGAACTTTGGTACTGTATTAATAGGTACCAGATTCATGAACTTTGGTACTGTACTTATATGTTCCAGATTCATGAACTTTGGTACTGTATTAATATGTACCAGATTCATGAACTTTGGTACTTTATTAATATGTCCCAAATTCTTGAACTTTGGTACTGTATTAATATGTACCAGATTCATGAACTTTGGTACTGTATTAATGTGTACCAGATTCATGAACTTTGGTACTGTATTAATATGTATCAGATTTATGAACTTTGGTACTGTATTAATATATCCCAGATTCATGAACTTTGGTACTGTATTTATATGTACCAGATTCATGAACTTTGGTACTGTATTTATATGTACTAGATTCATGAACTTTGGTACGGTATTTATATGTACAAGAGTCTCAAACTGGAATCAGTCTCTAAGGCCATTTGTAAAGTCCAAAAAAGGAGGTGTTGTAAAATTCATGCTAAATGCAAATATATATCAGAAGTAAACCCATTTGTGCATTAATGTTATTTCTGGTAATCAGATATGTTCATTCCTTGGAACTACATTGAAACGAAAGGTACATTTGTTAATATAATACAAGAAAATGATTTTATTACAGGAATAACTCTATAATTCTTTTGAAGCCATTGTAATGTTATTAGAAGGTAACACACACATGCCATCAACCCCCTCTCCACCATTCATCTTACACCAAAAGTTAATTCCAATATTTTCCCCATATTTTATCGTTTATTTAGCCATGCCCCTGAAGTTCAAGGTCATGGCAATGCAAAAAGTGATTTTGTAACTTGTAACCTTGCTTGGAGTATAACTTTTGAATCACTTAAAATATTCTAATGAAGCTGTAACCAGGTGTAGATAGTGTGTCACATATTATAAGCAGTATACTCTGTCATCTGTTGTCCATCTGTTAATATTTGCTGTTTTAAATTTTTCCAGAATCAGAAAACTAATTTGGATCAAACTCATGAAATTTTCCTTAGGATATCAATGAAAATATGCATAGGGTGGCTTTTGTGGTAACTGTGTGCCTTCCATAGCAACCAGGTGGGAAAAAATAATCAGCGTCTTCTTCATGATGGCTGAACTGAAAGAAACAAACTTGGATCACAATCAACTAATGTCAGCCACAATATTTCTAGGGAAGCGATCCCATTGATTGAGAATATCAAAAGGCATTTCTGTCAAATTTTCAAATTGTCTAGAGGTTTTCCACTTGGTTATTAAGGAAGCCACATCATCACCTCAGATGTAACCCTAAGTTGAATTTTGCTAGAGTATGTCCAATTGCAAAAATGCATCCAGGCTTTCACAGCACCTAGTTGGAAAACTTATTTTTAATCTCTACGGAAATGTTACTTATGAGATATCCCTTGCAATGATGTAGCTGACATTTGCTGATTTCTCCTGAACAGTTGAGTGGATTTGAATTAAACTTTGCAGAAATGTTTCTTTGGAGGTCATGTAGCAAAATTATTCCAAGGATACCTCACTATTATGAGTGTCTTCCAGGTGAAAAAAGTGCTTTTAATAACTTCAGAATAGCTTAGCCAATTTGGACCAAAATTGGCAGAATTGTCACTTTGAATATTCTCAAGCAAACTTTTGTGCAATGTGGCTTCCCTTGCATTGACATGACTTCATAGTAACTAAGTGGAAAGTCTATTCATGATATCTTCAAGAAACAAGCTTGTTATGTTTAAGTTACATCAAGAGAATTTGATTCTGCTGGTGAATATAGGTTTATTAACTGATATAAATAAATATGATAAAAGTTACAGACATTACTTCTCAAGAATGTTCCATCATATAAGATTTAGCTAAGTTAGCAATATCAGGCCAGCCTTGTGTCTTGTTAGACCCTGTCTAGGAAAATCATAACTGGTTTTTGCTTTTGGTATGTGTAGTCTTATAAAGATTTTTCAAATATAGCAGTCACTTGCTGTAAGAAACTGTCCATGGTTGATATTTATTATTATCTGGGTCTATTCTAGAATGCATCATTCATGCAAATTATTTTGAACCAATCACACCAAAACATCAACTGAAAATCATGCATATTTTCAAGTCAAGTCTTTGTTTTTTTCATTAAATCCTTCCAATATTTAAAAGAGCTTCTATGATGGCTTGTTGATCATTGTCCAGTGTCGTTTGTTCATCCATTTGTTTGTACAAGTTTTTATTGCTACTCCATAACTATATGGTGTATTCCCATGAAAAACCGATTCATCCCAGAAATCAAGTTGGTCCTAGATGAAAATGGTTCTGATCAAATCAAAATTCTTGAAAATCTTATTGCCACTCTTAGATGGAAATTCATCATTGGGTTTTCACCAGAAAAATTGTAGTTTCATACATGTAGTGTTAAATGAAAATAGTGTCATTATGGCTGCCGTGGCCACCATCTTGAAATCTTGAAAATGCTATCACTGTCACTGATTTTCTTGAATGGATGGTCATATCAGCATGTGGTTTTTACCAGAAATCTTCTGAAGGTGTCTAGTTCTTCATACATCCAATATGGCCATCACAGTGATTAATTTTAATATAAGAGAGGGTTTGAACACTTGGCAGTTTAAAAGAAGAAATGCCTTATCTTGAATTCCTGCAAATTCTTTGGAAGTAGAGCATCATTCCCTTTGAGAGATCCTTGTTTTCAAATGTAGGGTGTAATTTTCTCCTAAATCTTAAGTTCTAAAATAGACACTGCCTTATAATGAAACATTTTTATAACAAAGTGTTCTTGTTATGTTTGAATGCTCTACTGGGTCGAATGTACACCCCAAGCAATTATTAATAAATTTTATAAATATTACAGACAAGTATGGTTCCAAGTATTGACCTTTATTTTGACTGACTGTAAATAATTCTGTTTGATTTTCAATTACAGTTGGAAAGACATAAAAGGTTTGAGTGCTCCAGTGTAGTAATACAGTGCGAGTTTAGGTTTCTTGGCTGTCAAGCAGAGGTAAGAATCTAACATCAACTTATAATTAGCTTTGTGTTGTGGATAATGTGGTGGTAATGAGCTTACTTTCATGTCTACAGTCCTGAATATGACCCTTTATTACTGCATGGTCAGGCTGCATGGTTGCCCATCCAAGCTTAGTGGGTAATTTTGGTTTTTCTAATTCTAAGGATTCCTCCACTTTAAAGAGCAACTCATACCATCCATAACAATGGTATAGGGAGAAATGAGTGTTCATTTGGTAGGAAACTTCCAAGATGAATACAATCTATCAATGACATTATCTTTTTCAACCAGTTACATGTATTTCATGTCTTATAAGCACAAATGTGAATAATATTATTGCAAATTCTCTTTGTTACTAAGTGACATTATATTACATCTCTGTGAGTAAATCTGTTACTCAGTAACTTTACTGTGTGACAATACTTTTTTTGGTGTCACAGTGTTAATAATTGAACTGCAGTGTGACATGTTGTGCTGCCACAATACATTACTAACATTCTTATGTGACAGCTTTGTGTTGTCAGTATGAATTGTAGTGTCACACTGACTTGCTGTGTAACAACACTGTGACATCAATTTGTGTTGTGTTGCTTATTTTTGGTTGTGTTGCTTATTGAGCTACTTTACAACATCGCTATTTAATATATATGTCAGATTATGGGATAACATTATGACACTAATAAATGAGAACAATCTTTGATAAAATATTAATGTGTCTTCCAGATGACCCGAATGAAGATGTCCCAGCATCAGTCTCAAGCAATGGTTTACCATATCAGTCTAATTGGGCGAGGTCTTTACGAGCTCTGTCGGAAGTTTTCCTATATTCATTCTTCGTCATCACACGCACAACCCAGGCAAGTTTGGAATCCATCCTCTTTAGGGTATCAGCCAGGAGAGCTTTCTGGAATCTCCCATTCAGAGGTCACTCATAGTTTGGATGAATGCAGGGACAAAGGCAATACAATTTCTAGCTTGCCATCCACTTTGCAAAGTGTTCACCAGCTTCAGGCACTGTTTGAAAACATGCAACTTCAAATGGCATCAGCAGTATCATTACCATCTACCTCGCAACAACAGAATGAAGTCCCTGATCAGTCGTCGCCAAAAACTGATGTGACCGTGTTGCAAAGTCAGGGTAATGAGCAGCAAGGTCAAGAGCAACAGGATGTTCCGTCGGTATATAAGAGAACGTTATCTGATGCCCAGCATCCAAGTACAAGGACCCAAGAAGGATCAGAACTCAGTTTTATGTCAAAGCCTTCCACACATAAGGATAATGAGGGTGTTGATGGCCTTTCCTTTTGTGACCCGCAATACATATCCTTCAAGGCCCAAAATGATTATCAGGATGAGAGTTTGGCAAGACATGACCAGCAGATCATGTTTCTGCGAGACAGAAATGAGTACCTGGAGAGAACCAACAAAGATATGAAGACAAAAATAAAACAGCTAGAAAATACAGTTAATGAATTTGAAGGACGATTCGGAAATGGAGAGTTTATCTGGAGGATTAAAAATTACACAAAATTACGAGATGAAGCAATAATTGGTGATAATACTGCAGTACATAGTCCTCCCTTCTTTTCCAGTTGCTATGGATACAAGTTGTGTATTCGTGTGAATTTAAATGGCGTTGACTCTGCCAAAGGGACACATCTTTCAATATTTATTCACTTTATGCAGGGAGAAAATGATGATTTTTTAGACTGGCCATTTTCAGGGAGAATAATTCTTTCTGTATTAGATCAAAATCCAATTTGTGAAATGCGAAGAAATGTATCAGAGACACTTGCATCAAAGCCAAACCTTGCTGCATTTCAACGACCCACATCTCAGAGAAACCACAAAGGCTTTGGATACATGGAGTTTCTGCCTTTGAGTGTTGTCAGTGCCCCAGCTTCTACATATGTAAAAAATGACACTTTGTTGATAAAAGCAAAGGTTATATCATCAAAGATGGAGTGAACAACATTTATTTTCAATACCATGGTTGTACTTAAAAAATATTTAAACCAATGGAAAGTTGTGGTGTTGTCAGGAACAAAGTTTGCTGATAATCTGATACAAAAATGTATTCTCTGAGGTCTTGAATATTTTATTATTGCCCCACCCCCTTGCCCTCCTTCATGTCCACATGTGTGAGGGATTGTGCTCTTTTACCAAATGCATATTATCATCTGATTTTTAGATAAGTTTTATGTATGTGATAGATAAGGTCATGGATTAAGTGATTATTTGCCTCTGATGTTCCTTTCATTACATTCTCAGTTTTAACAAATGCACCTGAAATGCTGTGTAGTAAATATTGCTGCATAAAAAAAATGGCTTCCATTGTTTGAGAAAAATCATTGCCGTGTGTTTGGTTATGATGACTGAAGAAAAATGTCCAAGACTAAGAGTTGTGTCAGGGACTCTTCAAGCAGATGGACAAAGAAAATGTTATTCATCATGCTTACCATCCTGTTTGGTTTAAAACTCTCTACAGTAGTATAAAGTATATACACTAACACTAAGAGCATGAGTTTACAATATTTATGTATCTCATTACAATCTAAGGCCATGATTAATTGTGTGCGTTTTAATATGGTATTTACCCATTTCCCCCACTTCATTTAACAATCTGAGATGTCGAGGAATTGTAGATTACATTCAGGTATTTTTAACAAAATGTTCAGTCTCTGTATAATTCTTAACATCCAAATATTGTATTTATTTCATATAGGAATTTCAGTAGCCACATTCAGTTTAGCGAGATTTGCTTTAATAGAAATGAACTTTGACAACATTACATCAGATACCATATTTAACATGTGTAACAAATGTCAAGTAGCAGACAATATTGTCTCAGATCCATATTTTCAAAATGCAGATTTGACCTGGATATCATGTGCTGTCCCATAATGCATCAGCAGATTATATGCTACCCCATAGCATATGAGCAGATCTGACATGGAATTCATATATTGTCCCATAATGCATCAGAAGTTCAGACTTGGAAATCATGTGCTGTCCCATAATGCATCAGCAGATTATATGCTACCCCATAGCGTGTGAGCAGATCTGACATGGAATATTTATATATTGTTCCATAATGCATCAGTAGATGCAAAATGGAAACCATATATTGTCTCATAATGCATCAGCAGGTCAGACCTGGGAATCATAAAACTGAGCCTGAGTTTGAACTTACATTTTTGTTTCAACTAATCACAAACAACATTTTATTTGAAAGGGTGCTTATGACTAGCCAACACTGAAATCTCGTTCTCACTCAGCTGAGTTTATGATCTTGAGACCAGGATCTGTGCTTTTCATTCAATTTATGACTTTATGTGAACAGGATGGACCCTGAAATTTCAGTATGTTTTATGATAGCAAATCTGAGTTTATTGGGGACATTTTATACACATGTAAATAAAGTACTTGACCTTACTCAGATCATCTTATTCATGGTAAATTATCACAGTTATATGTGTATTCATCAGTCTTCAGAACAATCTGGAATGATTGATCTGTCCGATGGCAGGCAAACTAAACTTATATACTAGGTTTTCATACTTTTGTGTATCTAATATGGCTTTATAAATATGTTCACCAACTGCCAGCTGTTTTATGAGACAAGTATATCAAAATATGTTGGTGTTTTTTTAATCTAAATTTTAGGTTTGGTTTTATTGTATAATAAATGTGAATGCGTGGATATTAAAATTTGTAATAATGCAGTCATACAAATTTGCTACCTGTTTTTCATATTTAAATATTGAGCCAATGGTTACCATGCAATTAAGGTCTGGTTTCTTTCTAAAAAGGTAAATGAAAATGATTTCACTTACCATATATACTTGCTTTCAAGTCAAGTGAAACTGCAAACAACAAAGATCCGGATCTGCCAAAGCATAATGCACCTGCAGATCAATGCCTGTGTTCTACTGATTATTCCTAACAAATGGTACAGACCCAGATCTGCCAGCACATTATGTGATGGCATGTCTAAATCTGTGCAGTTTGCTTTTGGACTCATAAGCAAGTATATATGTTATAGTCATAAAGATGTTCAGTCTTCAGTGTAGTAAGAATAATGTGCAGGTCCTCTTAAAATCATAGAATATATTTTTGAGAGATTTTCCAAACTTTTAATTCCATTGATGTTATGTTTTCTTGGGTGGTATGTCTCATTTGATAGGACTAATGGGGTAGCCCTCCCTTCAAATCAACTTCAATCAATTTCAACTTTCTCATGCCATGAAAAATTATCATTGCAGGGAAGAAAGCAGAAAATACAAGGACAAATCTGCAGCAGTCTTGCTGATTCTCACATTTTTAACCCCCATCTTATTGACATTCCATCCAGGAATTAGAACAAAGTATAATTTCATCCATTGAGGCCAAAATCATCTTCTCTTCTGGCCATCACAAATTAATCAAATACTTTTATTTTCTCAAAATTGTCTGGATGAGGCATGGCCATTGATATCCATGCACAAAGCACTATCTTTTGTCACTTTAAATTTAAAGTAGTTCCATTCTTTCAAATGTATTTTCAAATTTCCGGTGATTTCCAGTAAAAAAAGAAAAACTATGTCAGCTGATATTTTTTTATTTAAAAAAAAAAACAAATCAGCACACTTAAAAGAGTGCAAGAATGGCTTTCTTTGTGGTAAAATTATCTTTGTAGTTATTTGTTATCTTTGCAGTAAAATTATCTTTGTAGTTATCTTTGTTTTCTTTGTAGTAAAATTATCTTTGTATTTGATATCCTGTTGGTAAGATCAAATGATGTGTTTATTGCTCGCTGCCAGATGTGTTTATTCACCACTCAGGCTTCTGTTTGCTTGGCATCTGTTGTCATAATTAATACAAATAGGCTTTGATGTTTGCAGGTAAATAGTAACACATCATTAATTTGCTTTAATAATACATTTTGTAACCCATGCTAGTGTCATTTGCACTCACAGTGAATGTATTTGCAAATAATGATCTTTATTTGCAAGATGTGGTCATATAAATAACCTGGATATAATAGTCTTGGTTATTTTGCACCTAACACCATGTTATGCACGAATGGCAGATACCATCAAGAATTTTGTTCATCTAATTAATGGCAACATGTGGGGGAAGGGGCATTCAAAAACACAAATTTATTAATTTTTTTCTTCAGTCTTTGGACATATGACCAAAGTGAAAACATGTTTCACCACAAATTCTGAGATAGAAAACAATTGTTTTATCATGTTCCAATATATATATGGTAAATACAGTATGCCCACTTGGTACTAAAGAAAATGGTGCAGATAAGGCCTCCAACAAGGCCACAAGAACTTATCACTTCTTCCTCTATATAGATGGCCATAACTACATGGAGATTCAGGTAAAGACTTGTTATATGGTCTGTTTGGTCTTAAATATGGTGCTGAGCAGACATATTACTGGCATCATGATGGCTAACTTAAAAATGTTATTTATGCATAAGACCACCATATATATATATATATATATATATATATATATATATATATATATATATATATATATATATATATAGACACCTACACAATATGTACAAGACTTATGTAATGCTGTTTGGGTCACTGACTTTGCCTCTTTTCATTGTGTTCTGCTATAAAAATTATTTTGAAAGTACTATTTGAAATATTTTCCAAGCACATATTTTGACCTTATTTCCTGGACAGTCATTTCATATAATGACCAAAACTTTTTGTAATTTAATGAAGCCTCATTGTCACTAAGAATTCATTTTCATTGAACATGTAGCTTTTTTTCAAACACTTTTAGATACCAGTCCTAACACTAAATTACACTTTTAGATACCAGTCCTAACACTAAATTACACTTTTAGGTACCAGTCCTAACACTAAATTACACTTTTAGATACCAGTCCTAACACTAACATCATAATGCTGAGCACCAAGCGAGGCGGCTGTTGGTACCGTATTTATAAGTCTTTTGTATGACTTGGCCAGGGTTCAAACCCATGACCTCCCATGTGAGACATACACTTTTATCACTAGGTCACCAAAGTAGTCAAACGAGTTCAGTAAGCTATTATCAAGGTTTCATTCAAATAGAGGAAGATTGGAACAAAGTTTTAAAATTTGAAGATATCATTATACACTACATGTTGACGGCTGTAAGTTCAACAAGAGATTATTAAAACCCACTGATTTCAAAGTAAATATGGATTTGATATTTACAAACATTTCACTTATAATTTTAGTACATAACACTATGATAAACATAAAAATGGAGTCCATCATTAACACTTTAAGAGAGGAATGTCTTTTGAGAAACTCATTTCCATACTTTTAAATCTTTATTTAATGTCATGTATAATTTTTAAATTATGATCATTAATAATCCATTGAATTTTACAAGACAGCTGATGCATGATAACTAATGAACCTCAGTGAGTGAATTGAGTGTTGCCATTTAAAAACCATTAAAATTATTACTTATAGATTGTAAATCCTGCTTGTTCGAGTTTCTTTTATCCCGGCTTTTCAAACATGCTAATAGAAAAGCTTCTTTTAAAAATCATTACCATTTATAAACTAATGCCACCAAGAAAACATTTTTAGTTGGATTATTCTGTGATAATTAAAGGTGTAGAAGAAGCATTGCCAGTTTTATCTGAGTTTCAGAAACTTTTGTACAGAAAATTCAGGGAAGTACAGAACCAAGAGAGCTGTCATTTTTATTACTATGGGATGTAGAGGATATAAATTAATATTGATCTTTTAATAATTACAGGAAGATAAACTATAGGTGTATCAATCATTTTAACTTGTCAATTTTTGTCTAATAGAAAATGTGTAGGATTTAAAATCAGAATACATTTCTTTATTTAAAAAATTCAATATGGAAAGCGCGAGAAAAAAAGAGACTTATTTTATCCATGCAGTCCAGAAATATTATTTGTGCAGAAGGCATCAAAGAATTTGATCAGTCTGGAAGGTCTGTAATGACAAAATATTTATGCACTCTTTAATTGGCTTTAAAACATTGTTTTTTTTCATTCAAGATATCACAAATTTGTCCTGTTTATCCACTCTGTGCTTCACACATTACTTGTAAAAGTTTATATTAGTTCTGATAATGTCTGCAGTGTTTTGTTGGTAATGACAAAAGGACTGTATAACTCTTTCTTTTATGATGGTCAGAGAAGACTCTTTGCTGAACAAAACTTATTTTATAAACAGTCTGTTTGTAAAAACCAACTAATAATTCAGTTTATCAAAGCAAGTATGCTTTAAGAGTTGGTATAATTATTTAAGTTGTCAAAGGTCCCATTTAGTTGTTTTTTTAATGCACATTTTAACCAATTAACTGATGTCAGTAAAGCTCAGCCAAATGTGTACTTGTACCATATGACTAGTACAGCCAAATGTGTACAAGTACCATATGACTAGTACAGCCAAATGTGTACAAGTACCATATGACTAGTCTGTACAGTATTATAGTATGTTACATGTAGTTTGACACATACTGTCTTTTGAAGTATATTTTTTATAGTATATAAACAGAAGTACATGTATGCCAGCATGAATTTTTCGACATGCAACATAACATGGTATCGGCAGAAAGTTATTGTATATAGTCTATTGAATAACATTAATTATACGTATTGTAGTGTTGACTGTTTATAGATATCCATCAGTTTGTTAATAAAGAATGTACAAGTACTTGTATTAAAATTATTTTCTCAAAATATTAATTTTTAAAATATCTATTAACGGAATCCAATAATTTTGATGTTGCTAAGAGAGTGAGAGGAGAGGTGTATGGTGAGACATACTGGAGTCATTGATGGACAGATACAACATTTGTGCTACTATTTTCTTTAAAGAAGGTTCTGAATATTGTTTCATTTACTAATGCTTTAGATGTATACTGTGCAATCTTGATAAAAGCAGAACTTCAGAATGGCTCCATATTCTATAGCATCATAAATTTGAACAGAATCATTAGATCTAGCAGCAAGGAAGGTGAACAGATTTTCACTAATTGGGTTAGATTTCAAGCAAACAATTTTAAAGCTGTTTGTCAAATTAAGGCTTAACAATTTTAGAGCTCTATTCGTCAATTTAAGCCTTTCTCAAAACCCAAAAAAATGTCCAAAAACAACATTAATGCTCGTTACAAAACCGAAACACAGACGCATAGTTTGTTGTCGTGGTTTTGTTAGTTGTTATGAATTAAATCATATGATATGACAATAATGGTAGGAGAATCGTTAACAACCAGATTAGCTTGAGAGCAGTTAGAGGCAATAAAGAGATTTATCCCTGTGAGAGATTCTGTCAGACAAAAACTTCAACAGTGACAGGAAGCTCAAGTCGATTTTGTAATAGGTGCTGAACAATTATTCAAATCTGTTACTACAACCACTAAAGAGTTTATATATGGAAAGGAAGAATATGAGGAAGAAACAAAGAAAGGTGTTCTTCCTGAACTTAAAAGAATAGCAAAAGAAACTAAACAATCTGCAGAATTTTTACAAGCTTCGTGGTCCGGCAAGATTTCAATCCGGTCCAAGAAAAAATGACGAAGAAATAGTCAAAGAATTACGAAACAAATTTACCGAGGAAACTTTAGCATATATCGATAAGAGTGGTCCGAAAGATTTTCTCGAACTTGTTGCTATGCGTTACGAAGATAAAAAGAGAATGTTGAAACCGGGACATTAAAGATATGCAACACTGGAAGGATGTACTTTATAAAATTAAAACTAACACAAGCCGAGTTGATACAACAAGTGGACCGTATATAGAATATCTCGGTGAGGTAAATAAAATATTTGATCAATATTAAACATTTAAAGAGCAAAAATGAGAAACACTACAACAGCGAAAAGAAGAACTACGACGACAAAAAATGGAAAAACAAACACAGCAGAGAGAAGAACTAAAACAACGAGAAGAAGAATTAAAACAGCGAAAATCGCAGAGATAAAGACAAAAATCTTCAGAACAAGAGTCTTTCTCATCTTAACAAGAAGAAATAATAGATGATTATTTAGAAAAAATTAGATCACTGGATGAAATATATCGCGATACGCAAGGCGCAACTGGTGTCATTAGTGAGGGATTTTATCATTCTGGAACTCATGGTAGCATTCTTGTTCCCTGTCCTAATAATATGCTATCCGACATAGCATAATTAGAAATTCTCATGGAGGTAAACGAGCTGGAAATAACTCACCGGAAATAATTAATGAAGCCGCTGATAACTGCCGACGACTATTTGAAGGTGGTATCATGGATATTGGTGTATATCGAGAATTTATCGATGAACTCGTTGATGATTACCATAGTGACGCCCGATTAGATAAATAATAATAATAAGATGATCATACACTACAACCACAACAAACCAACCATGACCTACGTAGTAAATTCACAATTGCCCCATTATAATATGTATTATGGAGATGGTCTCGGTGATGTTGTTCAAGGGTTATTCGCAAGGATGACTCCAAAAATAGCACCAATCGCAAAACAATTATCGATGAAAGCTATTGATGTTATTCGTGATAATGGTATTAGCGCTGTTGGTGATGTTGCCGGTAAAGCATTTTCCACGGCCTAGGAAAAACTAATCATGCTGATTCGACGACCAAAAAAACCACCATCGGGAAAACTGCCATCTACAGAGATTATGCCTGCGAGTGTTAATAAAATAATAAACAAAACGGTGGATCAAAAAATAGCATCGCAGATAAAGGAAGGATTTGATGCTCAGGGGAATATTACTGCAAATATGATAGCGGGAAGTGGTTTGAAATCCCGAGCGAGATCGCGATTTAGATCGAAAAATATATAATAAAATGCTCAAACCGTCACCTGACCGAGCATTGGATAGTGATGCCCCAGTGCCCAAAGATGATTCTCTAAATAATTATCAGTTTTATCCGTATAACGCAATACAACCAAATGAACGAGGGAGAATCGAACTTCAGGTTCATGATACGAGTAAATATTATCTACCCGCTGAAGCATTTATTGAAGTAGAAGGAGAACTTGTACAAAATGTTGATGCTTATACGCCATATGACGCAAATCTTTGAGTTGGTTTTGTCAATAATGGTATTATGGCAATATTTAGTAGCGCTACATATATGTTTGATAATAGAGAGATTGAATCTATTCAGAATAATGTTGATATCTTTACAACAATAGTGGGGCTAGCGAGATATTCAGATGATTTTACAAGATCGGCTGGACCATCTATGATGTTCACTAAGGATATTAATGATAACGCTGAACATATTCAATATAATAGGGTAAAGACACCAAGAGCTACTGCAAATGATCCAGCACCAGCAGGATATGTGAGGCCACCTGATGATTTTGATGTCATAGATACTAATCCTAATTACAACTTAGGATTTGCAACACGTGTGTCAATGTTCAAGGGATCGCATAGATTATTTTCATGCGCGATTCCACTGCATCATATGTTTGGATTTTGTAGAAACGTTAGAAACGTTATCTTTGGAGCTAAACACACAGTTGTTCTCGTGCGAAAAGGTGATGATAATGATACAATTTGGCATGCTGCTGGTGTTGCTGCTGGTAAAGTAAATATAGCAAAACTTACACTATGGTTGCCAACAATGACTCCATCACTCCTCGCAAATAAAAAATTACTATAATTTATAAGTGTAGGTGGTAAATCATTGTTGTCATGGCTGACAGCATCAACAGCTAGTCTGCAGAGTCGCATTAATCATTAATGGAGATTTTTCATGGCATGTTACATCAAACGGGAATTTTTGCGCCTCGACACATATTTATTGCATTTCAGGATGTTGCGAGATTAATTTCTCAGGAGCACAGCCATATGATATTTGATCAATTGGGTGTTAACCAAATATCGTTAAGAATAAGCGGTCAACAGGAACCATCTGTGAATATTTTACTTAATTACGACCAAAATCAAATATATCATCGTTTGCTGACATTTATGGCACGTGATCAAAATGTAGATACTGGTCTACAGATATCACAATTAGATTTTAGAAATCTTTATCCGATTTATTACTTTTCACTGGCTTGACTTAACTAGACAATCAGTCGTTGACGTATACTTTGACGCTCGTGTAACATCTCCTCCTGTTGGTGATGGTGATTACAGAGCAATTGCCATCATTCTCATTGACAAATTAATGTTACTCGATGGTGTGGGTTGACGAATGAGTATAGTTGATGCGCCAATAGAAAACATGTAGTGGTCCAAAAACATGTAGACAATTAGATCAATCTCGTATTAAATA
This sequence comes from Unio delphinus, assembly GCA_029339505.1. Taxonomy (NCBI): domain Eukaryota; kingdom Metazoa; phylum Mollusca; class Bivalvia; order Unionida; family Unionidae; genus Unio; species Unio delphinus. Next base: position 8,523,701 of record JAQISU010000071.1, read on the forward strand.
AAATGTCATATAATCATGTTAGTGTAACTCTGACTCCTGGTCAGATTAAAAAATTGCAATCGGATTCAGCTAAAAAAAAATTGAAACTACGATATCGTTAAAACACAATCAAATGTCTGGTGGTCAGAATAAACTATCACTGACAGCTCGTCAGATTAAGCATTTCAATGATGCTAGCAAAGATAAAAAAAAAAGGTCTTCAAGTTACGCTCTCTGCGGCCGCGGTCAAAGATATGATACAATTAGGTGGTCTATTTCCACTTCTCTCTGCTTTACCAGCACTGATTGCCGCCTCCGCAGGTGCGAAAGCTTCCACTCTCGGAGCTGTTAGTACCACCGCTGGGATGGCATTAAAGAAACCTACCGGACAAGGATACAAAAAAGAGACGATCCGTAAAGGGAAAGGGTCTAAGACTACCAGGAACTCCGTATTCATGGTACAGCGGAAACGGCATGAGACTACAAGGGACAGTTTACTAGCACCATTGTCAAATTTTGATTTACTCGATGCTGCCAAAGAATTAAGAATAAAAAAGTTTAGAGTTGTTTTTTTGCGAGATCAATTACCACAACAACCAAACAGCGCCGAAACCGATATCATTAATCTCGATAACATCACCGGACTTGGAACTCACTGGGTTGCATGCGCGATTGATCCACGTGGAATTGTTTATTTTGATTCATATCGATTAGCGCCACCGAAAGAATTTATGCTTTATATACACAAATTAAACACTCCGATCTGGTACTCCACGCTACCAACACAAAATATGACCGACCCACCAATATGCGGCCAGCAAGTATTAAATGTACTTAGCGCTATATCATCATCAACGAAACCACCCCATAAAACCGTACACGAATATACGAGTAATCGCTTTTTTGAGAGATCTTAAAATATAATGGTTGATCGCGGAATGGTTGATATTTACGGTAGAGCTCTCTCAAGCCTGAACAAATTAAACACCGGGGAAATATCTGCAACCAAAGATGTAAAAAAAATAATCGAAGATGAAATATCCGAGATATTAAACCTCGCAAGTGTGGATCTAAACGAAATAGTCGTATTTCAAGACAAACAGGGGAAATTGAAAATGACTAATGTTTCCTTGAATGATATTCTAGTTAAAATTAATGGAGTAACCGAAAATTCCCTAGCGGTGTTTGATTCCTCCAGTAAGATTAAACCAGGAGTTCTTTTTCCAGCTGTCATAGATAGTATTAACAATCAAGTAAAAAAATCCGGTGACACAATGACAGCAGTTCTCGACATGAACTCGAATAAAATAACCGCACTTGGTAATCCAACAATGGACACTGATGCTGTGACAAAAAATATGTAGATGTGTTAGACAATAAACTAACGACGATACATGCATAAAACCACAGATGATAAACTAACAGCGCTGCAACACGAATATAAAACCACAGATGATAAACTAACAACGCTGCGAGCCGAGTATTATGTTCATGAGGCGCGTTTGGAAATCTTCGTAGGAATTTTAGAAAAATTGATGATACCGCAGATAATTTCTTTGGGAAACCACCAGCTATCCGCATAAAACTTTCTGATATTAAAACAACAATCCGGCTTGATAAAATCAATATACCACATAAACAAAATATCAATACCGTATACTCGATAAGATATGGGTCTTTCACCTGGACATCTCAAAATAACACCATTGGAGTGTCTGCAGATGTCAAGGGTATCTATAGATAAACTCTGGTTTCAGCAGTACAGTTTAACATATCATCGAGTACATCTACTGGTGTTCATACTGTAAGTGCAATAATAGAAAAAGAATCCGCTGAAACATTTACAATAACCACCACTGACGGTAATTTAGTATCAGCGTCAATCACAAGGTATATAGAATTTGTATTTAAGTAAATTTATATCATGAATGCCCAACAATATCGATATGATCAAGTCCGTGAGTTTCAAACTAAACTACAAAAAAAAATTATATTGACGGGTATAGCGCGAAGATAAAGAAAATACCGCAGGCGAATTGCCAGTGTTGACATTATTGTGTAATCGGTTTAAAGTGTAATTGCTGGATTGGGCATATTGTTATCAGCGATAACAGCACTGGCACCTGTAATTGTCACAATGTGTGTTTCAAATGCGACCACAATTACAGGGATTCTTAGCATCATCACAAACAAAATATCCACATGCAGTCAGAATAAACTACGCGAGTAGTAATGTGGGACGATATGGCGTCAAGGGAAAATCCAGTCAAAAAGGGCTTGGGACCCTTTGGCGTCAAGAGTTATAGCGTCAATGGAAATCCCAGTCAAAAAGGTCGTGGGACAATATAGCGTCAAGGTGGGACTGTATAGCGTCAAGGGAATTTAACATTGTGGGACTGTATAGCGTCAAGGGGAATTTAACATGGGAACTATTTGGGACTATATAGCGTCAAGGGAAATGGAACATGGGGAATATTATTTGTATTTGGGTCTGTATAGTGGCAAAGGAAATGGAGGCAAAGAAATGAAATATCTTTTCGAGGAATATGGGTGGCCCTGAAAACAAACCACACAATCTCCTATCAAAACAGAAGGGAAGGAAAATAAAATCATACAATCTCCTATACACACAGAAGGAAAGGAAAACAAAACAAGGATAATTAAGAACACCATACATTCTATGTGAAATATGTTCATTGTTTTCATTCATTCATCAATTTAATAAAAATGTAGTGTGATATTTATTGTCGACTGACTTCTTAACATATCTCAAATTTAAGGGATGTCCTGTGTTTCTCAGCACACGATACAAACAATGTTGCCATGTTTTAACAAATCTAAGTCGAAGGGGAAAAAGGCAACACCAAAACGTGCTTTGTTCTATCGACAGTCTAAGATGTGTGTTTTGATTTGAAATTCAAAGTTAACCATAGGCAGGGTCATAAAGTGCAATGTCACTCGCGTCAATCATTGTTACATTGTTACAATTCTTCCGAACGTGTGTTTTGGTTCTGTTTTTTTTTTTTTTAATTTCAAAGTTAGCCGTAAGCAGAGTTATACAGTGAAAGATCACTCCCATCATGAATAAAATAATTTCATATTTGTTTCCTTTCTAAAAAAAACGGTCGATCTCATGCTTAAAAAATTTCCGTGACACATTGCAGTGCCAAAAATAAAGATAAAGCTCCGATACCTGAATTGTACAAGTTTGTCAACTCAAGATTTTATTTCATCCAACAATTTACTGATTGACTAATTGTAAGGGTGTAGCGTTTTAAAATCAAATTTATTGACAAACGAAAATTATGGTGCCTACTGATTATTTCTTCAAACGGGAACATCTGCCATTAGGATTTCAATCAAACGTATCAAGAGAGAGAGAGAGAGAGAGAGAGAGAGAGAGAGAGAGAGAGAGAGAGAGAGAGAGAGAGAGAGACTATGATATACCTACTTTTAAAAAGAATCAGGACACTTACGCTTGATTTTGTGGTATATTTTCCCTTAGAAAAATTCAAAGAAACACACATCCCACTTAGAAAATCAAATCCATAGATAGAAAAGGTCCACGATTTGAAAATATCACCAGAGTGAACCGATGACAAATACGACTAAAACGTTCTCTCAAAATAGTTAATCCAAATACGCTGTGATGTATTTGATTATAAAATTGACAAAATTCCTGTGGAATCGCCCAGGTTACGATTGTTATTGCTTTAGTTTTACTTCTTTTTTTATATGAATAATCTAGCGGTGAAACACGACCTATCTCGAAACTAGGTGAAGAGCTACTGAAGTCAATTCGAAGTGAACGCTGTAAGAAAATTAGTCTAGCCAATGAAATTGTTTATGATGAGTGATGTAATGTTTTGTACGAAGGTAGTATGGCAAAATAATAAATACGCTCTTAAGTTGTTCCTATTGCAGTGCAGACTGGAATATGAACTTAAATCCCTCCGTTGTGTATTGTAACATTTCTTCTTACCACATCAACTACTGAATGGTCACAGTACTCGTACCATTTCTTTTTACCACATCAGCTGCTGAACGGTCACAGTACTGGTTCGCATTTTGAAACTGACAATTTATTTGTATCTCACTTAAACATTTTGACGTACACACTCACATCGGTATAGTCAGGAGTGGTGCAGTATTAAGTGGCATGGTTTTTTGTTTCTTTTTCTTCTTCTTCTTTTCTTTTCAAACTTGTGAATCTGGGATTTGTACGAATTAACGAAGCAAGTTCAGTGAACCTCAAGGATAAAAACCCAAGTTATCTGTCTATTGATGTGATATTTACATCAAAAACAATATGACCTGCAAAACACAAAGATATACGGCAAGCATGATTAGAATGAGCACAACAACACCTAACTATAGTAACAAACGAAATAGAGAAACAGGGAGAGAGAACTGGCAACACAACAACAACACTAAATTCAGGAACGGAAAAAAGAAAAACAACACCTGAAAAGGTTAAAACAACCATAACAATAACAACAGACGACTCGCAGGAAAAGAATAAAGCGAGAAACAAAGATGCAACAATCAATGAAAAATATAAACAAGGAGTGAGAACTGACAACACAGCAATAACAATAACACAGGAAACAGAAAACACAACAACAATAATAACACCTGAAATGGAAAAAAATAATAACAAAAGATGACCCACATGAGAAGAATATAACAGGAGACAAAATATATCAAATGAATCAAACTTCAATCAACATAAACCATGACAACAAGGACAACATCAACATAACAGTAAAGAAAAACAGCTACACCTTACACAGTAGTCAAGAACCCGGACCATCTAAACACATCTCGGATAGAGAGATGGAAGAGATAAACAAAGCAATTAGTGAGGCTGATCGGGTTGAACGGTACGGAAAGGAATACGAACAATGGCAAACAGTAGCAGCAAAAACAAGCAAAAGGGCATATGGAAATGGAAATAAAGAAGATAAAGGGAAACATACAATGAAAGTCCCACACAAAATCAAAAGTATCAAACACGCTAGAACGAATATTGACAACAATAGCAAACTAAAAACAATTGTGCAAAATGAACAAAACAGCACCAACGATAATATTGGCAACAACATCCAAAAATGTAGGTACATAGAAAATACCTCTAAGAACAAAAACGACAATTATAATCAACAAACAGGAGATAGCAACAAACAAAAGATGTATCAGCAACATCAACAACAAAGGAAAATGGGCAATCACCAATACCAGTACCATGCACCAGAACACACTATCTTCATAGCCAGTAACTTCGAGACTGCTACGCATTAGTAACAGGAGCCTAGCTAATGCACTCGTACAACAACATGGCGGAGAGTTTAGGATTGTTAGACCGCAAAAGGATTATATCATAATACAATGCAACACATTGAAACAAGTCTGCAAATATATGGAAATCAACAACCATAGCAGGGCTCCCAGTACAAATCACAAGGCACAAAGCCACAATCAAACATTACAATAATAATAACAAAACAAGCACGACTCAAGATAAGGATAAATACACCCAAATATCATATTTAGCAAACCAAGCTAAATACAAAGCAATTCTTAAACTACCTCGAACAATGGTGTGGAAAACGCAAAAAAATATTGAATATGACCTCAGATTTCACAAAATAACTTGCAAAAGGGTTGTCAAATTACGAAATCATCTAGGAATGGAAACGTCAACAATCCTACTAGAATTCCAACAACCCCCACTAGCACACGTCAGAATTGGACCACATGGAACTAAAGTAAAACTACAGCAGTACATCAACAAACCCCGATACTGCAATAACTGCTGTAAATGGGGTCACTTTTCTTCCCGCTGCCGTTCACACCCAAGATGTGGAAAATGTGGCGGCAAACACACAGGAACATGCTTTATTAAAATACCAAAGTGTGATAACTGTAGGGCTGATCACAAATCATATGATACACAATGCCCCATAGCAGTACAAGAAAAAGTTATTATTCGACTAATGGATCAACAAAACATCTCCTATAATCAAGCCAAGAAACAACATATGCAAAAGGAAATCATACCTAAAGCAAAAAAGGCAGAAGTACAACCCAAATTAAAAAAAAATAAACAAAATAATGACAAAGATACAACAAGACAAGCTTCAAATCAGGAACAAACATTAACACCTGCGAGAACGAGAAACCTAGATACAACCGCAAACACCGGGATATTTTTCAATAGAACAACCATTGACACCTATTTAAACAAACTACAAAAATCAATCAGCAACCAAATGAAGAACGACCGAATTACTAAAGATGAATTTATTAGCATATATATGCAGCAAATACAAGACTACCTAGCATCAACCCATCACGAATAAATCAACAACAAACAAAAAAAATATTAACAACAGCATAAACAATGGATATTGGAAATAGACATAAAAAATAAAAATAAAAATAAAAATAATGCTTCGACTAACAAAACAAAAAACAAGACCCCAGACAAGTTACTTATATGGCAATGGAATTGCAGAGGGCTAAATAAAAACCATGGAGAACTAATCGCAGCAATCCACGGAACAATCACCAAGCCCAAGATCATCTGTCTTCAAGAAACTCTACTTAAGGAAACTAGTACAAACATTCCTAAAATAACAGGATATCAAACTACATTCTTAAAACACAGAAGTACCGGCAAAAAAGGAGGCCTAGCCATATATGTACATGAGACCATCACAGACGCAGTAGAGGAAGTTATTAATGTGAATTCAGGAGAAACACCAGTTGAATTTAAAAAAATTGTTTTCACAGTAGCAACCAAAACAATACATCTGTACAACATATATGATCCAGGACAAAATAGCCAAAACAACAACCGACTTTTTCAACAAATATTCAAGAAAAGGGGCACAAACACTATTATCTGCGGCGACTTCAATGCACATCACACAGAATGGGGTAGTGACCGCACAGATACAAGAGGGAAAAACATCTTAAAATACATAACAGAAGAACAACTAGAACTTTTGAACAACGGAACCCCCCACACGTATAGACCCCAGCCAAGGCAAACTCTCTACCATTGACCTAACCATTGCGACGCCTAGCCTGGCTGTAATTACCCAATGGGAAGTGATGCAACATTCTACATTAGGCAGCGACCACTTCCCCCTATGTACCACCATATACCGGTACGTCTCGTGCCCAACGGAGCAACAAAAAACACAACAAAGATGGAAACTCAAAAATGCAAACTGGAACAGCTTTAAAGACCAACTTAAATTAGTAAACCTTGCGGAAATCCAAGATGAGGATACAAATAAATATTATGACAATCTCATACAAATTATAAACGAAGCGGCAAATAAGAGTATACCCAAAACAACAGGTTTCCATTATAAACAGACGGCAATCCCTTGGTGGACAGAAAATTGCAAAATTGCCATTCAGAAGAAAAAAACAGCCTTAAATCGCTTTAAACACACAAAAACCGCCTCTGACTTTCTTATATACAAACAAACAGAAATCAACACTAGGACGGTAATAAATGAGGCAAAAAAGGATTCATGGAGAAGATACTGCACAACGCTCAATCATAAAACAAATACTAAAGAAATCTGGAATAAAATAAAAGCCATGAAAGGCAAAACACCCACAACAGCGCCGAAAATCCAGGGAACAAAAAACAACATGGAAGTAGCAGAGAAATTAGCCCAACACTTCGCTAACTCCAGCAGCGATAACAATCACAAACACGAGTTCTTACAGCAAAAATCAACATTAGAAAAAGAATTTACCCACATTTTCAAAGATCGAGACAACAGAGATTCGCCACTGAATGACCCTTTTAATCTGAAAGAATGGAGACAAGCCCTCAGCCAAAAAAAAAAAAGTACATCACCAGGAGAGGATAACCGAGGCTATGAAATATACAAACAATTACCACCCAATATGCAGAGCATTACCTTAGACTTAATAAATCTGATATGGAGAACAGGTCGCATCCCCACACTATGGAAGCGAGCCATAATCATAGCCATCCCAAAACCAGGCAAAGACCCTACTAATGTAACCTCCTACAGACCTATTTCACTAACAAATACAATCTGTAAGGTAATGGAAACAATGGTCAACAATAGATTAAAACACCACCTAGAACAAAATCAACTACTGGCTGAAACCCAAAGTGGATTTAGGAATAAACGATCTACACTTGATCAATTAATCCGTCTGGAAGCCAACATCAAATTAGCATTTAATGCCAAAAGGAAAAGAGATAGACACCTAATAGCAATATTTCTAGACCTAGAGAAAGCCTTCGACCTAGTCTGGACCAATGGCCTCATATCTCAACTCAACCAATTTGGCATAACAGGAAGAATGCACCGCTGGATAGCAAACTTCCTTACGGGAAGAACCTTTAAAACTAGAGTAAGAGAGGCCTTGTCCCAAACATATACACTGGATAATGGAACCCCCCAAGGAAGTGTGATTAGCCCAACCCTATTCAATCTAATGGTCAACAATCTAACCAACTATCTCAAAAATTGCCCAGTTGATCTGTCACAATTTGCCGATGACAGTAGTATCTGGAAAGCAGGAAACCCGAATAGTCAAAAGAACATCACTCAAATTCAGAAAGGACTAGACATCATCGGCACATGGGCCAACAACTGGGGTTTCAAAATATCCCAAATAAAAACAGTTGCCATGCTCTTCTCCCCAACTAATAAACAACCTAAATACCCTAAACTATATATGCAGAATCAGCCCATCCAATTCCAAAAGGAGACCCACTTCCTGTGAATGCTACTAAATGAAACAATCAATTGGAAATCACACATACAACAAACTATTCAAAAATGTCAAAAAGATCTAAACATACTTAAAAACATCAAAGGTACTACATGGGGAGCTGATCAGCAAACTATGCTAATGATCTACAAATCTTTAATTCGAGGTAAGATAGACTATGGCTCCCAGATCTATTCCTCAGCCAACAAGGAAACAGTTAGACAACTAGATAGCATCCAATATAGAGCACTTAGACTTTGCACTGGTGCATTACCGAACACCTCCCTGGAAGAACTACAAATCCTCGCATGTGAACCACCATTACAACTGAGAAGAGAAGAACACATATTTAGATACGCCTGTAGAATCTCAATACATAAGGAGATTAATCCCACCAGAACCATAATAAGTAAATGTCAAACCACCCTTAGCTCAAGACTGAACCCGTACAGTACAACACTCAGGAACTATATAGTCAAGTCAGGGACAGAATTAATAATAAATGGCAACAACAATGGGAAAACTCCACAAAGGGTAGACATCTATACCAACTACAAAAAGAGGTCACTAGAACCCAACGTTTACCAAAAAGCCTTGCAGCCATTGATATTAAAATAATCAACAGAATCAGAACAGGTAAAACACTACTAAATGGCAGCTTTATGAAACATATAAGTACAGGACCCACGCCGGATAAATGTCCACACTGTCCAGAAACTGAAACATTGGAACATGTATTCAACAGATGTCACAAATACCATCGACAACGTACCGTCTTCCAACTACAACAAAGAAAACTTGACTCAGTTACATCATTCCCCCAAATTCTAGATAAAAGGTATAACAAAAACGTAAATGCTACCTATATAAATATACTTAATTACCTAAAATCAATAGACATAAAACACAAAATATAAATATCAAAACCATCAAATAAGTAAATAAACATAAACATAGCCAAAGAGTTAATATTTGTCAATCAAGGGGCCAGAGCAGATAATAACATCGCTAGCTCAAAAACCAGACCCACGTAACAATGCCTTAAATAAACGGACAAAAAAAAATAAAAAAAATTAAAATAAAAAAAAAAAAAATTATAACTATCAAATAGATAAAGGGGCCAGAGCGTATAGTAATACCGCTAGCTTAAAAAAGCAGAACAACTTAACATTACCCTAAAATAAATATATAAAATAAAATAGAAAAGGGGAAAGGAAGGGAAAGGGGGGATAATATAAACATTGTAATGCGAGGAAAAAAGGAAGAAACGGGAGAAAGGGAGGAAGGAGAAGGGGGAAAAAAAAAAAAAAAAAGAGAACATTACACTATGTAGTGGCACAATGTAGGTACAGTAAAACCAGTCAACCGGCAAGTGGCAAGATAAGTGTGATGAGAACACCGGGATCAAATAGTGATAGCTCAAGGAAACATAACACCAACAAACCGACAAGAAAAAGTAAAAGGAAAGGGAAAAGAAGGATGGAAGAAGGAAAAAGTAAGAAAGAGGGAAGAAGGTAGTAGGAAGAAAGTGGGAAAGAGAAAACGGAAAAGAAGAGAAAAAGAAGAAGGAAGAAATGAAATAACACCAAACTCTCTTTTTTTTTTTAATTTTTAATTATTTTTTTAAAAATTTATTTTTATATATATATATATATATATATATATATATATATATATATATATATATATATATATATATATATATATATATTTTAAATATTTTTAATTTTTAACTTGTTTTAATTTTTTAAATTTTATTTTATTTTATTTAATTTTTCTCCCTAGGGTTCTAATTTGGTACGAGAACCCTTTTCAAACAATCTCTTTCTCGAAATCTAACTTGATCAATTTTGACCACCGCTCAAAATTAACAAGCTAAAATACCTAACAGTGACTACACTTATTTATGTCGCTAAGACATTTTAGCAATTAAATTTGTTAAGGACCTACAACATGTACACTATGTACTAGAAATATTTATTGTTAGAAAGATGAAAAATTCTATGACTATATGGATTTGATATAATTGCACAGGTGGCTTACACAATATTGGTATTTGTTCTGCCTTCCTGCTTTGCCGTGACCCGACATTTTACTCTAAGGCGAGACTGCCATTTAACGCGGGTGCCGGGGAGACTGCGACAACACAGCCTAGTGTAGTCAAAGTTACCTTTGGTCCCGACCAATCAAATAGCCCGACCCTCGGGCATTAACTGGTCGCGAAAGCACATAGTTGCGCATGCGACCTTAATTCATATTAAAAAAAAAAATAAACTTGGTATCCTTTAGTGAGCGTGAGATTAAAATACTGAAGAAACTTAAGCGCTTTGCTATATACTATAGTATAGATAATTTCAGCAACAAACTAAACAACATAAATACTGTTACAACAATAGAAAGCCCAAAATCGTCTATTAAAAAAGAAATGCGATTAAAATAAGTCAATTAAAGATTAACGATGGCTAAGCAATAAAACCGAATTTAAGAAGGCAATGACATTTTTATATAGGCCTTTCACTTTGATATTGTATGCGGAGGTAATCTGCCATGTATTAACAGCTTGAAAAAAGGTATACGCAAAGAGAAACCTCAATTCAAACTGACTTTTTCAGATTTGTTCCTTCTTTTTATTTTTTGGGAACACACCTAAATACTATTCAAGGTTGGAACAGGGAAAATACACATACAAAACAAACCATACAATTCACACACAGGCAGAAGCCAAAATGCAAATCTACTAATCACACGATAGAAAGAAGTATGTGTAAGTGTCAAAAGCTAAAGTCATATAACTTTTGTACGGTTTGTAAATTTCCACTTAGGATAATGTGAAATATCATAAATTATTATCACAAACAGAACTGAAACATAGTAGGCTTGACAGTTGTTGTTTATATAGATCCACTAAACTTCACAACTTGCTTGCGCTGTCTCATACTTTGGTCTCGGGAAGGATCCCCTTTGTATGTGTAGCAACTGTGGTAAGAGTATAAGTCGTTGTCGCTGCTGTCAAATAAGAGTAGAGTATTTTTAAAATTGGATCTAGTATTTTATATTTTTTAAAAAATCAAATAATCAGCAACAAAGTAAAAGTGACAGCGAGAATGAGACATCGTAGTCGAGAAACGTGATTTTGGAGTACGTACGTGTCCTAGCGTCATAGTACCTTCTCAATAACTCTAGATGCAAAAGCAATGCCATCTCCGCGTGAGACCATGCGGCTACTGTCCTACGGATGTCATTCAATCCAAAGTAACTTCCTGGTAATTTCACCGTACCTGTATCGAAATGAACTTGTGAAAGACGAATATTCGTTCCCTGTGCGCTTGCCTGAATACTTTAACTTTAAAAGTTGATTCCAAACTTTCAAAGAAAACTGGCCAACATATCTACCTGGACCAACTCCTGAAGAATTAGCCAGAGCCGGATTTTTCTACTTGGGCAAAGGGGATAAAGTCAAGTGTTTCAGTTGTGGTGTGTCAATTTACCAGTGGGAACAAAAAGATTCCGCTTACCTGGAACATGCTCGATGGGCTCAGAATTGTCACTACTTACCTTTAGTGGGACTTGGTGATTGAAAGTGGCAATACTGTACCACGTCGTTTAACAAACCAGTTTGGCTTGGAGACAAACCTAGACCAGTATATAAACCCTCTTTAAAAAATAATATTCAAGGATCACCACACAAATTGCAAGAGAAAATCTACAATGAAGTTTGGCAGGGACATGCTACAGAAAAATCTCAATTGGTGACTGTAGAGCTTTTGTGTCGTGAAATTCACAAGAGGAAAGTGACAAAAATCAAACAACGTGTCAGATTTCTCTGGATCAAGTGTACCTTCCACAGATTCCAATTTAGACCGTTTACATCTGAAGATGTTTTGATCTTTCTTAACCGTGACCCTGAATCGCAGTGGCCCGAAATTACACGTTATCTTAATCACTTTCGCTTTTGGAGAAGATTTTAAATAATTCTGTGCAGATTATACACTCATGGTCTTCGACAAAAAAGAATAATACAATAGAACTGCCATGCTTCAATCTTTATCACTTGTGATAAAACAGATGCTGTGGAAGGATATCAATGAGAACATTCACACGGTGGAGGATTACGAACACTTATTACGAGAACTGTCCTATCCATTGGGGTCAACGTGTAGTGTATGTTTTAGTGACTTGCTTTCTGGGATTTCGTTTACATGTCGATTCCTTGTGGACACTTTACAAACAATATCTACAAAGACAGTATGGTGACTCCTTTAAATGTCCACGAGAGACTCGTTCTGTTAAAAGCCTTACGCTTTCATCTGGATACGTCTCAACCTCTACAGGAAAACAAGATTCGTCAACTATTACGTACGGAAGCGGTGTACGAGGATGTGTAACTTGTGATTCACCCTCATTGGACAGATGTACGTGACTGGAAAAGTTGGGGTTTTGAGGCTTGGACAAAAAGAAGCATCCCATTATGCTCAAGCGTTGTGATCGTAAATCTCATTTTTGAGTGAAAAAAGTCACTTTTAAACCTAAAAAAACGAGGAGGTGATATTGCAGCAGTGGTGACAAAACTTCCCTGGACTCCATGGGAAAATATCCAGGAGAAAAATACTTTCCAGGGTATAGTTATTGTGGCCCTGGAACAAGACTCGACATCAGACTTGATGGCCAAGACCAACCCCGACCCGGCGAATATCCAATAAACGCTATTGATAAGGCGTGTCATGCTCATGATGTTCCTTATAAAAGCAGCAATCTGCAACACAGACATATCGTAGATGTGAAATTGATTCATGCGTTAAATTCTATCACTGATAAATCCTTCAAAGAAAAATTAGCATCGTGGTTGATGAAAATCGGCGATGTAAAGTAAATTAATGCTAGGTGCTGGTAATTAATAACAATCTATTTATTATTCACCAAGAGGACACTAGAGGGGTAAATCAGCAATTGATAAACTCGCTAACGCCGCAAAAGTAAAAAATACGACCGCGGCGGATTGGTTATCCAAACAGGCGATATGGCAGATTTATCTACCACCGCCTAAACAAATTAACTTTGCACGTATTGATGTCAGCATCCCTAATGAAGTTCATCAGGCTGATATATTATTTCTGCCGCATGATACTGTTAATAAACACACATACAAATACGCGCTAACCGTAGTTGATGTTGCGAGTAAATACAAAGAAGCAGAGTCGCTATCGACGAAGTCATCAACTGAAGTAGCTTCTGCGTTTGAAAGGATTTATCGACGAGGTCCTCTGCAGTAGCCAAATCTATTGCAGGTTGATCCTGGCAAGGAATTTCAAGGTGTAGTGTAATCAACAATGAAGCATCATACTACCAGGATACGACGAGGACATACTGCACTACATCGCGATCAGGCAATAGTTGAACGATTTAATCGGACACTTGCTGAGCGGTTATTTGGATATCAATACGCGAAGGAATGTATCCAGGATAAACGATCTCGTGAATGGGTCAAGAGATTACCAGTGTAATAGCTGCATTAAATAACGAAATTACTCGTACAATCAATATGAAACCTATTAACGCTATCAAGAAAAAAAAAGTATTTACGTGTACGAAAACCACAAAATGATTTTTCAAAACAACGAATACTCGGCAATGTCACTGTCAGATATTTGTACGAGCCGAGCGAACTTGAAGGCGGTTAAAAAAAGAGCTACTGATCCTATTTGGAGTGTCACCGCACAAAATATATCTAACATAACAAGATCCATGGGTAGACCCGCACTCTATAGATTAGATACAACTGCTCCTCAGCGCGGATTTACACGTGAACAATTACAAGTGATACCCGAAGATACTCAATTACCGCCGTGTGGTCTTAACTAGCACCTCTACGTCTGTTACACTCAAGACAGGTCAACATCACATTATCTCTGGTGTGACCAGGACTATTATCCTTTCTGTCTGCTGTAAATTGGCTAGGATCTTTATCCGAATACGACCAACGCATTATACTATTACAACTCGCACAGTGATTATTTTGTTGTTGTTTAGCGTAATTATAAATTCAGCATCAATATCAAATTCATTCTCTATTATTTTTTTATCCTGTTGTTAATAACCAGCGAGTTTTTTTTCTGATTATATCATCGACAATTTCATTGTTGCTGGTGTCATTAGCATCTAAAACAACCCTTCGAAGTTGATTTATTCTTTGTACTCTGGACACTGCGAGATAAACTAAATTCGATCACTCGATGCGATCATCTACCATCCAAACAATCGTATCGGATATAGTCAATCCCTGCGAAGAATGTATCGTCATTGCGTATCCTAGCGTCCACGAAGATTTATCAGCGCGCAATGCATCTTCGACAACACTGATGTCAACCAACACAATATCATTTAACACGAGAATCTGCTTCTCAGTCTGTCCTGGAATATCAACTTCGATATTTTGTCTTTGAGCGTGTCAAATAACTTCATTTGAAGTGTGTCCCTGACTATCTTTCTACTTGCTACTATCACATCTTTTGGTCTCCACGCTTCCCAAAAACCATTTAATGGGGTTTCTGAAATTATTTCACGTGTTTTCATACTGGATTTTATCCGGTTGTAATCTAATTAATTTCTTGAACTCCTTTAATTCTGGATCAAGTGATGTATGATCAGTATTAATTTCTTCATAATAATCTACAAAATTCTTCAGCCAATCATGTGGAGACAAACCGACAAATGGTGGTAGTTGACCATGATCGCCACACATTATCACAGCTGTATTTTTCGGTAACAACCACCCGAGAAACATTTTTAATATCTCTAACGACACTGTTCATATCTCATCCCAACTAATAATTTCAGGAATATATTTCTCGCCTATCCGATCAGGAGTCCATGCGTCACCTTTCCATCGAAAGAAACTGTGATAAGTGCAAGCATTAACTCCTCGCTGTTTCATCTCTCTTGCAAGTCTGTGTGTTGGTGTTAGCACAATCATGTTTGATTTACCTCAAAATAATTCGATCACACGAGTCGTCTTCCCTGACCCACCACATCCGTTTAAGTAACAAGTTTATATATACATAATGGATCGGATTTAGAATAATCGTGCAACAATTCTTTTTTTATTCTCCATGATCCCCAACACTCGTCGGAATTTGTAAATTCAGCCACTGCTTCGCTATGTTTTATATCTATATAAAATGAATCAGTGGCGACTCTAACCGCGGATTCAGGAAATCTATTTATCATCGAAAGTAAATTGATAGAAGCAAAAGCTAGCATAGAATCCCTTAGATGAACGTACTGGGGACAATCTCCATCTACGTAAGTAACAATTGTACCGAATTTTGTTTCATCGGACAAGAAAGCGTCTTTACGAGTGACATATATACCTTTAGATGTTGCATCCGCGATTATAAAATCGTATTCAGCATCATCTAGAATTAATTGTGAATAATGTCGCTTGTGATTATATGATCCACCCTGGGTGAATTTTCCAATTATTCTTCTACCGAGATCTTTTGCGTGTTTATTTCTGACTTCAAAGATCTCCTTGGACCATTTCACGATACATTCTTCGTCGAAGGAAGGAATTTTTTTTCTTGTTATCGTTAATTATACTATCTACGCTGTCAGGTTGTGGTAACCAAACCTCAGTTTGTTTCCGATATGATATAATTGCTTCACTGACAATCAGCGATTAAAGTATTTTTGAATCGATCATATACCGTAATAATACTATTGGCACCCAGTGTTTTTCAGATATGTGTCTACCAAACCAAACACAACAACACGGATGAAGTCCTTTAGCGGTCTCGAATGATACTACACGAGCGAATCCGGTTAGATCAAAATCGGGTAGCGGCCCATTAATCGCAACTCATGTCATCGAGTGGGTGGGATGCTCAAATCGTTTAAGATACCCAGAGCACTCTCCATACCCCAGAAAACTCCCTGGATAACACGCAGCCATATCAACCGAAGAAACGTTTTTAGGATCATATTTGGTATTCCATAATCCACCATGTCCGTATTACACACAACATGCTTGGACATCTGAGAGATATTCAGCTCTTGTTGGTTTCCACAGATATTTCTTTCTCCCGAAATGAGCTGCAACTCATCTCGCGTGAAGAGATTCAGTACGGTATATTTCGCCACTAGGTCTTACAAATTGATCAAATTTACACTCTTCGTCTTCAAAACTCTGAAAGAACCACACTGACACAGGATCGTTTTTACTTTCCGTGTGAATAAAATCAAACAAATTCTTCTCCCGGGAGAACTCCATGGGTAAATATTTTATGGTTCTAACCCGTGGAAATATTGTTATTGTGTTAGACCACGCATGTGCATTATGGTCAATAATTTTGATTGGAGATCCCCTTGATTTATATTTCGAGTCGAATAATACTTCTCCTGTTATCGTCGCACAGGATATTGGAAATTTTCATATCTTTTCTAGCTCAGCTACATTTTGAATTGTTGCCCCATTATCCCTGACTGTTAACGCCCATTCTTTTTTTCACGTCTTAGATCTGTCACTTGTTTCCACGCAACGCATTTGTAAAATGCTCTATTATTCATTCGGCTACACAATTTATTCTTGACTCTGTCATGGGCGACAATTTCATGGGTTTTAATTTCTCAACACTCGGTTTGTCATTTATCACATAGACCCCATAAACAACCGCTGTCACAGGATAAGCTCTCTCGTAATACGGTTTGTCAATTCCAGTCGGCGTTCCTGGTTTTGAATCCTGACTCACAGTGACAGTTCTTTAATTTTCATAATAGGTTTAAATTTGTTGCGTATAATCCAATTTCCTGTTTCTGAACGGATAATGAATTTCACTCTAAAAAAATACTTTCTATGGTCAAGAAGCGATATTAACGCTGCTGCTTTTTTATCGTTCATGGTAGCATCAACAAAACCATCGATTCGAAATGTTGACCAGCAGTGAGATGCACCATCGCGCTTAAATTCGTTAAACCCCTCATGAATTTTACCCAACATGCTTTTGTCACCTATTAGACCCTTATTTGGTGTATCTACGGATACTCTATCAGATTGAATTTAACATTTTTCCAGGGTTCGATTTTGGATAATCTCTCGAACTCATTCACATTATAATTAAAATAAGTATTTAAATAAAGAATTTATATATAATGAATCACTTTAAATGGCTTATGATAGGATCAGTAACCGTTTGTAACAAATCATGCAGAAATGAATTATGTGGATATCACTCACAGAGTGTGCGACGAGAAAGCTTAGGTCCGTTACCCTGTATACGATGTGGGTTTGGGGTGCGAGGTAAGTCGTAGTTGTGTCTCAATTGTGGCGGTAAACGATACAGGGAGCTTAAACACTATTATGATAAACGAATTAAAAAAAACTCCATCTCCAACAATGACCCTGACTCTGTCAGCGTCTTTGACAACGTCAACGACAAAATCAAAAGAACACATCAGGACTACATTGATAGATTCTCAATAAATAATAATTAAACCAAATAATTAATTAGACAAATAATATATATGTATATAAATGAACCAAGAATTTCAACCACATCCCGTGATCATCGATTATGAAGCGTCTCGTGATGGTATAGTCAGACACCGCAGATTGAAAACAAACAATGGGATTTGTTATTTACTGCCGGAAGGAAAAGGTATCTCTGCCATCGGATAATATTTGAATGTTTCAAATGGATTGATCAAAGATGGGTTTGTAATTGATCACATTGATTCGGATTTTACTAATAACAAATTGGATAACCCACAGGTTATCACTGAGAGTGAAAATACCAAACGTGCTCTCACAGGAAAATACCCGAAAATTGCAAAATCTATCAAATCTATAAATGTTGATACAGGCGAAGAAAAAACATTTCAATCGATGAATAGCGTTAGCAAATATTTTGATATTTGTATGCCTTCGGTTCGACATAATAATATAATATATATATAATGAATTACGAAAACATATTAGATATATAAATTTTATATTATATAATGAATCTTCAAAATATATATGATATTATAAACGCAATTTCAGATTTAAAAAATCAAAAATTACAATTACCTGATAAATTAGATTGTAATCAGCATCTCTCTGATTTTCAAGATCTCGGTGATAACGCTCAAAATAACAAGTACGTGTTACCATCCTAATATGCATTTATTAAACGAATACAACAAGCCGTTAATGAATCATTAGCATGCAACAGCGACGTAAATAAATTCATTCCGCTATTTACCACAGTCGAAAAACTTAGAGGTGAACTCGGAGGACAATATGAGGTTAAACGAACTATAAATTCCAGAATAAAGACGATGAAAGAGCTTATTAAGCACAAAAAAGCACTGCCATGAAAATAGAAATATAGTAACCGCTACCAGGAAGTTTTAAATGAAAGACTACTAGGAGGTTTAAATACCTTTCCAGGTATGTTATTTTTATTTTGCACCGCAGTGATTTTATCACCGAACACGGAAGTGAAAACACACGAGTGACAGAAATTGCCCTTGTTGTCATGGGGTTGTTAGCTGCTACAATTAAAGTATTTATATATCTAACAATAATGATGGGAGAATCAATAATAGCCAGATTAGCTCGAAAACAATTAGCAGAAATAAACGGATTTTTACCCGTGAGAGATTCTGTCAGACAAAAATTACAAGCGCGTCAGAAAGCTCAAGTTGATTTTGCAATAGGCGCTGAACAATTATTCAAACCTATTACTACAACCACTAAAGAGGTTATATATGGAAAGGAAGGAAAAGTGACAGAAATAAAGAGAGGTGTTCTTCCTCAACTTGAAAGAATAGCAAAAGAAACTAAACAAACAGCAGAACTGCTACAAAATCTTCCTGGTCCGGCAAGACTTCAATCCAGTCCGAAAAAACCTGATGAAGAAATAGTCAAAGAATTACGAAATAAATTTACTGAGGAAACTTTAGCATATATCGATAAAAGTGATTCAAAAGATTTTATCGAATTTGTTGCTACGCGTTACTAAGATAGAAATAAAAGGTTGAAACCAGGACATAAAAAATATATCAGAGATATGCAACACTGGATTGATGTACTTTATAAAATTAAAACTAAAACAAGTCGAGTTGATACAAAAAATGCACCGTATATAGGATATCTCGGTGCGGTAGATAAAGTATATGATCAATATGAAAGACTAAAAGAGCAAGAAATAGAAACACTACAACAGTGAAAAGAAGAACTACGACTACAAAAAAATAGAAGAACAAAAACAGCAAAGAGAAGATCTAAAATAGCGAGAAGAAGAATTAAAACAAGAAGATAAAGATGATACTTTAGCAAGTTTGGGATTTGGACCTGAAGAAGACTGATGATTCGCAAGGTGCAACTGGTGAAAAACTCGCAGCTGGATTTTCTCAGAGTGGTGCTTGGGGTAGTGGTCATGTTCGTTGTCCTAATAATATTCTATCCGACAAAGCACAATTAGAAATTCTCATATCGGGTAGACGAGCTGGAAATAACTCACCAGAAATAATTAATGAAGCCGCTGATATCTGCAGACGACTATTTGAAGGTGGTATCATGGATATTGGTGTATATCGAGAATGTATTGATCAACTCGCAGATGGTTTTACCGTCAGTGGTTATCACAGTGACTAATTGTCATCAGTGATTTGTAGCTGATGACATTGTCGCTGATGATTTTGTCACTGCGATTAGATAACTAGCATTTAAATAAGATGATCATATACTACAACCACAATAAACCAACCATGACCTACGTAGTAAATTCACGATTGCCTGTTTATAAGATGTATTATGGAGATGTTGTTCAAGGGTTATTTGCAAGGATGGCTCCAAAAATAGCACCAGTCGCAAAACGATTCTCAATGGAAGATATTGATGTTATTCGTGATAAGGGTATTAGCGCTGCTGGTGATGTTGCCGGTAAAGCATTATCCGCGGCTAAGGAAAAACTAATCACACTGATCTGACGACGATAAAAACCACCACTGGTGATAAAATCACCAGGAAAACTACCATCTACGGATATTATGCCTGCGAGTGTTAGAAAAATAATAAACAACATGCTGGATCAAAAAATAGCAGAGCGATTAAATGAAGGATTTGATGCTCAGGGAAATATTACTGCAAATATGATAGCAGGAAGTGACCTGACAAAGTCATCGAGGTCGCGATTTAGATCGAGAAATATATAATAAAATGTTCAAACCTTCAACCGACACAGCATTGGATATGGATGCCATAGTGCTAAAAAAATGATTCTCTAAATAATTATCAGTTTTGTTCTTATAACGCAATACAACCAAATGAATGAGGGAGAATCGAACTTCCTAGTTTTCTGACCATGGGATGTGGTTGAAATTCTTGGTTCATTTATATACACATATATTATTTGTTTAATTGATTATTTTGTTTAATTATTATTTATTGAGAATCTAGTTATATAGTCTTGGGGGATTCTTATGACTTTATCATTGATGCTGACAGAGTCAGGGTCGGAGTCCTCGACTCGTTTATCATAATAGCGCTTAAGCTCTCTGTATCGTTTACCACCACATTAGAGGCACAGCTGTGTCTTTCCTCATACTCCAACACCACATCGTATACAAGATAACAGAAATAAGCTTCCTCGTTGCACACTCAGTGAATGATATCCACAAAATTCGTTTTTGCACCATTTGTTACAATTATGGACTGCTATCAGTATTTCAAAACCACCCAAGGATTTCACAAGAACTTATTTAGCGAAATGGTAAACAGTTGGATTATGAAGCAGGTGAGTGATATTGGGACCCCTGTGTCTGCCCTTGTGTTAAACTAAAGATTACAATTTCTGATCATATTCACAATTAACCTTATTTTTTTTTAAAAAAACATCTTACAAGTCTCATGAATGAATTCTAATGACACACAATAAATTTGTAAATTATGTACAATATATTTTCAAACAGCTTCAGCATTTAAATTGACTGAGAATCTGTTTAGTACAGCTAATATTTGCAATCATTTATTGAGAATTTCTTGAATGCTAAGGATCCATTACCTTGATCAAACATATGAGACTGTCAGCTACATTGTTCAACCAAACTTCACACCAATAGTGAAAATACTGGAAGACTAGTTACAATAAGTCATACCAAGATTTTGCACTCGCAGCAGTTTCAGTTTCTCCTTAGTGTCCCATCTTTTATTAAATATCATTTGTGTTGGTATTGGCAGTAACGAGCTTTATCTTATTAAAATTTATTACAAAGTATCCATTCACTTGCCCGTCAAGCGAAGCAACTCAAATTAGCCCCAACTTTGCTGTTTCCCCTTGATAGCGTTTGATAGAACTTGAAACCATCGTGTTAGAAGCTTTAAAGAGGAATTTGCAATAATTTCTCAAATGTTGCAAATGTTTATATGACTTTACTAGTAAAATACAAAGAAATTAAAATTTGAAACAATATAAAGATCATTGTTAGCTGTATGTTTATGATAGTAAAATGGTCAATGAATGGCATTATGTCTGTAGAGTTCTGTTCTTTCATCTGACTTTATGTTCACTTCAAGCCAACAGTATTTTCAATAATTTTTATAAGTATGACCACCATGTTAGGTGTTTGTAGATATGTATATTTGAAGGGTATGGCCACCGTGTTAGGAGTTTGTAGATATGTATATTTGAAGGGTATGGCCACTGTGTTAGGAGTTTGTAGATATGTATATTTGAAGGGTATGGCCACTGTGTTAGGAGTTTGTAGATATGTATATTTGAGAAGGGAATGGCCACTGTGTTAGGAGTTTGTAGATATGTATATTTGAAGGGTATGGCCACTGTGTTAGGAGTTTGTAGATATGTATATTTGAGAAGGGAATGGCCACTGTGTTAGGAGTTTGTAGATATGTATATTTGAGAAGGGAATGGCCACTGTGTTAGGAGTTTGTAGATATGTATATTTGAAGGGTATGGCCACCGTGTTAGGAGTTTGTAGATATGTATATTTGAGAAGGGAATGGCCACTGTGTTAGGAGTTTGTAGATATGTATATTTGAAGGGTATGGCCACTGTGTTAGGAGTTTGTAGATATGTATATTTGAGAAGGGTATGGCCAGTGTGTTAGGAGCCTGAGGATCTGTATTTTTTATGGGTACATCCACTGTGTCAGGAGCCTGAGGATCTGTATTTTTTATGGGTACATCCATTGTGTTAGGAGCCTGAGGATCTGTATTTTTTATGGGTACATCCACTGTGTCAAAAGCTGGATTTCTTTATCTGTATGACCACCATGTAAAGCCTATGGATTTGCATTTTATATTGGAATGGCCACTGTGTTAGGAGCTGTGGATCTTTATTTTTTTAATGTAAATGACCACCATGTTAGGAATTGAAGATACGTATTTGACAGGCATGGCCACCATGTTAGAAACTGTGGATATATACATGTAATATATACATGTATATGCATATCCACCATGTTAGGAGCTGTAGATCTGTTTATCTGTTAACAACCCTAAAATATGCAGGTCCGTGAAGATACATGCATTTTTCTTCACCAGCTTGTCTGGTATATAATTTGAAAACAATTATGTCACTGGAGAACGAAATAGGTGCCTATCATTAAAACAAAATATAGTCCATGGAGGATGAACCATGGCAGTTATGATCTACATAGAGGATCAACCATGGCAATCATGGTCTACATGGAGGGTCAAGCATGGTCTACATGGAAAATCAACCATGGCAATCAAATCATGGTCTATATGGAAAATCAACCAAGGCAATCGTGGTCTACATGGAGAATGAATCAATCATGGCAATCATGGTCTACATGGAGGGTCAACCATGGCAAGCATGGTCTACATGGAGGATGAACCATGGCAATCATGGTCTACATGGAGGGTCAACCATGGCAAGCATGGTCTACATGGAGGATGAACCATGGCAATCATGGTCTAAATGGAAAATCAACCATGGCAATCATGGTCTACATGGAGGATTAACCATGGCAATCATGGTCTACATGGAGGATCAACCATCACAATCATGGTCTACATGGAGGATCAACCATCACAATCAAGGTCTACATGGAGGATCAACCGTGGCAATCATGGTCTACATGGAGGATCAACTATGGCAGTCATGGTCTACATGGAAAATCAACCATGGCAATAAAGGTCTACATGGAGGATCAACCATGGCAAGCATGGTCTACATGAAAAATCAATCATGGCAATCATGGTCTACATGTAGGAACAGCCATCACAATCATAGTCTACATGGAGGATGACCCGTGGCAATCATGGTCAACATGGAGGATCAACCATGGCAATCATGGTTTGATGGTAGGTCTCATCATGATACATGAGGAATCAAGTCTCATGACTAGAAACAGTAGTTATAAAATGTAGCAAAATCATTAAAATGTAAAATTACAAAATTACTGAATAAAAAAAAGCCTGTCACACAATCTGCTTTGGTGGTGCTTAAAATAAATAATGTATCCACAAAAATTCATTAATATAAATCCATTTGTGTCTGAAAAATGGACTAAAAACAAAACACCAAATGTGCACATTTTATACCTCAAAACTATGGTACATTGCAATAGTTATTGTGTAACAAATATCAAATGGTGTATCATGTACCAACTTGCATAATGTGCCAGCAGTTTGTAATTGGACTCAAATTATAAGTATGTACTGAAGTTATTAAAAAACTGACTAATTAAATAGATCAATAAATACCATCAAGATTTAGAGATCTGAAGGTTTATAGACACACCATGCTAACTATCATGCATGTAATCATCAAAGATGTATTGACACACCATGCTAAATATCATGCATGTAATCATCAAAGATGTATTGACACACCATGCTAAATATCATGCATGTAATCATCAAAGATGTATTGACACACCATGCTAAATATCATGCATGTAATCATCAAAGATGTATTGGTAAACAATATACAATTAAAAAAACTATTCAATTGATAATAGTTTATTAAAATCATTTGCAATTAGTAAATAGAAAAATATATCAGTAACAAGTGACCATTTATCTCATCTGTGCACATAAGAAATGCAAATGTAAACATCAGCAAAACTGTCTGACATAAATTCCATAATTATGATTTACATGACATGAATATCTGATTACATTGATTAAACAGCAAAACTGTCTGACATAAATATGATTTACATGACATGAATGTCTGATTACATTGATTAAACAGCAAAACTGTATGATACAAATTAATTATGTGAATATGGCAGTAAAACAGAATATGACCTAGAGTTTGCTTTGATCTTTTCCATTCAATTCCACAATAATCTTTCCCATGCTTTTCTTGCTGTACAGGTACTGAAAAAAAGGATAAAATCATCAATTGTATGAAGCAATTAATAAAACAAAAATAACTAAGCATGTGTTAGGAAGAGCTTGCAAATATTAAGATAAGTATTTACACTGTGTTCATCTAAAAATATTGTTATTAGAACTACAATATTACTTTTTTAATGTTAAAATCACTCACATTTGTTCCTTAACGTATGGCACATGATTTTGTTGCTATACATGTGTATTATTAAGCACAATATATAAACACTTATCTATGACGGCTTTCCATGTATATACTAGCTTATATGTCAAGTACAAATGTAAACATTGACCTTGATCTGTTGGTATGTGAGTTTGTACAGTCTCCAGTTATCAGCTAGTTGCTGTATACAATCAAAGAAATTATAAGTCTAATTGTGCTTTCTGAAAACCTTAATTGGTTGTTTCAGGTACAGCTAAGGTAACATCAATCAAAGTTTTTGTGACTCCAGCTTGATATATTGATCCCTATCGTCATTTCAGATTTTTTATCACAGTGTTTCAAATTGTTGAAAAGGACAACTATGTTCAGGAGAAAACTGTACAATTTGAGGAGTCTAAAGTAAAGAAGGGAACAATTCTTATTAAAATAGTGTGATTTTTGTCAAATTGTTGAAAAGGACAACTAAGTTCAGGTGAAAACTGTACAATTTGAATAGTCTAAGTAAAGAAGGGAACAATTCTTCTGAAAATAGTGTGATTTTTGTCAGCATGCATATTGTTTGTTAAATCACAGCAATCCACTGAAAACTGAGTATATTTTCAAGACAGCTAACATTCATTTATGACCAATTAAATAACATAAGAACTCTTCTGATGAAACCCTCATGACAAAATGACTTTCCCATTAAGTGTAGCTAAATAAAGATTTTCAAAATGGCCACATATTGACTGTTAGATCAGCACAATTTTAATTTAAGAGCAAAAAACAGTATAAGAAGTCATTTACAGAAAAACCCTTGAAAACATTTACAGAAAAAACCCTTGATAACCATTTACACAGTTATAGCAAGATTTTCCAGCTGAAAAACAGAAAAACCCATTTGCTCAGATGAAGCAGTTATAGCAAGATTTTCAGCTGGCCACCATAGCAGCCAATTAAACCAAAGATTAGCCCATTTTTCATTTAGATGGCGCTCTACAGTTTTGTACTTTCCATGGTATTAGATTTTTAAAGAAAAAGAATTTCCTGGGTTTTACTCACTGGTTATCCTATTTCAAAAACACCTTGCATATCTTAGGTACTGCTAAAAGAACTTTAGTTTCCCTTTATTTTGGTGTATGATTGAAGAGTTTTTTTTTATTTATAGAGTATAACACTTGGTCTTACTTCAGATGTGCACCTATTAAAACAAAAATGCTAGCTCTGCTGAGCAAATTTTCACTTCCTGGATTTCAAGGTATATTGTAAGAAATGGAGCTGATTACCTTTTTTTTACATTTTATAAATTTTGTAATTCATTCCTTGCACTTTCAGAAGCTGGTATTGTTTAGTCTGGCAATATCTGTTTTCTCCATTTTAATAACTGCTAAAGTTAACATACTAATTCAGCTGATGTTCTGAGCACCCATTAGGTTAGCTGTGTGCTTAGTTCATATACAATTTCCACAAGTATAATATCCAAAGAAATTTCAGCCACAGTACATGAAAGTAAGATAAAGGTATACCAACATTCTTTCCACTGTGCAAATTCAAACAAATTCATTTTAAACCTGATACACTCTCAAAAGTCAATAATATCTGTCAAGCACCTCCTTAGGACCAAGCAGGCATCTCAAGAAATCTTTTGGTCATAAACCCATGTCAATAAGACTTTTTGTTGTGTAGAATTGATAAAATGATTTCAAAGATGGCTGCTATGGTGGCCATATTAGATGACAGATTGGCACCATTTCATTTTGGACCAATATCGACAGCACTCGTCTTATAGTGAAAATCTCATGTTTATACAACCATACATTCAGAACCAGTAGTGATAACAAGATCTTCAAGATGGTTGCTATGGTGGCAATCATACTGTTTATTAGGCTGGCACCATGTTCATTTAAGTTCAACTGGAGATCATAAGTCTTTTGGTGAAATATAATTCAGGAGGAGTTGCAAACGATTTTCAAGATGGCTGTTATGGCTATGCTGGAGTTCAGAATGGCACTGTTTTTATTTAGAACAAACAAGACATTGTAAAATGTACTTTAGTGAAAACACCATGTTGATATGATAATTCATGTAGGAGAAGTAGTGACAACAAGATTTTTTAGTGGTTGCTGTACCAATCAATGCCATCTATCTCTCTGTGTGGGTTCGAGTCTCAGGCTTGGCCAGTGTGGGTATATAAGAAAGCAGCTAGTAACTTTTTTGTGAGTTGGTGGTTTTTTCTGGGATTTACCCAGAGTTCTTCCTCCACCAGTTGTATTGGCTGCCATGTATAGCCTATCTTGTACTGAGAAATGGTATTAAACCCAAAAACTACAAATCAACATACAGTGATGGGCATCATAAATGTTAAGTAAAGTTGTACATTGCAAATTGAGTTGCTCTTTAAATACAAATGTTAAGATTATTATTACTATTGAAACCATGCAAAATACTTACATCTACAGCATCGCAAACTTTCTCCAGGGAAAGGAATGGCCCTAATGCTGCATTTTCACCCTTGTCTATGATGCCCTTTAGTTTGCCCTCTTTAAACAGCTTTATTTGCTTGGCAACATAGGGGGCCCAGTCTCGGATGAAATGGTTCAGAAAAAATCCTCGAACACTAGCTGATTTTCCTAACAGCTGAAATACAGAATAAGCCTTGAACATATTCAATGTAGTTGAAAATTATGAAGGTATTTACATACATGCCAGTCATACATGTTTATAAGTCAAGTCCTACTGCAAACTTCACAGATCCAGATCCATAATGCACCAGCAGATCTTGATCTGCCAATGTCATGACTTTTTTGTAACTAGATATATAAACTCTTGAATCATACAATGTGATGACTTGTTTGTAACTAGATATGACTTAAAAATAAGTATATACAGTAGTAAAATTAGTGGTAATTTCTATTTTGTATAAACGGTCTTATTTAAATAGTTTCAAGTATCTAAAACAAAAAAATCAAGTATCACTAAGAACTAAAAATATGTATGAACAGACCTTATATAGTCTTGATTGAATGTTTTAGGAGTTTAAAAAAACTACTGCTAGGCTGCTAGTTTCACATATTGTTTAAAGGTTTTTCAAATTTTATTCCTAACAACTCAAAACCCTTTGTGTCCAGTCCAACTTTTATTTAGGTGGAACGAAAAAATAAGCATGAACTAACAAGAATTCTGCAAATGCCATTTGATATGTCCATCTTGTGATCTTTTTTCTTATCAATGACCATGACTATTTAACTGGAGACTTTACTATTGAATGGTAAGGCATGGACCTGGGTAAAGCTTAATCAAAATATTTGTAGGAATTAAAAAGTAACATCATAAATAAGGAAACAGGCCACTAACTTACATTTATCCCTTGATGTTATCTTACCCAGACAGAACATGGATTATAGTTATGACACGTCATAAAATAGACATCTAGGTCAATTATCATGAAAATCTCTTGGACTGGTACATAGTTATGACATGTCATAAATATACATCTGGGTCAATTTTCATGAAAATCTCTTGGACTGGTACATAGTTATGACATGTCATAAAATACACATCTGGGTCAATTTTCATGAAAATCTCTTGGGCTGGTACATAGTTATGACACGTCATAATATATACATCTGGGTCCATTTTCATGAAAATCTCTTGGACTGGTACATAGTTATGACATGTCATAAAATACACATCTGAGTCAATTTTCATGAAAATCTCTTGGACTGGTACATAGTTATGACATGTCATAAAATATACATCTGGGTCCATTTTCATGAAAATATCTTGGACTGGTACATAATTATGACATGTCATAAAATATACATCTGGGTCAATTTTCATGAAAATCTCTTGGACTGGTACATAGTTATGACATGTCATAAAATATACATCTGGGTCCATTTTCATGAAAATATCTTGGACTGGTACATAATTATGACATGTCATAAAATATACATCTGGGTCAATTTTCATGAAAATCTCTTGGACTGGTACATAGTTATGGGCTGGATAAGCGGATATTCATTCACAGGCAGTCAAATGGGATATGCCATAATATAATCAGCCAGAGTCAAATGGGATATGCAATAACATAATCAGCCAGAGTCAAACAGGATATGCCATAACATAATGAGTCAGTCATATGGGATATGCCATAACAAAATATGAGTCAAATTGGATATGTCATAATATAACCAGCTAGAGTTAAATGGGATGTGCCATAACATAATAAGTCAGAGACATATGTGATATGCCATAACATAATCAGCCAGTCAAATGGGATATGCCGTAACATAATCAGCTAGAGTTAAATGGGATATGCCATAATATAATCAAAGTCAAATGGGATATGCCATAACATAATCAACCAGAGTCAAATGAGATATGCCAATACAATCAACCAGAGTCAAATGGGATATGCCATAACATAATCAACCAGAGTCAAATGAGATATGCCAAAACATAATCAACCAGAGTCAAATGGGATATGCCATAACATAATCAACCAGAGTCAAATGAGATATGCCAAAACATATTCAACGAGAGTCAATAAGGATATGCCATAACACAATCAGCCAGACTTTAAAAGGGCAACACAATCACCTGAATATTTAGTGTGCATGGACATAGATGCCACAATCACCATGTCGAACTTATGCCTGGGTGGACTTGACAAAAGCCAGCTTGAGATTTACTCTTTCTCATTCATGCAACAAAGAAATTTCATGGGTTTACATTCCTTTCTTGTCTACATCTGATTGTCCTGGTATGATTGTCTCTGGTACCAAAAAAATAATTCATGTGATGATTACATTTTAAATATTATCAGAAATACTTTGATAATTTCATTACGATGTTCAACATGATTTTAGAATGAGCATGACAGAATGAAAGAATAAAAACTTTTTTTCTGGCCTCTCAAGTATGAAAATAATGCAGATAGTTTGGTGCATTTAGGCACAGCAACACAAGTTGGTTATTTAGTGCTGATGCAATTGGAGCATGTGCCATACCAATGGATACACCATGGTAGCTGACCCAGGCTGGTCTGATGGTAGAATTCGGACTTGCACCATTTCAGACTAGTATTCAGCATGCTAATCATTGAGTCACTGCAACTCCTTAAATGGTTTATAAAATTCATATTAGTCACTGGATAGTAACAAAGAGCAGGGAATCTATGCGGTTCAGATTTAGTACAACACACTGCTTTGTTTCTTTCAAGATTTTGCTATATTCATATGTACCTACCCTTGGTTGTAATGTAGCCAACGTCTTAGATGGGGTGAATCCCAAGTCTGATTCATAACCAGTGATAAAACCGATCACAACTACTCTCCCTCGAACTGCCAAACTGAAGGAAAAAACCTGGTTAAGTAACATTGTTTCTTGAAAAACATTAGCAAGTGTATAAACAAATTCTCACGCTGCATAGAAAATAAAAACTAAACAAATTTCATAGGATAAAATTATGACAAGTGGTAGAAATAACATGTATTGGCAGTCTGACTTTGCTGCTTCAGATTAAATTGATAACAAGTTATTTTGTATGGGTATTACTCTGAAATTTTCACCTTAGCTGATCAATTTTTTCGACTTTGGTTTGAAATCTCTACAATGTTAAACTTATTAACTAACCTATTCACTGCAATATCAAACATATCACCACCAATGGATTCATAGACAATGTCAACACCATTCTGGAAATAAATGAAGTTATAGAGAATTCTATAATAAATGAAATTAAAGTGGTTATTTTTGTTGTTCATATCTATAATTTCAAACTTAATAATATATATCAAAGAAAGGCACACATTTGATCCAATGCAAATAATTCCTGTTCAATGTCTATAATTAACTCAACTTCTGGTTAAAAAGATGAGATTTTACATTATCTAAATTAAAATATTTCCATCTTGGCATTAAATAAGATTGGTATGATATTAGAGCCAAGTGTTTTGTGCTTACCAGAAATGCACTTTAGCCAACATTTAATTTACTGGGGGTCAGAGAGGGTGAGTGGTCTGGGATTTCTTTTTGAAAAACAAATGTTAAGGCCTCAAATACTCTTGCTTTGATTTACTGAAAAAGAGAAATAATTATATTCATCTTATTACTTGAAAATAAATTATCTTGTGAAATGAGAAACTTGTCATGCAATCAACAAACATGATGGTAAAACTCACAGGATATTCCTTGGCCAAGACCTTCCTTAGGTCTTCCTTACTGTAGTTTATTGGGCGATCACAGCCCAGTTCCTGAAGACAGAAAACATATATTCTTAAATAAGTGTGATGTTTGTAGAGTTTGCCTTCATTATGTCTGTCTGTCTGTCCAACTGTCCATACCCAAAATGAAGCTCAGTGTTGAAGTTTTTACTTCCAATTATGTACTTTTTCTGAAGCAAAATACTGGTTATGCTCGCTAATAAGTCCAGTCAAACTGCAAACAAAATAGACAGATCTTTCCACACATAACACTTCAGCAGATCTTGCTCAATGGTGTTGATTTAAGATCTCTTGTTTTATCTAGTTTAGTATGCATTAACTTCTTTATATTAATTGTACTCAAACAATGGAATTGCAGTGAAGTTTGAAAACAGGTTTTTTTGTATTCACAAAACTCCGCTCTTGAGTTATTTGGTGTATGATTTATTTATCAATGTGTACGAATGCATGGGTTTCCATGTGCAACCATTTACAGGATGACTCGGGATAAAATGTGTAAACTCTGAATCAAGCCCTTACAGTGTACACAAAGCAAAATAGTTGTTGACCCATTTCAACCCAGATGACAAATTCTGTTGAGCCCCAACTCCTATAAACATAACAACATGACTTCCTGCAAATGAGATTTGTGAATATCTTTCTTACTGCTGTGTTGATAACAATGATTTTTTGATAGAACATTCAACATGCACCTGGGACTAAAAATGCTGTCATAAAATTTGATTTTTAAACAAAAGAATTTGTTTTATCTCCGAGGACATGACATAGATTTTCTTAAATCTGATGAATTCCTCAATTCTTCTTTTTCAGGATCAAAGATATTTTCTATGTTGAATTTAAAAACTAATGGAGACTTGTATCCTTTTCAATATCACTACCTCTAATAATAATAGGATGATACTGTAAAATCTTAACTTTAGGAAAATGCTTTTGAGTTTTAGTGTAAAAGTGCAGTCTTGGTCAGAGTCATGTGTAATTCTCCCAGTGGTATTCAGTGGTATTTATAGTAAAGAGGGAGCCACTTTTGGACCAGTGTTGGGTGAGAGAGCCACTTTTTGAGAAATAAATATGTAAAACTAAGTGTATCTAATATATGTCCAATACTAGTGAATATATAGATTATCACATTTGTTTTACTCTCAACTAAGTGTATCTAATATATGTCCAATACTAGTGAATATATAGATTATCACATTTGTTTTACTCTCAACTAAGTGTTTTTAATATATGTCCAATACTAGTGAATATATAGATTATCACATTTGTTTTACTCTAAACTAAGTGTATCTAATAAATGTCCAATACTAGTGAATATATAGATTATCACATTTGTTTTACTCTCAACTAAGTGTATCTAATATATGTCCAATACTAATGAATATATAGATTATCACATTTGTTTTACTCTCAACTAAGGCATCAATCAAAATGAATAATTGTACTCGAAACCAAAAGAATCATTAAAATCACATGCACCACTAAGAAATTAAACAGCTATATGTTTCAACCTTTCCTCATTATAAATGCAGTATGAGGAGGTAGAGTCTAGTATCTCGACAGGTCTTAAGCTGTGCAGGCAGAGTCTAGTACCTCTAAAGGTCTTAAGCTGTGCAGGCAGAGTTTAGTACCTCTAAAGGCCTTCAGCTGTGCTGGCAGAGTCTAGTGAGGTCCTTGACTGAGCCCAAGTGTGCAGATCTAACACCCACAGGCTACTCCATCAAGTTGTCCCCACCCCCACTCTTGCAGAGGTGGAATTGCTGTCATCACAAAGAATTATATGATAAAATGTCTTAAACACAACACAACCTTCAATTTCTGCCACACATCCTTTGAACTAGTCCAACAACACTCACACTGGAACAAAAATCAGTCTATTTTTTCTGCCTCTACCACCATCCTCAAAGTAGAGAAAACAAGCTGAATGAATCTCTCTTTGGAACAGTTTCCAAATCTCCTGTAGTATGGAAATTCAATAGGTGGCAAACTGATTATTCTTGAAGATTTCAACTTTCACTTTGATTGTCCTGGAAATTCATACACATAAAAACTCTTAGATTCCATTCATGTTTTAAACCTTAAACAGTCAGTTAACCAACCCACCCATAAACATGGTCACATTTTAGACTAGATTCTTCAAAAACCGGATATTTCACCCTTGTACCCACGAACTTGCATCAGATCACCTCTGCATTATATGCCATCTCGACGTATCAATTCCGAACCCTCCACCTTCTTTTACTACTAAGAGAAACCTCTGTATGATAAATAGAACCAAACTAATGCATGACATTCAAAAGTGTTCTCCGTGGTATAGCAGTCAGA
Source organism: Unio delphinus (assembly GCA_029339505.1). Classification (NCBI taxonomy): domain Eukaryota; kingdom Metazoa; phylum Mollusca; class Bivalvia; order Unionida; family Unionidae; genus Unio; species Unio delphinus. The sequence continues at coordinate 8,557,515 of JAQISU010000071.1, forward strand.
CTCACTATTCATAAACAAATCTATGAAGGCACTAAGAAAAACGTTACAAACATAGCCCATTTAGCCAAATTATCCCACTACAGTACTAAGATCATGAAGAGTTCCAGCTGCAAAGAGCTCTTTGAGATTGCTAACAAATTAATATCTAGGAACAAATGTACACCCCTTCCAACTACCTTCTCTCCAGTAGACTATCCGGACCCGTTTGCAAATTTCTTCCATGACAAAGTATAAAACATTAGAGATAAGCTTGACAACACAATTTCAATTGAATCGTCATCCTCATACAGTTACAATACAGAATTTCAGTGACAACTGTTAGCAGCATTTGAACCTGTTCCTATGGATTTAGTATGGACAATCGTGATGACGAGTGCACCAGAGTCATGTGAACTTGATCCAAATACAACATTACTGCTGTGAAGTGCTTAGATCCAATATTGCCTTCACTAACTGATGTTATTATAAACTCTCTCTCATCCTGGGAATTCCCATAATTTTTCAAAACCGCCATTGTAAAGCCTCTGCTGAAGAAACCAACACTCTACCATAACGATTTAAAGAACTACCAAACTCGTTCATATAAAAAATTCTTAGAAACATTTGTTCTGACCCAACTTGTATCTCATCTGAGCAGTCTTCAGCTGTACAGTCAGTCTAGTACCTCTACAGGTCTTAAGCTGTGCAAGCAGAGTCTAGAACCTCTATAGGTCTTAAGCTATGCAGGCAGAGTCTAGTACCACTACAGGTCTTAAGCTGTGCATGCAGTCTAGTACCTCTACAGGTCTTCAGCTGTACAGTCAGTCTAGTACCTCTACAGGTCTTAAGCTGTGCAAGCAGAGTCTAGAACCTCTATAGGTCTTAAGCTATGCAGGCAGAGTCTAGTACCACTACAGATCTTAAGCTGTGCAGGCAGAGTCTAGTACCTCTACAGGTCTTAAGCTGTGAAGGCAGAGTCTAGTACCTCTACAGGTCTTAAGCTGTGTAAGCAGAGTCTATCTTCTCTAGAGGGCTTAAGCTACGCACTGACAGGTGTAAAAAAAACTTTGACATTTGAGCAGCCTGGGGATCTTGTAGGATTTTTGTTTTGTCATGGTCTTTAGTGCTAATGGAAAGCATCAAATCATGTAATCTAAGGTTGGTTTTAAGCACAAAAATGGCCTCAGTTATATAGGAATCCACTAATTTGTATGGGAGGCCAAGGCAGCTCTGTTGGTAGACGATCACACTCAAAATCAACAATGGGATTGATACCTGGGTTGGGTACCTCAGTGTGACAAAGGGCAAGATTCTGAACTCCCTTGATGTACCCAATAAAATGCTATAAGTACCATTTCAAACCAACCAACTGTGGATATGTACACTTACCTTGAGAAATTTAACTTTGTCATCAGATGAACATGTCCCTATAACATGACAGCCCAGATTTTTTGCCCACTGCACCTGTAAAAAAAATCACCAAAATACAAATTCTGGGGAAAGAAAGGTAACAATATTTAGACAGATAAATACCAGTATGTCAAATAGTCTCCAACCTAAAGCTACTCCTAAACAACTAGAAATGTGTCAGTACTACACAGATACTCCTGCCAATATCATGCAGATGATGGGCAAAGTAAAAAAACAGGATGCCATAAAATTCTCAGATAATAATAAAAATTGGACCTGAACCAGACCATAATGTACTGAACCAAATTTGCTTTCATGAAGTTAAGAAGTTAAAAATAATTTGCACAGAAAAAATGTTGATATTACTGAAGGGAGAAATATCAAAGTCAAAAAGGGACTTTAATTACACTGAATTCTCTTGGAGAGAAATAAAAAAGAGAAATATATTTAAGACCCAGGTCTTTTTATGTAAAATCTCAAATATATCACATAGTCAATACACAGTGCCTATAGTGTGTACAGTTTCTTATTTTTTTTATATTATAACATGTGAAGATTTCGCTTTATGTGATTCTGATTGGTTCAAATAAAAGAATGAAATTATTGTGCAGTATTCTCTTTACTGAATGGCTGCAATCATTAACCCCTACCTTCTGGAATGTTTTGTTGATAATGAACATTTTGGTTGCCATTTTTTTATATTTGATTCACAAATTAAAGAAATTGGGGGAAAACTGGTCTTGTCTGTCTGAATATGGCCAACTTACCACCACAGGTGCTTTTTATGTCATGTAAAACATATCATAACATGAAAAATGGCTAAATCCCCAAGACAAGAACAACAACAAGTAAAACTAATGATATTGCTCAGTTCATACTGAATGTGTAAACTGGGGTTGGAGGGGGCTGGTAAACCTAAAGCACAGAATCCACCATATATACAAGCGTAGTTTAAATTTTAACTTAGAGCTGTAAAAAAAACTCAACTCTGTTCACAGAAGAACATGGATATAAACCAGTCTCCAAACTAACAGAAGTTTATCCAACCACTGCATATTTACATGGTAAAAATGTGATGCAAAATAAAATTAGTTTACATATTCTTTAGTATGTTGTTCTAAGTCAATAATGCAAATATCTGGTCCTAAATACATTAAATATGTGAATTTCTTAATTCTTTCAAATGAATCTTGTTACAATGTAATGTTAAGTTATGAAAATTACATGTTAGGTTACATAAACATGGACCATCAACTGAATTCTAACCAGTACTGAATTTTAAAAAAAAAAGTGACATCACGAGCAAGTGGCATTTTGCTGCAAAAAGGTTTTGTTTGTGGAAAATGTTCTGTTTATTTGGAAGGCTGCTTGTTTATTGATTTAAAGATTGTAAGAAAAGTATAATATACTTTTAAATGTTAATACAACCTCTGTCAGAATGAACATAATTATTTGTTCTTTTTTCTATCTAAATAATTTCCACTGAAATAAAAAGTATGTGATAAAAGGAATCTCAAATGGGTAATGACTTTTTATTAAATTATTGAAACTCATTGAATAATGCCAAGGCTCACAAAAGCTGGACATTATTCAACTCGTTTCATAAATTCAATATTAAATAATTACCCTTTTGAGATCCTCTATTTATCAAATTACATGATTCTCTTATAACAGTCCATAAATTTATATATAAATTCCTTTAAAAAAAAATTCCCATGTCTTACAAATTCAAACATGCTTTTTGTCAATTATATCTAAATTGTTCTAGAATGGGATATCAGAATGCATCATAAGTGGAGTATTTACCTATCAGCTGAATGATAAATACACTTTGAGACCATTTAAACAAGATGACACCAATGCCTGAGTTCTGACATTAGCTTCAAGGTACAAAATTATGATGACAAGTTTGAATTTGTTAAATTTATTTCTTATCAACAAGTTCTACTTGTAGATTGGACAAAATAAGAGTAAATATCGTTGCAAGTAAATGGTCCCAAGTTTGATCCAAGGAACAACCATATATAGTTTCTTGTCTCTACCACTACCTCAAGATACCATAAGAGCCCTCAAAATTGATTCATACAAGTTGTTAGAAAACAGGTTTGTTAAATTGACATTAAATAAAAATCATCTAAAATGTTATATTTCTATTCCTAATTCTTCGTCACATTTGACAATAATTCTTGAGATATCACACATACTCACAGCTATCTGACCAGTTCCTCCTGCAGCAGCTGTGAATAGACAAATAACCCCAAATCATATGCTTTTGAATAGAAAAATAATAGAAAAAAATCACACAAAACACTAAAACGAATACTTTTCAAGTGAAATCAATAAGTTTTAAAATTGACACACTACATTCCTAAGTTACAATTGAAAAGATCATTTGGAAGTGATCTCAGATGACAACACTACTAAACTATTCAAACTCTTAATATCACAGGTGGAAACAATTTCAAAATACATGGCTGTCCACTGGACAATCAGACTGCAAAATCTGGCCATCCATACTGGTCGACCAATCAGGAATTTTTTGATGCAGTTTTATATGAAATATTTACACACGAGTAATTCAAATCTTGTTGCCAAATGTATAATAAAATTATTGATTACATTTTCAATAAATGCTTTAATGCCTAATTGTTTTTTCCAAGTAAATTCTATTTTTTTAATGAATATTTATCTCCTTGTGACATATGAATTTACAACACAATCCATGCTCATCTCAGTTAACACTCATGCTAAAGGCATGCTCTCTATATTGATGTAACTGCAGGGAGGCTGACTGGGTGTATTGTGATGGGTTAAGTATTTACAAAGAAACATATTTAACTAGAAAAAAATTAGTTAATTCATTAAATGTATCCCATTCCCAATCATAATACTTAGGCCAATAGGTAAGATGTAATACCTAAAGCAGCTAACTTCCTTCTTTCTCTTTCGTGAGAAAAACTATGCATTAAGCACAATCAAAGGTTGTCGCTTCGCTATAGCTGACACATGATAGCCTGTAGTGAAGAATGTGTTCTTGTGTACACCACTGTGTAAAAAGTACAATTATGAGAGTAATGATGACAGATTGTGGCTACAATTGTAAAGGCAGAATTTGTTGACATGGAGAGAGAGACAAGTTGGAATTACTGATACTTCTGTTGTAAAGTGAGAACATGTCCAACTTGTATCAATGTTGATTCTGATTTTTGCGATGTCTCTCTTGTTGAGATAGTTCTTCTTTGCATAAGCAGAAGTAGTAAATAAGATATTCATGAATTTTGCCTCCAATCCCTATATCAAGAGGAGATCACTCTGCCTAACAGCAACCTATGTGGAAAGAAAACTTTAAACTCTGTTTACTAAAAAGTTTTATCTGGAATGGCTGCATCTGCGAGGTTATAGTATTTCTCCTAAGGTATTGAATAATATCTCTGAAGAAAAAAAATTTTAAAAAAAATTCAACAACAAAAGTTTAAGCTGCATAATTTAATCAACAGTATATATTTAAAATGTATGATTTAATCTACACCAGAACTTTAAAATGTATGTTTCATCAGATTAACTTTGTGCTCTCTAACACTTACACACCTTCTATATTCCTTTCACATCGTTTCATGAAAATCTCTCCAATGATATTATGATCTGGGCACACAACTATTACTGCATACAGATACACAGACAATGCCATAATAAAATGCATACAAATACTGAAGAACTTACAAACCTATGTTCAACACTGTACAAACCTGTAACCAGAACAGTCTCTCCAGGCTTTATATCTCCGACCTGACAAAAGACAAAAATGTAGTCATCAAAAATACTTTATATCAAATTAATAAATCATAACCATAATTGGGATAATCAGAATAGGTAATCACACGTAATTCCATACATGCCAACCCCCGAAGAGGTAATCTATACATTGTATGCCAGAATAACAGCATGTATGAAATATATACATTTTACTACTTAGTTATGTAGCTGGTCAAAATTCTTGTAACAAAGTGCAAAATCCATGGATTAGAGCCAGAATACAAACACAAAATATACTGAATGATTATTTATATTCAGCACTCACTTCAACTAGTCTACATGTGTATGTTTTGCCGAATGATTCTGAACTGGAATCCTGCAATGATCTTGGTACCATTAAAATACAGACTCTGTGTGTGTGTGTGTGTGTGTGTGTAGTGTGTGTGTGTGTGTGTGATTTGGATTTTTAGCATAGCGTTAATAATTTTTCAGTCATATCGCTACCATGTCTGCAGTGTGGCAGTTTATAGTGATGTATAGCACTGGGGCATCATTCCGCAGACCTGCAAGTTCCCGTATCCAAGACTGATGCTCTAACCACTACGTCAGTGGAGCAGTCTGGTTCATTAACTAACTAGTATATCAATAAAATGAATGTGTTAGGCAAAGTTTACATTTAAAGAAATTGGTCTGTTTTCTGGAAAAGGGGTCATATACAGTTGCTATAAATAACAAATAAAGTGATCTTATGCTATTCCTATATAGCAGTTACCTTTTTAAGAATATTCTCAAACTTATATGAGTAAAATTAAAGAGATGATAATAAAAATCACTAAAAGCGTTATGGTTGGCATGATTGTATGGTAATTCATTACTAATTTTTCAAGTAATCACACATAAACATTTTCTTATTACATGTAATTGTAATTTAGTCAATGAAAGTCAAAACTACCCTGTATTCAAGATTGCTTCTGATTACAACAAGATTATATTATCAAGCACATGGGCTTACAACTTTAAATTCATTCAAAACTGGTAGATAAAGTGGCATATAGCTGAGTTTGGAGGGTTTTGGCATTTTCGCCACAAATTTGTGACTCTGATTTTATAATATGCTTCATTTGCCTTGCTTTATTTCAGCATGTATTTTGGTTCTACAGGACATGTAATGCTTGTGAAAATCAAAAGTTGCACTCCAAATATTTACAAAGGAAAATGTACCACAACCATGCTTTTATTTAAATAATACAATATATTACATGGCTTTCCGATGGAATATAACTTAATCAAGTCTACTCAAACTCAATTATACATACTCCAAGGGGTTTTATATACACCATGTCAGGCCATGTCATCTGCCTTTACAAAGACAATGAAGTCTCATTTCCTCTGCATGATATAGTCATCAGTCTGATGAAAGGGCATTAAATAACAACCACCAATAAATCACTGTATAAGAAGATTTCATATCAAATATATTTTATGAGCAGTGCTCTACCATATTTAATGCTACTGATTTTTCCTAAATTGTTACTCACCTTGTCCAATGCTATTGCAGCAGTGCAGCCACTGACTAGGAAAGGGAGATAATCTGGTCTTAAATCTGGTATTGGTATTGCTGTTTTAGATGATATAACCTAAAAACAAACACAAATCTCGTGGCTAAAATTGCCCAAAGAATCACATTCAACATCGAAAAGAAAGAAAAAAATGGGCTACTAGTCAAAAACTAATACTGGGATTTCATTGCAAATAATAGCAAAACTTTTCTCCTCAAAGAAATCTCTGAATAACAATTCAGGAATTTTAAGTTAACTCTGAAACTTGCTTCTCCACAAAGAACTGTACCTGTGAAACAAAGCTTTTAAGTTTTTACTTCACCAAGTACATGTATTCATTTCACTTGGTTGGCGTGCTATCTTTGATCACATTTGTGAATAAGTAGGCAAATTGTATAGTTTAATTAGAGTACGTACACAATAATATTTATAACAGTATTCGATTGATCAATTGAAATGAGTTCACCTGACACACAACTGGGGCAACTACTTAAGCAAGTAGTATTTACACACCTTCTTTAAAGTTTTCTTATATTCCACCCCTGTTATTTGATACAAAAGACATAATCAGCATGATAAAATACAATGAATACTTCCACCAATCAGATATCAAAGCAAGGTAAGCAGATAATCAGGTTTTTGCAGAAATGCTGGCTGGATAAACATATTTCATGTTTGAATAAATGATGGCACATTGCATTTATGATGATTACACTTAAACTGAACCAAATGAAGAACTATGAATTTTTCACTCAATAAAACCACTTTAATTGGCATTTATTAATTATTAAAGTACTGCATCAAATAGGCATAATTGACATTTCAATTGATTTATATTCTTACTTACAATATACTAAAAATGTTGCTTGAAAAGAAAATTTAACAAAATATATAACTTCTTATTAAAAGCTGAGAATTTCAAAATCTTGAATCAAATTTCCAGGTCCTATTGACTATTTTCAACGAAAAAATGAGCAATATATCAAGATTTCAGTTACAATTTTGATCAAATTTTTTTCAGTCAACAAATAGTGGTCAATTTTAGGGTATTTTTTATTTTCTTAAATGGGATTGACACCTGACCTCATGTTACAAGCATGTTTACAAGTTATCAGGGAATGAGTTATTGAGGGAGTTGTGTCACAAGTTATCAGGGAATAAGTTATTGAGCGAGTGGTGTCACAAGTTATCAGGGAATGCATTAATGATGGAGTGGTGTCACAAGTTATCAGGGAATTAGTTATTAAGGGAGTGGTGTACTCAGCTTGAGATGGTTACAGCATAAAAGATTGATTTAGTGATTGACATAACAGAGGAATTCCGACCAAAAGTTAACAATGGATGCACCACTGACACAGGAAAGACTCTTGATTCATAATCAAGCTGATTAGAAAAAGGCCACCACTGAGCAAGCAGTTAAAGAGTACAAACCATGATGACCTGTGTACATACCATGATTACCTGTGTACATACCATGATAACCTGTGTACATACCATGATGACCTGTGTACATACCATGATGACCTGTGTGTGTAGCTTTAAGAATTTTTCAGTGAAATCACTATGATGTCTGCAGTGTGGCAGTCTATAGTGATGTCTAGCACTGAGGCATCATGCCACAGCCCACAGACATGTAGCATGATGTCCCACCCAGTCACATTATCCTGACACCAGGCTGAACAGTCCTACCACTAACCTTTTAATGCTGAACACCAAGCAAGGCAGCTGTTAGTACTATTTTTTGTAAATCTTTGGTATGACTCAGCCAGGAATCAAATGAAGTACCTCTCCCATCTGAGGCGAACACTCTAACCACTAGACCACTGGAGTGGTACAAGATGACCTAGTGGGATCTTTAGTGTTCAATGGCATTTATATAACAATGATTAAGACAGTCCCACAGTCTATGTTAGAACAAAGCATGTAAAATCTCTCTCTCTCTCTCTCTCTCTCTCTCTCTCTCTCTCTCTCTCTGGTATTAATACTTGTACAAAGTTTAAAATATTCCTAATGTTCATCCTTTTTTGTTCATTACTTGTGTATCTATAATATATTTTCATCTGAGTAACATCAACCCCATATTTACACTGGTTAACTTTGCATTTCTATAATATAAATGCTTTAAAAAGATTTAGTTAATGCAGTCATGTTTTGCCTTAACTGGTAATACAATGTATTACAAACGAATAGTATAAATAAGTACCTTGTATTCACTGAAGGCCCCATACTGTGTATAAAGAACTGGTTGGCCTGAAGTTATTGTGGAGTTTGGTCCTACTGAAACTACCTCTCCCATTGCCTGAAATATGTTAATATCAGTTTCAATAAATCTATGACAGAAATGTGTGTTACACTTATATATAAAGTATAAATTTATGGCGAATACAATATATCACCAAATACTTTTTCAAGTTATGTGTACTAACTTTATATGTAAAGTAGAAATTTATGGTGAAAACAATTTACAAGTATTACCAAATGCTTTTCAGAGTTATGTGTGTTAACTTTATATGTAAAGTAGAAATTTATGGTGAAAATGATATATCACCAAATGCTTTTCCAAGTTATGTAAAGTCCACAAACCCGAACTTCCCTCCATGGGATCATATCAATTATGTTCAAGTGCACCTGTGCTGCAAGTCTGAATTTCTGACAGAAATATGGAAGATATCTGATAAATGATAGACTGGATCATACATCACAATGACACAAACATAAATGTAAAGTCAGGGGAAATCCCCGAAATATGGAAGATATATGCAACAAAACAAACTAAATCACCTATCACAATGACACAAACATAAATGAATGGATACAGTAAGCATTTAATTTCATTTTTTCCCTTAACTGTGAGGTAGAAAATGCAGTGTACCTCAAATCCACAGTCCAAAGGAAATTTGACATCTTTATCATATCTTCCAGCAATGAGATTGATTTCTGAGGCATTTATTCCTAGATACCTGAAATTTTTGTAAAACAATTACATTACTTTTAACAAAGGCAGCAAACGTGTCTTAAATTCTGCATAGCATTCATAGAGTTGTTTTATTTTAGGTTGGTAATAAAACAGAACCTGACAATGTGTTTCAAATTGATTAACCAGGTTGTAATGTTAAGGTAAATCATATTGTTACATGTTTACGCTCTAATAAACAGTAACACAGAAAAAGTGAAAACAAAAAGCTTTATAAAATTTAACAAATATGGTATTTTCCTGGAAAAAGATTGTAAAAACATAAAAAGAACTTCCAGTGTTAAGAATCAAATCCAAAAATAATCCAAGAATAATCCACAAATTCTTAGTAATGAAATGTTTTAATGAATTTAAGTTTGAAATCTGATGTACAATCCAAGATGGACAACGTTGATGTATGATGTAGTCTGTATTGTGCTTATCTACAGTTCCGTTTGAAATCCAAATAAAATTTTGATAAATGGTCTTTATCCAAGAATTCTGTATAAGCACATCAAATATTTCCGGAGAAATTAATTATTCTTTTAAAATCCAAATGATCTGAAGAAAAATTAACAAACATGAAATCTGGTCACAAATTTACACTTTCTAGTGTAAAGTAAAAACCTGGACTGATGAAATATCTGTATCAACAAAGGTTATATTGTAATCTAAAAAGCAATTTCGGAAATCCCTGAAGGTTGCATGATCGTGTTTACATCATGTATGCTTAACATGACCATGACAAAAACCAATCGTTTTACTCTAAGAACAAAAAATATAAAGAAGCTGTTTACTTCGTAAAAGCCATCCACAGGCATAAAATCATATATTAAATACAGACTCAATCTCACTGCTTTTTTTCACAATAAAAATAATAACTTGTTTACGTGACCGCTACTATGAATTAAGATCAGGCTCTAGGTCAGCCTTAGCTGTTTATGAACGAGTCAGTTCAACTGATTTTCTGGAAAAATTTCCAAATCACGTAATCATGGACAATTTAAATGATGGGCTGAATTTTGGAGTGGTAGGAACTGGCACACTTTTAAGTATGGCTTTTAATTTATCAAAAGCCTCCTGACATTTTTCAGTCCAAAGGAACTTGTTTTTCTTGCTCAATAAATTTGTCATGGTTAAGCAGTTATAGAAAAACTGGAACATAATTTCCAATAGTACCCAGCCATACCTAAATATTGCATCATTTGCTTTTTATTAACAGGCATGGTGAATTCAGAGATAGCCTTGACCTTGGCATTTATAGGTTTAACTTGTCCATGTCCCGCAATAGAAAAGTTACACTAGCATGGTAGAACTAGATAAATTAATTGTCAGATTTACATGATGAGTCTGTCAAAGAATTTCCAAATTGTTGATAAATGTTCTTTCCAGATGTTGTAGGTGATGACATCATTGATGTAATTAATCATCACAATTATCTAGACCAGTGGTGATCATATTCATAAGATGTTGAAAAGAACATGGTGATACTTTCATCCCAAATGGCATTACTTTATATTGGTCAAATCTATCTTAAAAGTCACAAATGTAAAAATTTCTTTTGCTCTTTCCATTAGAGGAATTTGCCAAAATCCTTTCAGAAGATCGAGTTTGGTGACATACTTGGCATTTCTAATCTTATCAATATAGTCATCGATTCTTAGTAATGGAAATGAATCTGTCTTTGTCACACTATTCATCTTCCTATAATCAGTGCACATATGGAAATTTTTACCTGGTTTTGGAACAAGTATGTAAGGTGAACTCCGATCACTTATACTGGGCACAAGGAGAAATCATTCTCCAGCAAAAAATGAATTTCTTTTTTAAGTATTCCTGTTTGAGAGGGTTCATCCTGTACAGGTGTTGTTTCACAGATTTGGAATTTACAATTTCAACATCATGAAAAATTTTGTTTGTCCTTGTAGGAACATCTGGAAGTGCTCATATTCAATTAATAACTGTTCAAGTTGATTTCGTTCTTGCTCTTGCAAATGTGAAATTTTCTGGTCTAGATCTTTCACAATTTCTGAACTCAAAAGACTTATCACTCCAATATCAGAAGAATCTGATGATATTCCATCACTTAAATCTTCACTAATTAGGAGAGGTGAAACAATATTAATTGCATATTTAACCTGGCTTTCACGTCCAATATACTGGTACACCTATACTTTATTTAGATGCCAGGAGCACTAATATTAAAATTTAACTAACTCATTTTCTTCTTAACTTTGTAAAGGCCATAAAATCCGAGTTGAAGAAAATTTTGAAGAATGAGAAAGTGAGACAGAATTCCATGATCAGACTCAAAAGTTCTCTCCATTGTAGGTCTGTCAAGCCATAATTTCACTTTTGATTTGATCTGCTTAATACCAAATTCAAGCATAATGGGCTGGAATGTTCCATACCTAAAATTTGACCTTTTACCCAATTGGACAGATTTAGGAAGGCCAATTTGAGAAAAAAAAAACTTTATCAAAGCTTTTATTAATGTTTTAGATTTAAAATTCCTCAAAGAAAATACCTCTGGACACATCACCTGATAGTTTTGTTTGGAGAGGAGGGGGGGTTGGTCTTACCGCCTAACTAATGACGCTGTGTGGTGTGTTTTGATGTCGACTAACAGTGTAACAAAAGTCAAATTTTCAGGAATATCACACAAATGGCAACCAATAACAATGCTATCCTACAAAGTTAAGTTATAATGTTTTTGTCAGACTTTACTTACCCTGATGTTTTTTCTCTAACAAATTCAAATTCTCAGAAATGAAATAGACCTGTTTTCAAGTTTTGTTGGTCTACATTTCAGTTGACTGGAAAGTGATGATAGCTGAGAATGCCGAAATCAGGTTAAGTTGAAAAATTATTCATTAATGAAACAAATAAAAATATATTATGCCTATTGGAATAGTAAGCAACATTTCATTTTGTTCAAGAAACATATAACCAACATAAACCTACTTAAACATACTTAGGGTTTAACACCATTTTTCAGCATAAGATAGGCTAGACATGGCGGCCAGTATTGTTGGTGGAGGAAGAACCTGGGAAAACCTCAAGAACCACCAACCCACGTGAAGCTACTGGCAAGCTTTCTCACATACCCACATTGGCCGCTTCCTAATACAGAGATGAGATGGCAGTGATCCATAACGAAGAGCACTTTAGACCACTCTGCCACTCTGGGCCCCCTTAACAACCATTACATTGCAACAAATTCAAATGCATGTCAACAGAACAGGAAAATGCATCCATTTGCTAGTGTCAGATTTTCATTCCACCAGGATAAAGAGAAGAAAGTAAGTATATTAATTACACATTGATTAGTTGGAGGAGTATCGATATAGGCTACCATGTGTGTGAGATATTCCTAAAACTTTGGCTACTCATTCCACTGTCAATCTACGTTGGATCACGTTATACAAGTCCTTTATTTGGGTTGTAAGACACAGTGCTTGTAACATTATACATGTGCAACTGACCAATCAGAACCCTCTGTGCATGAGTCATAGTTCCACTGCTACTATCTACAGTTGTCTGCCCCTTTGATAGCACTCTGTGTTAAGACCTCACAGTAGTCATTTGTATATATATTAAAGTTATTGATAGTTAGAAAATTCATGTCATCTTATGTTTTAACGCAATAACACAACAGCAATAACACAAAAACAACATGTGCTATGTCATACATTGTAGGACTAGGACCACGATATTAGAGGCACCCTGGGCACAGTCTCTCTAAACACTCCAAGACACCCCAAGAACTCCCAAGTATTGCATATATTCGCACCAAATATCGCAAAAACGTACCAAGACATGGGGGGGGGGGGAAAAAATAACAGAAAACAAACATACGGACATTGTTACTATCAATTATTATAGTATTGGTTGATGGCCCTATTTCTGATAATCTACGGAAATGATCTCTTATGCATCAAATCGCTTTAATATATATATATATATATATATATATATATATATATATATATATATAAAAACACATTAAATGGCAATGCACCATACTTTTCATTTATTTTAATTGTTTATGCTCTATGTAATTAATTGTCAAAATAAAGGAATGGAGGAATAGTTAAATTGTTATTGAGATAAACAAATAATTTTATATACAACAAATATGTTGTTTTGTTTAACTTATTTAACGACTTATTTGTGGTATTGCTAATTATTTATAAATGTTGATAAATATTCACGTTACTGTACTGGAACATTTTGACGAAGAATGTTTGCTTGTAACCACCATAATAACTGCCATTTCCCTTGGCAACAACTAACCTTCCTAATTTTCCTGTTACGCTAAATATTGCGTTTTTTTGTTTGTTTGTTTTTGGTCTTTTGTTGAAATTTAAAGTGGGGATTGTGTAAAGTTTAAGGTGTTATTGGAGAGTATTGGGGTGTTTAGTGAGACCCCCCTGCCCTGGTCATAATCGGATTTGAAATTATAAATCAATGAAGGAACGGTGCATGTTTAAAATCTCATTTATGATTTTCGTTCTTTAAACGGTGGGCGGTGGTTACAAGCAAACGGGGAGATATATTCCGACTATATTTTACCACAAAGATTATCCGAAACAAGTGGTGTGGGTACTGTATATAGAAAGCTGTGGACCAAACATTTAAGAACTGAAAGTCAGAACCAGAATGTCGGGTCCTGAACTCTCAATATCGTGCGCTCTAACCTGTTCCTAACTAAAATTTCTCCTTCTCCGGGAACCGGCGTCGGCAGCTCCACAATTTTAACGACATCTCTGAATTTCTGGCTTCTAGATGTGGCAACTAGTTTTCTTATTGTGCTAGGTAATCTTCTGGTTGCCATTTTCTTAATTAAAGATTTTAGATTAACAACAACCTCAGTATGGCAATAACTGCTAAGATAAAATTGGGTTCTATGCAGGCAAGAGATTAAGTGTTATACAGACAATTCCTGAAATTAGGTGCCAAGTCCAAAGTCCATAGTTTGTGAGAGTGGTTTCCCTTGCACAGGTTCAAGTACGGCTATAATCTTAATCGTGGGCACTAACCCAAACAGTGAGGTGGATCAACTGCAAGGCTGCTTCACGGCACAGAAATTATTCATTCATTGATTAATAAATAAATTTAAAAAAAATAAATATCGCTATTAAATGCGTACGCTTTAAATTTATTGATTATCTAATATTGTTGACGTAGATCAATTTTCTTGTCTAAAAAAGTACAGAAAATACAAATAACAAAATATGAACAAATGGAACGCTGGTTAATTTGCACCATGGATGATTACATACGCACACAGTCATCCTACGGTCTAGTTTGTCCTAAATGAAAAATGGTGCCAATCCGATATCTTATATGTCCACAAAAACAGCTAATTAAAAAAAAATCTTATCGCTGAACTGAAAAAACTCTTAGTTGGTTTTAACACTAAGTAGTAAACGGAATTAATGGTTTTACATTTAATACCTTCGATGGGCACTTGTTAAGTTCTACTGTTAAAAGAGTAACAGTATGTACGCATGCATTTATGTTTTTATATATGCTCGTGGGTAGGTACGACATCAAATGTTATTCGCACCTTGTTCCTTTGCACTCACTATGATTAGACTTAATTGTTTACAATGATGATAATATGTGCCATAGACATTGTAACATTAATTTGGAAGTTGACAGATTTTACATCAAGATGCTACTACTGCTAGTACTGCTGCTTTTAACCATTTAACGGCCGTGTGTGTGTGTGTGTGTGGGGGGGGGGGAATTAATTAATGAGAGATCATTTTTTTTCTCTCATTTACAGAAGAGTTAAAACTAGACCAAAAACAAATTAATGTGACAACAGACATGTGCACGCACATAAGAATACATTATGAAACATATGTACATGCAGGAATGTAGAGTAAAACGTTTATATTTTTTAAAACGTTTGCTTTACGAGATACACAGTGCAGATCTTTAACTCTCACTTATAAAATATATCACCACTATCGTTCACTATGAGTTTGTCGATATATATATATATATATATATATATATATATATATATATATATATATATATATATATATATATATATATATATATATATATATATATAAGCCTGAGTAAATGCATGAAAATACAACCAATGTGTGTGTGTGTGTGTGTGTGTGTGTGTGTGTGTGTGTGTGTGTGTGTGTCCAATCTGTATTTCTGCTTAATTCTCAATATGTCTGGAGAGCTGGTTAGCTATGTAGGGAACTGATTATAGTAGGTGAATGAACTCTTCAACTGCTTAATCTTATGTTAAGTGGAATAAAGCAGAATCGTTCGTGGCAAAGTTCTGACCAAAAATTTGTTTTACTTAAAAGTCCATCAAAAAGTAAATACAACATCGAGGAAGCTAAAGGTGTTCCACGGGACTTTGTTAACTGTCTGCCGTGAATTGTCCCTGAGATGAAATTATCTTCCTCTTATTAGAAATACTTGCATAGCAGCCACATGCCTAGTCTGTATACGCACATGTCCTCTTATCTTCCGTGGTCAGTGTTAATTTGTCTGTTTATCTGCTTGCAGATAAAATTCTCAGACCATACTAGGGTAGCTTCTAGCACTAACATCTTGTATCCAAATAATCTATCTCTAAAACCCGTTGATACATCAATTAATACATAACTATCCGATTTACTATCTTGTTAAAACAGAATAACATTTCGTTTAAACAATGTGGTATATTGTTTAAATAAGATATTATTTAATTCAAAAAGATATTTCGTTTAAGCGAGATAATATATTGTTTAAATAAGATATAATTTAATTCAAAAAGATATTTCGTTTATGCGAGATAATATCTTGGTAAGCAAGATAGTGTTCGTTCGAGACAGATATTTCGTGGCACTATCCAGCCACCACCGTGCTTTTCATGTGTTCCACTACATTCTGGTTTTCCTGTCTAAAGACAGTATGTTGGGCAATTGAAACATTCACATTCCGAACTGACTCTTTATTAAAAGATAACAACGAATCAAATATAGATAGGGTGTTATATCATTATAAATTGCAAATTTCTAAAGAATAGTCATGACAATAATGCACATGATCACTTTAAAAGGTTTTATTATGAAGATATTAGAATTACCAAATATTTACGAGATATGATTATTTCATTATATACATTAGACCGTAGATTAATATTAATGATTTTTATTTAAATCTTTAAATGTAGAACGCACAGGTAACTGAATACTGCGTACAATTAAAAGCGAAACTGATAAAATTTGAGGCACATTTAGGATATTAAAAAGAAAATAAATACAATCTAAATTAGTACGGTCTACACGAATTGAACGATTTTGCTATCAGAATGTGCATATTTGATACAAAACCCACATAACTTGAACTCCAGTAAGGGGTGGAGCATGTGCGACGTTGGAAAAATTAATATAGAAGAAATGCAATATATAAATACTCAAAGAAATATAAAAGAAATTCACATCCCGTTTTTTTTTTTGGGGGGGGGAGCTGGTACCCACTACCGACTTTAAAAAAAGAAAGTGTAAAGGACATACATCATGAACAGTACTTAGTCATTTGATTAACTTATTTAAAAGTTCTAATCAGATTGTCTCCAGTCCCAAAGACTATCTACTTCTTGGCTTTTCGAATTATCACACGAGTTTCTTAAGTAACACGGTCACCATTAAATGTATGAGCCTGTCGATGTTTTCACAGGGGTATTAAAAAATGTTGGATTTAAATTACATTGAACGCGTGTATACAATAGTTGATCTTATTTATTTATTAAAGTTGTTTTAGAACTATTAAAACTAGACATTGCAAGTATTGGACGCAGACGACACAGTTTTTACTGAAATTAACTATTTTAGAAACCAGAGACGAACAGTGATCAGGTTTCCTTGTTTACATCGGGAGCTTCCCTATACCTTGAAACGCCAATAATTTGAAAGTATTAGGAACCCCTTTGTATCAATTAGGTTAGAAATTATAAAACAATAAACGAAATAACTAAGCATTATATACATTTTTTTGTTTCTTAATAATTTTCCTAGTTATAATCGGGTGGTGGGTGGTGTTTGAAAACAAACGGAAAGTGTGCGAAATACGTGTAGTTACTTGAAACGACATTTTGCTTACAACTTAACAGTTTTACATGTACTAAATAGTTATTATATAGTACATTTTTTTTTGGGGGGGCACCAGACAGATGCCCCCTCCCCCTATTGAAAAAACTAAGAAAAAGTTTTTATGTATGTGTGTGTTCCCCCCGATATGTAATTTGGTGTTTTTAATGAAATTCCATTTAATTTTAATCTAACCTTAATTTTTTCCCATCGGGATTATATGATAATAGGAGGATATTTTGGTCCTTAGTGTTTTTCTATGACAGTTTTACCCGAACCAAAAGGTCCATCATGGGTTTCTGTCTTAATCTCTTTAAGTTAACCCTGGCTAGGGGTTTCCTGTATCCTGTGTATGCTATTTGTGTTGTGCTATATGCGTGTTGCTATATGTATTCATATGAATACTGTATTTTTTGTAAGGATAGCCATTCTTGTCAAATTTCCCAGTTTTCTAACCATATAAATACCTCTAAACGGTATTTATTTCAATATATATATATTAGTTTTATTTAATAAATATGTTTTAATAATTTTGAATTTGGTACAAACCATGGTGTCTTAGTTTTAATTTAAATTGGTTGAAACCAATCTATTGTTTTACTGTTTGCTCTATTATGTTCCATGTTTTGTAATTTCCTTATTTATATACTAGATCACTTGGATCGAAATGGGATTCGTACAATTTTTTTATTATTATTTGCACTTCACCCTTCTCGATCTTTTTGTGATCTTTATTTATTTATTATTAATTCCTTATTCCGTTCCAAAAGATTATTTTATATTTCCCTTTAAACGGGCTTTCTGTGTAGATTTTCACAAATCTCCACAGAGTAAAAACATTTAACCAGTGATTTTGTATGATAGCATGCTTTGTAGGAAAAAAGGACAGTTCTTAGCTAAAAACCTATCTAATCCGTGAGTTGTTTTGGTTGTGTATATATGTCTCTAGGTGAGCTTTATTCCAAACTCTTTCACGGGCCTGTCCACTTCGCGTAGCGCCATGTGATATAGCCCCGTGCTCTCATTGCTCGTACTTTTCTCCTCCTGAGTTCCCTGATCCCTCCTTATCTAAAATTTTCCCCATAATTTTGTATTGGACCGCATAGTACATTTATGACAGGTAAATTGTAAACAACGATACGAACTACTGTGCTCAAAACGTGGCCCAAATACAAGGTTAAATAATCGGTATGAAAGGTGTTATTGTCATTTTAATACGATATTTAAAATGAAAATGGATTAAAAGAACAAATAAATTGGAAGATAGGCATTAACCTTTTAACCTAAAGTTTATATATTGGTGTGTCTGGAAAAAAGGCAAAACTACGTCCTGATTTTCATTCGCTATGATGTAATTTGATTTGACGGTGATTGCATGACCTATGACCTTCGCAAAAAAAAAAAACGTTAGGGTTATTAGCAGAAACATGGCAGGTGCTCGTTGTTTTGTAAAAGTTACGCCAAAATTGAAGCTAACTGCGGCGTGGAATTTGCAAAAGAGGATCGTAGAATCTCTTCGACTTAAATGTTGTTGTTTGTCACACAAAAAGCATTACTCAAGTGCTGCAAAATCTTTTGATGACGTCTATAGGAGGTCTATAAACAAACCTGAAGATTTCTGGGCCGAGGCGGCCCAGAACATTATATGGGACAAGAAATGGAAGA
This sequence comes from Unio delphinus, assembly GCA_029339505.1. Classification (NCBI taxonomy): domain Eukaryota; kingdom Metazoa; phylum Mollusca; class Bivalvia; order Unionida; family Unionidae; genus Unio; species Unio delphinus. Next base: position 8,576,948 of record JAQISU010000071.1, read on the forward strand.
AGGTTCTCGATAATTCTAACCCCCCATTCACTAGGTGGTAAGATTAATTCATCACGTTATAACACCTGCATATGATATAATTGTGCAATTTGGGTACTAAATTAAGTTTACCTGCGGGACCGATCATTTAATTTTCAGATGGGGTAGGGGATCGTGTGATCCAGGGTATTTTTCTTCCTTTATCTCAAGTTATCAAGTAATGGATATAATTGGTTTTGTTAATTTTTTATCGATCTTATATAGAATTTATTTCAAGCTATTGGAAATCAGAATTCTTTTTTAAAAAATGTACCAGCACCCACTCACACCCATTCCAGTAATATGGCCTTAAGTTAGCAAGTCACTACCATTGTGCTAAAGGTGGGGACCAGTTAAATAGCAAGGGACTTTTAAAGCTAGGGTAACATTGGCTTCAACCTGCAGTTGGGTAAGCTGGGCAAATTCCGATCTGGACCACTCCAGTAGCCTGAGTGGTTAGAATCTCTGCCTTGGATGCAGGAGATTGCATGTTCGAACCCCAGTTGAGTCATACCAAAGGCTTATGAAAATGGTACTAGCAGCTGCCTCGCTAGGCTCTCAGCATTAATTTAAGTTTTTGTTGGGGGTGTGTGGCAGTCGGTCTACTTGTCTGATCTTTAAGTTTAGCCCTTCTTATTAACTGTAATTTTACCCGAAGGCTTAGTGTGTTCATTAAAAGTGATTGCTATATTCTGTACAGTTTTGATTTTTGCATGTTTTCATTAATAAAGATTTTTTTGGGGTGGGTGGGGATGGTTGTGTCCTGTGTTTTTTAAAATATAAATCTTTTATTTTTTTAAAAATAATATTGATTGTATCTTGATTGTATGGGTTTTTGGTCTTTTTAGATCTCTCTTTTAAAAAAAATTGTTATACATTTTCTATTTCAGTAAGACTTGACATCTCAATGATGTCATATGTTGTTTCATTTAGTTTTTCCTTTTCTTTACTATGCTGATTTTTATAAGTCTTTTTTCAATCTCCTGACTTGTTGATAGTTTCACTTTGTTCTTTTTTTCAGTTCTTTTATCTGTTCATCTGTTGTTTTTTTTCTTCTGGGGTTTTCTTTTTGTTTCTGTTGTACTTCTTGTGTTTCTTCTTTTTGTTTCTTTTGTTGTTGTTCTTTTGCTTCCTTAGTTGTTGGCATTTGTTTTGTTTTTGTTGTGTTTCCTATTTGGTTCTTGTTTTTGTTGTTTTAGTTTGCCTGTTGGTTGTTGTTGTTGTTGTTTGGACTTTTGTTGCTGGATGGGTTGTTGTTTATCCCTTTTTCTTTACCCAGAGTTTGTTGTTGTTGTTAGTTATTTTTGTTTTTGGGTCATTTTCTCTCTTTGTTCTTGCTACTCTTTCAACTTTTTCTTTTTCTTCTACTTGTTGCTGTCCTATCTGTTTTGGAAAAATCGTTATGTCACTAATGGGATGTGTCTGATTCTTTATGATTAATGTTCCATAGATTCCAGTCACTTTTGAAAGTAAAGTTTCTCTTCACATTTCAGTGGTCTTTCTTTTTTGTTTGTGCCATTAAGACTTTCCTTCTCAAGAATGAGTGTTGGCACTCACCATTAAGCAGTTAGTGTTAGGATTGGTCGATCTGGGGTCACGATAATGTGACTGGGTGGGACTTTATGCTGTTTGTCTGTGGCATGATTCACTTGTACTTGACATTACTATAAACTGCATGAACACTTCTAATTCCAATGAATAATTTAAACAAATAAATCTTTCCAAATTAAAACTGTAATTCCAATAAATAATTTAAATAAATAAATAAATCCTGCCCAATTAAAACTGAGCACAACTAAAAGACTGATTCAAACTTTGAGTTTCTGTTTACTTTTCCCTAAAATAAAAAAACTAAGACATGAGATGAGGACCAGGATGAGTGTCAGAAGTTCATTCAAAAGTTTAGAAAAGAACACTGAGAACATCAGATACACCATGAATTTTTGAGGGTAAAACTAATGTCCTGAATTCAAATCCAAGTAAATAATCTACAATCATTGATGAAAATTAGCCATGTAATATGTTGTTTAAAATAAGACATAATTCAGGTAGACTCGAACTCTTACACTCAGTTATGGACAAATGCCAATCTCACAATGCAAATTAAATATATATAATACTTGAGATTTTGACATAGTGTTTGCCAGTTTTGCAATCTTTTGCTTGTTACGTATATCAATGACTATGTTGATATACCTTTTGCAGACTGAATACGGTAACTATACTCTCTTAACATCAGTGGGGCCTCAAGTGGTCTAAAGTGCTCTCCATTACGGATCACTGCCATCTCACCTCTGTCTGCATGGGTTCGAGTCTAAGATTTGGCTAATGTAGTTATGTGAGAAAGCTTGCCAGTAGCTTCTCGTGGTCAGTGGTTCATTCCGGGGTTTTTCCTGGGTTCTTCCTCCACCAATATTACTGGCCGCCATGTATAGCCTATCGTGTGCTAAAAAATGGAGTTAAACCCTAGAACAACATCAGCAACATTAACATCAGTACCTGTCTGTTGAAAAAGGGACTGCTGTGATCTGTTAGCTCTTTATAAACTTCATTTGGATCATTACATGAATGGCACAATGATACAGACTGGGTGATATTTGCTTCCTTGTTTAGAAACCAAGTAAGTTTGATGTCAATTCCCAAATACGAACAAATTATGCTTCAACTTTCTGATTTTTACATCATTGTAAGAAAATGGTAAACTTGTGTATTTTTAAAAAATGATTTTCCTTTAGTCTCCAATTTCAATCACAATACCCAAATTGTTTTGCTATTCACCAAATTAATGTTGTGATGTCTTTATAGCAAACCATGAAAGGTGGTCTAATTAGGCAGCTACCATGTTTTAGTTGTGGTTCTCAGTCAAATAAGATGCGAGACCCAGGGATTCCAACAAAACAATCTATCAATCGATCGATCGATCGATAGATAGATAGATAGATAGATAGATAGATAGATAGATTGGTTGCAATCAAGTTCAAAGGGACATGAATATGCATTCTGCTCTTCTTTTAAAGCTGACTTTGTTTGTTTGTTATGGATCGACATCACACATCATGCAGAAACCTCATACCAGAAAGTGTGTTGGCTGAAACAACAAATATGTCCCCATTCACTGAATCTGCTTCAAATGTTGGTAAAGTTATGTGTATGGAGGGGGGGGGGGCCCTGGGTGACTGAGTGGTCTAAAATGCTCACCATTACGGATCACTGCCATCTAGACTCTGTCTGCAAGGGTTCAAGTTTGGGTTTGGCTAATGTGGGTATGTAAGAAAGCTTGCCAGTAGTTTCTTGTGGGTCGGTGGTTCTTTTCTGGGTTTTCCCTGGTTAATCCTGCCATATATAGCCTATATTATGTTGAAAAATGGGGTTAAACCCTACAACAACAACATGTACAGAGACACTGTTTGCCAACTTTAGAGCTGAACATAATCTCCCATTTCTGACAACAAAAAAAATCATTATTCAGATCAAGTCAAAATAATGTTCCCTGACTCCAAAATCAAACAAAACTTTTTATGCATAGGGATAAAACCTACCCACATATTGACTTTTTTACATTTATCATTAGAAATCTTAATAATAAACCTTCTGTTGTGAGTGACCATCAATAGGCAAAATGTGTTTGTCACTACTATGAATACAGAATCACAAAAACTGATAAAAACACAACTGACTTTGATTTAATCCGTTGTAAATATGAATATAAACCAGACTAAGGTCCAAATTGCTAACTGCCATTGCAGTCCATAATGTTCAGGATGAATAGGGGCTTTGTCTTTATCTATAATACTTGTAAGTGATTATTGTTTTTAGGATTTAAATGTCATTATTAAAGAGTGGTGACTGTGATGATAATGATGGCAACAAAAGTGTCTGTAAATTAGGCTGAATGTCACAAAGGAGGTGATGGTATAATGCAGTGGTTCATAACCTTTTTAAGTGGTGAGCCAAATTAGGTTGATGGTGTAAGCCTCATGACCTATCAAATGCTTAAAAAACACTTGGGTAGAAATATTTAAATTTATAAAGGTTGTTCTTGTCATGTTACTTCAAACAGCATGGCAACCCAGTTTGGGTCATGACCCATAGGTTAAGAACCACTGTTATAATGTATGTGTTTGTTTTCTATGTGAAGAATCTTACTGGCATTAAAATAACATTAGACCTAGAAAGTACCAATTCTGGCATACAGCAATCGGAATCTACAATTAAAACTTATTGGTGGACTAAGTCAAGCTGTACTAACATTGCCACATTTCAATCCAGATACTTAAAACGACTTTTTCCATTCAGAGAAAGAATCACTCAGTACATCATCTCCTGAGCGTTAGGATCAACAATGATCAGGACTGCCAAAGGTTGACCAATACCATCAAGCAGCCTTTCATCAAGGCTACTCATGCACTAATTGCTCAAGGTTATATGGGGGACTGGTTAAAGACAACAGTTGGAGTATGGCAAGGCTGTCTCTTGTCCCCCATTCTTTTCAACATCTATTATGAGCACATCATGAGCGAAACCCTGGAAAACCACTGTGGGACAGTAGCATTGGAGGGCGTAACGTCACCAACCAAAGTTTTGCAGATAACATTGATGGGCTGGCAGGCAGTGAAGATGAGCTTGCCAGCTGAGTGAAGAACCTGGATGAAACATTATTCCAGATTTGACATGGAGATAAGCCCAAAGAAGACAAAGCTTATGACAAATAGTGGCAAACAAATATCAGCCAAGATTAAAGTAAGAGAACAGGAACTGGAAACAGTGGACCAATTAAAATATCATGGTTCCATAATCACCGAAGAGGGATCAAGAACAGAAATTTTGTCACAAGCAGCACAAACAACAGCAGCAATCTCAAAGCTAAGACCCATCTGGAGAGACAAGAATATCTGTCTGAAAACTAAAATCAGACTATTGAGAGCACTAGTCATCTCAATATTTCTGTATTCATGTGAGGCCTGGACCCTGTTAGTAGAATTACAACGAAGAATCCAGGTACTTGAAATGAGATGCTACAAAACCATCCTTGGCATCTCTTACAAGGAACACATCACAAATGAAGAAGTACGTAACACACTCAGGCACAAAGTAGGCCATTATGAAGACCTCCTAACCACTGTCAAAAAGAGAAAGCTAAGATGGTATGGCCATGTCACTAGAGCCAACAGTCTATCCACAACAGTACTGCAGGGCAGTCTCCAAGGTGGCAGAATGAGAGGTAGACAGAGGAAAAAGTGGACTGACAACATTACAGAATGAACCAGGAAAAGTTTTGCAGAGACACAGGCATTGGCACATTATCGAGACAAGTGGAGGGAACTGGTCAGATATTCAGCAGCACAGTGCTTCAACGACCACACTAGGTCAAGAGACTGATGATGATGATGAAAATTTGTTAGTAAGATTTAGTGTAAACAACTGAAAATATGACAAATGACATATTCTTAGCATATTTTTATCTGTATACAGATGATTAGTTAAGAAATTCCGGCCATAATAGCATTTATTCAAATTTTGTGTTACATATTTGTTAGCTTTTTGGGCCATTTTCTTGTTGCTTCTTCTGTTTCTATTGAACTTGTCCTGGTCTTGAATGATGGGAATGGTTTGATTTTGTGGGCTTTAAGGCCTGCATATTTGTGGAGGAAGAACCACTGACATACAGGAAGCTGTTAGCAAACTTTCTCACTTACCCATTGTGTTTGAATCTAGTTTTGAACTCACACAGACAGAGGTGAAATATGTGAGTGATCTGCAAAGGTGTGGGTGATATGTAAAGGTGTGAGTGATATATAAAGGTGTGTGTGATATAGTAAAGGTGTGGGTGATATGCAAAGGTGTGAGTGATCTGCAAAGGTGTGGGTGATATGTAAAGGTGTGGATATGTAAAGGTGTGAGTGATATGCAAAGGTATGAGTGATCTGCAAAGGTGTGGGTGATATGTAAAGGTGTGGGTGATATGCAAAGGTGTGGGTGATATGTAAAGGTGTGAGTGATATGCAAAGGTGTGGGTGATATGCAAAGGTGTGGATGATATGTAAAGGTGTGAGTGATCTGCAAAGGTGTGGGTGATCTGCAAAGGTGTGGGTGATATGTAAAGGTGTGAGTGATATGCAAAGGTGTGGGTGATATGTAAAGGTGTGAGTGATATGCAAAGGTGTGGGTGATATGCAAAGGTGTGGGTGATATGTAAAGGTGTGGGTGATATGCAAAGGTGTGGGTGATATGCAAAGGTGTGAGTTATATGCAAAGGTGTGGGTGATATGTAAAGGTGTGGGTGATATGTAAAGGCAAGTGCCTTAGATCATTTTTTTCTGAAATGGTGACCCCTGAATAATTGCACAAAGCTGAAATGTAAAAAAACTACAAAAACCAGGTAAATGTTACAAACTGTTACAGTAACTCGGATGGGTGCATGCAGATAATTGGTTTAAAATTCTGCCATCTTGGAAATTTATTTATTTCTTCCAGGTTTGTGGGAGGTGAGCTGAACACATGTTACAATGCATTGGATCGACATGTGGAAGTTGGAAATGGGGGTCAATATGCAATTATTTATGACAGTCCGGTAACAAAGGATGTGCAAAAAATAACATACAGAGAACTATTAAAGGAGGTGAGAAAATATAGAATTTGATTTGGTTCAGTATACTTTGTTATAGATGCCAGCATTTTATTTTAAATTTCTTTTTAGCCATGGGTCAGATTAGACCTGTGGCTAATACCAGATTCATGATATCTACACATATTAGCAATGAAAAATGCTTTGGGTAATATGTTAATTATGGATTACATCAGTGTGGTTGAATTTTGAGTTTTAACATGAAACTATCTTCATTTAGAATGCATGATGAAAAACAAGTTCTTGTTCTTGGGCAATTTCATAACAAAATTACACAAAATTAAAACATCTCATGACATAAGAATCTCTGATATCCATGACATTATCTTCCAGGTGTTCTATGTAGAAATGTCTGCATGCAAAATTTTATTTTTAAAAAAATCCTATGAAAAATACTTATGAAGTTATGGTCAGTTGAAGTGATGAGGGGAAGCAGGATTTTCTAACTAAAACATTCATTGGTTTACAATGTATGGCTTTGAATGCTAGTTACATATTATTTTTCATGGATATCAGACTGCGTTTTACTATAGACATATTTGTGACCTGACTCAGATTCTCAGTATCTGAGATATTTGTAAAGATATACACCAGTAAAGTTGGCCTTTTGATTTCTTTACATATTTTGTTGCCCAGACTTAATAGGTGGCACTACTACCTTGTTAACCATCACAGATTTTAAAACTATACCTACCCAATATTAAGCTCACCTGAATCAAATTCATTGTTTGTTAAACTGTACTAGAGGATTAAACTGGACACAAATCACATGTTGTTAAAATTGTGCCCTCATAACAGAGGTGGATTGACCATGAGGGCAGTTAACCAGCTTAATGAATTTTTTATATTATCAAGATACTTTTTTAGGGATCACTCCAGTGGCCTAAGTAGTTAGAGCATCCAGCCTCAAATGCAGGAGGTCATGGGTTCGAACCTTGGCTGAGTCATACCAAAAACTTATAAAAATGGTGCTTACAGATGCCTTGCTTGGTGCTTGTGGAGTTTTCCCTTATTTAGATTGGGCTGCTCCCAATATTATTTAAATTACATATTACAGAAGACCCATCCTGGCTCATTTTTGTCAGAAATTGAAGTAGTGATAGAGAGATGCAAAGCTCCGAGCCCCCAGTTAGAAAGCCATGCTGACAGTTAAATTAATGAATACACCAAATGTGAAATTCAAATAACAATTTAATATAATTCAATAACAGTCATCTCTCGAATAAAATTCAAATTAAAACCCTATCACTCGATTTTCACTCGACCAAGTGATGGCCTATTTCATCATCTGACTTAGTATGATAGATTTTAGTCCTTTCCTGTGTTCCTACTCATCTGTATGATCTCTATCTGGACTGGTAATCCAATTCCCTCCAGATCTTCTAATGTCTGCCTCTGTTCTTCCTTCTCTTTTGTCTCCCAGGGACTTAGACCGACTGCACTGGGGTAATTCCCTCTGGTCCCTAAAAGTTTCCTGTACTGAAGCTCTTTGTTATTCCCAGAATATTCAAGTTTCCACCAATTTTGAATGACGTCGGAGTAGCTTATCTTCCCTTAATTCACGCAAGCTGGTCTTAGCCACTACTGCCTTTAGTTCACAAGGTAATAGAATTGTGATTTTAATGTTGGTCACGCCTTGCTCAATTCTGAGTGAATGTTGATTCAAATTATCAGACACTGCCCCCTCCCAACAGTCTATCAAGGATGGACTAACAACGTTCATTTGATCAGAAAATAGAATCCCCTTATTTACCTGTGATCGCAGTTATTATGTAACTGGCTTGCCCAATATACGGCGAGTTACAAATTTTATGGCCATGTCAGTTAACTGGCTTGACACCTATGTTCACCGAATTGACCTTCATACATATTGATGGTGCGAAATTATTAGCCTCAGGGTCTAACATATGTTGAAATCTGGTTAATCCTTACAACATGACAGTGCTCAGAATTAGGAGGTAAGTGCTGGAACTAGTTGGCCTGGAGTCAGGATAATGTGACTGGGTGGGACATCATGCTACATGTTACAAACATAAATACTCAAGTTACATGAATGCTCTTTAATCAGTGCCTCCCCCTGTGTGGATAGTTTGTGTCAATAAGCTCTTTGTCCCTTTAGTTCAGGACCACTTTTAAAAAAAAAAATGATATGGCAACCTCTATGTGATACAGGCAGTCAGCAGAGATTTCCAGTTACGAGACTGCTTCAGGAATCTTTAAGACAGTTCACAATGCACATTGGAGTGCTAAATTTTCAGTGTACCATTCCTTGTCATAAACACATGCAACCTTTCTTTCTAGGCTGCACTGCTGTCTGCTTCTGGCCTACAGTGAACATGATAAAATTACAGTCTACATCTACTATTCCACTTCAGAGATCGGAATAAAACAGCAATGAGAATGGGTGCCAGAAAAAGTCTATACTCTGGCAAAATACTCAGGAAACTTTGCTGTACTACTTGGAAAATAATCAGAAGATACATAAAAAATGATAAAAAAAACTGCCCAGTTGAACATCAGAGTTCGTGTCAAAATGGGATCTACCATTACCTGCAAGCAAGCTTCATTGCACCACAGAAGCTCTTATCATGGGTTTGGCAAAAAAAAACGTGCCATTCTGCTTAAAGTTTGTGGTCATCTTTGTGGTGGCACAGGTTGTTTTTATATTGACTAGTTGTCCCGTCACCGAAATATATGGTCTTGATAGATAGTAACATAGTCCTGCAATTGGGTACAACGGCTGAAATAAATGAATGTTGTTGTTCTTCCATCGATTCGATGAGGACCACTCTAGTCATCTGAGAGCTGGAGCGACTGGTTTTGTTCTGTGCATGCAAAGGTGGATGATGAGGCCAACCCTTGCACAGAATGTCCATTTGCACAAGGGACAGGGGATGAGTGGGACATCACCAGGAGAGTTGATGGCACGTACTTTCTGGCTTGCCTATTCAGCTTTGCAACTGCAGTCCTGCTAGATTCACACAATTTGAAGCCTTTGTGCACAGAGGAATGCCAAGTGAGTTGATTGCTTGCTGTTTGCTCCATGGAATTAGGGTTTATATTAAATGCTTTCAATGCAGCTTTCAGATTATAATTGAAGCATTTCTTCTGACCTCCTTGGGATCACTGTCCTTGTTCCTTGCTGTAGTTTGCCATAGAAGAGTTTCTTAGGCTACTGGTGGTCTGCATGCGTACATGTCCCGCCCATAGCTGGCACCGCATCAGGATGGTGTGGATGCTGGAGAGACCTGGTTGGGTAAGTACCTCAGTGTCTGGAACCTTGTCCTGCCAATTGATGTTGAGGATTTCCTGAGACTTGTGGTGTGCAAGTTGTTCAGCTTCTTGGTGTGGCATTGGTACACCGTCCACTTATCGCATGCGTAAAGTAGTGTGGGGAACACAACTGCCCTTAGATCTTTAGTTTGGTATAGATGCTGATGACTCTTCTATTCCAGACATTGGCATACAATCTGCCAACATTTCGTCAGATAAATGAACGTAAAGTGGTAGTGTAATTCCTGAGGAAATCAGAAATAATGCCATCATTTAGGTATTTTAGCTCGGCCTCCATTCTGTAATGACCACATATGGGTGGAGTGTAGCTTACGAGTTGTCTCACTGATGGCCATACACTACATCTTGGATGATAAGGTCATCATCAGCAAAAGTCCAGTAATGGCTGTATCCAGAGATATATCTTCCTTCATTTTGTTGATACATCTGACCGACCTTTATCAATAAAATGTTGATTGAGACCATGAGACCCATCTATAGTTATCAGTCTTGTGTGTGTATATTTTGTAACCATTTCATTAATATATAGACTGACCTAAGTGGTTAAAAGATCTACTCTGAATTCTGGAGTTTGTGAGTTTGAACCCCAGCCAAGTGATACCAAATACTTACAAAAATGGTACTAACAGCTACTATGCATGGCGCACAGCATTAAGAGGTTAGACTGGTCAGCCTGGTGTTAGACAATGTGACTGGGTGAGACATGATGTTACATGTATGCATCATGTTGCCCAGTGCTGGATATTGCTATGAACTGCCATACTTCAGACATTATAGTGATATGGCTGGAAAATTGTTAAAGCTACATTAAAAATACAAAATCATGTGCACACACACACATTAATGGTCCTTTTTATATTAATTATGCATATCATAATTAAATGAAAAAGAATTTATAAATTTGCAAACATTTGTACAGCGGTTGTTTGCTTCTGATGGTACTACATATGCTGAGTTTCAGAATGGGGTTACAAGCACAAAATGATTTAAGGTTGAAAACACAGAAACATGTGATTGAAATTTGGCACAAAGACAGCTTTAATATGTTTCTATCATATCTAAAAAAAAACTCATTATGCTAGGTAATTGACCACATGAGGGCACAATTTTAACATTGTGTGATTTGTATCCAAATTTGAACCTCTGATACAGCTAAACAATGACTTTATTTCAGATTGGATCAATTTTTTAAAATCCCCTTTAGATATAATTTTCAAATCAAATCATCTTTGTTGTTTGTGATGGATGACCAGATAGTAGTGCTACTTAAAAATGTAAAGAAAAAAATCTGTAATGAACAAACGGATAACGTTTTGAGTGTATATATCTGCAAATGTCTCAGAAATTGAAAATTTTAGTTCTGATTCAGATTCCCCCAAGTCCCAAATATGTAGCATTATAAATTTTACCGATATCAATATTTTTTAATATATAAAGTTACTTGCATGTGAAACCCTCTATTGTAAACAGATGAATTTTCAAGTGGAAAAAAAAATATGCTACTGCTCCCCAATTCAGTCGATCATGCCTTAATAAGTATTTGAAACTTTTTACTGAAATTTGCATGCAGTCATCATTTATATTGATTTACACCTGTAAAATTTCAATTTCATGAAAATCTGAGATGGTTACGTGTGGTTCTCTGGATGGCATGTGATGAAATGACTCTCATGCACAATAGATTAGTTTTGGTGGGATCGTGTCAGCAACAATTTTGCTTAGTATTGGGACAGCATTGTGATATTATGATAGAAGTGTTCAGCCAATTGTTAGACAAGACATTTGTATTGTAAACCAGCCTATAGCCATATCGATGTTGTTTGTGGGGTTTTCCGTGATACATGGCAGCCAGTATATCTTGTAGATTAAGAAACTGGGAAAACCTGTCAACTGGGAGAACCCTGGAAAATAACCATCAACCCACTGGAAGTTACTGGCAAGCTTTCTTACATACCAATATTGGCATCGCCAAAGACTCTAACCTACAGGGAGATAGATGAGATAACAGTTATTGATCAACACAAGTGCAATAGATCACTCAGCCACCTGGGACTCCCTATATAGAAGTACACTTACTGGGGATAAAAAGTTAAGTTTAGATATGCTGATAAAATGGACCCTAGGGTCAGTTTTTATTCCCTGAGACTGTATTTTAGGATCACTGACTTTGGGGATTGTTGGAACAAAGCAGGGAATTGCATAGATATTTTGTTTTACATTCTACTTTTGTATTAAAATATATTTTGAAATAATTTTTTCTTAATATGATACTAAAAAATGTTGTTGTAGGGTATAACACCATTTTCCAGCACAAGATAGGCTATACATGGTGGCCAGTATAAATCGTGGAGGAAGAACCCGGGAAAACCCCGGAAAGAACCACCAAACCACAAGAAGTTACTGGCAAGCTTTCTCACATAACACATTAGCTGAATCTGAGACTCAAACCCACGCAGACAACAAAGGTGAGATGGCAGTGATCCGTAATGGTGACTGCTTTAGACCACTCAGCCACTCTGGGCCCTCGATGATTTATGTAAATGATAATTGCTGATCAAAAGCAAATCGAGAAATAATGTCAGGAAAGAAGACTTTGATAAATATGTTTCAAATTATAGCAATATTGTTACACACTGTACACTGGCATTTACATTGTAGCACTTTTATTAAATCTGTAAATAATTTCTCACCAGATACCGTTGAACTGAATTTATTTAAAGTTACCTAAATCATAAGAGTTTCAGCATAAATATGCATTTAAGGAGCATTCAGTGTATGTACGAGTGTATCTGTTTTTTACTTGTCTTACATATAAGATTACTTTTAAAAAAGAATTTTTTTAATGTTTTGTTTTGCATGAATTCAGAGACATTGATTTGGCAAAGCTTGTATAGAATATGTGACCTATTTAAAAATATTTTCTTTTATTTTACGGTGATCTGTGTGGTCATGTGATCTAAGGTGCTTGCCTTTAACGATCGCTCATACATCTCACCTTTTTTCTCATGATTTTGAGTCTTAGATCAACCAGCATGGGTGGACAAGAAAGCTTGTCACGATTCCTGTGGTTCAGTTACTCTTCCCAGGGTCTTTCTTGTTTCTTCCTCCAACAGATTTTCTGACCACCAAAAAGATAGTCTATCATGTGATGAAAAAGGGTACTAAACTGAACAAAACCAAACCAAAAACCTTTTGCTTTACACTAACAGCGGACATTCTTCTTAGGGAAAAAGGCTGTAAGGTGTTGAAAATACATTATAAAAGAATTGTTTAATACCATTAGTTTGAATCAAATCTTTTCTGATAAGTGAAATTTGGGGCTTTGAAGATTTTTTTATATACCATATATACTTGCTTATAAGTCATGTGCAACTGCATACAACATAGACCCTTATCCACTGTCACATAATGTACTGGGAGATCAGGGTCAATATTATTTGTTCTATTTATAACTCCTAACAAACGACATAGACCAAGATCTGCCAGAACATAATGCGAAGGCAGATCTGGGTCTTATCAGTTTGCAGTTAGACTCCAAACTGATAAGCAAAGATATATGCTAAATATTATTTTTGCTTTCATTGATAATCCTTTGCTTTTAAAGACCGTCAGTCACTAAAGTTGTGCTTAAACTTGAGTAAATTATCTTACAGGTGAGTAGGTTTGCAGGGGTGCTACAGAAGCTTGGGGTGAGAAAAGGAGACCGTGTCCTGATTTACATGCCAATGATCCCACAAGCTATTGTAGCCATGCTGGCCACAGCTAGACTTGGTGCTGTTCATTCACTTGTATTTGGCGGATTTGCTGCCAGGGAACTGGCTGTTAGAATTGAACATGCCAAGGTAAACAGCTCTTTGATTTGATTCTGTTTGTGCCAGAGGTGAATGTTACAGAGGGTGGATAGCTAATCAGACAAGGATATATATATTCTATTTGACAAAAAGATTGGACAGAGTTTCAGAAGAACACCTGTCATGCTGAAGCCCAACATTTGAATATTGAGTTCTTTGTTTAGTGCTCAAAAAGTTTCCATTTAGCCATTTGCCCTGCAGGACAAGTAACATGAAACATCTACTCATCCTGCGTCAATTTTACATCCTGTACTTTAATATAATTTTGAAGGCTCAAAACCTGAACTTCATCGTCGATGTTTGAGTGAATTGGCAAGGTGAGTATATTCAGGCTTTTCTAATGCCTTTCCTGCACTATAAACTGTTTCTGACTTTTTCATGAAATTCAGTTGATTTCTTCTTAAATGCAGCCTCTGCAACCACAGCTGAGAAATATTTTCAGTTTGACGTTCATGGATTATTGTGACAAAATTGACAAAAGAAGTAGATGGGACTCTTCTTCGTTCTTGTCTGTTCCATCTTGAGCCTTTTTTCTTTTCTTTCTTTATTCTGCCTGCTCACCATTGAAAAACTCAGAAATAACTACTTTGCATACCAGTCCATATTGTCTTGTTCTTTCAATGCATTTATGAACGAAATTCTTTAAATTCATAGCTGTTCATAATCACTTGCTGAATTCAAAATACATCAGCAAACACATGGGAAGGAATAGAGTGTTCCTGGTGAATGGGACACTTATGTACTTCTGGCTTTTGTCATATGACATCAGATTGTAAAGTTTTAATGATGTGTAGTATACATCTAACTGATGGAGATTAATTTCAAATGATAGTGAGCAAACAGCATAGTTAATGTCAATTATATTATTTCAGCTGAGACAAATTAAGAATGAAGAATGCAGTTGATTAGAAAAATAGATTGTTTTCTCCTATTTTGATAATTGACGTAAAATTTCACTCTTCCAATTGGGCAAATATCATGAAAGAATCTCTTGGCCTTCCTAACTTTTCACTCATAAATACAAGCAGATAAGTCAAATTTTTTAGTCTTGTTGTTGTAAATGCAGCACACTAAGAAACTCTTGTATTGAAATTCATAAAGGACACACATAATATTTACATAAATGCAGTGCTGAAAGATTTTCATCAGACACATGCCCAGGCACAACTGGCTTGAATAAAAATTAACTTCCTCTGACTTAAAATTTGCTTGCCCAACAAGGCCATAATTTTTTTTTAAAATTTGGATGCACCCATTCCTTCTGGAAAAAATGGTTGGTCACTTATGCTTGTGATTATATTCATGAGACATGACTCTTATTCACATTCTGTTGTAGTAAGGCTTACAACTAACATGTTTTCAAATAATTTCACAAATTCTGCATGATCATGTGTGGAAATGCATGTGCCTCTGTTCAAGTGATTTCTGACCATGCACCTTCATCTTTGTTTCAGGTCAGTGTACAGTATTTCATCATGATCTGTAGGGATTTATGACTGTACACCTTCATCTTTGTTTCAGGTCAATGTACAGTATTTCATCATGATCTGTAGGGATTTATGACTACACCTTCATCTTTGTTTCAGGTCAATGTACAGTATTTCATCATGATCTGTAGGATTTATGACTGTACACCTTCATCTTTGTTTCAGGTCAATGTACAGTATTTCATCATGATCTGTAGGGATTTCTGACTGCATACCTTCATCTTTGTTTCAGGTCAAAGTACAGTATTTCATTTTGAATTGGTGGGATTTCTGGTTTTACACCTTCATCTTTGTTTCAGGTCAATGTACAGTATTTCATCATCATCTGTATGATTGTGTTTTGGGGGGCCTTGGATTTCTGAATGCAGCATAGTTGAAAACAGAAATGAAGTTGGCATGATGTCAGTCCTTATTTTGTCAATCAGTAAAATTAGTAGTTTAAAGTTTCATAATTTATTTCCGTGATAGTACTGTGGATGCTTCTTTATTAAAAATATTGTATTGAGAGCTTTTATTAGTCACTCATCACCTAGCTTAATTTAGTTTTCAAAGAATAACATGGTTACATCTCTTTATTGTTAAACCAGTGATGCATTACTAAATTAGTTACTTTCAGGCAAATGACTTTTTTTGTCAAAGGTTCAACAGGCAACTCTTGGGAAGGGTCCAGTATATATTTAGAGTGACCAGTATATATTTAGAGTGACCACAGGGTATCAAGCTATTTTTTTGCATTGTAAAGAGAGTTTTGATTAACATGTGGGAATTGTTTACAAATGAACAATGTCAAAATAATATTTGAATTCTTTTTTATTTTTTATCAAAATACTTACTAGGTCCTGGTCATTTTATTATATTATTTGTACCTCCCTTTTCTGAAGGCCCTTAGGGGATGATAAATGGCCATATATAATCACAAAGTTGTTGTTTTAGAGTTTAATGCCATTTTTCAGCACACGATAGGCTATACATGGCGGCCAGTATTATAGGTGGAGGAAGAACCCAGGAAAACCCCCGGAAAGAACCACCGACCCACGAGAAGCTACTGGCAAGCTTTCTCACATAACTGCATTAGCTGAATCTTAGACTTAAACCCACACACCAGACAGAGGTGAGACAGAGGTGATCTGTACCGGCAAGTGCTTTAGACCACTCGGCCACTCGGGGGCCCCACAATCAAAAAGTCATGGTGTCCTATCATTTTCCTAAAAATCCCAATACCAAGAAGTAGTTATTTATTTCCCAGTCTGGATAATCGATTTTCTAATTAAAATTAAAATTTTCAGTATCAATTTTCCATGAATATTTTGTTGTCTATTGATGCATCAGATAAGTAGTGATGGTCAGGTTTGGTCTAGGTAGGCCATCTTGCATAACACTCTTGCTTGCCAAAAACACTTGCTTGGTCTGAGAAATGGTTTTTGTACAATTTAAAATTATTGCAGATTTTGAATATTGCGTTCAGATGATTGGAAGGTCCAGTTATTTGGGGTAATTACAGTATGGAAATAATCTGAAGTTACGTTAACCACAGGTCATGGTACAGGACAGGGAGTGGTAGTTGATGAGAGCAACTTAAGGTTACAAATAATACTGTTGCAGAATAGGTTTGTGTGAGATATTTTGACTGTTAACAGTGCATTAAAAAAGTTCCAATCATAACACTACAATGTCTGCAGTGTATACTGCCACAATGTCTGCAGTGTGGCAGTTTATAGTGATATCAAGAACTGGTGCATCATGCCAGAGACATATAGCATCATGTCCCAACCAGTCACATTATCCTGACACCAGGTCGACCAGTCCTAACCTTAACCTCTTAAAGCTGAGTGGCTAGTGAGGCAGCTGTTAGTACCATTGTTAATTAGTCTTTGGTATGACTCGGCCTGGGTTTTGAACCCACAACTTCCTGAATCCATGGCAGACATTCTAACCACTTTGGAAACTGGAGCTGTGCAATAGGCAAAAAATTACAGGCTCAGACTTATCAGTGTATTTTAGCCTGAGGCTAGTACATATCTTTTTGAACTAGTCGTTTTCGTAATGTCATTTGGCTAGTAAAGTTTTGCTTATGTGTGGATTGACTACTCAAACTTTAGTATGAGTACATGTAAATATTTTGATCTACTTGACCTTCTGTCCACAAAGAAACAATTTATGTTAAATTATAGGCCTGTGTTCAAAAGCATTGGGATTTTATATGGGGAGTCATGGCAGTTACTGTGGTTTCTACTGCCTCCCTATAAGCTAAAATGTGCTCCATTTTGAATTTAATGCAACAGTCAGTCACTGCACCCTTCTAGCTCACCTATCAATAACCTGTCATCCATACATCAATATTTTCTTGTTATCACTCTGAACACCATGTTTATCATACAATTCTAATATAAATTTGGAATAATGGCTTTTGCAATCAGTGGCACATGAAAATTTGAATATGAGCAGTTTAAATATGATGAGTATGAATTTTAGCTTTTTTAATATGAGTATGAATATGATGAGTATGAAAATTAGTGGTTTAAATATGATGAGTATGAATATGAGGAGTTTGAAAATGATGAGTATGAAAATTAGGAGTTTGAAAATGATGAGTATGAATAGAAGGAGTATGATTATGAGGAGTTTTGAATATGAGGAATATGAATAGGAGTAGTTTGAAAATGATGAGTATGAATATGAGGAGTTTGAAAATGATGAGTATGAAAATAGGGAGTTTGAAAATGATGAGTATGAAAATAGGGAGTTTGAAAATGATGAGTATGAATAGAAGGAATTTGAATATGAGGAATATGAATAGGAGTAGTTTGAAAATGAGGAGTATGAATTGAAGGAGTTTGAATATGATAAGTATGAATATGAGCAGTTTGAAAATGATGAGCATGAAATTGAACTTGCATCTGATTGGCTTTTCTTGTCAACAACCCAGCAACCATATTTCAAATCATTTTTTGATCAGACTTGTTAAATTGTCTTACACTATCAAAATGTTGGATAAGTTTGATTGTGAGCAAGATCTGCATCTGCTAATGAAGTATTTGATTGGCTAGGCTTGTTACTGAGACCGAATTCCAGTCAGATTTTGCTCTACCTTGGTAAATAAGTTATATTATCATTGAATTAAAAAAGTGAGATCTGCAGATAATATAATGAGATACCCTGTATCTGATAGGCTGAACTTGTTTGCTCATTTGTCTGGAGACTATATTTGTCATTGAGTTTCAGTAAAACTTGGTAAATGTGTTTATATTATCAACATATTGGATGATTTCAGTTATGTGCAAGAGACTATGAATATTAATTATGCCTATTTCTGTTGAGAGAATTGTTATCATAATTAGTAAAATTGATTAAGTCAACATGCTATGAAGTTTGGAGATTGTTTAGAAGGTTGTTTTCTTAAAGTGCTACATAAGTTTGCTTTGTGACATGGTTGAATGACAAGTTAATATATAATCAAGGTGAGCAGTATCAGGCCCACTTGGGTCTCTTGTTTCATTTTGTTCTGTAGTTCACAGTGTGTGTAAGTGCTTACTGTGGCGTTGAACCTGGATATTACAAGCCAGTGTTGACTGGACCACTGAACCATATTAATGGTATGTTCATATTGTGCTACATAAGGCTGCATATTGAAATGGTTAATTGTTAAGTTAATTATGTAAGCCAGGTTAGCCATATCAGGCCCACTTCTTTCTCTTGTTTCATTTTGTTCTTTACTTTTACATTGCTAGCCCAAAGTGATTGTCAGTGCTAACTGTGGAGTTGAGCCAGGAAGGGTTGTCAGTTACAAGCCAATGTTAGATGGAGCACTGAGCCAGATCAGCTTTAAGCCAAAAGCATGTGTCATCTACAACAGACCAGGGGTAAGGAACTCCAGTTATTTATCTTGACACTTGAAATTTCTTTTCATTGACATTTCCCAAACATTGATTTTTCCTAGTCATGACTATATGATATGATCCAATGTCTGTTTATGAAAAAAACAAGCCAGACATTGATCATACAGTACAGTATTCCAATCATTATGTCAAGTATCCATCTTTAAAAAAAACCATTAACTACAAATAAATGTAGCACATTGATTCCATTGTATGATGTCACCAGTTAACTGTGCTGCTAATTGACAGGTACTAGTCAGCTCTGTCATGTATAAACTAATTAGCTATTGAAATTATCGTGCTACTTCAGTTCAATTAAGTTATACTTAAGAATAAGGAATGCTTGTAAGTACAGCACATCCATTCATTTATTTATTAATTACCTTCTATCAATCTGATGTCATTCTAGCTTTATGCATGCTTGCAGTAAATTATTCTCTTAGTATTACTATGTATTGCTTGTCCAAAAGGAAAATGTGAGCAGGATGTACCTACTGTAAGTACTCACTTATAAGTCGAGTTCAAATACAAACTGCAAAGACCCACATCTGATCTGATGTTGCATTATGTGCCAGCAATTCTGGATCTATGCAGTTTGCTATGAGTAATTAGTAGAAAAGACAACAAAAACCCTGATCTGCTGATATATTATATGAGGCAGATCAGGGTCTGTGTTGTTTGCAGGTGAACTGTACTTATAAGCAAGTACATATGATAATGAAAATAATTATCAGATTAAAATAATGGACATTATCTTTCCAAAACATGGCAAAATGAGCTCTCTTAAATCCAAGATGATAATAAATACACTCATGTTATATATCCTTTGTCAAAATATATATGCAGTATTAGTAAATTTCTGAAAATCTGGAGTACAAGAGCACATCTCACATACTGATCACATGCAGGCTTTCATGTGTAATCACTTTACTGGTAGGAAAAGTTCTGAAAAAAGCAGATGAAGCCATGACTGCACTAGTCAGGAATGTTGTCTACACAGAAAAAGAAAATTTGCCAGTTGTCTGATTTCAGTTTAAAAGGTCCAAAGAAAATGACACAGCAGCTGAATTTATCTCCATGATAACTGAATTGGGGGAAGATATTCTCTCAGAATTGAAAGACAGTCTACCTGTTGGGATGGTGTTGGATAGTCTAACTGGCAAGATAACGTTTGACTGTCTAGTTGTCAAGATAATGTTTGACTGCCTAGCTGTCTGGATAATGTTTGACAGTTTAGTTGTTCAGATAATGTTTGACTGTCCAGTTGTCAGGATAATGTTTGACTGTCTAGCTGTCAGGATAATGTTTGACTGTCTAGTTTTCGGGATAATGTTTGACTGTCTAGCTGTCAGGATAATGTTTGACTGCCTAGCTGTCAGGATAATGTTTGACAGTTTAGTTGTTCAGATAATATTTGACTGTCCAGCTGTTAGGATAATGTTTGACTGTCTAGCTGTCAGGAGAATGTTTGACTGTCCAGCTGTTAGGATAATGGTTTGACTGTTTAGTTGTCAAGAAAATGTTTGTTGGTCTAGTTGTCAGTATAATGTTTGACTGCCTAGCTGTCAGGATAATGTTTGACAATTTATTTGTTCAGATAATGTTTGACTGTCTAGTTGTCAGGATAATGTTTTACTGTTTAGCTGTCAGGATAATGTTTGACTGTCTAGCTGTCAGGATAATGTTTGACAGTTTAGTTGTCAAGAAAATGTTTGTTGGTAAAGTTGTCAAGATAATGTTTCACTGTCTATCTGTCAGAATAATGTTTGATTATCTTGCTGTCAGGATAATGGTTGACAGTTTAGTTGTCAAGATAATGTTTGTTGGTCTAGTTGTCAGGATAATGTTTGACTGCCTAGCTATCAGGATAATGTTTGACAGTTTAGTTGTTCATATAATGTTTGACTGTCTAGTTGTCAAGATAAAATTTGACTGTCTAGCTGTCAGGATAATGTTTGACAGTTTAGTTGTAAAGATAATGTTTGTTGGTCTAGTTGTCAGGATAATGTTTCACTGTCTAGCTGTCAGGATAATGTTTCACTGTCTAGCTGTCAGGATAATGTTTGACAGTTCATCTGTCAGGATATTGATGGACAAGTCTACAGATTTATCCAACAGATTTAATATAGTGTATCATTCTTGAAGGAAGGTGAACTGAATATTTTTTTAAGAAAATTGATAAACCTTACATCTGCTGATGTATCAAGCATAACCTTGCATTTATTGGTGTTCATGTACTTGGATTCAAGCAGGATTTCTGTGCAAAAAATGTATAGTGTAAACTCTGACCGCTTCTGTTATGATAATGAAACATGGAGGTTTTGCCAACTATCTCAAAATCCAATTACCATATATGATTGAGATGCATTGTGTTACCTTGTCTTTGTATGTGTGGATGCAGCAAAAACCATACCAGCTTTGACAGAATATACTTCAATAAATCATAAACTCAATCATTAGCATAGAGATTGTTGCTGGTAATCATAGATGAATCAGAGTTGCCACTTTCACAAGTTCACCACATGATGACTGCTGCATATAATGCTGATCTTAGTGATAAGTTTGCTAGAGGCAGAATCTGATTCAGATATTATGGCAAGCTCCCAGTTGGATGTAATTTTGCTGTACAAGTTTCTTTTCTTGCCCTTTCTTGGGTGAGATTTTTTTAAATACATTTGTATACATTTATAATTTTTTTCTTACATTTGCCAAAATGTAGCATACATTAAGTTATAATGTTGTCTATCTATTACCTTTTTCTTTTCTGCACAGTAACTTTACTTTTCTGCCATCTGCATTTACCCAAAAGTATGGATGGCTGGCACTTGAAATGAGGAAGAACTCTGTTCATTTCAAGGTCAAATTTCAAACATCAAGGTCACTGTGACTGACAGAAGAAATATGAGTGTCCACCATCTGCAGTTACCAAACTTTGTGGATGATTTGCATTTAAGAAAGAAAAAAATGTTTTCAAAATTAGACTTGAAAGGTTAAAGTTCATTTTTACTCAGACTGAAAGAAGAAACATGGTTTTTACAAAATTATTTGAGTTCTCCATCATCTAGAGTTACCAGATTGTGAATAGCCTGCACTTGGGTAAAGAAGAACCCAACTGATTTTAGAGTTAAAAGATCAAAGGTTAGTTCAGGAGCTCAAACCTGACCAATTTGTTTATGACCTGCACTTATGGTAGGAAAGATGCCTTTCGATTTGGAAGTCACAATACAAGTCACTGTAATGAAAGAAAAAAATGGTCTTCACAGAAAAACAGAGCCAAGCATTGTTGATGGCCAATTTCAAATGCATAGTGTAAAAGTTTGTTTGCAACAGAATGTGATTTAAAAAAGATTGATAACTGGATATTGACACACTTGACCATTTAAAGTTTTCCCATTGTTGAATGGATCTCAGACAAGTGGGCATTTGCTAATTATGCCAGAATCTCATTAAGAGAAAACATGTTGATGATAATTCATTTATTTTAAATGATTGTCATAAAAGATTTTTTAATGTTACTTCTCTAAAATGAAAGTGATTTTTATTAAGATTCCAAATTTTGTATGTTTTTCTTGCTTTATATGCAATTGTTACTCAATTTATGTTAGCCTGCTCTAGAAATCCCACCCACTCTTATACAGCCATTATAATATGGATTAATGTAACAGTTCAATTTAAGTTGATGAATGCCATAGGTAAAGAGTGGTTTTCTCTGTAATTAAATTGGTATTTGACTAGGCACTAATGCCAGCAAAATGAATGAGATCATCCTAAATAAAAGACTTCCTAATAATATTAATATATCCTCATTCTTTCTGTTTTATTGTTGAAACAGAAGAATCTATAAATTATAATGAAATATTTGTGGTTTTAATTCATGAAAATGTTAGCAGTTAGAGGTCTTTTCTCTTTCTTTCATCCACTGAATAATCATGCCTCTATGTTACATAGAAGTTTGTACTAACAGCTGCCTTGCTTGGCACTCAGCATTAAGAGGTTAGTGTTAGGACTGGTCAGCCTGGTGTCAGGATAATGTGAATGGGTGGGACACCCTGCTACATGTCTGTGGCATGATGCCCCAGTGCTAGACATCACTATAAACTGCCTCACAGCAGACATCATAGTGCTATGACTGAATTTTTTTTTTAAAGCTCCATTAAAAATCCTAATCACATACATAGAAGTTAAAGGACTTGAAGTCTAACTTTATACTTGATTACCTCCCTTGGACATTGTAAGATCATAATTTTGTGAAGCCATTTCAAGTGTTACGGGCTGTTGCTGTTTTAACAATAGTATCCAGTATATGAAAAGATTAACTTGAGAGTTTATTAGCTCTACTAATCATAGACTAGAAGAGTATATAGGATAAGTTTATTTTTCATTGTTCGGTTATCCATTAGCACAAATTTGTTATTGCTATTACCCTAAAATTAATTGAAGGATTGCCATGAAACTATATTCATCCCATGGTTTAGTTGGTCTTAATTGAAAATGGTACCAATCAGACATCCAATATGGCTACCACAGTGTGAATCTTGAAAATGTTATTGCTACTGGTCCTCATTGGAAAGTCATATCAACGTGACGTTAAAGACTTATTATTTGTCATAATTGAAAATGGTACCAATCTGATGTTCAGTGTGACCACCATCGCGGCCTTGTTGAAAATCTTGTTATTGCTACTCGTTTTGAATGGATTATCACTAGGAGCCTTTATATGATTTGTAGTTCATCCTGAATTGTTGCAGGGCTTAACGTCATGTATCAGCACAAAATAGACTATACATGGCTGCCAGTTTATAAATGGTGGAGGAAGGACCCATGAGAAGCTACCAGCAAGCTTTCCCACATAACTACATTGGTACAGCCTGAGACTCGAACCCACGCAAACAGAGGTGAGTTGTTGTTGTAGGGTTTGACGCCATTTCTCAGCACACGATAGGCTATACATGGCGGCCAGTATTATTGGTGGAGGAAGAACCCGTGAAAACCCCTGGAAAGAATCACTGACCCACGAGAAGCTACTGGCAAGCTTTCTCACATAACTCCATTAGCTGAATTTTAGACTCGAACCCACTCAGACAGAGGTGAGATGGCAGTGATCTGTAACAGAGAGCACTTTAGACCACTTGGCCACTTGGGGCCCCACCAAACAGAGTTGAGATAGTAGTGATCCATAATGGTGACTGCTTTAGACAACTCGGTCACTCGATGCCTCTTTGTAATGAATAAACATGGTGCTGGTCTGATGACCATGTATTGCCACTGTGGCACCCATTTTGAAAATCTTGTTATCTCTACTCTTTCTGAATGGATAGTCATATTGACATGGAGTTTTCACTGACAGATTTTCACCAAAAACCAACAAAAAATTTTTTATTTTAAATATGCCTAATTTTCTGATTTCACATTAAATAATCATGCTAAACGGTAGTGATTTACAGTATTCTGCTATGTAATTTTTAATAAAGAACGAGTCTACTCATTTTCGATCATTTATATCCACAGTTTGAGATCGCCGCTTTGAAAAGGGGTCTTGATTATGACTATAACCTGGAGATGTCAGATTCTAAGATGACAGAATGTGTTCCAGTATCTGCCACAGACCCCGTCTACATCCTGTATACTTCTGGAACCACAGGTCAACCCAAGGTTAGAGAGTAGATAAAATATGTTTTGGCATTCATCTTCTTTTCATCTTATTCTGATTGTTTCAACAAGCTTTGTATAAATCTTGCACTATGAGTTGCAATCTAATAAGATATTTTAAGAAAGAGACATCTATAATCATATGCAAAACTTTGAATAGGTGAAAGGAAGTCTTTTGATGATACAGTACAGTTCATGTGTATTTTCCGAACCCCACATTTCGGTGGGGGACCTAATTGCTCCACTTTCGCAATAAAATACTTACAAATCATCTCTGCGCCTTAGTTGGCACTCCAGTGGTATCTTGACCATGGAGCAGCTAATCAGCATTACTGATTGATATTTGAACAACCAATAAATGAAGACCCACCCATGGAAAGCCCAATATATGTCATGAGTGATTGATAACCAAATACCATTTCAGAAAATCAGTGTCTTTATTTTGATCATATATATGGACAATATAAATTAATTTTAAAAGTCTTGTGTATTTTATATATTGAAAATCATACATATGGACTTGACGATAGGCCCACCTTGTTGAGCTTTTCTTGATTAATTTAATTTATTAAAAATGAATAGTAATCCACTGAAGTATGGATAGTTAAAGTTCAGATATTTAAAAAAAGCAACAGCAAAATAGAAAACACTGAATTTACACTTAAAATGCAAACCACTTGACTGTTTTGTCCTTAATCAGTAATGGCCCAGCTATGAGACTGAATATACGAGTACACAACTATCAACTAGTTCAATTCTGAATGCATGTGAACTGTAAAGGACTGGTCATTTACCTTAATAGGGCTAAATTATTATTTCTGACTGGCCATTTAACTTTATAGGGCTAAATTATTATTTCTGACTGGTCATTTAACTTTATAGGGCTAAATTATTATTTCTGACTGGTCATTTAACTTTATAGGGCTAAATTATTATTTCTGACTGGTCATTTAACTTTATAGGGCTAAATTATTATTTCTGACTGGTCATTTAACTTTATAGGGCTAAATTATTATTTCTGACTGGTCATTTAACTTTATAGGGCTAAATTATTATTTCTGACTGGTCATTTAACTTTATAGGTCTAAATTATTATTTCTGACTGGTCATTTACCTTAATAGGGCTAAATTTCTGACTGGTCATTTAACTTTATAGGGCTAAATTATTATTTCTGACTGGTCATTTAACTTTATAGGGCAAAATTATTATTTCTGACTGGTCATTTAACTTTATAGGGCTAAATTATTATTTCTGACTGGTATTTTTTTGTTATTTCATTTATTACAACATAAGTTTGTTTCAAGTAAAGGAAAAAATGGCTTATTCACTACTTAGTGTCCGTTTTTTAAACCACAAGTCATAATAAGACAATAGTTTTCAAGTATTCCCACATTAAAATTGTAATGGTCTCCCTAATAAAGACTTAGCTTCAGCAGATGTGCAGCAAAGATCAAGGCAGTGACCATTGTAAACACTGTTATAAAATGTTAGCATCAGGAGATCAAGGCAGTAACCATGGTGTAAACACTTATAAAATGTTAACATCAGAAGATCAAGGCAGTGACCATTGTAAACACTGTCATAAATGTTAACATCAGAAGATCAAGGCAGTGACCATTGTAAACACTTATAAAATGTTAGCATCAGAAGATCAAGGCAGTAACCATGGTGTAAACACTGTTATAGAATGTTAACATCAGAAGATCAAGGCAGTGACCATTGTAAACACTGTTATAAAATGTTAACATCAGAAGATCAAGGCAGTGACCATTGTAAACACTGTTATAGAATGTTAACATCAGAAGATCAAGGCAGTGACCATTGTAAACACTGTTATAATATGTTAGCATCAGAAGATCAAGGCAGTAACCATGGTGTAAACACTGTTATAAAATGTTAACATCAGAAGATCAAGGCAGTGACCATTGTAAACACTGTTATAAAATGTTAACATCAGAAGATCAAGGCAGTGACCATTGTAAACACTGTTATAAAATGTTAATATCAGAAGATGAAGGCAGTGACCATTGTAAACAGTCATAAAATGTTAACATCAGAAGATCAAGGCAGTGACCATTGTAAACACTGTTATAAAATGTTAGCATCAGAAGATCAAGGCAGTAACCATTGTAAACACTGTTATAATATGTTAGCATCAGAAGATCAAGGCAGTGACCATTGTAAACACTGTTATAATATGTTAGCATCAGAAGATCAAGGCAGTAACCATGGTGTAAACACTGTTATAAAATGTTAACATCAGAAGATCAAGGCAGTGACCATTGTAAACACTGTTATAAAATGTTAGCATCAGAAGATCAAGGCAGTAACCATTGTAAACACTGTTATAAAATGTTAACATCAGAAGATCAAGGCAGTAACCATTGTAAACACTGTTATAAAATGTTAACATCAGAAGATCAAGGCAGTAACCATGGTGTAAACACTGTTATAAAATGTTAGCATCAGAAGATCAAGGCAGTGACCATTGTAAACACTGTTATAAAATGTTAGCATCAGAAGATCAAGGCAGTAACCATTGTAAACACTGTTATAAAATGTTAACATCAGAAGATCAAGGCAGTGACCATTGTAAACACTGTTATAAAATGTTAGCATCAGAAGATCAAGGCAGTAACCATGGTGTAAACACTGTTATAAAATGTTTACATCAGAAGATCAAGGCAGTGACCATTGTAAACACTGTTATAAAATGTTAGCATCAGAAGATCAAGGCAGTAACCATTGTAAACACTGTTATAAAATGTTAACATCAGAAGATCAAGGCAGTGACCATTGTAAACACTGTCATAAATGTTAACATTA
The DNA here is from genome assembly GCA_029339505.1 of Unio delphinus. Lineage (NCBI taxonomy): Eukaryota > Metazoa > Mollusca > Bivalvia > Unionida > Unionidae > Unio > Unio delphinus. Next base: position 8,604,574 of record JAQISU010000071.1, read on the forward strand.
GAAGATCAAGGCAGTGACCATTGTAAACACTGTTATAAAATGTTAACATCAGAAGATCAAGGCAGTAACCATTGTAAACACTGTTATAAAATGTTAGCATCAGAAGATCAAGGCAGTGACCATTGTAAACACTGTTATAAAATGTTAACATCAGAAGATCAAGGCAGTAACCATTGTAAACACTGTTATAAAATGTTAGCATCAGAAGATCAAGGCAGTGACCATTGTAAACACTGTTATAAAATGTTAACATCAGAAGATCAAGGCAGTAACCATTGTAAACACTGTTATAAAATGTTAGCATCAGAAGATCAAGGCAGTGACCATTGTAAACACTGTTATAAAATGTTAACATCAGAAGATCAAGGCAGTGACCATTGTAAACACTGTCATAAATGTTAACATCAGAAGATCAAGGCAGTGACCATTGTAAACACTGTTATAAAATGTTAACATCAGAAGATCAAGGCAGTGACCATTGTAAACACTGTTATAAAATGTTAGCATCAGAAGATCAAGGCAGTGACCATTGTAAACACTGTTATAAAATGTTAACATCAGAAGATCAAGGCAGTGACCATTGTAAACACTGTCATAAAATGTCCACTTTAGAAGATGTCTACTTCATCTGGGAAAAGGTGTGTTTCTACCGCAAGACTGGCTTGGCATGTGGCCATTTATACATACAGCTCAGATTATGGTCCATTCATTAACAATGGAAGTTTTACATTGGAATAGTTGATTAATGATGACTATCCATAAAATGACCCACATGTCATGCATGATTTCAGACACCATTTCAAGAATCAATCATTCAAATACACTGGGACAATAAAAAAAAGTTAAGTTAAAAAAAGTCTTTATATTCTGTATATTTAGAGAAAGAGGATTGAATTCTTTTGCAATACATTTACACTTTATTCAAAGAAATCTGAACATACTTACACATTGACTTGATGTAAACCATGCTGTGTTGTTCTTATCTTGAACAATGTCAATTTGTCTTGCTGTTTAAACACAAAAATACATCCTCCAGGTGTAGACAGTAAAATTCCAGTTGATAGCCATTTTGTTTTAAACAACAAGATCAAATTAGGATCTTTCAAATCACATAATGACCCAGTTACAAGGCTGAATATACATTCTTGTTCAGTTTTAACTTCTTAATTTTAAGAGTGATACATTGATGCATCAGTACTTTTGCTTGAACAATACACATATCGATACAAGAGAGGGTGAATCGATACAAAACGATACTTACCATATATAAGTTATTTTAGTCTTAAGCAGTTATGCATAATTATTATCAGTTATCTGAAACAGCATTTGCAGTCCTAGGTGCTCATTTTTATTAGTGAAAATGAAAAAGACTTGAAAATATTCACTTGCAGTCTGCAAATTCAAACAAAGTGACATGGTTTGTAATCTGCTTCCATCCCCAATTCCATGCTAATTATCTTAACCCAGCATGTTCAGCTTAAAGGATACATTCCAAATCTATTCAATATTCATAATGAATTTAATGAAGTACTTTACTCATCATTTAGTAACCACTTTTACTCAAAGTTTCTATGTTGAATTTGATCTTGTCTGCATTGGTCGATTTGAAAGCTATACTACTGGAGTGTTACAAGTTATACTCTCATATTGGTGGTTACTTGTTCTGGTTGAGGTTAAATAATAATTACCAATCAGGAATCAGTGTGGCTTATTCCCTGCATGGCAGACAGGAAGTACTAGCAAAGCAACAGAGAAACTTTGCTCCAAATTCAGTGATATATAAAGTATTTAAAACAGAGATGCTGTCAGGGTGTGTGATTGCGTGAATCAGGCAAAATATATATGAACTCTGCAAATTAGTTGAGATTCCTGCATATGAAAATGTGCTTGGAGAAATATCATCATCATCATCAGTCTATTGACCTAGTGTAGTCATTGATGCTGAACATCTGGATGACCTCTGACCTTTGAAGCTCTTAAGCGAGGGAAGATCAGGTTTGGTTGTAATGGCAATTTATCTGTTGATTCATGTATATTCTGAAAAAGGAATGCATATAGATGAGCCTAGACTGTATCTTTTTCCTTTGTTTGCATTAACAAGCACTGAGATAAGGGTATCATGTTTCCAATGTCTGCAATAACAAACACTGAGACATGGGCATCACTTTTCCGATGTCTGCAATAACAAACACGGAGATAAGGGTATCACATTTCCAATGTCTGCGATAACAAACACTGAGATATGGACATCACTTTTCCACTTTAGCAGCATTTGTAGGACAGCATTTTCTTGATCAAGGCTAAATTTCTGTCAGTGATCAGGTCATTTTAACACTGAAAATTAAGGAGGAAAATTTGAAAAAAGGTGTACATTTTTCTAAATATAGGAGATGTTTTATTTAAACAAGAATGATAGGGCTTGCAAAATGATACCTTATATTTATATTTTTTGCGTACTGTTGATTTTATGTCATGGAGTTTTACAAATTAGCACAAATACATTGTGCATGATGAAATGAACACTGAGTTTATACAGAGGTTACATTAATGTTCCGTTTACAGGCAAGACATAATTCTCTATGACCTCATTTTTGTAGGCTGTAGTGCGGCCAAGTGGTGGACATGCAGTGGTCTTGAAGTGGTCCATGTGGAATATCTATGGCATGAAGCCACAGGAGGTTGTAAAATATAAAATGTGAACGCACTTTTATTCATGTGGTACCAGTTTTCATTAAATTTGTGGTTGCCATAATCTGCAGATAAAAATCCAATAAATATTAATCAATCTGTGAAGAAAATAGGATCCAACCACATTGACAAATTAGGCATTGATGAAAATATTGTTTGAATACATAGATTAAACCTTTGCATGGATTTCTATCTTCATTATCTATAAATTGTAAACTCTTAATTTTATACTTTTATAATTGCTGTAAATTAGAATACTGAATAGTGGGAGGTTATGGGTTCCAACCCAGGCCAAGTCATACCAAAGTCATTAAAAATGGTAATAACAGCTGCCTCACTAGCCGCTCAGCTTAAAGAGGTTAGTGTTAGGACTGGTTGGCCTGGTGTCAGGATAATGTGACTGGGTTGGACATCATACTACATGCCTGTGGCATTATGCCCCAGTGCTAAACATCACTATAAACTGCATCACTGCAGACATCGTAGCGATATGACTGAAACATTGTTCAGGCTACATTAAAAATCCAAATCACGTGTGCATCACATTCTAATTTGAGTGCCCTTTTAAGACCCTTCCAAATTAGGAATTACCTGTATTTATGTAAATTTTATAGTGTTTCAGTTCAGTTCAACAGACATTTTGTTCTCAGCACATTACCTAATCAACTTCCAATTAAGACATTATTATCTGGCAATCCTATGTACTCTGATGAAATTAAAACAGGTCTTTATGGCAGTGCAAACCTTCATAAAATTATCAAAACATTTTTCTAATTAATACACAGATCACAACTACACATGTATTCAATCTTTCTTGCTCGTATATATGATATAAGAAATAATTATTTATATTTGAATAGGTGATATATATATATATATATATATATATATATCTGTATTTGTATATATTTATATATGTATATATTTGTAAATGTATATATATATATATATATATATATATATATATATATATATATATATCTGTATTTGTATATATTTATATATGTATATATTTGTAAATGTATATATTTATATTTGTATTTGTATATATTTATATTTGTGTATATATATATATATATATATATATATATATATATATATATATATATATATATATATATATATTGACTTATCTATTTTGGGGCAGTACACAATTATTGTTTATTGAACTCTCTCTTTAATGGGTGGGGGGCAGGTTTTAACAATCTGCCAGCATTCTGCTGAGTTCCCAGATATTGTATTCTTATAAATGATATGTGAGATGTTTAAATCCCCCAGAATATATAATGGCAGAACTTATAATGCCAATAGAGCTGTTATCATGGCCCAGCTGGACCAGGGGCCCTGAATGGCCAAGTGGTCTAAAGTGCTCACCATTACGGATCACTGCCATCTCACCTCTATCTGCATGGGTTGGAGTCTCTGGTTCGGCCAATGTGGGTATGTGAGAAAGCTTGCCAGTAGCTTCTCATGGGTCAGTGGTTCTTTTCGGGGTTTTCATGGGTTCTTCCACCACTATTGATATTGGTTGCCATGTATAGTCTATCTTGTGCTGAAAAATGGTGTTAAACCCTACAAAAACAGCAACAACAACCAGCTGGACCAGTAATGCAGTAATGTATATTTTATCATTGAAGGCAAAATGTGACTCAAGCAGCCTTCTTGCAAAAAATGTTGTCTTGTCAGTGTTGCCCTTTCTTGGACCAGGGGCCTGGTCTTGTGGTATAACAGTGCAGAGAGACCTTGCTGCAACAATCTAGAAAAACATATTTGTTCATGAAAATAGTGGGCAGGCTACTTTACAACACATGCCACCAGGATCATACTTCAGGTCTTTTAAAGACCCAAACTCATTCAACCATCACCTAAAGTCAACAAAGATACATCTTGGATGATATCCCCAATGCTGGTCAGGATGGAGACCTTATGGGTGTAAACCACATGGTGAACATCCCCCATTTCTAGCAAGACATAAAATTCTTTTTTACATGCTTGCTGCATATAAAATTCTTTGTAAATTGGGACAAGCCCATATAATTCCTTTCCATTTCTCCATTCATCTGTGTATGGGTTTGAAACTCCCTTGTCTTTTAGTTTGTTTCCACCTAGACTGTCCCATGGGGATCATCCTCATGGCGGTTCCCACCGCTTTGTGGAGAGTTGAATGTTATCAAAGGAATTTTTTGCCTCATGGGTTTTTCATTGTAGCTGAGAACGCCTTAAACTTATTGCTGCAAGTTCACAAGAGCCTCACGGATCATCTTTCAATAATACTGATAGCCAAATTTTTGCTTACCAGATCCAATGATGAAAGTTTTAGACTGTATGAGGTCATATCTCATAAAATGGGAGGACTTTCATGGTGGGCATTTCTTTGTAGGATCAACGGCAAAAAATGATGATGATCTGTGCAGAACAGCAGGACTGGTTGATGTGCCCACTTCATGCCCTCCTTTCCTATTGAATGGTAGTTTAAACTCTTTAAAGGAGCACCATGCATATGAGTCTATTGGAAAGAAGACCATCATGCATGCCTTTTGATTGCAGTAGGTGATTTTTAAAAATTTAAAATGGGCACTCATTTTCTTCCCATAAGCTAGACTGTCATCAGCTACTTAGGGAGGCAAGGATAAACTAATTCTGCAGAACAGATCAACCAGTCTGACACATCCAGGTAGGCTTTAGGTTTAGTAGACTAACAGTCCAAATGGTCCTTTCACCCATTAGCCTTTGGTTGAGATCTCCTTCTGATGAATTGGAACACCAAGCTCCTGACTTTTTGTCAGTCATGGATTTGAAGGCCTGTTCAGCCAACGCCATTTCTCCCAATAAGAATGGTATAGCATCAAGGTCATGCATGATACACTAAAGTGGATGGCATTAAAAGAAATGTAGAAAGATCTAGCACTACAATGATACCAAATAATCTGGACATTTTAGTTGCACTACAAAATACAGAGGTAAAAACCTAATTTTTTGGACCAGTTTTATTTCACCCAAAATTTGCCCATGGTCTGAATCTGATTTTGTGTCCAGATTTTTAATTTGTGGCCTCGGATCTATGGTAGACTGGTCTGAAGCACACACAGACCGGTGAACCTGTGCAAAAAGTTGGATAAGGTGGACATTATGAATAAAGAGTCTTCTCCATACAAAAATTATAGGTCCGTTAAGCCAAGAAAAAAAAAAAAAACGAACTCCAAATATTCACCTTCTGCTCATGTGCCAGCAAACTAACCAATGAAACACATTTTGTTTATCACAACTAGGCATTGGTCTAATGGAATATTGCAAGGAAGTCGATGTATTAGGATTATTCAGAAATAGTCCCCAAAATATGTTGAATACTCGCATTTCATGTGAAAACAGCAAAAACCTCCAGGGGTAAATGTGTTAAATGTACATATTTGTCCAAGTAAAAATGTGAAGTGAAACTATGGCTCAGATTTGGATGATATGTTTTCTGATAATAGAGATGACACTAGTGATAAAGATGAAGATGATAATAATGATACTAATAATGGTAATGTTTATAATAATGATAACATACCTGTTTGAGACTGCAGAATCTGTTGAATAAATGTTTGCTTTATATTTTCAGGTATGGTGGGCAGCCTCTGATTTGGGCTGGGTTGTAGGACACTCCTACATTTGCTATGGCCCTCTGTTGAATGGCAACACCACTGTCCTCTTTGAGGTAATTACCTGAAGCCTACACCAGAGCCAAGATAACAGTATACATATATTTGCATATGATTTTATATAGAGGATAGTTATATCTTTGTTAGTCATCCACCCCATACAAAGTGATATAAAATATTATGTTAAAAATTGAATGCAAAATGATGTGAATGTTACCAAAACATTTGTGACGACCCATTCATGTCGTGCACCAATGTGTGTGTTTGTCATGAGGGAGCAAGTGATCGATGTGCATGATTCCCATGCTTCACGAGTATTAAAATCACATCCCCACCATACTAACAAAAAGCTTCTGAGATTCCTACTCTAGTTATTGAGACGGACAATACCTCGAGCTGTATGAGTCGTGAAGATGAAGAGCACTTGGCTTTCACGCAAGTGAAAGACCAGGGATTGAATATAATTTGGAAAAGTTATACGCTTTGAGTCTGGTTTATTTCGTACCATTTCATCTCGCAATAAATCCCACAATCGACAAGCGAGTGTTATCATTTCAACTTTAAATGAGACCGAGCTCACACAAATACTAGGTCACCATAAAAAACTTAATAGGGATACTTTAAGTTATTGTCAAAATAATTTGGTGATGTAATGAAAGTTTTGGAACACTTTTACTCTGTGGCATAGTTTGTGTTCAACTGGCAGGAATGATTTATGATATAATGACCTTTATTCCCATATCAACAAGATGTTTGCTGAAAATGTCTATGGTTGATTAACTCATTCGGCCCCGATACTGTCTATGCACGTAATCCAGTTTCTGCATTCAACGGCCGATCCCGTCATCACACGAAGTTTCTCGACTGCATTCAATGGGCGGTACCATTCATACACGGTCCCAATATGTGGTTGAGAGAAAGACTCTGATTGGTTACAAATGGGTCTTTTCCAAGAATCAGGCCCACTTGTAACCAATCAGAAATGAATTTACTTTCGTTTTGGCAAACTTTAATTGTTCGGAAACCAAGGATTACTACTTGAGAGCAGTTTCAATACAGATGTTCTTTTCTTGAAAAATTGTAAAATGATGGTGGAAGCACGAGTGATTTTTGATGGTGGTGAGGGCGAAAATGAGTTTCTCGGGTTTGATCTAAAAAATATTGAGTAAGTAGAGGAAAGATATGTTCAACAGTTGGATAATTTGCAAGATTTCGAATGGGACATTGAAGATTCTTGAGATTGAATCGTCATAAGAGGATGCTGATAGCGAAAATGAAAGTTTCTGCTGATCTAGCAGATTGGAGTGATCATCTTCTGCCTGTCCAAATCAATGATTTTAGTGGAATGAATCCTGAACCTACAACAAACATTGACAAATTGACAAGGAAAAAAGAGAAATCTATCTTTTTTTTCATTTATTATTATTTCCGGAGAAACTGTACATGGACATCGCAAATGAAACCAATCCATATGCCTAAAAATGGATATTGTATTATTGGTATCACCAAAAAAAAACGTGGTATCCAACCAAAAACTGGATGTGAACATTGCCAAGTAAATGTATGTACAAATTGTTACAAACCATATCACATATTAAATTTTCCTGGTTTATTTTAATGGAATTAAGTGCTGATGATGTGATATTCCTAACAATGTTGCACATAATTTTGTAAAAAGTGTATAAATAAATTGTGAAAGTCTTGGACAAATAGAAAGAAAAATACATCACTGTGTAGACAACATCATTTGGATTAATTTATGAAAATTTCATGGATTAATATTGGATACAAGAAGAGAAATTAAAGTAAGTGTGAAGGCATGTGCATGATTTTTACAAAATTTTCCAAACATGTCAGGTAAAACACTCTGGAGCACAAGCAGCTAGACACAGCTTAGTGTGGCTAGGGCACAGTAGCAGTGTTACTGATAAGTTTGTTGGGGCTGAACAAGTTAAACATCTCTGTTTCCTGTTCAGCTAAACATACGGCATGCTGACATTTATTGATTATAACCAGACTCAAGAAGCGCTACCAAAATGTTAGCTACAAGGTGTGCATTATCTTCTTTTTGGTTAATTTTTTTTAAATTTGTCGATCTAAGAATTCAGTAGCAAAAATTGACATTTGAAAAATTAAAAATTCCAATTGAACTTTAAAAATTATTTAGATATGATGTCATATGCACATATTCATGATTTTCAGATTTAACATTTATTGATATCTTGCATTTCTACTACAACAAAGTATTAACTACATAATAAATTGGAATTTCTGCCACAATCTACTCAAAAATTGATTTTGAGATAACATATACATTACATACAGATAATAATGCGAGCACAATGACACCCCTTTTCAAGTCCCCTCGATCAAAGCCATAATGACAGATTCAATCATTCCTGTGTCAGTGATGCAACCCAGGTTGGCTGATCATGGGAATCGTGGGAATCCCACCAGAGAAGCCCCAAGCAGAAATAATGGTATGCACAGTTGGGGTGCCCACCTGTTGCTAGACTTCACTACCATTAGCAACATGTGGGAGCGGCCTCTAAACATGAGTATCCAAGAAATGAAGGTGGCCATCATTGCCTTTCACTTCTGAAAAGATCAGCTCTCTCGTAAAGTGGTTCTGACAATTCTGTGGTGGTAACCTGATTCCTCAAACAGGGAGACCAAATCACCTGTGTTCTTATTTGGTAGTTTCTGCATTGGTGTGACAACCACAATTTCAGCGTATAAATGCACACATTCTTGGCATGGCAGACTCACTGTCTTGGCTGATGCTCTATCCAGGAGATGGCAAGTCCTTCACATGGAATAGTCTCTACATTAATCAGTCTTCACTGAGATTTGATGGTGTCTGATGATTGACCTTATGTTGTTTATCTGGATATTCATAATATGACCAATCTTAATTTCCACGTTATTTTTTTAATATAAAATTAAAAATCTTGAGAAATAAATGCAATTAATTGGCACAATTTATTCTGCAACAAAATCTAAAGCCATTTCCTGATTATATTATCCACTGAATAAAAAGGTACTTAAGAGATAATACTCTTTTTTTAAAAAATAAAAACAAATTGAGATAAATTTGAGTTTAAGTATCAATACTCTGCAATTATTAATGTATAAAGTGTATGCATTTTTGTAAAGAAAAGTCTAGCTGGTCCAAATAAAAAATGATAACTATCTAACATCCAATAGGTCGACCATGGCAGCCATCTTAAAGAAAATCACAACTCTCCTTGAACAGAAATTAAGATTGATATTGGGGTTTAACCAGAAGACTTCTTATGATGGCCAATTTGTTTTTAAATGAAAAATGGTGTCAATCTGATATCCTTTATGGCCACCACAGCAGCCATCTTGAAAATCTTGTTATTTCTACTCTCGAAGGGAAAGTTGTATCTTTAAAATATTGTCTGTATTATCTCAAAGAGTTTGGTTACATCAACATGGGGTTACTTATCATACCATGATTTGTCCTAAATCATTATGGCTATAATGATGAGTCTTTAAAAAAATTTGTTACTACTCCTCATGAAACGATGGTCATTATAACATTGATGTTTTTATCTAAAAGACAATTTTAATGATGTTTGCATTATCCTAAATGAAAATGGCACCAAGCTGACATCAGATATATATACCACATCAGCTAATTTGATAATCTTGTAGTTGCTGAAGAATGTCAGAGATAGTTCCAACACTTGACAGAAGAGAATTAAAGATACAATAATTTTTACATGAAAGAATTTAATACACTGTCTCTTTCTTGTAGGGAAAGCCAGTGGGAACCCCAGATCCTGGAGTGTATTTCAGGATACTGAAGGAACACAATGTGGCAGGGATGTTTTTGGCTCCAACTGCTTTGAGAGCTATCAACAGGGATGTAAGTGTATAGACAAATTTAAGCGACTTATGCTAGTTTTAGATATCTGAGGTTTGCTTCTATACTCTGTTATTTCTAATTTATAGAAGTGTTCCATAAATAATAATGAATTACCATTTTTTCATAGTTTTATAAATATCCTTTAAACACTTGATTTTGCAAATGATGAATTGAACACGTATTTTGTTACCTGCTCTTTATGGCAGTACTACTCATATACCAGAAGAGCTTATGAGATGGCATATTCATTGTTGTCTATCATCTGTCATCAATTGTCCTTCCATCTGTCCATTGGCACAGGTTTGTTATTGCTTCTCCTTCTAAACTACTTGGAAGATTACGATAAAACTTTACTCACACATTCATTCATAGTTGGTCTTAAGTGAAAATTGTGCTATGTTGACTTACAATATTGCTGCCACACTTGCCTTCTTGAAAATCTTTGCTATTGCCATTGATTCTAGATGGATGTTCATTTCAGGTTTCACAAAAAGACTTCTTATGATGTCGGGTTGGTCCTAAATGAAAATGGTGCTTCTCAGAAATTTAATATGGTTGTCAAAATGGCTATCTTTATAATATTGTTGTTACCACTCCTCCTGAATGGATCATCATTTCAAACATGATGTTTCCACTGAAATGATGTTTCTACTGAAAGACTACTTATTATGTGAGACTACTCCGGTGGCCTAGTGGTGAGATCGTCCACCTCGGATGTGGGAGGTCATGAGTTTGATCCATGACTGAGTCATACCAATGACTTAACAAAAAATGGTACTAACAGCTACCTCACTTGGCAATCAGCATTAAGAGATTAGTGTTAGGACTGGTCAGCCTGGTGTCAGAATAATGTGACTGGGAGGGACATCATGCTACATGTCTGCAGCATGATGCCCCAGTGCTGGACATTGCTATAAACTGCCACAATACAGACATCGTAGCAATATGACTGAAAAATTGTTAAAGCTATGTTAAAAATCCAAAAATCACACACGCACATTTATTATGTCCAGTTAGTCTTGAATGAAATGGTGCTGGTATGATGGCCAGTATGGCTACTAAAATATTATTATTGATACTCCTCTTGTTTGAAAAGTCATATCAACATAAATATTTACAGGAAGACATCTTATGGTGTCGGATTGTTTGTAAATGAAATTTGTACTGATTTAACATCCAGTATGGTCACCACTGTATCCTTCTTGAAAATCTTATATTTACATCTCCTGCATGGAAAGTCTTATCAGCATAAGGTTTTCATCACATGACTAATATGACTGCCAAAGTGGCTTATTTGAATCAGGATTTCATCACATGACTAATATGACTGCCAGAGTGGCTTATTTGAATCAGGTTTTCATCACATGACTAATATGACTGCCAAAGTGGCTTATTTGAATCAGGATTTCATCACATGACTAATATGACTTGAAAATGGGTGTGTCACATGTGGAGTCAGAACTGCTGACAGATTTAATATGCAATGTTTGAGGCTGGGTGTGTGTCACATGACCAAATAAGATAATCAGTATCATTAGAAGATAGGATCTAATAATAATCTCTGTGTCCTGAAAGCAAATGATTTTTTTTATATTATTTTTAAAGGATTTAAAGTTACAAAAATGATAGACTTCTTTCTTGTATGGCAGATTATTGTTCATGTTGTTGTTATAGGGTTTAATGCCTTTTTCAGCACAAGATTGGTTATACAAGGTGGCTCGTATTAATAGTGTAGGAAGAAGCTGGGAAAACCCCGGAAAGAACCACAACCCACGAGAAGCTAATGGCAAGCTTTCTCACATACCCACATTAGCTGAGCCCGAGACTTGAACCCACACAGACATAGGTGAGATGGCAGTGATCCACAGCAGTGAGTACTTTAGACCACTCTGCCACTTGGGTCCCCCTTGTAGGGCAGAATTCTTTTCTATAATTAGTGTTATTGACTGTGAATAATAGATTTCTTCTATTTTCTTGTTTTGTATACAGGACCCAGAAGCTTATTATGGGAAAAAATACATGCCTTTGCCAATGTAAGTAAATTATATATCAGTTAACATCAGTAATGGCAATATATAGCCATCTAACAATGTCTTTGTTAATTAATCAAAAATATCTTTTTATCACTCTGTGAAGAACCATACTGAATTTATAATTATTCCTTTTGTAAGGAAATTTAGCTTATTTAATTTTCCTATAAATATTTTGAAAATAGTTTTTTGGGCTAATTAATTTGTTTTCTTATGCTTATAAATTATTTGGACTCCAAGAGATTTTTTTTCTCTGGAAATACTTGTGCTCTTAAATTAATTCTTGGAGAAAGGACAGTTATCAAAATTTACAAAGAATTTAATCTGTTGGATATTATTTTCTGTGATTCAACAAAGAACTGTTGACACATCAGTATGATGCTGACCACAGCATACATAATTGCCTCAGTTTCATTAAAACTTTTTATTACTAGGACATACATCTGTTTTTTAATTCTTGGATTATTCTTGGATTATTTTTAATTTGATTCGTAAAACCATAAGTTCATTTTCTCATTTTTTCTTTTTTTTTCTTGGGAAATAAATTATTTTAAAAAATTTACAAAGCTTGTTGTCTTTACACATTTTTTTTGTTGCGTTTTATAAGAGCATTAACATGACACTTGACATTATAAAAACGTATAGTTGGATAACAGAATCTAAAATTGGTAATGATTGAATACTGAATTGATGAAGGTCTTTAATTTTCCAGAATTTGCTTGCCAAGGCTCACAAAAGTTGAAAATTATTCCACATGTTTCTTGCATTCAATAGTGAATCATTAATCATTTGACATTTTCAATTTTAGTTGTTGCTGTTGTTGTTGTTTTAGGGTTTAATGCCATTTTTCAGCACACAATAGGCTATACATGGCGGCCAGTATTAATGGTGGAGGAAGAACCCAGGAAAACCTCTGGAAAGAACCACCGACCCATGAGAAGCTACTGGCAAGCTTTCTCACATAACTACATTAGCCAAATCTGAGACTTGAACCCACGCAGACAGAGGTAAGATGGCAGTGATCCGTAACATAGAGCGCAATCCACTGCTTCAATATCTAGCCATTTGGTCAGCTTTCATAATTTCTTCATTTAGTCACTTAAATTTTGTTATCACTACTCCAAGACTTCACAGTGGATAGTCATATCAACATTGGATTTTCACTAAAATATTTCTTAAAATGTCTAGTTCATCCCAAATGAAAATCGGGTTAATTCTATGTCTAGTGTGGGCAACACAGTAGCCATCTTGAAAATCTTGTTATTGCTACTCCCCTTGACCAAAAAATAATATTCCATGGGGTTTGTACTAAAAGTTGTGTAGTTGAACCAAAGTGAAACTGGTTTCAATCTGATGTTTAATATTGCCACTGCAGCAGCCGTCTTGAAAATATTGTTTTGCTTCTGAAAGGATGGACATTTCAAGATGTCTGGTCACATCAGTTTTGTACTTTTCTAAAAAAAAAAAAAACTTCTTATGTCTGTATGTTACCAAATACAAATATTGCCAATCGGATATTGAATAATGCCACCATTTCATCCATCTTATCATTAACCAGCAGACTGATTAATGTTGCCTTGTTGGTTCTAATTAAAAAGATTTGACTAACAGTATGTCCACCACAGAAGCTAATTTGAAAATCATGTCAGTGCTGAAGAATATCAAAGTTTGCTACATCGCTCTGCAGTTAAAAGGAAGAAATGGTCTTAACTTACATTCCCAGAAATTCATTTAACCAAGTAGAGCATTAGTCCGTCGCACTCACATCAAGTGACTCCTATATTTCTATCATGAAACTTGATTGGATTGAATTGGATACATTCTAGTTTTATTGTTTGATCCAAATTAGATGTATTTTTTTAATACAAAAGATCGACTTTCTTTTTTGAGAAACAATGTCGATCAATCGATAGATAGATAGATTTGATTGTGGTAGAAGTAAGATGAAAAACAAAATTGCAAGGGTTAATCATTACCGACATGAATTTAATGGGTCTGCAAATTTAAAACAATGTAAATTAGAACACAATAATAAATGCCGATACGCTTGACAAATGTCAATTCACTTTTTGAAAAAATCAGTTAATTTTGTTGTGTTACTCATTGATTTCTCTGCCGTCGAGCTAAATCCTTTCTTGCTTGATTCGATACAAAAGACATAGTCAAAGTGATAAAACAACACAGGTCTCTTTCAATTGGTTATTTTAATGCAACAAACACTTCGCCAAGTTGTTGATCAAAACAAAGCTGGCATGTAATTAGGTTCTCACAGAATTACTCAAGGGTTTTGATGTGAAGGTTGACAGACACTTTTCATGTTTTCATTGAAAATAATATGTTGCAATTATAATGTTTACAATGAAATGGAAATAAAGGATTAGAATGTGATTTTCACAAAGCAAGATATTTAATTGCCATTTATTTCATTCTCTTTTGCCTCCTGTTGGCATGTACCTGATGTTTACATTTGATGGCTATTTCACCAGACTGTTTATTTATAGTGTATTGATGACTATTTATCAACAAATAAACCCTAACATAATATGTGATTTCTTATTTAGAACAGCAGCAGAGAGGGTGAATCAGACAACATTTTTAGACAAGTTTTCACTGAAATCACGCTTAAAATCAATGAAACCAATGACATCAGACCCAAAAGTCAATGACATCAGGTCCCAAATATGTGTGTGAATCATGGATTAGGTCCAAAAAAAAATTATGAAAAAATCAATGAAATTAATGAAATCAAAAACTTTTCAACTATTACATTTTTTGGGAAAAAGGGACTACAGCATCGTTGTCACTCACCCCTAATGCTGCTATGGGTTAACCGAATATTTGATCCAGTCCGATACGATATCGTGTTCCAGACCTTGTCTGGGGGACATGTAAATCACTACGACGAAAATCACTACGATTTCACAAATAGACTAATTTGTAAAACCTCCTCTTGTAAATCAATCAGATTATTAGACTGGTCAGTGAGTTTGAAATTAATTCTGGTTAATGAATTATTATGACATCGCATATAGACTGGATTCACCGGGGACTCAATTAATAAAAACCCTGGAGGAGCTGTTGGTGCAAATGAATACAAAATATATCCCTGCTGAGCTTGATTTGATCGTTCTAAATTTATTTGATAGCTTCCTTCGATCACATCACATACTAAATTGAGCGCAATCACCGTTGAAATATTCACATTGAACGGAGCGATATGCCTGCCACCACCATCTGGGTCATTATTATGGGTCAGGATTTTTATTTCCGGTGATGTTGCTTTTTTCCACGCATCATGAATTATTTTAAAACCAATATCGATGGCATCACTGAGAGATTTTTGTAGTTCTGGTACGTTATATCCTGGTAGTTTGACTGTGGGTATATCCTTGACGGGGATGCCCTTGCCTCCTGCAAAAATTGTTCTTGTTGTAGGATTACTGTCATCTAATATCTCTTGAATAATTTGTGAATTAAATGTTTCCATGTCATTGATGATTTTGTTACATGTTTTTACGACACTGATAAATTCATCTCGGGTAAGAGAGCCGGATTTAAGGGGTATTAACAACAGTGAAAAATCATTATTCATTGCTGTGAAATTTTCAGCGATTTTAAGTTCGTTAACAAAAAGATATTTCCCTCCCTTATCTATAGTGCCAAGAGCAAAAAAGATGCTAGCAATACTGTAATCTCTATAACTCTTTACTGGATTATCAGATTTTATCCTGTCTGTGATATAATCGGTTTTTTGAGGTTCTGGTAAATCAACGGTTTCCTCCCTTGGTGGTAATTCAGGCCATCCTAGTACGGTTCTTATTGAGCTTTGATAGATATCTACGACGTATTCTTCTCAGTTTATTTCAATGGCAGATGATAGTGTTGGTTCATGAACTGTTATAGCGATTTTTGACTCTACTCCAGTAATCGATTTTATTCTACGCGCGAATTCATTATTGATTTGTTCAATTTGATATGATCCGGTTGGTATGGAAACAACATTCCAGTCTGGGGTGCCGTCGGGTTTATTCTTATTTGCAAATACCAGTGAATTATTGGGTTGTTGACCACCAAATGATTTTGACCTAATATTTGGCCAACTGTGGTATACTCGTAATTTTGCTAGCGCTATCTCCTTCACTGGGACTGGAGAGGGGAAATTCACACTGAATTCTGGATTCGTTGAGGTTATTGAGATCATGCTTGTTTGTACTGGTTTTGTGTTCTCCACTATTTGTTGAAGTAATTCCATCTGTGTTGTCATTGTTATTATATTCATGATGTATTTCTAATTTTGACATCGCAGAATCATATATATCTACCATCGCTGAAAACTCACTCTCTGATATAATTGTATCATCGAGCGATGACGATATCAATGAGGATAATTGCGAGTATGCAGTGGACACAACATGAAATTGAATTATGTAGTCTTGTAGTTTCCGTTGGCTGCATGAGGATATTTTTTTTGTGATTATTGAAATAATTCCAGCGATTGTTGTTGCCGCAGAAATGCAAATTGGAACAGCTATCGGAGCCATCATTGTCACTGAAGACAGTATAATACCAGCTCCGGTGATTACACCACTCACAGCGTACACAGTAACATCAATTGCGGTAATTCTCCTGCGATATTTTTTAATTTTCAATTCATACTCCTCAGACAAGGTTTTGAGTCTAGTTTGATACTCTCTGACCTGATCATAGCGATATTGCGATGATGAAATCATTTTTATTTTAAATACGCTAGCGTTTTCAATTACGATTTACTTAAATTCGCTACGAATTCCACATACCACATTGTTGAGACCCTAACCAAATGAGTATCAGTAGATGCGATTGTGAACTTTTCAGTTGTATTCTTGTCGATGATCGTTGAAATCGTATTATTGACCCCAGATGAACTGGACGATGAAATATTAAATTGAGACGATGGTGTTACTAGTGTTAATCGATAAATACCCTTAACGGTTGCAGTGATATCTAATGTGTTGTTTGTAGGTGTCCACTCAAATGATCCATGTTGGATTGTGTATACTAAGTTGTTGGTTTTCTCATGAGGAATTTTTGTTTTTTCAATGGCTGTTATCATCCTCGTTGCATCCCCCTTGATGCCTTCGATGAAAGTTTTCGTCTCATCAATGGATTTTTTAATATCAGGGAGTTTTAGTTCAATTTTATCTAACGGGGTTCCAATAAATTTATCAATGATATTTCTACGAAATGATATAAACTGTTTTATGTGTTCTTCAATTCTAGATTCAAGTGTTGCTAGTACAACCACAGAATTGTTTAACTCGTCGTTGAGAGTTTTTAATCGATCTGTAATCGTCGAAACGAGTACACCTGGTTTGAGTTTACCCTGATCGGAAAATAACGCAACGGTGTTCTCGATTGCATTTTGTTGTTTAACTAAAATATCATCCAGAGAGATATTACTGGTTTTCAATTTACCCTGATCGGAAAATAACGCAACTGTGTTCTCGATTGCGTTTTGTTGTTTAACTAAAATATCATCCAGAGAAATATTACTAGATTTCAATTTACCCTGTTTGTCTTGAAATACAACTATTTCATTGGGTTCAACACTTTCTAAATTCAACGTCTCAGCTATTTCATCTTTAATTTTTTTTGTTATATCCTTGATAGAATCAGGGGTTGCAGTGTCATCGGGTTTGGGTTTCAAAGGTCTCCCCCAAATATCAATCATGTTATTGTAAAACTCTTTCTCTCTCTAAAAAGCGATTACTAGTGTAGTCATTAACGACAATATGAGGTGGTTTTCCCCTTGGGTTACCCAAGGAGTTAGAAATAGCGTCAAGGACATTTAATACTTCACTGCCACATATTGGTGGGTCATTGATTTGTTGTGTTGGTAGCGTAGAATACCAAGTCTTCATTGGAAGGGTTTTTATATACCGCATAAACTCTTTTGGTGGGGCTAATCCATATGAATCAAAATAGACAATCCCACGTGGATCAATAGCGTATGCAACCCAGTGAGTTCCAGGTCCGGTGATGTTATCGAGATTAATAATACCTGTTTCAGTTTTGTTTGGTTGATGTGGTAATTGATCTTTCATAAAAACACCTCTGAAATGTTTAATCGCTAGTTTTTTAGCAGCATCCATTAAATCAAAATTGGACATGGGAACCATAGGTTCCTCAATTAATAAACCGTTCCTGGTAGTCTCAGGCCTGATCCGTGAACGGATCTCCCGCTGTACCATGAATACGGGGTTCCTGGTAGTCTTAGACCTTTTCCGCTGTACCATGAATACGGGGTTCCTGGTAGTCTTAGACCCAATCCTTGAACGGATCGTCTCTTTTTTTTATATCCTTGTCCAGTTGCCTTTTTTAGTGCCATTCCTGCTGCAGTACCAACGGCTCCTAACGCTGCTGCTTTAGCCACCGCTGGGGCTGCTGCTGCAATCAATGCTGGTATTGCAGCTAACAATGGAAATATACCGCCTGTTTTCATCATATTTTTAATAGCAGCCGCAGAGAGAGTAATCTGAACTCCCTTTTTATCCTTGAAAGCATCATTGAAATGTTTCACCTGACGAGTTGTCAGCGATAATTTATTTTCACCACCAGTCATTTGATTAGGTTTCAACGTGATTGTGGTTCCACATTTTTTAGCCGATTCTGATTGCAATTTTTTGATTTGACCAGGAGTTAACGTAACACTAATAACACTATATGACATTATATATAATTGATTGATTCTAATTCAATGAAAAATCGTTCAAAGATTTTCTACTGGGGCATCTACCACTCTCATTCTTCCACCAACACCTTCGAGTAGCATTGATTTATCACTGAGAATGACAGCAACCGCTCTATAATTAGCAATAGCACCATGAGTCACATTAGCTCTAAAGTGTATATCAACAACTGACTGTCTTGTCAAATCGAGATGTTCCAGTGAGAAGTAGTAGATCGGATACAGATTCTTAAAATCAAATTGTGATATTTGCAAACCAGTATCGACATTTTGATCGCGTGCCATAAATGACAACAGACGATGATAAACTCGTGCAATATGATTTTCTGTGTAATTAAGTTGTATATCCTCAGATGGTTCCTGCTGGCCGTTTATTCTCAGTGAGACGTCTTTCACACCTAATTGATCAAATATCATATGACTGAAGATTTGATTGCCAACTCGTGTGTTATCCTGTAACGCAATAAATATATGACGTGGCGCAGAAACGCCTTGTTTTGATGCTAGGTTCCAAGTGAATAACCCGTTGATATTTGATTGTTTCACATCTGTACTCACGGTTAGCCAACTCAACAACGACTTTCCTCCTTGGTCCATAAATGATAGTAGTCGTTGTTCTGCGGTGATTGCTGAACACTGGCATCCACAATGATATTTTTGTTAAATTGACTTTACCGGCATCAGCATTGGGGGCTGCAGCATCTGCTGGAATCCTCCAAATTGCGTCGTTATCATCACCCTTTCGTACAAGCGATACTGTATGCTTCGCCCCGTAGATAACTTTTCTGACGTTTCTACAGAATCCAAATATGTGATGCAGTGGAATCGCGCATGAAAATGATTTACGATCTCCTTGCAACATTGCGTTTCGTGTTGCAGCTCCTAGATTGAAATTAGTATCGTTGTTTATAATCATATTCTCGACCTCAGCATTAGTATTATCACGTTTTTTTGGTTGTCTTATAATAAATGGATTTCCTCCAGCGGTATTCTTACCATCTTTTGCAAACATCATAGACGGACCAGCCGATCTTGTATAATCATCAGAATATCTCGCTAACCCTATGATTGTTGTGGCCACATCAACATCACGATCTATGGACTCAATTTCTTTTCCATCAATGAGATATCTAGCACTCTCAAATAGCGCCACAATACCATTATTGACAAAACCGACTTGAGTACCAGCTGGATACGGTGCTGGTGCAGCAGGAGTATCAGCAGCTGTTACAATTTCTCCTTCTACTTCAATAAATGCTTCACAGGGTAAAAAGTATTTACTGGTATCATGGACTTGAAGATCAATTCTTGCTCGACTATTTGAGTCTATGGCATGATAGGCGTAATATTGATAATCGCGTACAGAATCATCCTTGCCAACTGGGGCGTCTATATCAAACGCCGGATCATGTGATTTTTTGAACATTTTATTCTATTTATCAGAGTCTAAATCGGATTTTCCATTTCATCGTGAAAAACGCTAGCGTTTTCGTCGTGGTTTTTTAAGGCCACTTCCCGCTATCATGTTTGCAATATTGCTTTGGTCTCCTTGATTTACCATCGACGCTAGTTTTTCATCTACTGCGTTATTTATAATTTTACTAACACTTGCAGGCATTTCTTCTGTAGACGGTAACGGTTTCTTTTTTCGCCCCACTAATGATGTTATTTTATCCTTCGCAGTTGAAAACGCTTTCCCGGCAAGATCTCCAACAGTACTAATACCCTTATCACGAATAACATCAATGGCTTTCATTGATAACTGTTTAGCTAACGGCATCACTTTTGGGGCCATTCTTGAAAAGAATCCTAAAATGGTATTGCCGAGGCCATCTCCGTAGTATGCTCTATAAACTGGAAACCGTGAATTAACTACATAGACGGGGGTTGGTTTATCATGATTGTAATGGATGATCATTATTATAAAAACAATAGTGTTTTCAATTGTTCACTATTGTTTTTATAATAATGATCATCCATTACAATCATGATAAACCAACCCCCGTCTATGTAGTTAATTCACGGTTTCCAGTTTATAGAGCATACTACGGAGATGGCCTCGGCAATACCATTTTAGGATTCTTTTCAAGAATGGCCCCAAAAGTGATGCCGTTAGCTAAACAGTTATCAATGAAAGCCATTGATGTTATTCGTGATAAGGGTATTAGTACTGTTGGAGATCTTGCCGGGAAAGCGTTTTCAACTGCGAAGGATAAAATAACATCATTAGTGGGGCGAAAAAAGAAACCGTTACCGTCTACAGAAGAAATGCCTGCAAGTGTTAGTAAAATTATAAATAACGCAGTAGATGAAAAACTAGCGTCGATGGTAAATCAAGGAGACCAAAGCAATATTGCAAACATGATAGCGGGAAGTGGCCTTAAAAAACCACGACGAAAACGCTAGCGTTTTTCACGATGAAATGGAAAATCCGATTTAGACTCTGATAAATAGAATAAAATGTTCAAAAAATCACATGATCCGGCGTTTGATATAGACGCCCCAGTTGGCAAGGATGATTCTGTACGCGATTATCAATATTACGCCTATCATGCCATAGACTCAAATAGTCGAGCAAGAATTGATCTTCAAGTCCATGATACCAGTAAATACTTTTTACCCTGTGAAGCATTTATTGAAGTAGAAGGAGAAATTGTAACAGCTGCTGATACTCCTGCTGCACCAGCACCGTATCCAGCTGGTACTCAAGTCGGTTTTGTCAATAATGGTATTGTGGCGCTATTTGAGAGTGCTAGATATCTCATTGATGGAAAAGAAATTGAGTCCATAGATCGTGATGTTGATGTGGCCACAACAATCATAGGGTTAGCGAGATATTCTGATGATTATACAAGATCGGCTGGTCCGTCTATGATGTTTGCAAAAGATGGTAAGAATACCGCTAGAGGAAATCCATTTATTATAAGACAACCAAAAAAACGTGATAATACTAATGCTGAGGTCGAGAATATGATTATAAACAACGATACTAATTTCAATCTAGGAGCTGCAACACGAAACGCAATGTTGCAAGGAGATCGTAAATCATTTTCATGCGTGATTCCACTGCATCACATATTTGGATTCTGTAGAAACGTCAGAAAAGTTATCTACGGGGCGAAGCATACAGTATCGCTTGTACGAAAGGGTGATGATAACGACGCAATTTGGAGGATTCCAGCAGATGCTGCAGCCCCCAATGCTGATGCCGGTAAAGTCAATTTAACAAAAATATCATTGTGGATGCCAGTGTTGACTCCAGCAATCACCGCAGAACAACGACTACTATCATTTATGGACCAAGGAGGAAAGTCGTTGTTGAGTTGGCTAACCGTGAGTACAGATGTGAAACAATCAAATATCAACGGGTTATTCACTTGGAACCTAGCATCAAAACAAGGCGTTTCTGCGCCACGTCATATATTTATTGCGTTACAGGATAACACACGAGTTGGCAATCAAATCTTCAGTCATATGATATTTGATCAATTAGGTGTGAAAGACGTCTCACTGAGAATAAACGGCCAGCAGGAACCATCTGAGGATATACAACTTAATTACACAGAAAATCATATTGCACGAGTTTATCATCGTCTGTTGTCATTTATGGCACGCGATCAAAATGTCGATACTGGTTTGCAAATATCACAATTTGATTTTAAGAATCTGTATCCGATCTACTACTTCTCACTGGAACATCTCGATTTGACAAGACAGTCAGTTGTTGATATACACTTTAGAGCTAATGTGACTCATGGTGCTATTGCTAATTATAGAGCGGTTGCTGTCATTCTCAGTGATAAATCAATGCTACTCGAAGGTGTTGGTGGAAGAATGAGAGTGGTAGATGCCCCAGTAGAAAATCTTTGAACGATTTTTCATTGAATTAGAATCAATCAATTATATATAATGTCATATAGTGTTATTAGTGTTACGTTAACTCCTGGTCAAATCAAAAAATTGCAATCAGAATCGGCTAAAAAATGTGGAACCACAATCACGTTGAAACCTAATCAAATGACTGGTGGTGAAAATAAATTATCGCTGACAACTCGTCAGGTGAAACATTTCAATGATGCTTTCAAGGATAAAAAGGGAGTTCAGATTACTCTCTCTGCGGCTGCTATTAAAAATATGATGAAAACAGGCGGTATATTTCCATTGTTAGCTGCAATACCAGCATTGATTGCAGCAGCAGCCCCAGCGGTGGCTAAAGCAGCAGCGTTAGGAGCCGTTGGTACTGCAGCAGGAATGGCACTAAAAAAGGCAACTGGACAAGGATATAAAAAAAAAAGACGATCCGTTCAAGGATTGGGTCTAAGACTACCAGGAACCCCGTATTCATGGTACAGCGGAAAAGGTCTAAGACTACCAGGAACCCCGTATTCATGGTACAGCGGGAGATCCGTTCACGGATCAGGCCTGAGACTACCAGGAACGGTTTATTAATTGAGGAACCTATGGTTCCCATGTCCAATTTTGATTTAATGGATGCTGCTAAAAAACTAGCGATTAAACATTTCAGAGGTGTTTTTATGAAAGATCAATTACCACATCAACCAAACAAAACTGAAACAGGTATTATTAATCTCGATAACATCACCGGACCTGGAACTCACTGGGTTGCATACGCTATTGATCCACGTGGGATTGTCTATTTTGATTCATATGGATTAGCCCCACCAAAAGAGTTTATGCGGTATATAAAAACCCTTCCAATGAAGACTTGGTATTCTACGCTACCAACACAACAAATCAATGACCCACCAATATGTGGCAGTGAAGTATTAAATGTCCTTGACGCTATTTCTAACTCCTTGGGTAACCCAAGGGGAAAACCACCTCATATTGTCGTTAATGACTACACTAGTAATCGCCTTTTAGAGAGAGAAAGAGTTTTACAATAACATGATTGATATTTGGGGGAGACCTTTGAAACCCAAACCCGATGACACTGCAACCCCTGATTCTATCAAGGATATAACAAAAAAAATTAAAGATGAAATAGCTGAGACGTTGAATTTAGAAAGTGTTGAACCCAATGAAATAGTTGTATTTCAAGACAAACAGGGTAAATTGAAATCTAGTAATATTTCTCTGGATGATATTTTAGTTAAACAACAAAACGCAATCGAGAACACAGTTGCGTTATTTTCCGATCAGGGTAAATTGAAAACCAGTAATATCTCTCTGGATGATATTTTAGTTAAACAACAAAATGCAATCGAGAACACCGTTGCGTTATTTTCCGATCAGGGTAAACTCAAACCAGGTGTACTCGTTTCGACGATTACAGATCGATTAAAAACTCTCAACGACGAGTTAAACAATTCTGTGGTTGTACTAGCAACACTTGAATCTAGAATTGAAGAACACATAAAACAGTTTATATCATTTCGTAGAAATATCATTGATAAATTTATTGGAACCCCGTTAGATAAAATTGAACTAAAACTCCCTGATATTAAAAAATCCATTGATGAGACGAAAACTTTCATCGAAGGCATCAAGGGGGATGCAACGAGGATGATAACAGCCATTGAAAAAACAAAAATTCCTCATGAGAAAACCAACAACTTAGTATACACAATCCAACATGGATCATTTGAGTGGACACCTACAAACAACACATTAGATATCACTGCAACCGTTAAGGGTATTTATCGATTAACACTAGTAACACCATCGTCTCAATTTAATATTTCATCGTCCAGTTCATCTGGGGTCAATAATACGATTTCAACGATCATCGACAAGAATACAACTGAAAAGTTCACAATCGCATCTACTGATACTCATTTGGTTAGGGTCTCAACAACGTGGTATGTGGAATTCGTAGCGAATTTAAGTAAATCGTAATTGAAAACGCTAGCGTATTTAAAATAAAAATGATTTCATCATCGCAATATCGCTATGATCAGGTCAGAGAGTATCAAACTAGACTCAAAACCTTGTCTGAGGAGTATGAATTGAAAATTAAAAAATATCGCAGGAGAATTACCGCAATTGATGTTACTGTGTACGCTGTGAGTGGTGTAATCACCGGAGCTGGTATTATACTGTCTTCAGTGACAATGATGGCTCCGATAGCTGTTCCAATTTGCATTTCTGCGGCAACAACAATCGCTGGAATTATTTCAATAATCACAAAAAAAATATCCTCATGCAGCCAACGGAAACTACAAGACTACATAATTCAATTTCATGTTGTGTCCACTGCATACTCGCAATTATCCTCATTGATATCGTCATCGCTCGATGATACAATTATATCAGAGAGTGAGTTTTCAGCGATGGTAGATATATATGATTCTGCGATGTCAAAATTAGAAATACATCATGAATATAATAACAATGACAACACAGATGGAATTACTTCAACAAATAGTGGAGAACACAAAACCAGTACAAACAAGCATGATCTCAATAACCTCAACGAATCCAGAATTCAGTGTGAATTTCCCCTCTCCAGTCCCAGTGAAGGAGATAGCGCTAGCAAAATTACGAGTATACCACAGTTGGCCAAATATTAGGTCAAAATCATTTGGTGGTCAACAACCCAATAATTCACTGGTATTTGCAAATAAGAATAAACCCGATGGCACCCCAGACTGGAATGTTGTTTCCATACCAACCGGATCATATCAAATTGAACAAATCAATAATGAATTCGCGCGTAGAATAAAATCGATTACTGGAGTAGAGTCAAAAATCGCTATAACAGTTCATGAACCAACACTATCATCTGCCATTGAAATAAACTCAGAAGAATACGTCGTAGATATCTATCAAAGCTCAATAAGAACCGTACTAGGATGGCCTGAATTACCACCAAGGGAGGAAACCGTTGATTTACCAGAACCTCAAAAAACCGATTATATCACAGACAGGATAAAATCTGATAATCCAGTAAAGAGTTATAGAGATTACAGTATTGCTAGCATCTTTTTTGCTCTTGGCACTATAGATAAGGGAGGGAAATATCTTTTTGTTTACGAACTTAAAATCGCTGAAAATTTCACAGCAATGAATAATGATTTTTCACTGTTGTTAATACCCCTTAAATCCGGCTCTCTTACCCGAGATGAATTTATCAGTGTCGTAAAAACATGCAACAAAATCATCAATGACATGGAAACATTTAATTCACAAATTATTCAAGAGATATTAGATGACAGTAATCCTACAACAAGAACAATTTTTGCAGGAGGCAAGGGCATCCCCGTCAAGGATATACCCACAGTCAAACTACCAGGATATAACGTACCAGAACTACAAAAATCTCTCAGTGATGCCATCGATATTGGTTTTAAAATAATTCATGATGCGTGGAAAAAAGCAACATCACCGGAAATAAAAATCCTGACCCATAATAATGACCCAGATGGTGGTGGCAGGCATATCGCTCCGTTCAGTGTGAATATTTCAACGGTGATTGCGCTCAATTTAGTATGTGATGTGATCGAAGGAAGCTATCAAATAAATTTAGAACGATCAAATCAAGCTCAGCAGGGATATATTTTGTATTCATTTGCACCAACAGCTCCTCCAGGGTTTTTATTAATTGAGTCCCCGGTGAATCCAGTCTATATGCGATGTCATAATAATTCATTAACCAGAATTAATTTCAAACTCACTGACCAGTCTAATAATCTGATTGATTTACAAGAGGAGGTTTTACAAATTAGTCTATTTGTGAAATCGTAGTGATTTTCGTCGTAGTGATTTACATGTCCCCCAGACAAGGTCTGGAACACGATATCGTATCGGACTGGATCAAATATTCGGTTAACCCATAGCAGCATTAGGGGTGAGTGACAACGATGTTGTAGTCCCTTTTTCCCAAAAAATGTAATAGTTGAAAAGTTTTTGATTTCATTAATTTCATTGATTTTTTCATAATTTTTTTTTGGACCTAATCCATGATTCACACACATATTTGGGACCTGATGTCATTGACTTTTGGGTCTGATGTCATTGGTTTCATTGATTTTAAGCGTGATTTCAGTGAAAACTTGTCTAAAAATGTTGTCTGATTCACCCTCTCTGCTGCTAGAACTTGCAAGTTTTACAAAATGGAATCTATCTTTATTGGCATTAATCACCATTTTTGATGATAAAATGAGAAATATATGAAGGTGTACAAAACATGTGTTTGACAGCAGTAGCATTTTGGCATGCAACTTTTTTGATGGATCAGAACTGGTACAGATTGGAAGGTCCTATGACCCCAGTGATGCAACCAGGTTTCATGGCAAAGAACAGGTTACCATGTGTCGGAAACCAAAAGGTGGTCATTCACTTGTTCTCCATGACTAATGTGTCCGGAGAGGTGGCATTGCAAGGCCCAGTCCATGTACTTTGGAACTACCTGAAATGCATGGAAAACATTCATGGAAGCAGACAATTCTACCTTATTCTGGTAATGTCAGGAAACATGACACCTTGGTGTTTTGGCTAAAGTTGGTGATATGCTTTGTATACTTTGATGAAGTTCCTCAGGACCACATACCCTTCCTGAAAATTTCAGCTTGTGAGATTTGAGCTATCAGTGATCCTCATGTTTGAATGCATTGATTCAATTCAAGACATTGTTGAAGCCATTGACTAACATACACAGTGAACCTTCTCAAGCTATCTCTGGGTGAATCCAGTGACTGTGGCACCAGATGACCGACCACGACCAGACCCATTTAATGAGAGCACAACCTTTTCACTCAAGTTTACAGCTTTTGTATTCACTAGATTTTGTCATGAAAATAAACATTGTTTCTCATGACTGGTATATTGACATCTTGTGTCACATAACCATCATTTGTGCTGCCATCATGTTAGGCGGTGGTTTATCTTTCATCTTGGAAAAGTCCATTTTCCTTTGAAGTTCTTCCCTGGTGAAGATTTGGATGCTTTTGCATTTTTTTTCTCCATTACTTATTCTTAAAATGTTAATGTGTTCAGAAAATGTATTTGATTTATTTAGGAAATTATGTTTCTCAGAGAAATACTTACCTAATCACATTACCATAGAACCCTCCAACACATCCCTGCAAATTGTGTGCATCCTCTTTGGTGTTTTGCCCAAGTTAGACTGGATAAACATGTATAATGCAAATAGCCACCTAGTGGTAGAAAGCAGAAATACTTTTTGAGGGTTTCTTCCCTTCATCTATATGATCTATGGATGGTTAATATGCTAGAATCAAGAAGTAGTACAGTTTATTTCCTTAAATTAATGTGATCAGATAATTATTCTTGGCAAATATAATTTATGAAAAATTTACCTTTCCACAAATTGAAAAATTTTCTTTGAAAATGTTACCACTTTATTAGATGTTAATTTGTGACTCATAGTAATAGTTAAGCAATACAAATTTAGGTATTATTACAAGATAATATAGGTATTATTATATAATATAGGTATTATTACATAATATTGTAGGTATTATTACAAGATAATATAGGTATTATTAAATAATGTATGTATTATTACATAATAATGTAGTTTTTATACAAAATATAGGTATTATTACAATGTAAGTTTTATTACAAATAATATAGGTATTAAAATGTAGGTATTATTACATAATAATGTTTGTATTATCCCTAAATAAAAATATGCATTATTACATATGTTTTATTACTTAATAATGTAAATATTATTACATAATAAATCACATATAGCCCAGCTTCAAAATGGGCAACAGGAACAGCTGGTGTTGGTTAAGTGGAATTTGTAGATTCATCAGTTTTTTAACAATGAAATATCTTTATGAGATCTTTGTTTTTTGTACTGCAGATTTAGAGCCATGTTTGTGGCTGGAGAACACTGTGATATTGAGACCATGAACTGGGCCAAGAAGGCATTTGGCTGTCCAGTGCTGGACAACTGGTGGCAAACAGGTCAGTTCCTTGTTACTCGATAATGTTCTTGAGCTTTAGCCTGCCATGTCACAATCTGAGAGTGTTGATTTCTTCCTGACCATCCACACAGACTAGCCTTATTGTACAGAATCCTGTAAATCAAGAGTTAGTTACTTTTAGGTGAGAGTGCTGTTGTTGTTGTTGTAGGGTTAATGCCATTTTTTAGCACAAGATTGGCTATACATGGAAGTCAATATAACTGTTGGAGGAAGAACCCTGGAAAACCCTTGCAAGAATCACCAACCCATGATGAGGGTGTAAACTATTACATCAGGTATCATCTTCATGTATCAAGATATCAAAGGTTCATATCCATAGAAATGTAAAAGTCCCTATCTGTCGGATACTAAAAGTCTATATCCTTAGGCATCTAAGGTTCACATCCAAAGGAATCTGAAAGTCCATATCAACAGGAATCTGAAAGTCCATATCCATAGGAATCTGAAAGTCCATATCCATAGGAATCAAAAAGTCCATATCAACAGGAATTTGAAAGTCCATATCCATAGGAATCAAAAAGTCCATATCAACAGGAATCAAAAAGTCCATATCAACAGGAATCTGAAAGTCCATATCCATAGGAATCAAAAAGTCCATATCCATAGGAATCAAAAAGTCCATATCAACAGGAATCTAAAAGTCTATATCCATAGGAATCAAAAAGTCCATATAAACAGGAATCTGAAAGTCCATATCCATAGGAATCAAAAAGTCCATATCCATAGGAATCAAAAAGTCCACATCCACATAAATCTGAAAGTCCAGATCCTGTCTAAGGACCAAAGTAATGTAACAGATTCTGCATAATGATTTTAGTTGAATACATCTGGGGAGAGGTAGGAGGAACTGTCAGTATGTGTATATGCCAAAGTAAAGACAAAATTTTTCAACGAGTCTACCTTTAAATGACCGTGTTTTAAATTTACCTGTTCTGGTAAACCCCATTAGCACCACATATAGCAGACACATATCTACATATATAGTAGATATCTACCAATCTGGATAGTGGACACATCTTTACACATACAATAGACATATACCAACTTGTATAATGAATACATCTCTTCACATACAATAGACATATATCAACTTGTATAGTGAATACATCTCTTCACATACAATAGACATATATCAACTTGTATAGTGAATACATCTCTTCACATACAATAGACATATATCAACTTGTATAGTGAATACATCTCTTCACATACAATAGACATATATCAACTTGTATAGTGAATACATCTCTTCACATACAATAGACATATATCAACTTGTATAATGAATACATCTCTTCACATACAATAGACATATATCAACTTGTATAGTGAATACATCTCTTCACATACAATAGACATATACCTACTTGTATAGTGAATACATCTCTTCTCGTACAATAGACATATACCAATTTGTATAGTGAATACATATTAACACATACATTAGATATATACCAATTCATATAGTGGACACATATAGCAGACATATATCTACACATATAGTAGACATATACCAATCCTTATAGTGTACATGTATAGCAGATATATCTACACATACAGTAGACATATGTCAACTTGTATAGTGGGCACATATCTAAAAATATAATAGACATATATCAACTTGTATAGTGGACACATATCTACAAATATAATAGACATATACCAAGCCTATAATTGACATGTATCTGCATATAATAATAATAATAATAATAATAATAATAATAATGAGGTCAATTTTTAGTGCCTAATCTTTAGAAGCTCTAAGCGCTTTACAACATCTATAATGATATGACTACAAATCAATGTATTTATAATAAATTTTAAAAAAAAACAACAAAAAACAAAAAAAATGCCATGAAATGCAAAAACACAAAAAATCCTGAAAATATTAAAGGTAGGAAACATTATTAGGTCTTTAAGTTTGTTCTTGCTGTCAAAAAAGGTATGTTTTAAGAGCACTCTTGTATGGGATCACTGTCTTCGTGTCTAATTTCAATGGACAATTTGTTCCACATTACTTGGCCCTGGTATGTACTTCGTTTTCATAGTGGGAATAATGATTATATGATTGTCAGAAGAGGAGCGTAGGTATTTTGCTGGTGTGTACACATCGGTGAGGCCAGATAGGTATGTTGGACTGAAGTCCGTCAGTGAAACCTAGCACAGAAACAAATTTTGTATTTGATTTTGGATCGAGACAACAGCCATTGTAGGGTACATAGCAGCGGGAAGATGTGCTCTGATCGAGGTACTCCAAGCATGATCTGAGCAGCTGTGTTTTGAACTTTTTGAAGTTTCTGTAGTAGATATTGAGATGAACCAGACAGAATTTAGTTACAATAGTTCAGTCTTGAAAGTACTAATGAACACACTAGTGTTTTAGTGGCATCAGCTGAAAGATATTTGCGAATGAACTCATGCGTCTCAGCTCAAGATATGCAGCCTTGCATATGTTTATGACATGTTGGTACAATGTGAGAGTACTGTCAAGAGTAATGCCTAGGTTTCATACTTACTGTGTGAATTTAATGTTGGTGTTGCTGATATTTATTGTTTGAGGTTAAGGATGTGAATAAGAAAGTCTGTGTTGTGATCAGAAAGGCCTCAGCTTTATCATCATTCATCTGGAGCACATGTCATCCATGATTTCACATAAAAAATGCACCTCTCTGCTCCTTGTATGGTAGCATCAACTTCAGTTGGGTGGCTAGACTTGTATATTTGGGTGTCATCAGCATACAATTGGTGAGGCACAGCTTGACTGGTGGAGTGTGCTGTGACAGGATTTGCTCCCCATTATACCAAAGATTATTTATATTTAGAATAAAGTTTATATTGAACCTATGTAATGTGTGTTATTTAAATTATAATTTAATTGATTAAATGTAGTTTAAGTAATGCACAATGCATCCTTCTCTGACCCTTTGCTCGAACCCTCTTTGTCTACTATGGTTTATCTACCCATTGCAGCTAGTGTATGTTAATAAGCTGGTAACCAAATTTAGATATGTTGTCATGTTGAATCTATCAGATGACTGACTTTGAGCATGCGAGTATTAGTTAGAGCGGCATTCATATAGCAACTGGAATGCCTATAGAGATGTTTCCTTTTCAGTGTAGATGCTGTGTTTAATTTTTAACATTATTTGCAGAAAAAACCACCTGCCTTCCCTCCTTCCGCCATGTTGTTTATTTGGGTCATGTCTTGTAGAGCGTACCTTTCCAGCTCTGTTGACAAATCAGCTGATGTTTATTATCATGGCAATCCTCAGGATCAGACTTATCAAGTTTTGGTTAGCAGTATCATATATATAGATATATATATATATATATATATATATATATATATATATATATATATATATATATATATATACACACACACACACACACACCTATATACTCCTTGCAGTTCCACATACAGGTGTTGGAAGACACTCTTCACAACCCTACCTACTCCACAAAGTCTTTTAGAATTGTAATAAACTGAAATGACTCATAGGATTTATTATTGTGCAAAATTGTAATTGGACTTTTATATACTTCTAGTTCTTATTGTTAAATTAGAAACATTATCAGATATGAAGGTTTACGAAACAGCAGCTTTAATGGTAGTATATCTTGTTTTTGGTGGCCATGTGCTTCAAAATGCATTGAAGAGAATGCAGCTATTTATTAATTTATTATCTCTGATAGTCCCAGTAGCATTAGATTAAACATGTGAATTTCATGCTGAGAAGTTTAGATTAAGGGGTGGGTGGGTTAGTATGTTTTCAGGAAGGCCTGTAAAAACACATTCAAAATTCCTTAATTGGTGGGTTTGGAGTCAACCATGGAGTCTTGCTAATAGCAAATCCATAAATCCTGCTTTAATTATGAAGCTACCTCTAATAACAGAAATGTGATTTTTAATTCAGTTGTCATGTTAATATGGGTTGGTGTTTTTTTACCCATGACGTAGGTGTGAGACCTAGAACGCAGCTGATAAGTGGATGCTTCAAAAACATGTTTTAATTTAGAAGGTTTAACTGACCTTGGAATTTAATCTTAAAACAAAATATTTGAATATTTTCTGTACTTTCAGAGACTGGTTGGCCTATCACATCTACCTGTGTTGGACTTGGAATGTCTCTGCATCCAAAACCTGGTGTGACTGGCAAACCTGTGCCAGGGTGGAATGGTAGGTCCCTGGCATTTTTCAGGGTGACTTGCTTTAAGCTTGATTGAGTACTTTGCAGTCTTTTACTGTTGTCTTGAATGTGGAAATATAATATTACCAAGTCCGAGTACGAGCCAGAATACATTTTGACAGTTATTTAAACAAGAATACCTCTTAATTTGTTATCCCCCACAAGAGTTTGAGTGTTTATTTATGTGTGGATGTGCCTGTGGACAGCATTGTTTAAAGTTTTTCAGTTCTATTTTTAGTTGTTTTTGTTGTAGGGTTTAACGCCATTTTTCAGCACATGATAGGCTATACATAGTGGCCAGTAATATTGGTGGAGGAAGAACTAGGAAAACCACCTGGAAAGAACCACCAACCCACGAGAAGCTACTGGCAAGCTTTCTCACATAACTACATTAGCCAAATCTTAGCCAAAATCTCGAACCCACGCAGACAGAGGTGAGATGGCAGTAATCCGTAACAGAAAGCGCTTTAGACCACTCAGCTACTCGGGGCCCCATCTATTTTTAGTAACTTTTTTCTAGTTACTTCATATTCAAA
Organism: Unio delphinus; assembly: GCA_029339505.1. NCBI lineage: Eukaryota > Metazoa > Mollusca > Bivalvia > Unionida > Unionidae > Unio > Unio delphinus. The sequence continues at coordinate 8,638,201 of JAQISU010000071.1, forward strand.
TATATAACATTAGTGCATACTACACTTCTCAGTATCACTCCAGCCTGTGGATGTGGCTGTGGGTTCCCAATTAGATATATTGATTAAATGTTTTGGTGAAATATTTTGTCTTTACTTATATTTTTAAAATCCATTGTTTAGTTAACTCTGCATTAAGAATTCCATATTATCATATATTTCCATTCTCTCAGTGATTGTTCATGGCTAAAATTATATTGCAGAAACAGTTTGGTCTGTTTCATCACTTCATTTCCATAATCTCTTGTATGATTCACATTTATATTTGGAAAATGAAAAAAGAAAAAATAACACATCTGCTTTCTCTCAGTATCACTCCAGCCACTTGGTTGGGCAGTGGGGTCAAGAGTTTGTATTGTAGACACATTTTGGTTAAAGCATTGGATTAAATTATGTCATCACATACATTTCCAAAACTTTATGCTCAACATTTGTATTTAGAAGGACATCACATACCCCAATCATGTGATAAAGAGTTTATTGTGGACACATTGTAGTGAAACATTTCGTTCAAGGTTTTCTTTCTTCCTCATTTGTATTTCCATAACCCCTTAAATTCATATTTGAATATTGTAACATTCTATTTATAATATTGTCACATTCAGCATTTCTTTCAATATCATTCTTGCTTATGGACTATGCTCCTGGATGGTGCCATTGTTTCAAAACTTAATTCTTTCTTAAGACTTTTTCATGACATTTTTCTATAACCCATTGCCCTATTCACCTAATATTTGGAATATGAAATCATTACATGCTCCCCCACCCCCTCCTTCAGTTAGAACTAATCCTGCCCCTGGGTGGGCCAATTTTTGGTTAAAGTTATTTTGACACTTATATTTCAGTAACCTACTTAAACATTTCACTTTGTAGTCAGATTGTAACATCATCACATTACATTCGTATCCTTGCTACTCCTATCAAATATTTACTTTCCTGTCCTTGAAACTCCTCTCCATGGATCAAGTCCCTGGTTGCATTGATTTTTAGAGTACATCTTGTTTAATTATTTTTTTTATTCCACATTGTTATGTTTTGATAAACCTATTATCAAGTTCTCAACATATCTGATCAAATGAACAAAAACTTCTCTTCTAATATAATCTGATTGTCCTCTGGGTTATGTCTCATGATGATGCCATTGGGTTAGGAAGTATGACACACCTTTGTTGGGTTTTTTTTCTTACAAGATCATAACCCTTCATTCAAATCACTTTATATTATTATTATTATTATTATTATTATTATTATTATTATTGCATACTTTCCTTTCTTGTCCTTCTCTTTTAACTCACCTATGCTGTGCAGCCAAGTCAAATGATGTTGTGACCTTCATACAGCATGCATCATCCCATCATGATTGTTATGCACAACTTCTCAAAAACAGTTTGACCAATGTGTCATGATTTTAAAGAGGAATCAAGTTATTTCATGTTTCTGACTGCTAAGATGGCCTGGTGGTTTGAGCATCTGTTACGGATGCAGTTGGTTGTGGGATCAAACCCCATCCAAGTCATAACAAAAACTTATAAAAATGGGACTAACAGCTGCCACACTAGGCACTCACCATTATGAGGTTATTGTTAGGACTGGTTGGCCTGTTGTGAGGATAATATGACTGGGTTGGCCATCATGCAACATGTCTGCGAGCAGCAGAGGAGGTGAACAGACCAACTTTTACAGGCGTCGATTTAGCAAACTGAGGCTTTCTCGAAAATGCTTAATATAAGCCTCCATTCATCAAAATAAAATTAAAAAAAAAACGACGCCATTTTTGTTGTCACCATCCCCTTTGCTGCTTGGAACTTTCAGTTCTGAGTTAACGATGCTTGGAAAATTCGTGGAGTTTTCGGGTAAAAAAAAAAGACGCCATTTAGTTGACGTTCACCTCCTCGGTTATTAATTCGCTAACTAAATATTTGATCAAGTCCTTAAGATTTCACAAACAAACTAATTTGTAAAACCTCACCTCGTAAATCAATCAGATTATTAGATTGGTCAGTGAGTTTGAAATTAATTCTCGTTAACAAATTATTATGACATCGCATATAGACTAGATTAGTTGGGTCTTCAATAATTAGAAATCCTGGAGGAGCCGTTGGTGCAAATGAGTATAAAATATATCCTTGCTGAGCTTGATTTGATTGTTCGAGATTTATTTGATAATTTCCTTCGATAACATCACATACTAAATTGAGCGCAATCACCGTTGAAATATTCACATTGTTCGGAGCAATATGTCTACCGCCGCCTTCTGGATCATTATTAAATTTCAGAATATTTGCTGTAGGATTCTTCGATTTTTTCCAATTATCGTGGATTCTTTTGAACCCAATATTAATAGCATCGTCAAGTTGTTTCTTTAGTTTATCCGGATTATATCCAGGGATTTTAAAATCTTTAATCTCCGTTTTATTAATCTTATATAGATCCGCAAACTTATCATGTAAGATTTCTTCATTTAATACTTCTTGAATAATTTTCGAGTGAAATATTTTCATATCGTCGATGATTTTATTACCCGTTTCTACGACGTTGATAAATTCATCCTTGGTGAGAGAGCCGGATTTAATAGATATTAGCAGTAGTGAAAAATCATTATTCATTGCTGTGAAATTTCCGTTAATGAGAGGAACATAAATTGATTCAAAAATTTCTTTATTAAAGAATTTATTAGGAGCATAATCCTGATAAGTCTTGATTTCATTAACGGGTTTTATTTTGTTGGTAATATAATCGGATTTCTTAGGTTCGGGTGGAAAATCCTTCGAATTTTCTCGCGAGTTATCCGGTGGTAATTCAGGCCATCCTAACACTGATCTTATAGAACTCTGATAAATATCTACAACGTATCCTTCTGTATTTATCTCGATAGCAGATGATAGTGTTGGTTCATGAACTGTTATAGCGATTTTTGATTCTTTTCCGGTGAGAGATTTTATTCTTCGTTGAAATTCAGCATTGATCTGTTCGATTTGATATGACCCAGTTGGTATAGAAACAACCTGCCAATCTGGTGTTCCGTCTTCACGATTCTTGTTTGCAAATACCAAGGAATTATTCGGTTGTTGACCACCAAATGCTACCGATCTAATATTAGGCCAGCTATGATACACTCGTAGTTTTGCTAGTGCGATCTCGCTCACGGGAACAGGAATTGGAAAATTAACACTAAATTCGGGACGTGTTGAGGTTATTGATATCGTGCTTGTTTTCACTGGTGTTGTATTTGTTACTATTTGTTGAAGTAGTTCTTGCGACAACATTATTATTATTAATCTGCTCTAATTTCAGCATTGTTGACTTATACAATTGAGCCATAGTTGAAAATTCGCTATCTGATATTGTTGTGTCATCCAACGACGATGATATCAACGAGGATAATTGCGAGTAACCGGCAGATGCAATATGATATTTAATTAAATAATCATGTAGTTTACTCTGGCTACACGATGATAGTTTTTTTGTGATCCCAGTTAATATACCAGCAATTGTAGCCACTGCGGAAATAGCGATTGGAACTACGACCGGAGCAATCATTGTAACCGAAGATAGTATTATTCCAGCAGCAGTGATTACTCCTGACACCGAGTACACGGTGATATCAACTGTGGTTATTCTTCGTTTGTATTTTTTGATTTTTATTTGATATTCTTCACAGAGAGAACTGAGTTTAGTTTGAAACTCTTTGACTTGATCATAGCGATACTGATTCGATGATGGAGTCATTTTATTTTAAAAGTGTTAGCATTTTCAATTACAAATTACTTTGTAATTTTGAATCGTGAAAGAATTTTTAAATCAATTTAATTGTTTACTTAAATCCACTACGAATTCTACGTACCACGTTACTGAAACCTTGGCTAGATTTCCATCTATATTTGTTATCGTGAATTGTTCAGTTGTATCCTTGTCGATGATCGTTGATATCGTATTATTGACTCCAGATGAACTACTTGATGATATTTCAAACTGAGTCGGTGATACTATTATTAATCGATAAATACCCTTGACTGCTGCGGTTACGGTTAAAATATTGTTTGTGGGAGTCCACATAAATGATCCGTATTGAATCGTGTATACTACGTTGTTGACGATAGATTTATTATGAGGAATTTTTACTTTTTCAACAACGCTTATTCTCATTGCATCATCCCTTATTGCGTTGTTGAATGTTTTAAGTTCATCGATGGATTTTTTAATATCGGGAAGTGTTATTTCAATTTTATCAAATGGGCTCCCAATAAACTTGTCCATGAGGTTTTTACGAAACGTCATAAATAGTTTCGTGTGTTTTTCATATTCGGATTGAAGAGTTGCTAGTTCCAATATAGAATCTTTTATTGTGGTGAGTTTTGGTGTGGTCACTGGTGGATTTCCAAAAAATTCTAGTATGGGTTTGTCAATTTTGTCAACTATATTTCTTTGTAATGCAGTAAACTGATCAAATACAACTATATGATCGTCATACTTATCATTAAGCGATTTTAATGAATTCACCGTGTTATCGTATGTTGTTAATTTATCCGTAATTGTTGAAACAAGTACACCTGGTTTGAGTTTACCCTCATCAGAAAATAACGCGATAGTATCCTCTGCTGCATCTCGTTGTTTAACCAAAATATCATTAAGAGAGATATTACTACTTTTCAATTTACCCTGACGATCTTGAAATACAACTATTTCACCAGGATCAACATTTGCTAGGTTTAATATTTCGGATATTTCATCTTCGATTAATTTTTTAACATCCTTGTTATCAACGGTTTCAACTCCACTATCAGGTTTTTTCAGCGATGATAAAGATCGTCCCCAAATATCAATCATTATTATAGAAATATTTTCATCGTTTAAATCCGATGGATTTTCAATCTAAAGATTTTTAATCTAAAATTCTTTCAGAATTTTTTAAAGAGATTTGCCGCTAGTATACTCATTTACTACTATATGAGGTGGTTTCGAAAATCTTTTGGATATAGCATCAAGTACGTTTAATACTTCATTACCACATATTGGTGGATCAAGCATTGTTTGTGTTGGTAACGTAGAATACCAAGTCCTCATTGGAAAATCTTTTATATAACGCATAAATTCTTTCGGCGGCGCTAATCCATATGAGTCAAAATAAATAATCCCACGTGGATCAATTGCGTAACAAACCCAGTGAGTTCCAGGTCCGGAGCTGTTATCTAAATTAATAATACCGGTTTCAACATCATTTGGTTGTGCCGGTAACTGATCTCTCATAAAAACCCCTCTGAAATTTTTTATTTTTAATTTTTTAGCGGTATCAATTAAATCAAAATTGGACATAGGAACTATATCGTTCCTGGAATTCGAAGACCCTGTCCGCTGTACCATGAACTCGGGGTTCCTGGTAGTCTTAGACCCTTTCCTTTTTTTTTATACCCCTTTCCAGTTGCCTTTTTCAACGCCATTCCTGCTGCGGTACCAATAGCTCCTAATGCTGCTGCCTTCGCTACCGCTGGGGCTGCTGCGGCAATCAACCCTGGAATCAACCCTAACAACGGGAATATACCACCAGTCTTTTCCATGTTTTTAATCGCGCTCGCAGAAAGAGTAATCTGAACTCCTTTTTTTTCTTTCAGCGCTTTATTAAAATGATTAGTTTGAGTTTTCGTCAGCGATAGCTTATTCCCTCCGCCATTCATTTGATTAGGTTTCAGCGTTATTGTGGTTCCACATTGTTTAGCTGATTTAGATTGTAATTTTTTTATTTGACCAGGTGTCAACGTAACATTGATATTACTATACGACATTATACAAAATAGATTGATTCTAAATCGCAAGCGATTCAATGGCGAAATTGCACAGCAATTTCCAATCCAAAGGATTTTCAATTACAGATTTTCCACTGGTGCATCTACCAGTCTCATTCGTCCACCAACACCCTCGAGTATCATTGACTTATCACTAAGAATAACAGCAACCGCTCTATAATTAACAATACCAGCAGGACGGGTTACACGAGCTCGGAAGTGTATATCAACTACGGACTGTTTCATCAAGTCAAGATGTTCTAGGGAAAAGTAATAAATCGGATACAGACTTTTAAAATCCAATTGTGATATTTGTAGACCAGTATCTACATTTTGATCACGTCCCATAAATGATAGCAATCGATGATAAACTCGTGCAATGTGGTTGTTTTCATAGTTAAGTTGTATATCCTCGGATGGTTCTTGTTGTCCGTTTATTTTTAACGAGACTTCATTACATTCGATTTGATCAAATATCATATGGGAACGTTCTTGATTATCCAATCGCGCTCTATCCTGTAGAGCAACAAATATATGCCGTGGAGCTGAAACACCCTGTCGTGCTGCCAAATGCCATGTAAATGTACCATCAATATTAGAATCCATGGTATCTGTGGACGTTGTCAACCAGCTTAATAATCTCTTTCCCCCTTGATCCATAAATGATAGCAACCGCGGTTCTACTGACAATGATGGAGTCAACACTGGCATCCATAGTGATAGTTATGATAAAATTACTTTACCAGCGGCAACGCCAGCAGCGCGCCAGATTGCATTATTATCATCACCTTTTCTTACTAGTGCTATTGTATGTTTTACTCCATAAATAACTTTTCTGACGTTTCTACAAAATCCAAATATATGATGGAGCGGAATCGCACATGAAAATCGTCGACGAGCTCCTTGCAACGTTGCTACTCTTGTTGCAAACCCTAAATTGAAATTATTATTAACGCTTCCGAGAATATCAAAGGCAGCAACTGGTATATCTCTATGTTCAGGGGTATCAGGTTGTGCATCTGCAGTACCTACTGGAGTACGTATTTTAATATGTGAAATGTGCTCAGCGTGATCAGTAATATCCTTAGAGAACATCATAGATGGACCAGCCGATCTTGTATAATCGTCAGAGTATCTTGCTAGCCCTAGTATTGTTGTTGCTACATCAACTTCACGTTCAATAGATTCGATTTCTTTTCCATCAATGAGATATCTTGCGCTTTCAAATAATGCCATGATACCATTATTAACAAAACCAACTTGTAAATTAGCTGCATATGGTGTATTAGCTACAACATCTGTTACGAGTTCACCTTCGACTTCAATAAAGGCTTCAGCGGGTAAAAAGTATTTACTGGTATCATGAACCTGAAGTTCAATTCTTCCTCGAAGATTAGGTTGTACTGCGTGATAAGCAAAAAATTGATAATCACGTACAGAAGTATCTTTAAGCACTGGGGCTTCCATGTCAAATGCAACATCAGGGTTTTGTTTGAACATTTTTATTATATATCCGATGGTCTAAATCAAAAATTCTGAAAGAATTCTGAAGGAATTTTGAATTGAAAACCCAAGGAATTCATTTAGAGAAAATCGATTTTCATGAAATTATGTCGACGGATTAGCCAAAAAACAATACAAAATCAATAAAAAAAACATCGAAAATTCGATGAAACAACATATTTTTAGCCTCACAGGATAAAAAATCTGATCAAAATCGATTTTCTCTAAATGAATTCCTTGGGTTTTCATCCTCGATTTTCATGAAATTTTGTCGATGAATTGCATAAAAACACTAGAAAAATGAGTAAAAACACTAGAAAAATGAGTAAAAAAAGTAAAAAATCTAACAAAATTAGCAAAAAATAAATATTTTATAATATAAAAAAATTATTTAGTTGGGTGTATTTTAATAATGATGATGAAAATATCTGATAATGAAGATAACGTAAGTAGAATCACAAGTGATTCTGATACAAGTGATTCTGACACAAATATTTCTAATGCTAGCATTTCTACAATAACCATAACAACTGAGCATCCTATTCAAATAAATAGAATCACAAGTGATTCTGACATAAATATTTCTAATGCTAGCATTTCTACAATAACTATCATAATTGGAAATCCTGTTCAAATAAATATTTCTAACGTTTCCGGCGAATCTTCTTAAAACCACTTCCCGAAAGCCCACTTCCTGCTATCATATTTGCTGTTATATTATCCTGGGCGTTAGTCATTAACGACTGTAGTTTTTTATCCACGGCGTTATTTATTATTTTACTAACCTGTGTAGGCATTACTGCAGTAGATGGCAGTGAAGTCATTCTAGAAATGCTAGCATTTCCAGGTTTTGATTGGAAATTCGAAGAATTTCGTCGTCGAACTAGCGCTGTTAGTTTATCCCGAGCGGCTGAAAATGCCTTACTAGCAAGATCACCAACAGTGTTAATACCCTTATCTCGGATAACATCAATTGCTTTCATTGCTGCCTGTTTTGCAAATGGAGCCACTTTTGGAGCCATTCTTGAAAATAATCCCATTATAGTATTACCGAGACCATCTCCATAGTATGCTCGGTATTTTGGCAATCGTGAGTTTACCACGTAGACGTTAGTTGGTTTATCATGGTTGTAGTGTATGATCATTCTTCTATATAGAAATGCTAAAGCATTTCCAAATGCTAGTGTTTTTCCAAATGCTTTAGCATTTCCAATTATCTAGTCACTATGATAACCGTAGAAATTCGAAGAATTTCCATCCAAAGAATTTTCGGCTAACTCCTCAATGAAATTTCTATATGTTGCAATATCCATGATACCACCTTGAAATAATCGCCTACAGATATCAGCTGCTTCATTGATTATTTCCAGTGAGTTATTCCCGGCTCGTTTTCCTCCTACAAGTACTTCTAATCGGGATATATCACCGAGAATATTACCAGGACATGTTACACTAGCGTGAAAATCTATAGGATTTTTACCAACTAAACCACTACCCTTTTTTTTAGTTGTACCAGTTGCACCCTTCTTAGAATCAGCCTCTGCCATTATTTGTATTTCATCAGGGATTGGGTCTGCTGTGTATACTGGTGGTGCTACTGTGACCCCCTTTACCATAGCTAGAAATTGGTTATATTCAGATCTTATTGTTTTGCTGATTTTGTTTTTCTTCTTGTTTGCTAAAAACACCTTATTTGCCCAAACTTCTGAACCCTTTACAAAATCCTTAGCCGTGTCGTCTCTTAAATACTTAACTCTCTTCGCTTTTTTAACGTTGTCTTTGGTAAATTTAGCTAATCCAGCAAGTGTTGGGATATTTCTGATTGTATTTAACGCATCAACTGTAAATATATTTTCAGGAGGATAATCCCCTTTTGAAACAGCTCCCTCTTCTTCTTCTTCTTCTTCTTGTTGTTCTTCTTGAAATTCTTCAGGTGGAAATGCTTGCATTTCTAGTGAGGAAATATCAACATCACCTAATCGTTCAATTTCTTCCTGAAGTTCTCGTTGTTGTTCTTCTTGTCGTCTTGCAGTAGTTATTATATCACCAGGAAGTGTTTTTAATGATTTTTTTGTTTGTTTAGTTCGTTTTGATATTTTCTCTAACACAGGGAGAAAGGACTCTTTTTGCGCGCTTTCTTGTTTAGAAATTGCTGTTTTCACACCCTCAGTTGCACTAACAATAGGTTTGAAGAGTTGTTCTGTATCCTCTGTAAAATCAGTCTGAAGTAATTGCCGCTGTTGAAGTTTTTCACGTATGCGATCACGAAGGGGTAATATTTTCTTAAGAGCTTCAAGTCTTTCTCTAGCTAATCTCGTTGTTAATGATTCTCCTACCATTATTGAAAGAGTATTACTATTGTCAAATTAGAAATGCAATTTTTAATTAAAAAATCCAAAGCATTTTAGAAATGCAAATCACTAACCTAAAAATGCAAATCATTTTAATACTTCCTTGTTGTTACACACATAATTTTACTTCCTCATACCGTATCGGTTATACAAACAAAGGAGGCTCTCTACGCGTGGGTTCATCACCTTCAGAGTTTTCCATTAACATTTTTAATTGTCTCACTTTACAATTAATAAGTCTCTTTTGTTCATATTCTAATCCTAATTGCTTTCGAACACGTTCAACGATGCTACATAATGGTACGAATATATTAACATCTTCAGTATTGACTAAGCTCTCACGTATAAGCTTTTGGATATTCTTAATTAAAAAATATTTTTTAGATAGGACATATTTTCCGGTCTGTTCTGCAAATTGTATATCCTCGAAATTGGTCATAATTTGATCACAATCCAAACCTGAACATAATTTTACATTTTGATCCTTCAACTTGTTGATTTCAATAATAATCAATTTGAGATTTTCAATATTCATATATATATATAAATACATTTGTTCAAATACTTTGTATTTTAAATACAAAGTATTAAAAATACAAAGTATTTTCAAAATGAATTCTGGATACACTAAGGTGTTGATCATCTTAGTATACCCAGAAGCTTAATGCGATTATAGATGATTATGATTATATATAATGAATGACGACGGCACATTCACCGTTTTGAACCCCCTTGGTGTTTTATACATCAAGCAGCGCGCTCAACGGTTACAACCGACAAACACATAACAATAGATTATAGGTGAACAATGAATGAATTGATTTCAATGACAATGACGACGGTACAATAACCCCTGATCTAGTGTGGTAGGCGGTTATACACATAGGACGGTACAACAATAGATTATAGGTGACACAATGAATGAATTGATTTCAATGACAATGGATGACGCGGGCTATTCTACATTCAAGTGTAAACAAAACCGCAAAATCGAAACTTTGGTTTTGAATGTCAATAATAACGTTCATACCACGTGTGACGGTGTGGTTTTGTTTACACTTGAATTTCGGCTAAATGCCCAATTATAATAAGAACGAATTTGTATATATACACTCATTACGACGAGGTGATATAAAATAGGTGTAGTGATTGTAATTATTTGTTTGTTTATTAGCGATCACTGACAACGTTGAAAACACATATAATACTTGAAACAGACATTAAAAAAAATGTTTAAATACGACGTGTTTATAAAACAGTTTTGTTAATACTTGAAAAAAGACAAAATTGATTGTGTTTTGTTCAGATTTATGTAATTATAACAGCCAATGAAAAATCGAAGATTTTCCAATCAATGTTAGAAACGCGTTTCCGTGTTTAAGATCCGTAACTCTGTCATTGGTGGAAATCCTACGGATTTCACACGTGTTATACCTAACGGAGTTATCTCCCTACGTAAGAAAACTGAATTTTGTTTTTAAAACGCTTTGAAAAAGCGGTCTTATAAATTCCCTCTGCTACTTTTTGTACCGAGGAGGTGTGAATATCGAAATACTTACCAGCTTCTGACATTGATTGAAATACCATCTCCCCCTTGTCAGTATTAAACGATCTTACTGGTCTCTTCCCAATTGATTTACAAGTACCAGTATTTCCAAATGCAGTATTCTCACTTTGTGTAACAGCTCGTAAATTATTCAAAGAATTATGTGTCCTAATACCATCAATATGATCAATAACAAGGCCATCCTTGATTAATCCATTATACACTTCATAAACGAAACGGTGATTGAGATACATTTTCCCTCCAGCTTTAAATATCAAATAACCCATACCATTATCCCGCCCAACAGATTTCTTATTTTTACTGTGTCTAACAACACCATCACTAGAAGCTTCGTAATTTTTAATAACAGGATGTCTTTGAAATTCTTGGCTCATTTATATATAATATATCTATTTGTCTAATTCGTTAATTGGCTGAATTATAACATTGGAAAATCTTTTTATATAATCAGCCGTAGTTTTTATGATTTTGCCGTCATTGACGTCGTTAGGATTTTTGATTCTTCGCTTGTCATAATAACGTTTTAACTCTCTATAACGCTTACCCCCGCAATTAATGCATAACTGCGACTTGCCTCTTACACCTACCCCACAATGCAAACATGGTAGAGGTCCCTCCGAACCGTTTCTTACACTCTGCATATGATACCCACAGAATTCATTTCTGCATGATTTGTTACACGGAGTCTTTGATCCAATCATAAGCCATTTGCAATGATTCATTATATAAAATTTTCTTATTTAAATACTTGTTTTAATTATAATATGAAGGAGTTCAAGAGATTATCGAAAATTAAGCCTTGGAAAAATGTTAGATTTAATCTCGATAGAATCTCTGATATACCTAAAAGTCTAGTAGATGATAAACCACTATTGAGTAAAATCAGCGACTGTTTTAATGAGTTTAAGCGTGATGGAGCATCTCATACGTGGTCGACATTTCGAATTATTGATGAAGATGTCAATATACCCATAATTGATGCTACTATGAATGATATAAGAGCAGCTGTGATACTTTCACACCTTGGCCAGAAATCCAAAGGTAAATTGCAAAGCAATTCTCTACGGAGGTATTTTTTTAGAATAAAATTCATTATCGAAGAGGAAGGTGAATGGATTATCAGAGATAAATTTGACCCAATCCTTAAGGATAAAAAAACTGTTATTGTGAGTAGAGATTCCAAACCAGGAATTCTAACTGGAATTGACAAACCATACTATGAGAAATCTTACCCTGTAACAGCAGTTGTGTATGGGTTATATCCAATAAATAATAATCCTAATATTACAAAACTAGCTCCGATGTTTTCATCATCAGTGGCTTTGCCACTTAATTGTGTAGCAACACGGTTAATAGAACACTTCAAAAATGCATCCCGGGGAAACAAATTAACTGATCTACGAAGAAAAAAAATAACCGAATGGGAACTAACAGTGAATCAACATGGAGCAAGGATTTCCGATATAGCTAAATTAGAAGCATTATTAAAATTTCCAATATCGGTAGCGACAATAACCGGAGAAGTATTATACGAACCGAAATATCAATCGCGAGGAGCTCCAATTGAAATTATTGATCATAACAAACACGCGTGGACACCCGCGGTAAATATATTTCCACGAGAAAGAACTGTTCGATATATCCCCAGGAAATTTTCCGGGGAATTTTCAGATGATTTCTATGAAGAGAAATTATTTGATGCTATTCACGCGTTAACCAAAGACGACCCTGTGTCAGTATGGTTACTCAGGAGTAATGAGGATCCGGAAATAGGATTTGATCAGTTTGTAAAACCAAATGGTGAATTATATCGAACTGAAGAATTAGATACTAGAATGAGAAAAATCGCTAATGAGTATTTAGAAGGAAACACTAGTGTTTCTACTGTAGAAAAACTACTTACGGATAGTTTTACTATTCCATCAGTGGTAGCTCACTTCGCAAGAGAAAAGAATTCATGGCGCCCAACACGAAGTGATTTTCTCAATGACGTGAAGTTGAGTTGCGTCGAATTAAGTCATGGAGGATTGTGGAATACGAAATACTCACGTGATGGTATGATTTCAATTGATATATCCGCGTGTTATCCTGGAAGTTTTCTCGGGTATGGAGAATGCTCTGAGTACTTCAAACGATTTGGACACCCCACACATGAAATGACTCGTGTTGCGATTAATGGTCCATTACCTGGAACTGCTAGCAGTTCTAATTTTGATTTAACCGGGTTCGCTCGTGTGATATCATTCGAATTAGCTACAGGGTTACATCCGTGTAGTTATCTTTGGCTTGGTAGACATATGTATGAAAAAGCGTGGATGCCAATTGTGCTATTGCGATATATGATCGATTGTGGTATGTTAATATCGTTAATTGTCAGTGAAGCGATTATTTGTTATAACGCTCAGAAAGATGTTTGGTTACCAAAACCCGATCTAGAAAAAATAATTAATGAACAACGAAAAAAATTTCTAGATGGAAATTCGAAGAATTTCAACGAGGAACAAATCATAGATTGGTCTAAGAAATTATTCGAAGGTAGTAATAGAGATGCTAAAGATCTCGGACGAAAAATAATCGGTAAATTTACTCAAGGTGGAAGATTTGATAATGCAAAATACTCTTCGAGATTAATCATAGACGATGAAGAATACAATTTCATAATATCTGATTTAATAAAAAAAGGGAAATTTGTAACCCGTAAGAACGCTTTTCTATCAGGGGAATTAGATGAGGAAGCTTACAAATCTGCGAGCGGAAATAATAATGTTTGGGTAGATGATGTCCTTCGAAATGGTAAGAAATTAGGTACGGTTATTACCTACTGTGATGGATATAGTTGTCAGTACACACATTTGAGAAGTTCTATGCTAGCCTATTCTTGTATTAATCTATTCTCGATGATAAACAGATTTCCCGATACCGCGGTTAGAGTAGCTACTGATTCGATGTATATCCATGAGAAATACAAATCAGATGTAGCTAAATTCACAGATCCTAAGGAAGCGTGGGGAAATTGGAGGTTTAAAAAAGAAACACTACATGAGTATTGTAAATCCGCAGACGTTGCTATGGATGATAAATACTTGAAAAGTAACCATAATATCTCAGAGATTCAATCAGAATTTTCTACTGCACCGCCTGTATCCGATCCGATTTGTAGATACAAGACAGTTTATTTAAACGGCTGTGGTGGATCAGGAAAGACAACTCGTGCAATCGAATTATTTCGTCGGTCAACCATGGTTGTGTTAACACCAACTCACAGACTCGCCAGAGAGATGATAGCGCGTGGAGTAAAAGCTTGTACCTATCACAGCTTCTTTCGATGGAAAGGCGATAATTGGACTCCTGATCGAATGGGCGATAAATTCATTCCTGATGTAATAATCATTGATGAAGTATGTACTATATCGTTGACAGTATTACAGACATTTCTATCATGGTTGTTGACAAAAAACACAAAAGTCGTCATGTGCGGGGATCACGGCCAACCGCAGCCATTTGTTGGTGGATCTCCACATGAATGGCTAAAAGGATTTGTAGATTATTATGAAGAGATTAATACCGACCATAGATCACTTGATGAACAATTACGCGAGTTCAAAGCGCTAATTAGATTACAACCGGATTAAATCCAATGTGAAATAGCGCGTGAAATAATCTCTGAAACTCCCATGAATGATTTTTGGGAAATGTGGAAGCCAAATGATTTAATAATCGCGAGTAGAAAAATAGTCAGAGACGCACTTCAGATGAAGTTGTTTGCGCTACATAAAGAAAAATTTGCAACGCTTCCAGTACCACTCTGTTATAGACCTAAGGATACACGAAAGCAGAATATCGACGTTGACATTCCTGGACAACAACAAAAGCAGAATTTAGTATTAAATGATATTGTGTTGGTTGATATCAGCGTCGTTAAAGATGCATTAGGTGCTGATAAATCCCCATGGACGTTAGGTTATGCAGCAACAATACACTCTTCACAGGGATTGACTATATCCGATACAACTCTTTGGATAGTAGATAATCATATTGAGTGGTCAAATTTAGTTTATCTCGCAGTATCCAGAGTACGGCGAATAAACCAACTTCGAAGAATTGTGGTTAATGATAATGACAATACATTAAGTAATATACACACCGATGATAATATAATCAGAAAAAAACTCTCTGGTTATAAACAACAGGATAAAAAAAATAAACGAGAATTTGACATCGATGCTGAATTAATTCAGACACTAAAGCAACAACAGAACAATCACTGCGCGAGTTGTAATTGTATAATGAGTTGGAATTGGTCGGATAAAGATCCTCGCCAATTCACCGTAGATAGAAAAGATAACAATCTCGGTCATGTCAGAAACAATGTGAGGTTGACTTGTCTTGAGTGCAACAGACGCCGGGGTGACAGCACCCTGGGTGCTAATTAAGACCACGCGGTGGCAATTGAGTATCCTCGGGAATCACTTGTAATTGTTCGCGTGTAAAACCCCGCTGAGGAGCAGTTGAATCCAGTCTATAGATTGGAGGTCTACCCGTAGATCGTGTTATACCGGATATATTATGCGTAGTGACACTCCAAATAGGATCAGTAGCTCTTTTTTTACCACCCTCAAGCTCTCCTGGTTCATATAAGTACCTTACAATGACATTACTACCAAGAATTTGTTCTTTGAAATCTTTTTGTGAAATTCCTTGGATTTCCATTTTGATAGACGCCTTCTTAATAGCGTTGACAGGTTTCATATTAATTGTTCTAGTAATCTCATTATTGATTGCGGTAATCACAGCTGGTAATCTCTTGACCCATTCACGGGATCGTTTATCCTGTATGAATTCTTTTGCGTATTGATATCCAAATAACCGCTCAGCAAGGGTTTTATTAAACCGTTCAACAATTGCCTGATCGCGATGTAGCGCAGTGTGTCCTCGTCTGATGGCGACATTATGATGTTTCATCGTAGATGTAACAACACCTTGAAATTCCTTGCCAGGATCAACTTGTAACAGATTTGGCCAGCGCAGAGGACCTCGTCGATAAATTTTTTCAAATGCAGAAGCTACATCAGTAGATGATTTTGTTTTTAACGGTTCTGCTTCTTTGTATCGACTTGCAATATCAACTAACGTTAACGCGTATTTGTAACCGTTGTCATGCGGCAGAAATAGTATATCAGCTTGATGAACTTCATTAGGTGTTGTAACATCAAAATGCGAATAGTTAATTTGTTTAGGCGCTGGTAGATAAATTTGCCATATTGCCTGTTTAGATAACCAGTTTGCCGCTGTAGTTTTTTTCACCTTTGATGCGCTAGCGAGTTTATTAATTGCTGCGTAACCTCTCCAGTATCCCCTCGGAGAATAATAAATAGATTCCATATTAAAATGCTAGCATTTTCAATTACCAGCACCTAACATCAATTTACCCTTCATAGCAGATTTTACCAACCACGAAGCCAATTTTTCTTTGAAGGATTTATCAGGAATAGCATTTAACGCATGAATTAATTTTACATCTGCGAGATGTCTGTGTTGAAGATTGCTGCTTTTATAAGCGACATCATGAGCATGACACGCCTTATCAATAGCGTTTATTGGATATTCGCCGGGTCGGGGTAAATTTTGATCATCAAGTCTGATATCTAATCGTGTTCCCGGTCCACAGTAGCTATATCCTGGAAGGTGCTTTTCTCCTGGATACTTTGCCCACGGTGTTCCTGGGAGTTTTGTCAATTTGGCTGCAATATCACCTCCTCGTTTTTTTTTAAAGGTTTCGTGGAAGTAAATCTAAATTTTTTCGTACTACATTGTACGCATTTACCAGAAAGCGCTGATCGATTATTTTTCGTTGTAATTGTCGTTAAGTCATTTGTGCCAGTACGCGTCCTACACTTCACACAATATAGATCCATAATTTATATATAACAGTTATGAATGTAATTGATTATTCAGCTACGAGACGACGGGAACCTATTAGACACCATGCAATGTTACCAAATTCTATTCGCGCGATTATCATCGGACCATCTGGAAGTGGTAAAACACAATTGCTACTTAATTTGATAACGAGATGGATGAAGTGGGATAAATTGTACATGATTGCTCCGAGTGTAGACGATCAACGATGTTATGAAGTATTAAAGGATTTTAATGATGCCGCGCAAGAAATTAACGGTGATGGTGTTATTGAGTTTATAACCGATATCGAAGAGGCACCTAGTATTGATGATATTGATGGAAGTATTAACAATTTAGTCGTATATGATGATATCATGTTAGATAATCAAAAGAATCCTGCTAGAATATTTTCCAGAGGCAGACATAAAAACACCGATGTGATATATATCACTCAACGTTACACTCAAATACCAAAAGTGATCAGAGATAACTGCAATATGCTGTGTGTATTTAACGGAGTTGATACTCATACTCTTAGAAATATTTGGCAAACTTGGTGCGGTGGTGATATGGATCATAATCGATTTAGAAATTTCTTTAGCCACGCTCAGACAATCCCACACGGATTTGTGACGATAAATTTATCAGACCCTCGGACAAGATATCGTGTCGGACTTGATCAAATATTTAGTTAGCGCATTAGCAGCCGAGGAGGTGAACGTCAACTAAATGGCGTCTTTTTTTTTTACCCGAAAACTCCACGAATTTTCCAAGCATCGTTAACTCAGAACTGAAAGTTCCAAGCAGCAAAGGGGATGGTGACAACAAAAATGGCGTCGTTTTTTTTTTAATTTTATTTTGATGAATGGAGGCTTATATTAAGCATTTTCGAGAAAGCCTCAGTTTGCTAAATCGACGCCTGTAAAAGTTGGTCTGTTCACCTCCTCTGCTGCTCTGCGGCATGATGCCCCAGTGCTAGACATCACTATAAAATGCCACACTGCAGACATCTTAGGGATGTGACTAAAAAATTGTTAAAACTCCAATTAAAAATCAAAATCACACACAGACTACATTTCATGCTTTTAATAAATGCTTACATTTTTCTCAAAAACCACTCAGCAGAATTTGACCAAATTTGACATAAAGCATTCTGGCATGAAGGCTTTCAGATTTGATCAAATTAATTTGATATGCCATCAAATATGGCTGCCATTAATATTTTTGTAAGGAAAACAAACTTACTGTTTTTATAGACTGCTCAACAGAATTTGACAAATCTGACAAAGCATCATGGCTTAGAAAGCTTTCTATTTTTTAAATTATTAATGATGATCATTCACCAGCAGATGTAGCAGGCTTTACTAAATGTAGAAGAAAAAAATTTCAAAGACTTCTTTGTAAAAAAAATTGCTTATGACCAATTTAACAGAAAGCATCCTGGCATAAAAGGTCTTTTAAGTTTCTGCAAATGATGCCATACCACCATTCAATATGTCCACTGCTACTAAAAGTAAAAGTTACTATAAATTATAAATCCTCAGAAATGGTTCAGCAAAATTTAAACAGATTTAAGAGAAAGCATTCTGGCATTAAAGACTTCCGAATTTTTACAAATGACTTCAGTTTGCCATCAGATAGAAAATCCTTTAAATGACATAAAAATCCATTTTAAAAATATTTAACAAATTTGACAGAATTCTGGAATTAAGGGCTTTTTTAAAATACAAAATAATGCTAATTGCCTTCAAATATGGTTGCTGGTGCACACAAAAAACAACCTTTAATAACAAACAAAAAAAAACACTTAGCAGAATTTGCCCAAATCCAATAAATCATTCAAGCTTGAGACCACTCCAGTGGCATAAGTGGTTAGAGCATACAACTTTGATATGCAAGGTTGAGTTTGAACCCAGGCTGAGTCATATCAAAGACTTACGTAAAATGGTACCAGCAGTTGCCTTGCTTGGCACTTAGAAATTATAGGTTAATGTTAGGACTAGTTAGTCTGGTGTCAGGATAATGTGACTGGATGTAACATGATGCTACATGTCTGTGGCATAATGCCAGAGTGTTAAGACTTCACTGTAAACTGCCACACTGCAGACCTCATAGTGATGTGACTCAAATTGTTAAAACTACACTAAAATACAAAAACACAAACTTTAGTTTGATCAATGAATTGAAGTGAATTCACTGTAGTGTGACGCATGAATTAAAGTTAATTCACCATAGATTGAACCACAAGTTTAATTTTTGATCCAGTATTGAAAACTCATTTAAAATATTTAACAGAAAAGTTTATTTTAATTTGTTTTATTTTAATCTAGTGTAATGTAAGGTTTTTGTGGCTCACTTCCAAATAGTTGTATTCATTCCTAGCAAGTATACATCAGTTGCATTTAATGTTATTAATATTAGTGATAATTTATCATATGCATTAATTAGTGACAATTTATCATATGCGTTAATTAGTGACAATTTATCATATGAGTTAATTAGTGATAATTTATCATATGCATTAATTAGTGACAATTTATCATATGATTTTATTAGTGATAATTTATCATATGCATTAATTAGTGACAATTTATCTTATGAGTTAATTAGTGATAATTTATCATATGTGTTAATTAGTGACAATTTATCATATGAGTTAATTAGTGATAATTTATCATATGCATTAATTAGTGACAATTTATCATATGAATTAATTAGTGATAATTTATGCATTTTAACAATAATAATATGTACTTTAGACATTCACTGCTAACCCTGGTACAAAATTGTAAAGTCTTTATCACTTCTCTATCAAATCATTGAAATAGAACTTTATTTGAAAATGTTTATGTAATGTAACAAAAAATTATAATTGTAATTAAGCATGACTAATGGAAACAACCATACAAGTCATGTAGCTCACCATACTTCGTTTTTGTGGAGTCTTTAATTTGTGTTACCTTTTTCCCTTTGTTGTATTAGTGACTGTAGTGAAGCAGGCTGACAGAACTAAAGAAGCAGATGATGTAGAGCTTGGAGACATTGTTGTCAAGTAACTAAGTTTTTTCTTCATTTTTATCTCTCTGTCATTCTGTTATACCTGTAATATAGCAGATAAATGTATAGGCAGGTACAGTGTTAAGTTTTGGAGTCATTAATTTGTGAATTACTTTATCATCCTTCAGTTAATTTAGTATTTGGGACATGTTTTACTTGTCCTAATTGTGTCAGCACACCATGGTTTGATGGCTTGTAATATTACTGTCTGGGAAATGAAGAAGGTCCTTAGAAATTTCAATATAATGACAACAGCTAAATAAGTACCATAAAGTAATTCATGTAATTGTTTTGTAAACAAACAAATTTTTGTAAAGTACAGAAAGTAATAAACACAACAATCAGCTATAATATTTTATAATAGATGCATAAAATAATAAATGATTGTCAGCATTAATTCATATGAACTTTACATAATTCCGTTACATCATGCACTGGTACAGTGTTAAATTTCTTTTTAAAGATACATAATAGATATTGAAATAGTCATCTCCATATATATATAGATATACTATATGTAGTTTAAATCCCAGGAATGATCATTGAGCATGTGGTATTGTTTCCTCAGTAAAAGAAATGGAATGTACATTTCCACTAAGGAAGATTACAGTGTTCTATTTATATTCACACAGAAAATTTCAGTACTAACATAATTCTCCTTTCTAATTTAAGACAAAACAGCACATATAAAAAAGAAAATAAAAGAAATTGAAGGGAAAAAAATGCAAATTGTGAAATTTGAACTTTAATTGTGTGCATGCAAGGCAGTCATACTTACCACTAGACCATGCAAGCATCTGAAAATAGCTTGGATTTCTTGTCTTTAATATTATGAACTTGGCAGTTAAAACATATATTGTATTTCCCACCAGTGTGTGTGTGTGTGATTTGACATATTTTCAGTTATTTCTCTATGATGTCTGCAGTGTGGCAGTTAATAATGATCTACTACTGAGGCATCATGCATCAGACATGCATCACCATGTCCCACCCAGTCACATGATCCTGACACCAGGTCAACCAGTCCTAACACTACCCACTTAATGCTTAGGACCTAGTAAGGCAGCTGCCAGTACCAATTTTATAAGTCTTTGTTATAACTCAGATGGGGTTCAAACCCATGACCTTTATCGAAGGTGGACACTCTAATCACTTAGGCTACAATTATTTAGAAGATCCAATAATTCATAGCTAGCAATAAATAAAATTGTTTATTTCAGATTACCATTGCCACCAGGTGCATTTTCCACACTATGGGATAATGACCACCGATTTAAACACACATACTTTAGCAAAATTGAGGTGAGCCTTTCAATCAAAACACATAAGTATAAAACATTATGTGGGAATTCTGTCGATAGCAGTGTTATTTCTTTCATTTATGATGATCAGATTAGGACCAAAAATAACTACAGAATAAAAAAGTCGTTTTTTTAATTTACCTCCAACAAGTTTTAATGGAAAATGTTCACAAAAGTTTACTTTGATTATTAATACATTGTATTGAAACAAAAAGAGAGTGGGTGGGAATTGTGTAAATTTAAGATGAAGCATACAAAACTTAGTTTTTGGAGTGTATAGGCAAAAATGGTACACTCAAGATTGACTAATTTGTCTGAATCATGCCCAGATGTGGACCCTACACTTATCAAATATACAAAAGATCTAGCACAGGAAACATGTTAAATACATATTCAAAATATGTGAAACACATATAATTTCTGCATAAGACATGTAATTAATAAATCTCTGGTTTGTTTCTACTTTAAATTTGACATTATGTTTAAAATTGATATGTTCAAGCTTAGTTATACACATTATGTAATGCATATGTTGTATGTATGTGTAACTTTGCCAGTAATGCATGTATATGACATATAATTAAACATTATGTCTCCTTCTGTCTTGCCATTTTTTGTTGGATAGGAGAGTTTTTAAAATATGCATTGGTCATGCAGCTCTTTTCTGTTATAGGGTTATTATGACACAATGGACTCTGGTTATAGAGACCAAGATGGTTACATTGCTGTGATGTCACGAACAGATGATGTCATCAATGTGGCAGGACATCGCCTATCCACTGGAGCATTAGAGGAGGTATGGTTCAACATTTTAAAGATTTGAGGGTTAAGGGTGGTCATTAAAATTGACAGATTTGCACATCACATGCTTCATGACATCTTGAGTTGCATGTAAACTGACTGTTTCTTTACTTGCAAATTCACAGTTTACTTTCTTCCCTTGATCATTTTATTTTAATACTTCTTACAGATTTTAAACATCTTTGCCTTTTATTTATTTTATTGTTATGCCTAATGTTTGCATTTATTTGGATATGATTATCTGTCTTGTGTTTAATACAGTTCCCCTTCTTAAATTATTATTGGTACCTGTTTTTCATTGGTGGCACCATTATCTTGCTGAGTTGGCACTAAATGTTATACATGCACACAAGTCACTGTGATTTGTTTTTAGTGACCTTGATCCTGGAATGTGCAGTGTAGAATTGTCAGCTGGTGTATTATCTTTACACTTTCATTAATATGTCCCAAGCATATCTATGGAGGCAGTATGTAGTGTTCTCTATGTCTGTACCTGTGAAGGGGACATAGTGTTAACCATAGCAGTGGAGCAAGTATATAGTTTTTTTTCATGTCCATGTCTGTGAAAGAAGTATATAGTATTATCCATGCTTGTGGAGGGAGTTTTTGATGTTATCAGTGTCCATTATACTGCGATGGGAGTATGAAGTATTATCCTTGTATATGAAGGAAGTATATAGTGTTATACATCTCCATGGTTGGAGCATATAGTGGCATGATGCCCCAATGCTAGACATCGCTATAAACTGCCTCAATGCAGACATCATAGCGATATGACTGAAATTTTTTCAAAGCTACATTAAAAATCCTAATCACACACACAAATGCTTTTAAGAGAAAATGGGGTCTAACCGGAATTTTATTCTGTGCATGCGCCTCCAACACTGTTTTGAATTACCATTTGACAACTTATCTTGAAAATGTCTTCACCACCAAGGAAAAATATAGTCCGAGTTTCCACTGACCCATGTTACCCAATTTTTAATTTGTAAATTTGTTTATTGTCCATATCACATGTATATATGACCTCATTGACATGTAGGTTGCGAGATTTGTGTAGTCACGTGACTCAGACTGAAAATAGCTAGATCCAGGTCAAAGTTATTGACCTGATGTTTAAATAACATTTAGATGGTATTATAAAGTATGTAAAAAAAATTGAATTTGCAACCAGTTTAACCTTCTTTGTGAGGTTGTTATTATGGACTCTGAACATTTTGTGTCAGTTTTTATGGCTAAAATTTAAATGTGTGAAAGCTTACCAGTAGCTTCTGTGGGTTGGCAGTTTTTCTCTCAGTTACCATGGGTTCTTCCACCACCATGTATTATGTCATTAAACCCATACAAAATAAACCCTATCAGAATGAATGCATGATAGAAAAAGTTTGTGATGTTGTGTATGTATATACTTTCTGTAACTTCTGATCTATGATTTTATTTAATTTTCATAATTTGTCTTCATGGTTGCTACCTGTAAATGATATCTTTTGTTATAAATTGTGTATGTAATTTGACTTTGTTATAAAAAAATAAATGACATAGGATCTGTAAATAGATGTTTACGCATGTGTTGACATTGAGTATTAATAATAATAAGACTTAAAATGGCACCTATGGAATATTTTTCTCAGTGGCTGATGGGATTTCCATCTTTCCAGAATGGATTACCATTGTTTGCATGAGGTCATGTGAATATATTTCATTTGTCAAAAATCAGTAGTGTATGTTGTCATATCGGGGTCTATTGCGAACTACAGTTGCAGTACTGTATGTAAGGAAAAAATTTAGCATTCGGTTTCATTCTGATTTCTGGAGTCATTTACGCTTTTAGTGTTCTGGTTGTAAGTCTGCAGATATATTTTATGTTGTCCTTAGATATTTTTCGAGAGGAAAAACATTTGTTTGGACAACTAGTGGTGATACAAGGTGCTTATTATTTGGATAACAATATTAATCTGGAACTGTTATAAATTATTTGGAGGAATCCTGGACAATGCCATCTTGACAACATAATGGTTCATGGAAGACCAGTACATTTCTGGTTTTGAAATTTATAAGAGACTTTTCATTTGTTTAGAACTTTCATAGACCTGTTTAAGGATTAATTAGGATTCACTTCATTATACAGTAAGTTCCTCTCACATTTTTCATTTTTAATTTTATAATTAAATTATTTGTTAAGTCTTACAAAACTTTTTTGCATTTGCCTCTTTTCAGTTAAGTTTGTGACCATAGAAGTGTAAAACTGTATTACAGGGAGGTGGAGAGTGAGAGCTGAGAAGGGGATTTGAAGCAAAAGTGACATTTTTAGTGGTGCTCAAAATGTTTTGTTTTGTTGTAGGGTTTAACGACATTTTTCAACACACGATAGGCTATACATGGCAACCAGTATTATTGGTGGAGGAAGAACCCGGGAAAACCCCCGGAAAGAACCACTGACCTATGAGAAGCTACTGGCAAGCTTTCTCACATAACTACATTAGCTGAATCTTAGACTTGAACCCACACAGACAGAGGTGAGATGGCAGTGATCCATAATGCAGAGCGCTTTAGACCAAAAGTAGATGTATCATTGGTGACTTTCATCTATTGTTACAGTTTTATTTTATTCTTTGAAAGAGCCATCTAAAAAGGTGATCTGAGTTAAGGTGCATTTTTGACTTCCAATTGATGACTGGAAAAAATAGCTTACCTTCATGTTGAATCATTTCTTTCTTTTAGGCCATCACTGAATGTGCAGAGATAGCTGAGGCTGCAGTAGTTGGGGTTCCTGACTCCCTAAAAGGGGAGATCCCTTTAGGGCTCTGTGTTCGGAAAACAGGTACATCCCTGTTCAAGCATGCATTGCAGCAAAATATTTCTTATGATTCATATTGAAAAACAGTCCAAATCGAAGCAGCTGAAGTTTCTACTCTAGTTCAGAAATTTTTTTGAAATACATATTTTATGTTTATAATTGCTTTACGCCTGTTGTGGCATAAATATTTGCGTTGTGGCATAAATATTTGGTTCTTTCAGACTTCACTCTTAAGGTTCTGCTATGCTTAATATGCTGGACTATGATAAGAAAGTCAAGCCCCATATTTCTGGAAACTTTATTTATAGGAAACTTGTCACAGAAAATTAAGACCCATATTCCTGGAACCTTCATTAGAATGGCAACTTACTTGGAATAAAGTCTAGCCCCATATTCCTGGAAACTTAATTTGATGGTCAGCTCCATAGGAAGAAAATCAAGCCCCATATTCTGGAAACTTGATTTGATTGGCAAATAAAGAAAATCAAGCCTGATATTCAGGAAACATTTTGAAGAAAGTTAAGACCCATATTCCGGAAACTTCATTAGATGGACAACTTACTTGGAAGAAAATCAGGCCCCATATTCCTGGAAACTTAATTTGATAGTCAGCTGCAATGAAGCCCAATATTCTGGAAACATTTTCAATAAGAATTGTAAGTGAAAGTTCCAAATCGCAAAATTAGATGTGACACTTGAAATATCCAAACCTGATTGAAGATAACTTATATGTGCCGCTGGAAGAAAAGTTGTGATGTCATCCTCATTTCAGTTACTGAACCTTGAGAGTGAGATTTGTGCTTGAAAAGTTTCGAGAATATGGTCATAAGACATCTCACCTGCACCAATAAATGGCAATATCAGAATATCTGTTTTGTAGCAGTGGTGATGGAATCAGTTTACTGTATATACTCAATTATCAGCCATGGCCAACTGCAGACATCATTGACCCTCATCTGAAAACTCACCAGCAGATTAGGATCTATAGTATTTGTTCTACTGATTTATCCTAACATTTAGCATAGATGCTGATCTGCCAATTTGCAGTGACAGATCTGGGTCTGTGTGGTTTGCAATTGAACCTGACTTTTAAGCGAGCATATATGGTAAGGTTCTGTGTTTAAGTTGTTACTAGTTTGATACGCTTACAGCACATCATCATATAATGCACATGTGATGCTTTGTGTTCTGCAAAGCTCTTTTTTTTGTATTAAAGCATGTACCTTTCAATTAGTCATCTTAATCGGAAAATTCATAGCTGTCAAGATTGATAAACTTAATGAATCTTGTAATAGCTGTTGCTTAGCAACATCCATTAGATACATGTGATGTAGCTGTATCGGAGAAAACGATTTGATATTTTAGTTTTATTTCTTATTTGGTTCTTGAAAAGTTGCAATATGTACCTTTTGTAGGACAGTATCCCTATATTTTGTTAGTTGCAGAAGGAACCATTGTTTGTATTGTCCTTACAAGAATTTTCATCATATAGGAGTAAAGATGTCTGATGAAGAAGTAGTGCAGATTGTCATCAAACACGTGCGAGAGACTATTGGTCCTGTTGCCAGTTTCAAGCTTGCTGTTCTTGTTCCAAAGCTACCTAAAACACGTTCAGGAAAAATTGCCCGCAATACCATTGCTGCAATGGCTGCTGGGAAGCCTTTTAAGGTCAGTTTTGGATTGTTTGAGTAAAGTAAATTATTTCATCCTTTCTTATGTAGTCAGCTGAGACAAAAAAAAAACCTCATTTTATTAGCCCACCAAAAGGCAGAGCATAATGTTATAATGTCCATCAATTTGTCTGTAATCTTTCCTATTTATGCACAAAAACTTTAACTTTTGCACATTTTGTCTTGATTTGATACCAATGTCTAAACAAGATAGTAGTTTCGCCATGATCAGATTAATTTTAGGAAATAATTTTCACCACCTCACAAATCCAGCCAGCCAAGAAAGATGAAAATGGTCATAACCAAACAAAAATCCTTACACATTACCTCCCTTTGCCACTATTAGGCATCTGCTTATCATCCAGATATTTATCAGTTAAAGTTTTGTTCTGCATGATCTATGTCATACTGTATCATCTGTCATACTGCATGATTTTTGTCATACTGTTTCTCCTTTGAATACGTTCCCCAATCACATTACTTTAGGGATATTAGCCTGCTACCTCGCGAATCCAGCCCTACCAAAAGACGAAAATTCGTCTTTCCTGTCTATGTCATATAGACAAAGGGCAATAACTCTTGCCCCTTACCTCCCCTTGCTACCCGCTAGGTGTCGCTTCTTTAGTTTTATAGCTTCGCTGTACGCGAAAACACGTACAATTAGACCTCCAATGAATCCAAGCCATCTTAGTGTAAATTCTGACCATCCGAAGTTAAATTTGGAATTACTGTGTTGGATAATCATTCCTCTACAGGTCGTATACATTATTTTACAATATTTTCCAATTTGAGTGACTTTGTCACCTTTTCTAGACTTCGGACCAGGTTGCAACGTGGTCAAGCACGCTTATGGCGGTACTACCATGTAATACATGTAGCACTCAATAATTTCGCTTATTCTGTATGTAACGTTTACGATATTAGCGATTTAATAACGTGCTGCATTGATAATTTGTGCTTCATTTACCTGCTTTGTCATTTAAGTAGACTTCAAAAAAGTCTTTGAACGACCAAGTTGCGACTATTTAATGGCAGGCTTCGTGTTGTAGTCACGAGTTCACGCGACACTTAATCATTTCGCTTCCTCCGTTAGTTACGGTTATGGAATAGCGACTTAATAGCGTGCTGAATTGTTAATTTGTGCTTTGTTTATCTTTTTTTTTTTTTTCGTTTCAGTAGACTTAGTCTCTGAACGACCAGTTGCGACTATTTAATGGCGGAATTCGTGTTGTAGTCACGAGTCCACTCGACACTAAATCATTTCGCTTCCTCCGTTAGTTACGGTTATGGTAATAGCGACTTAATAGCGTGTTGAATTGCTAATTGTGCTTTGTTTATCATCTTTTTCGTTTCAGTAGACTTCGTCTTGAACGAACCATTGCAACACGCTCACGACGATAACTAGTGTTGTCATTAAGAGTTAACATGGCACAGAATAATTTGACTACTCCGTTAGTAACGGTTATAGTATTATCGAATTAATAATATGCTGAATTTTTTAATTTGTGCTTTGTTCTCTTCTTTTGTCGTTTCAGTAGCAAAGTCGACAACGAAGGCATGAATGGCAAAATGGGTGTTGC
Source organism: Unio delphinus (assembly GCA_029339505.1). NCBI lineage: Eukaryota > Metazoa > Mollusca > Bivalvia > Unionida > Unionidae > Unio > Unio delphinus. The sequence goes on from JAQISU010000071.1 coordinate 8,666,527, forward strand.
CAATGTGGAAATGGAGGAAATTATGTTGACATGGTTTAGGCTGCCCAGTGGATGTAAATTTCACCGCAGGTCCGTGCATGGCTTTCGGGCCTGTAAGTCCGGACGCATGGAGTCTATGCTGGATCAATTGGATCCATTTTAATATGCACTTTCGCCGGCCGTCCAGCCGTCCGTCCAGCCGACACCGTCAGTTCAGCCGGCACTTCAGCAGGCACCAACCGGCATTAGCCGTCCATCCGGCACCGTCCGTTCAGCCCAAATGGCACCGGCCGGCCAGCCGACCTTTCAGCTTGCATCAACAGGCACCGGCCGTTCAGCCCAAATGGCACCGGCCGGCCAGCCGACCTTCCAGCCTGCGTCAACAGGCACCGGCCGTCCACCCGGCAACGACCGTTCAGCCCAAATGGCACCGGTCGTCCAGCCGACCTTCCAGCCGGCATCAACCGGCACCGGCCATCCATCCGGCAATGACCGTTCAGCCCAAATGACACCGGTCGTCCAGCCCAAATGGCACCGGTCGTCCAGCCGGCACCGGCCGTCCACCCAGCAACGACCGTTCAGCCCAAATGGCACCGGTCGTCCAGCCAACCTTCCAGCTGGCATCAACCTGCACCGGCCGTCCATCCGGCAACGACCGTTCAGCCCAAATGGCACCGGTCGTCCAGCCGACCTTCCAGCCAGCATCAACCGGCACCGGCCGACCATCCGGCAACGACCGTTAAGCCCAAATGGCACCGGTCTTCCAGCCGGCATCAACCTGCACCGGCTGTACATCGGATTTACGGAGATTATAGTGATGTACCTGTCAGTCAATCTACACTACTGGTTACATATCACTACCATGAGAGAAATGTTATAGATGAATCTCCGTCCAATCAGACCATTCGAGAGGCAGGTGCCGGTCATAGCCGGACCTTCGCCGACATTCCGGCCGACCATATACCAGACAAATCAGTCGGTATTGCCCGTGTACACCTCCCGTCACGTCAAATACGTGACGGTGTGATTTTAAAACAAGGGAGAATTAGTGACATTATCAGAGGTGACGGAATTGAGTTATCTATGCCACTTGGTATGCGCTACCCAGATATGGCAGCTTTACCAGAACAGGACTTTCAGGCCGACCATTCGCCAGTTCAATCAGCCGGCAGTGCCGGCCGTCCATATGTTCACGGCTTCTCCACAAGGGAGATTTAGTGAAAGTGACACTTATGACAGAATTGTGTCATCTAGGTCACCTGGTATGCTGTACAGATATGCAAGCTGTACCAGAACCAACATTCCCTCTGAGCGAATGGTAGATGGGCGCGCAGTGCTGGCCGCACTACATAAGCATTATGTAATTATTATTACCTTACAGCCGGCACCAACCGGCACCAGGCGTCCATCCGGCAATGACCGTTCAGCCCATATGGCACCGGTCATCCAGCCGACCTTCCAGCCAGCACTAACCGGCACCGGGCGTCGATCTGGCAATGACCGTTGAGCCCAAATGGCACCGGTCGTCCAGCCAAGCTTCCAGCCGACTCTTGCCGGCACTGACCGTCCATCTGGCTCCGGCCGTCCAGCCCAACAGGCACCGGTCGACCAACCGTATGGAGATTTTAGTCATATACCAGTCCGTCCGACTGTACCGCTGTACCAGCACGGGGACTTTTATCATACCGCAATCCGCACAAATCGGATTGACGAAGATTCTAGTGATGTTTCCGTCTGTCAATCTGTACTACCGGTTACATATCACTACCATGACACAGATGTTGGCGATGAATCTCTCGATCCAACCCGACCATTCGAGCGGTCGGTGCCGGTCATAGCCGGCCCATCGCAGTCATTCAGGCCAAACATATGCCAATCAATTCATTCGGCATTGCCGGCCGTCCATAGGCTAACAGCTCATCCACAAGGGAGAGTGAATGCCTTTATCAGATGTCGGAATCGAGTCATCTATGCCACCTGGCATGCATTACCCCGATATGGATGCTTTACCAGAGCAAGATTATGCACATAGTGAGTGCGATGAATCGCAGGCAAATCAGCTGTATGCAGATCCAACTATGGAACGGACTGAGTTCAGCTTCAAAGCCGCAGTGGAGGAAATTTATAGGGTGTTGGTCCCTTCAGAATGCCCTCCACCTCCTGCTGCCATTACCGACTATAAGGTTAGAGCGTCGGTCGATCTGGATGAGGGGGAAGAGACTCTATCCTTCCGCCTCCTTCCCCAGTCGACAAAAATTAAGGAAATTAATGACCGTCTGTCGACACGTATAAGGGATCCAGGAAATGCTCAGGCGTTCTTTTCTGAAAGTCAAGTACCAGCGTCGTTTTCAGGTTGATGGTACAAAACTCACTCCGATGCGTTCAGTACTGAGGTCCCGGCTCTGGATAAAAATATGGCAGCAGTCCATATGTCTGCTCCATTGTCTTATAAAGTGGACAAAACTGTGTTCAATGCCAAGTCCAAGCTGGTTCGAAATGTAGTCGCTACGTCTTCACTGTTAGACCTAGCCTCCCTAGCCATTTTCAGGATCGCTGATAAATCTGGCAATGAACATGCTTGGGAATCGAGGGCCTGGTTAGCTAGGGTTCTTAACAGGGCAGCTCACCATTCCATGGCCAATGCGCTGACTGCTTCTGCCGACCTAGACCTGATACGTCGTGACGCATGTCTGAAGGGCACGTCGCTTAAACCCCATCATAAGCTGGCTAGATATGACCAACGCACATTTCACATCCCTATCCCATGATAGTTGTGCTTGTTGGGACTCGGTTTATCAGTTCCATGTCATACCTTTTGGCCTCAATTTTAAGCCCTTGGGTTAGTACCAAGGTTATGGATTACGTCGTCACCCTGTTCCGCTCGACTTCATCTATTGCGTCGGCAGTATATTTGGACGACATCCTCCAGAAACATCTGTCAAGTTCTACTCTGCTCAAAGGCAGAAACGATCTTATATAACTTTACATCATATAGGCTTTCTCGTAAACTGGATAAAGTCTGATCTCTGTCCAATCCGGTTTTTTGGTCCATCTGGGTGTGGAGTTTCTCCCGATCTGAATCTGGTAAGGCTTCCTCGAGTTTGCGATCATCCAGATATTTGCACTCGTAGAGTCCATTTCCGACAGGATGCGCATTTTAGCGAGAGAGTTGCAGATTCTCGGATTATTCAATGCGGCAGCAGACTTGATCCCGCTCAGCCGTCCTTTTATGCGCCCTTTACAAAGGACGTTGCTAGCGTAATTGCGCCCTTTTCAAGTCCCTTCGATCCCAGAAAACAGTCATGCTCACGCCAGAGATACGATCATTCTTGAGTCAATGGCACAACCCCTGTGGGCTGTCCACAGGGATTACTCTGGAGATACCCCAAGCGGGGATAACGGTATGTTCCGCCACTAGTACCTACGGTTGGGGTGCCCACCTGTTGCCGGACTTCGATACTTTCAGCGGCACATGGGTGCCAGGGGCGAGCCCTTTCCACATCAACCTTTCAGAAATAACGGCTGTCATCAACGCCTTTCATTTCGGGCAGGATCAACTCTTATTACAAACTGCCCTCATTATGTCAGACAACTTTGTGGTGGTGCCTTGCCTTAAAAACATGGGGACAACAATCACCAGACCTGTGCAATCTGAGCTGGCAGTTTCTACATTGGTTTGACAATCTCCACCTCAATGTACAATTCCGGCACATTCTTGGCAGACTCAATGTCTTGGCTGACACTATCTAGTCATTCACACAGAATGGTCAGTCCATCAATCGGACTTTCTTCCAATTGACACACTTTGGGGACGTCCGATGATTGATCTTTTGCAACAAGGTGAAATCGCAAGTTCTCCACCTTTCATCTCACAGGTTCCAGACCCAGAAGCTCGAGTCGTGGATGCTCGATCAATCACCTGGGAAGGGTTGTGGTCATTCTCCTACCCTCCCACGGTCTTGGTACTGAAATTAATCCAGAAGTTAAGGGGTCAGAACTGTCAGATGGTTCTGATTGCCCCTCTCAGATGGAACAACTCCTGGGTCTCCGATCTACTCAATCTAGGCGATAGATCTACCCAGGAAGATTACAGTCAGCACAAGTATTCGCAAGCAACCGCGGCCAGGGGTGTTCCACCCCTGTCCGGACCGTCTTTATGTTCAAGCTTGGCTCTTGTCCAGACAGCCTTGCAAGACAAACAATTTAAATCTTTGATTGCGGAGAGAATCTCGAGAGCAAGAAGGCCCTCTACTCTGAAGGTTTACGAGGGCAAGTGGCATGTTTTCAGGGACTGGTACCATATCATTCACATTGTTCCTCTGAGTGTCACAATCCCTCAACTGGCCAACTTTTCTCTGGCTTTTCGAGGAGAAACAGCTGGCTCCAGTTATTATCAAATGCTACCGCTCCATGATATCAGACACATTCCGCCATTCTGGTACATGTGCTATCAGCCATGACAAAGATTTGTCAGATCTTTTAGACACTTTAAAAATTCAATCGACTTATATCCCTCACCCTGTTTCCAAATGGAATCTGTCCTGGGTTTTAACATGACTCAATTCAGACAGTATTGAGTCTTTAACCCACGATTAGTTAAAGCTACTATCATACAAATTGGGTTTCTTGATAGTCTTAGCTTCAGCATGCAGGGTGAGCGAGTTACATGTCCTTTCTAGTGACCCGAACTCTCTTCCGTTCCGATCAGAGGTTTGATGGTCCTCTTGACGCAGCCAGGCTTCGTAGTCCAAAATAGATTACCATACATTGGCGATCAACGAGGCGTCATTAGCTCGCTTTCTTTATAGATAAGTCAGGATCAACAGCCATGTAAGATCCTGTTTGTGCACTCTAGCACCATTTCAATGCATAGAGGTGAGTCAGGTCACATACAAGCACCTCTTTCTTCTGGTGATAGCTGGGACATGAGATATCACCATTCAAGCCCTTGCTTCATGGCTGAAGTGGGTTATACGCTCGGCGTACTCTGAGGATTCGCAAATCAGTCACATTATAGAAGCTATTGGCTGACATGCAGAGTCAACCTTCTACAGTTTTATCTTCAAGTTTGTACTCGCAGAGGCAAACATTGATTCTAGTAGGTCCGGTGTTGGGCAGCCCAGACGCCCACCAGACCCATGTGCAACAATCAGCACAGCCTATTAGCTTCGCTGGATTTGCCAGATAAATTTTCGTAGGTAAGAAGATTTCAATAACTATCTTCTTAACCGTATAAAGGGGTCACATATCACGTGACCCTGGGCTGTGTTGCTGATTGAAAATTAGGAGACCGGGTTATCATTCACATGGGGAATCCAACCATCATTCCCTAGAGGATACCCGAGGTGGAGGTCGGATGCTCCGCATTCCCTCCTCCTATTACTTATTCTCCTAAAGTAATGTGATTGGGGAACGTATTCAAAGGAGAAAGCAAATTTTGTAGTAAATTATGTTTCTCCGAGAATACTTACCCAATCACATTACTAAGAAACCCTCCCAACCACCCCGCCATGCGAGCATCCTTGTGTTTTATATACCGCTCAGCTTAAAAAACTAAAGAAGCGACACCTAGCGGGTAGCAAGGGGAGGTAAGGGGCAAGAGTTATTGCCCTTTGTCTATATGACATAGACAGGAAAGACGAATTTTCGTCTTTTGGTAGGGCTGGATTCGCGAGGTAGCAGGCTAATATCCCTAAAGTAATGTGATTGGGTAAGTATTCTCGGAGAAACATAATTTACTACAAAATTTGCTATCATCTGTCATACTGTGTGATCTGTCATACTGCATGATTTTTGTCATACTGTATCATCTGTCATACTGCATGATTTTTGTCATACTGTATGATCTGTCATACTGTGTGATCTGTCATACTGCATGATCTATGTTGTACTGTATCATCTGTCATACTTTATGTTCTATGTCATACTTTATGTTCTATGTAATACTTATGATTTACATGATATTGGTATTTTCAGCATGTTACAATAATTATTTTGTGAACTTTGCTGCCTTTCCATGCACCCTTTAGATGACCCTGTTAACCCTCATTTCTGGTTGACATGATTAATAAAATATGATTTTGACACAAGTAATATCATTCTTGCATCATTGGTGCAACAAACAGTGGCTGCCTGCAGATGGAAGCCATTTTGTACAGTAGGGGAGCACACTTGTTAGTCATGTTCACAAGGGAGGCAGAAGAGTTACATAAACCTTAACAGTCAACACATTTTGTTTCTGGAAGGATGAACTTTTTGGGAAGATAGTCCTCATGATGTTAGACAACTCAGTGGTGGTGGCCTACCTTCACAAATAATGTGTGTGGCAGTTGTGCGCAATCCAAATCATGCAACTGATGTGATCTGGTATGGGACTTTCAGCATTGGTGTGCCCATCTGGAGATAACCATCCTGATTAGACATATCCCCAGTAGGCTTATTGTCCTGGCTGATCTGCTTTTTGTGATCGAATCAGACCTTTCACACCAAGTGATTTATCTATCTGTTAGTCTTTCATGACAAACTGCCACCTTCATCTTTCCAGTTGTGGATCCAGAAGCCTGGGTTCAGTGTAGGCCTGGTGGTCATCTACTCCTTCCCTGCAATTGATATGTAAAGGATGGCAGCAATGCAAGACCTGGTACAAACACTTAAGCACTACATGGAATGCATGGAGAAGGGTCGTGGGGTCCCACATTGTATCTTTCTTCCAGTGAAAGACAGGAAAGTTTGATATATCCTCTTGAGCTCTAGCATCATGGCTTAAATAGGTAATGTGCTTGGCATGTGATCTCAAAATATAAGATTACCTCATGAAGATTCATGCTTGCATGGATCTCTGTAAACTACACATTATTATGTAGCATTTCAGTCGAAAACTTAATAGAAGCCATTAGCTTTTAGGCACAGTCAACCGCCTCAAGCTTTTACCTGTGTGATCTTGCTTGACAAATTGATTCTGGTGGGTCTGGTGGCTTAAGCCCAGACTGCCTCTAGACCAATTTGATGTCAGCACAATCTGCACATGGATGCGAGTTTTGCAAGTTTTTTGCCCACATTTGTTTGCTTGGTAGGGCAAAGTTGTTATTTTACCTTATCCAGGTACTGTTGTCATGGTTTATATAACCATCGTTCTGCTGCCCTCCTTTTAGGATAATGGTTTATCCTTCATATATAGATCATAACCATTATTCCCATGTTGTAGGGTGGGTAAGGTAAGATGCTCATGCATATCCTCCTCCTATGACATATTTCCTCATGCTAATCTAAATGGGGAATGTCAATAGAGAAAGGAAAATGTTTGGGAAATTATGCTTCAAGAAGACATACTTGATCATATTATTTTTAACCCACCTGCCCACCATTCCCACAAATGCAAGCATCCTCATTCATATATTGCAAATCTTAAACTGGTAAACGTATATCCAATGGATAGCCACCTAGTGGTGGCAAATGATGTAATGAGTAGGGTTTTTCCCCCTTCGTCTACATGTCATATAGTGCTGGATTTGGGTGGTAGTGAAGTATATTTCCTAACATTAATGCGGTCAGGTAAGTATTCTTGGAAAAGCATAATTTACTAAAATATTTCCTTTTCACTCTGTAACATTAGTTCCACATCACAGACCTGGACCAAACTGTGTGGATGACTTGCACTTGGTTAAGGAAAGCCTATTGATGCCAAGGTCAAAGGTCAGTGTCATGTCAATGTCAAATGGTCAGAGATCAGAATCATGGTCAAAAGGTCAAAGTTTGTCACTAACAATAGAAAAATGATTCTGAACAATAACTTGGTTGAGAATAACAGAGTGTAAACTTTGTGGATTGCTTGTACTTGGAGCAAGGAAGAAACCTGATGATAATGGGATCAAATGACAAGGCCATTGGTTGAAAAACTAACAGTTATTCATACACACAAATTTCTCTTATTGACCATGTACCTTCACAAAAGTTTGTGGATGGCTTACACTTTGAATAAGAAAGAGGCCTAATGATTTTGGCTTTAAAAAAGGTCAAGGTCAAAGTACTGTGATTGAAAAAAGAAAAACAGTTTTTGCATAATAATTTTAGTTCTAGATAACATGCTCCTTCACCATAGTTTATGGATGTTTTGTACTTGTGGTAGAGATGCCAATTGATTTGGAAGTAAAAAGTCTAAAGGCCAAGGTCATTCTGACCAAGAAAGATCGATTTTGCACAACTACTTTTGTTCTAGCACAAGTTTATCAACCAACCTTTGTAGATTGTATGCAATTAAATGGTTCAAGGCAAACTTTTGTAACATACATTATGACCTAACATTGTACTTTTTCATTTTTAGTTTCAAAAAGACATTCCCCATTTTACAGCTAAATTCTTTTATTTACTTTAAAGTGGTTTGTTTTATATTTCATATTGATTTATGCAATACTCTTGTAACTCAAGTTACAGCTGTTTATGGTAAATATACTTGAGGAATAATGGGTCATATGTCTTGTGCATAATTGATCAGTGGCCCTGATGATGGATCAGTGGAACTGATAATTTATCATTGGCCAGGATGATTGATCAATGGCCCAGATGATTTATCAGTGGCCCTGATGATTGATCAGTGGCTTTTATTATTGATCAGTAGCCCAGATTGTACTTGATAGATTGAGCAAATACAGAATTATTTATTTAGACATTTTTTCTTGACATTTTATCTTATCTAAACATGCAAGAAGTCTTGCATATTGGGGCAAGCAATACCTATTCAGATCACCCAACAGCAATGTTTTAATGGTAGATCGAAATGAGGACTGTACCCATGATTTTAAGAAAAGAAAAACAACCACAATTATTAGACCAATTGGGAAATAAATTTTGAGTTGAATGCTAAATATGGGGTTTTTGCATCACTTAGAAATGTTTCTCAATGATGACAGGGACTACTTGTAGAATTTTTTTAAATTGGACAATCCAAATATCCTTTCTATATTCCTTTGAAACGCTTCATAATTGGTCATCTCCTTCCATTTGGTAGCTAATGTACACACATTGGATTTGCAAGGCGGCCTATGGTATGGTTGGTTCATCCATTCCAAACTTTATGGCCATTATTGTTTTCATTGAAATGTATTGGAAATTAATCAGCTTTAAACCATATAAATTGGAATGTGTTGGAAATTATTTGGCTTTTACCAATGATTGTATATATTGGAATGTGTTGGAAATTATTTGGCTTTTACCAATGATTGTATATATTGGAATGTGTTGGAAATTATTTGGCTTTTACCAATGATTGTATATATTGGAATGTGTTGGAAATTATTTGGCTTTTACCAATGATTGTATATATTGGAATGTGTTGGAAATTATTTGGCTTTTACCAATGATTGTATATATTGGAATGTACTGGAAATTGTTTGGCTTTAAATTATAAATGTATACACTGAAATTTGTTTGAGATTATTTGGCTTTAAAGCAGTGCATATAATGACCACATAGTAACAAAACAGACAATTTCCTAAGTTAGGAATAATTGTTTCTTTGTTGTGAGCCATGGAATCGTGTACCCCTACCCACCACTGTATGACCATGCAGAAAAAATCATGTAATGAGAAGTTTTTGTAAAAATACTGTAAGAAAAAGATTGCGTACTTTGGCATGAGAGTTATTAATAAGGGTTATGAAAATGAATAGGCTTATCAAAGTTACTAGCATTTGATCATGCTACATTATAAAGCTGTCAGGCATTAAACTTAACAGTATATCAGCCATATTGAGATTCGAATTAAAGGTCAAGAGTAGAGGAGTAATGTCAAATAGTTGCTGACAAGACGGATCAACATGAAGGATGCAGCAAATGGGAAGAGAAGAGTGCACTTATTCATTAAAGTGATTTATTACAAATATAATAATGAGGACAATGACAAGTTAAAGCATGTAGGAAAAAGCGTAAATTGAACAGCAAACTAAACTAGCTGTAAGCTTGTTTGAGAAAAGAAGACAAAATTAATTTATTGACATAAATAGTATATTAGTTCCAAGACATTTAGGAAAGAAAATATACCTACTGTATGTGCTCACTTATAAGTCCAGTCCAAGTCATATCACATAATGCACCTACATATCAAGTTCTGTGTTCTACTGAATGTTCCTAATAAACTGCATATATCCAGATTTGCAGCACATTATGCAATGGTACATCTGGGTCTATACAGTTTGCAATTAATCTTTTAAGCGAGTATATACAGTACAAGTTCTTGATGATTGATGAAATCAAATTGTAAGTTTTAAGGAAAATTGTATTACTTGCACTGTAGTAATTGCCATTATGAATTGTGTATTTTCAAAATGAAGAGGAAACTTGTAAAAATGTTATGGAAGCAGATACAGTTGCGTAAGATCAGATGTGGAATATGGGTCATGTGATCCACTTTTGTGATGAACTACTATAAAGTATATACTGAATTTACATTATTATGATTTTCTTGTGTATTAATAATGTAGACTTTTTAGGGGAAAATTTGCAGTAGGCTATGTTTTACATGCTTCACTGAAACATATTTAAAATACTAAGCTAATTCTGTTGGGTGTGAAAAGTAGGTTACAGTGACATCATTTTGCTTGTTAGGAGCAGAATCTTCCATGATGAATGTTTCAAGTTTTATGAGTCTACATGCAAAAGTGTCAGAGAAATTGAGCGAAAACTTAATGTTGACACCTTTGCTAACGTTGCCATCGGAAAAGTGTTGTCCATGTCTAGCCTCTCTTTACAGCCTGCTCAAAATCTGCATCATTTCATTAACTGAAGTAAAAAATGTCAAAAAATAAGTTTGAAAGTCAGTTGTTTTGTGAGTGTGATTGTGTAGAAATTAGTTCCAGACCTCCCATTCGACCCATTTTTGCTTTTTTCCCCTTCGTTGAAAAATACTACTGCAATTGACAATACTATATTTTATTGGCAGTGCTTTATTAAGCATTGCTGATATCATTCAGTTTTGAGTCTAACTGTTCATAATAGATTTATATAGTACAAATATGGACATATCTCTGCACCATGCTCCCAGTAGTTATTGTGGCTTTTTTGTAAGTTTAAATGGTCATGTTTAAATTAATTTATTTTGCTTCTAAAATATGATGCCTGTTACAGTAACTGAACTGTATTAAAAATAGAAGCAAATCTGAAAGAAAGTGCATTATAAATTCAGAGAATAGTTCAAAGAATTTACGATTTGTGATACTTGTATTTACATTTAAAACAACAATTAACTTTGGGAATTTTTAGGGAAGTCAGGATTATGAGATGCATGAAAATTTTCCAATTAAGACCACAGATGGTACCGAAGAAAACAAATCTCCAATTAAGACCACAGATGGTACCGAAGAAAACAAATCTCCAATTAAGACCACAGATGGTACCGAAGAAAACAAATCTCCAATTAAGACCACAGATGGTACCAAAGAAAACAAATCTCCAATTAAGACCACAGATGGTACCAAAGAAAACAAATCTCCAATTAAGACCACAGATGGTACCAAAGAAAACAAGTCTCCAAAAAAGGACCATAGATGGGACAGATAAATGCTAGTTTTAGTAGATCATAGATCGCTCTAAAATCAGCTGATAATTGAACAGAATTGCAAGGTATTGTCTTCATTTAAAAATAAAACTTTTTGCTGAAAATATCACCTGGGAAAGAAACCTTAGCCATAGGAATTTATTATTCTGTAAGAAATTGAACTTTAGGATTGAAAGTATGACATGGTCCAATAGTGTATTAGATATACTCTCAAACAGGGAGCAAATAGTTTTGAGGTCATTGCTTATTTTGGTTAAATAAATATTTATAATTAAGAGATTTATGCTTACCTATTTCAGAATTTAGCAATTTCTTAAATATATTTAATTTAATTGTTTGTTAGCTTTAACAAAATATTTTACATGATCTTGTAATGTAACATTGTATGATGGACTTGACCTTGTCCAAAATTGAGTTCATTTTTGGTTGACCTGATTGACTTTTTTAAAATTTCATTTTATGTAAACAACTATTAGTCAGCCAAATTATTCTGTGTCTGGATGGACTTAATATCAGGATTATTATTAATAGAAGAAATAAATATGTTTATTTGGGTCAGGGTTTTGGAATTTCCTATGTGAATTTTACAGTTTATGGTTTTGATTTTGTAAACATCAGGATAATTCTAGGTTATTTTCCATTAGGCAATGTGTTTTTATTAGAAAATGCTAATTGTCACCTGCAGTCATGTAGAGAACTATATAATCTAGTAATTGTGAGGACATGGTCATTCATGTTGTAACATGTAACACTTTCAAGTTATAATATGTTGAGACCAGTTGCGCTGAATTTTCTTTCTTCAAATTGTTGAATTCAAGTGATTATTTTTTCTTGAAATACAAAAGTGCTCTGATAAAATTCTTGGATAGAGACATTCACTGGAATTTATGCTGAATTCAAGCCTGGAATATTACTGTGATTCAACAAAAGACTGTTGACACATCAACACTATTTAAGCTATAACAGACACGTCATCTTCTTCAGTCTTGGATTTTTTCTGGACTTGTACTGAATTTTATTCAGTACTTGAAATTATTATCTTGGATTATCTTTGAATTTAAGTCACACTACCATGTTCTTTTTTCTCATGTTCACTTTGTATTCTAGGGAAAAAAAAGTTATTTGTTAAACTTTACCAAGCTTGTTGTCTTTCACCCTTTTCTTTTACTTATTTTAAGAGTATAGGATTATAGCAAATTTACATTTTGTTTATAGATATTTATTGACAGAGGTATATTTCAGATTCCAGTGACAATTGAGGATGAATCAGTTTATCCAGCCATCAAATTGGCACTCCAGAAGATAGGATATGCCAAAGATCCACAATAATCATTTATTGTCTGCTAGTGCTTATCAGGTATGAACACTGTCTATGTCTATCAGCAACGACACTGACTTTCTGTCTCTGCTAGTGCTAATCAGGTATGAACACTGCATATCAACCTTGACATTGACTTTCTGGCTCTGCTAGTGCTAATCAGGTATGAATACTGCCTATCAGCCATGACACTGAATTTCTGTCTCTGCTTGTGCTAATCAGGTATGAACACTGCATATCAAACTTGACACTGACTTTCTGTCTCTGCTAGTGCTAATCAGGTATTAACACTGCCTATCAGCTATGACACTGAATTTCTGTCTCTGCTAGTGCTAATCAGGTATAAACACTGCATATATGCTATGAACACTGACTTTCCATCTCTTCAAGTGCTAATCAGGTATGAACACTGCCTATCCACCTCTGTTTGTGATCAATCAGGAATGAACACCGCCTTTCCATTTGCTTGTACTATAGTTTACCATGATTAACGCCACATCTGTGACTTGGCATTTTCTATTGTCTTCATTATTTTGATTTTTGTTTATTTCCTTTCATTTTCACTCTTTTCATTATTTATATGAAATTGTGACATAGCTTATAGCATGATTCTGTCCATTATTATTGGAAATATTTAGGATGATCTTTTATTGTGGTTCTTGGCACCCCAATAAAGGCATGCAGAATAAAAAGCACATTTTAAAGGCACAGTTCAGTGTATTTGTTTTAATGTAAGAAGAGCATGCATGACTCTTGTCTTCCCAAGCCGTTTCATAGCCATTAAAAAATAATTATAATGTCAGCATGGGTTTGAAGTATTTTCTTCCATTAGTCTTTTGACAGAAGTAGTCAGGGGCCCTGAGTGCCCAAGTGGTCTAAAGCTCTGTATGTTACGAATCACTGCCATCTCACCTCTGTCTGCATGGGTTCGAGTCTCAGATTCTGCCAATGTGTATATGTGAGAAAGCCTGCAAGTAGCTTCTCATGGGTCAGTGGTTCTTTCCTGGAATTTTACCGGGTTCTTCCTCCATCATTAATACTGGCCTCCATGTATAATTTATTGTGTGCTGAAAAATGGCATTAAACCCTACAACTACAACAATAGATGTAGTCCATCATGTTTAAGTACCAATGAAAATGGGTTTTTAAAAAAGGAAAACTATGAAAATTGAACCCCATTAAAATAATGATACTACAGTAATTTGCATGCTTTTTAGCGACTTTTGTATTTTCAGATACTTATTCATTACACCCTCAATATCTTAGATTCTATTTCCCTGAGATTTTTGAAAATAGATTCTTCTGGACTAATGTAAGTCTGACTCAGTTATAGCAAAACCAGGTCAGTAGTACCTAATTTGCATACTGTAATTAGTGAATTTTGTATTTTCAGCTATTCATTCATTACACCTTCAATGTCTTGGACCCAATTTAATCTACAAATGAAAATAAATATGTAAATACATCCAGACAAAAGAAACTGGATATACCTAAAGTAGGTCAGTGTGACCTAATATGCATAGTAAAGTAACTTTTGTACATTCAGCTGTTCATTCATATCAATATCTTGGACCCAATTTCACCCACATCCATGAAAATTTATATGTCAATACATCTTGACAAAAGTTTGTTAGAGCTTCTGTTTAATTATCTTCTATTGCAAACTCTTCTTTGAGGGAAACAAAAATTTGCATGATTTGATTGCAGCCAGTTACCTTTCTCAGATGTTATCTTTTGTCAGCTTATAGCCTGTCACTTAGAACTGTAACAGCCTGCCATGCATAATTGACACCTAATGATGCTTTACAAAATGTAGCCTGCCATAATATCCTGTAATATCTCAATCAAAATGACCGTTATACTTTATTCATGGTGACACACATATAAAAACCTGAAAGTGAAATAAATTTAATTAGTTTATCTAATACAAACAAGTTTCAAATTTTGTTCTAAATATGTTACATGGGTAGGTTTAAAGAGACTTTTAAGATATTTGATTTGATATTTTATTCAGGGCCAAAATGCCACGATACAGGAACTCAACAGTAATCATCTTTTCTATCTATCTATCCATTCAAGCTTCTTGCAACCACCATTGCCCTGCAATCCTTACACCTAATTTGCTGCCATTTGGTTCCATAATTTATACAGAGGATCCTTGTAACAAGCTCAGGGAACACTTAGCGACTTTTTTTTGTTTTTATACAGTGTTCAGTGTCTTAGAGCTAGATGTGTCATTGACTGTATTGTCTCATTGACTCCATTTTAGATAGGTCATACAAAAAAATTAATTGGGATGCTGCTTGGCACCAGCATAGTTCAAGAATTGTTCCACATATTTTTGATGCAGTTTGGTAGGAATTCCATCTTTTAGAAATGCTATGCTTTTTATGGGTTTTGTCTGATCTGCTCTGTTTTGGACAGGGTTATATCCCTTGTCAGGCAAATTCTTGTCGTTACATAGAAACTTGGAATGTTGCTTACAGTTATCATAGTTCAAGAACCAGTAAACAAATTCTTTTAGAATCCTATATGAATATTACCTGTTATCCAGTGATACACCCTTCCTGTGTTTTGTTTGGTTTGCATCATTTTGACTCGAGTTATGGACCTTGTCAATCAACATAGTTCACACACATCTCAATTACGTTTGTGTGGGTTCAAGTTTCAGCTCAACCATTGTATATGGGAAAACTTTCCATAGGTCCGTGGTTATTCCTAAACCAGATATATTGGGCACCATCTAAATAGCCTATCATTTGTGCTGAAAAACCACAACTGATACTAAATTTTCAAAATGGTGAGACATATTAGACTCTTTACCTTCATTACACCATTATCGCCACATTTGATGCATCTGGGTATGAAACTTCAAATTATTGTTTCAGATTCCGCCTACAGTTGAGGATGAGAATGTGTTTGTTCCCATTGCAGAAGTACTGAGGAAATTGTGATGTATGCTAGCCTTGCGAGAGAAGGAGACAACTGTAGTTGTTTTAAAAGATTAGGAGTTATTATAATCCCTTAATGAGTCAAGTTTAATGATGAAAAAAATCAAAGCAGATTTAGTATAATCCATTAATTAATTGAGTTTAATGATCGCAGAAATCAGAGCAGATAAACTTTCACCATATTTTAACAGACAGACACAAAGTATTATAAGACCTATATGAAATACTGAAGATTTTGACTTGTTTGTAAAAATTGATGCAGAACTAAGTTTTACATGACACATTAATAGAAACCACAAATGTTTAAAAAGACATTTTATGCACTATTGTCAGGAATATGTCAGATTAAATATAATACAAAGGTATTAATGGAAGGTAGAAAATTGTTACTAGTAACAGAAAGGGATATGAAAGTGTCTTTTTACCTTATGAATGTTAGAATGTTTTGAATCGGGGAATGTAATCAGTATCTGGTTAAGAAAAGCAGCATGATCTTTTCAAAATCTGATTTAACATCGTGTCTGTGTCAGCCAGGACCAATAGAAATTGAATAATAGTTATTTTTGCCATTATCAGTGTCTCATCAAATTACGGTTCACATTTTTAAGTGAAAAATTGTTACATCAGCTCTGTGTAGTACAAATTTATCTTTTAAATGTTTCTGTAGATTTGTTTATTTTTTTATAATCAAGAATCAGTTTTACTGTATACTGGTATAAATTGAGTGACCCACATAAATGTTCAGGAATATGAGAGCAAAGTTAACCTCATGATGCTGATAATCAGGGTCATTGAGTAAGATAAACTTATTTTATGCTCCATTTCTTTATTTGTAAAGTAAAATCTATATTAAATCAGAATACCCAGATAATGCTCAGGAATATTTGTGTAAAATAAATTCAATGATATTTAATAATCAGGATTATTGATGAAGATAAACTTATTTTATGCTCCATTTCTTTATTTTTGAAGTAAAATCTATATTAAATCAGAATACCAAGATAATGCTCAGGAATATTTGTGTAAAATAAATTCCATGATATTAATAATCAGGATTATTGATGAAGATAAACTTATTTTATGACCTATTTCTATTTTTGTAAAGTAAAATCTATATTAAATCAGAATACCCAGATAATGCTCCGGAATATTTGTGTAAAATAAATTCCATGATATTAATAATCAGGATTAGATACATTTATTTTATGCTCCACTTCTTTATATGTGAAGCAAAACCTTTATAAATTGTGATACCCAGATAATGCTCAGAAACATGTGTAAAATAAGTTCCATGATATTAATAATCAAGATTATTGATGAAGATACACTTATTTTATGACCTATTTCTATTTTTGTAAAGTAAAATCTATATAAATTGGTATTCCCAGATAATGCTCAGGAATATTTGTGTAAAATAAATTCCATGATATTAATAATCAGGATTAGATACATTTATTTTATGCTCCACTTCTTTATTTGTGAAGCAAAACCTTTATAAATTGGGATACCCAGATAATGCTCAGAAACATGTGTAAAATAAGTTCCATGATATTAGTGTATTATTATTAGGATTATTGATGAAAAAATTGTTCCATCCATTTGTTTATCTGTAAAGAAAAACTATGGAGGCATGTTTATTTCTAATGCAAGAAGTTTTATTGTGATTGTAATTTTTATTCCAGATACGTGGAAGTATAGATTAATTTTACACTATGTCCATCAATCCGTTTGTAAACATTTTCATTTCCTGAAAATAACTCTCAAGCATGCTTAATATATATTAAATGAGGCCATCCAACTGCCATCATGGCATCCTGTCTTTGATAACAGATAACTGTGAATTCACTTTTGTTTGTAGGGTTATCAATATTCATGGAGAAATTTGTTGATACAAACAATGATGTTAAAACTCCAGCTAACAATGATCCATCAATGAAGACAATACAATCCCCTTCTCCCATTCCAAACTTTAAGTAAATATTTGCAAATCCATGAAAATTTATATCAACCTAATAAATGAATTTAAAGTATTTGATGTTGAAGGTCACATTGCTTCTTATTGAGTGTTCACATGTAGAGACTTTTTTCATGCTTGCAAAGCAGACATAACTTTTCCGATTCTTTTGGCTTCATTGTGAAGATTTTGCATTTAGTTCAGCTTCTTTGACACTGTTGAATATAAAATCTCTTTGGCATAGACATCTTCTTATAGGTGCTGCTTATTATGGGTAAAATTAAGTCACAGAATTTTTTTTTGCAACTTCGACAACATTGTTTTCACACGGAGCCAAATTTCTCTGACTCTTTTGTATGTACAATCATGAAACTTAATGGGTTTATTCATCTTGGAGGAACTACTCACCGGCAAATATAGGTCACAATGATCTACATTACATGCATCAGTGATTACATTAAAGTTTTGCATTTAGCAGTTTCTCTGTCACAGTTGTAAGTACAGCTATGAAACTTGATGAGTGTATTCATCTTGGAGGGTACAAATCACCATAGGAAAAAGTAGATTGCAATGATCTACTTTTCACATTTCAAGCAACTTTTCAAGGTTTTTGGAGTATGCCACTGCAGACCATGCAATACATAGCATTCTGCATCATGTTTTTGCTTTTCTAAGCACATCCTGTAGCATATGCAGAAAAAGATGTTATTGTAAAAATTAATTAATTATTACTTGCAAACAGATCATAAAACCCTAAAATATTTTGAAATTAGATCATCCTTAGTTTCAGCTCACTTCAAAAATAAGCCATGAAATAAATGCATTTTTTATTTGGAAAACGAAACTAGTTTCAGAATATCAGGGGCAAAATTCAATACATTTATTTATATGTGTCAGAAGACTAGTAAAGTCAAGAGGTTCTAAAAACACTTTAATCATGGGATGTAGAATATTTATTTTCAGATAATCATGTGAAAATAAATTTGTCATTGTATTAAGGTTCAGTAGAAAAATATTGATTTTAGAAATTGTTATGGGTTTAATTTTGATCCATTCAATGATCTTTACAAGAATCTCTTATTGCATTAGCAGTTGATCCAAGTATTTTGTCTCATAAAGGATCCTACCTCAAAAATAGATTATTATAGTGGGTCAAACCAATCGTTATGAATATAGTATGACTTTGGTAAACATCAGTCACTCAAATAATCGACATCAAATGTAGTCTTACATGTGCCTTTTCTGGGTTTGGTCAAATAATAAGCATCACTTGTAGACTTACATGTGCCTTTTTGGGGTTTAGTATTTCCTTGATTTATGACCTCCTGATTGTTCATCATACAGATTTTTCATTTCCACAAGATAACTTTATCAAAATGTTTTGGATATCAACCAAATTTGGCACATAGTTTCAGATTGACAACACTCTGAATAATGTTCAGTATTCCTTTACATTATTTCTAGAAGTTATGGCTACAGATTGACATCCTCTGGTTTTCAACTTCACCAAGCTTTGTTTCATTTGTCAAATTTGACATGCAATACTGAAAAATACATTAAATGAGCTTAATTTCAAGCGTTCCACATTTTCATTTAGAAAAGTTATGGCTTCTGATTGCCAATCCTCGTAACATGGCTTTCCATAGCACAAGTTTACTCAGGAATTTTGCATTTCGTGCAGACATGCACCTTTATATTGATGAATTCTTGAAGGAGCTGATTTTCTTCATTCCACATCATAATTTGGCAATTTATGTCCCCTGAATGATTATATTTTCTCCAAATTTTCCACATCATAATTTGGCAAGTTATGTCCCCTGAATGCCCATATTTTCTCCAAATTTTCCACATCATAATTTGGCAAGTTATGTCCCCTGAATGCCTATATTTTCTCCAAATTTTTGTTTTCCAACAAACCTTTTTTTGGTTTAAGGCACTGCTGAGCAAAATAGAGATAGAGTGTAGTATCCATTTGCTTGCCAATGTAGATCAAATTTTTACTCATTTGATGTGATATAAGTATTTTGTATTTACATCTTATTATGTTTTTATTATTATTTAAATGATGCAGAATAACAAACTTATGTGTTTGGGTTTTTGTTTAGGTTCTTTGTGTTCTTTGACATCATAAGTCATAGAATAACTTTTGTAATTACTACTACGTTTTAAGATACTTTTAATCCATTTCTATCTTTTGTAAATTATACTGTAAAAAAAATATGTTTCTATCTTTTGTAAATTTATTTTGACTTGCAATTTTTGAGTGGCTGCGTGCTTTCAACCACTTCAGGTTTCTGTCAATGTTGTGAGGAGACCTGTATTGGACTGGATGCTTACAGTGTCTCATCCAATACAGGTTTTCCACACAACATTGATATATGCAGTAGAAACCCATATTGTTCAGTGTAAAATAGCCCATTAATATGATGAAAATCTTGCACATTGATGAGGTGGTCTTTCATGTGATAGAATGAGTTTATTACCATCATAAGACTGCATTTCTAGCCCAAGTTTGATCAAACTTAGCAAATAGGCCTAAGTCATCAAAGATCTTGGATAAGCACAATTAATTTGCTCCTGATTGGTTAATGACTTAATGCAATGTCATTATCTCATTTTCTCAAGTAAAAACATACTTGCCTGAAGATTTTTAACTCTCCGGGCCTTATGGTTAAGTGAGCTCTCATTGTAATTGCTTGTTACTTTTCTGAGGTCCATATTTAGGATCCAATTTTGATCACACTTGGAATGTGGGCTTATGTCTTCAAAGTCTCAGAAAAGTTCTTTAATGAGCAAGATTTATGCATATTAATAAGGTGATCTTGAATCTGATTGACCGAACTTGTTACCATGTGAGAGCCATGCATATTAATGAGGTTGTTTTGGATCTGCTTGGCTGGGCTTTTTCACTACTCTGGAAATCATGTTGCTGATTGGATTTGAAATTTGGGATACACGCATTGGTATCTTGGACAGGTTTGATCATAAGTGAATAAAATGATAAGTTTTAAATGATGTGACCTGGCATCAGATTGGCTGACCTTGTTACTACTCAGAAAACCATAATTCAAATTTGATTTTGGTTATAGGGTTATATGGTTCAGATCTCACAGGATTTTGATAATGCATAGGATCAATGCATATTATTGAGGTTATCTTGCATGCGATGGGCCAAGCTTGTTACCTCTCTAAAGACTGCATTTCTGGTCCAGTTTTGATAAAATTTGGTAAATAGGCAAAATTAATCAAGATCTTGGTTTATATACGCAAGATTGATAATGTTTTATCATGAGTAAGATCTGCAATTATTAATGAGGTGTTCTTGAATATGACTGCATGAGCTTCATGTCACTTGAGTCTATTTATGACCCGATTTTGATCAAATTTGGTAGGTAGGCTAATATTGTCTAGCCATTGGTTGATTTTCATTACAAGTAAGACCTATGCATATTTTTTAGGAGATCATACATCTGATTGGACGAGAGTTGTGTTACCACTGTAGAGACTATTTTTAGTTTGATTTTGATCCAACACGGTAAAAATGCATACGTCATCAAGATCATGGTTTAATATTATTCTGCATTCATGCATATTGATGACATTGCTTCAGTTAACTGAACTTGTTAACACTCTTGCAACTGTATTTCTGACTAGATTTTAATCAAGCTTGTGGAATAGTCTTATATTATCCACTGTTGGATTGTGAACAGTTTTAATAATTATATTTTTTTTGTTAAGCCTGTTACCAGTCAAGAGACCAAATCAAATTCTAATTGGTTGTTGCTTCGCCTTGGTAAATAGCTTATATTGTCATAGACAGGTTCTCAAATAAGCAGAATCTACACATATTAATGAGATACCTAGCATCTGATAGATTTATAGTGTTACCTTGACAGATCTAGAACTGATGTTACCCATTCGTTCTTTTTTAATCAGACTTGGTTAATTGGTTTATGTCATCAAGATTTTGGATGACTTTGATTATGCATATTAATTATTCCATCATCTTTGGAAATATATATATATATATATATAAGGATATAGTATAATAGGTAACACAAGCATGATACAAAGTGTAGAAAATAGTTACTTTGGATGGGTTTTTACAATGTTAGATAAACCTAATTAACACATATTAATTTATTCCATTATCTTTGGAAGAATTTTTTTTCTGGATAAAGTAAATTTGATAAAAATAGCATGAATAAAAAAGAGAAGATTGTTTACATTCCAAACAGAATGGTCAGATGTTAAGTTATTCAAGCAGGTGAACATTGTCAGGCCTATTTAGATTTCTTCTCTTTATAATATTAATTGCAAACTCTAGCAAAAATGCTGCTGTTGATGTCAGTTTGCCATTTCATTTTTATTTATTGTCCTGTCTTATTAAGCAGTTAAGATTACCATATATATTCATGTGTAAGTCGAGTCAAACTGCAAGCAACATAGATCTTGCTGTCATTGCATTATGTGATGACAAATCTGGGTTTGTGCAGTTTGCAGTTGGACTTACAGATGAGTAGATACAGTATATCAGTTCATAATGATGTCCTAAGACAGAATCAAGCTTTGAGTAAATGTGTAATGTATAATATTTATTATTTTGCAAATCTCCACATCTTTGGGATCTGAAAATGAATGTTTGTTTGTAATGTTTTATTTTACATTATATTTTATGCTTACCGTTTTAACATTGAAATGAACATTTATAACTATATAGCTGTCAATCATTTTTGAAGAAAGATCTGTACTTTTAATAGACTGATATTCACATGATTATATTTTTACCTATAAAATGTATATATTTATCAGAATTTACAATTAAAGAATACATGTGTATACACAGTTGGAACTTGTCGCCATCCTTTTTTCTAACTAAAGAATTTACCATACTTTTTTCTAACTTAAATTGTTGTTTGAAATTGAAACACAACATGTAGTTTATGAGTCATGTTGCTGTTCAGTATACATTTTTATGTGAATAGATGACTTAGTGCTACCTTGTTGATCATCAGTATGACGATGTGATCTTGAATTGACATCAAGAAACAAAGAAGTTCATAAGATGATATAACAGGTGAATGATTAATGTTGTTGTAGGGTTTAACACCATTTTTCAGCACAAGATAGGCTATACATGGCAGCCAGTATAAATGGTTGAGGAAGAACCGAGGAAGAATCACCAACCCACGAGAAGTTACTGACAAGCTTTCCCACATAACTCCATTATCAAAATCTGAGACTCAAACCCACACAGACAGAGGTGAGATGGCAGTGATCCGTAATGGTGAGCGCTTTTGACCACTCGGCCGCTTGTGGCCCCCATTGAATGATTAAGAACACTGGCACAGGAAAGTAAAAGAGTGCCATCAAAATAACAGTTCTAGTCAACATATCTTTATCAAATCTTGTAAATATCTTGCCAATGAAGAAAAAAAAGGTTATTGAATTTGATTGGTTAAAGGTCACTGCAAATCACCACAGACAGTCATTTGCACAATTATTTGAGTTTTACTGAAGTTTGATGAGTTGCTCTGAATATGAACAGTATCCTAATTTCAGGTTCAGAAGGGGAAGGTCACTATAACACAAAACGAGATTAGCAGTTGGCATGCTATTTTCAGTACTCATGTTTTGTCTATTTAAAAAGGTACTGAAAAATGCTGTTATTTCAAAAATAACAGTAAAAGCAAAGTTTTAGTAAATTCTATAATTGCATGACATTAAGATAGCTTTTCATGCAACCTCTGAATCTAGCATACCTGGAAAGACTATGTACGTTTATATGAATGTGTGTGTGTGTTGATGGATGCATGCATATATAAGAGAAGCACTCTTACAGATAAACTATACTATATACATGCAGTTAGCTGCTCTTATTCCTGGATGTGCCAGTTTTAAATTTGAGTGAAATCTTAAAGGATGCTTGCATTGCAGGGAAGAGTGGGAGGGATTAATTGTGAAATGATGAGGCTATTATTATCAGAGGAACATAATTTACTAACAAGTTTGCTCTCTCTGTCAAATACAGTACTTCATGACATTAGATAAAAGGAGAAGGAAATGCATCCTACTTCTACCTGTGTTTCCAATAGGATCCTGATTGCTCTACTAAATCTCTTCCTCATGTTACTATACAATGAGGGACAATTTTCCCAGGTGAATCGAGCAAAAGTGGCAAATTCATGCATGTTGTGAGGTCGTGCTTTGATGAATGGGAAGTGGTCAGTCACTAACCCATCGAGATTAAGCTCTCTCCATAGTGAGCTATGTCACACAAATGAAAAAATTTAAACTAGACAAGGCAGACTGAACATGACAGTCAGCTGACTCTGATCTATCCCGAATAGAGACATTACATTCAAGACCAGGCTCATGCAAGCTGCACATATTTTGTGAGCTGAAATCTTCATTTATTTGCCTGATCCTGTTACTTATGTTACTGGAACTAGTGGATAAGACCTGCCAGACCACGAGATGACTTCCTCAAGCAGTAGCACAGTTATATATTAAGATTTCTCCACCGGCCAAATTGATATTGCATCCTGACTGCTAACGAAGAAGACCATTGCTGTATCACACATACTACTGCCAAAGCTTCAGAATTCAGGTGCTCTCAAGATCGTCAAGATTACCGGGCAACTATCCCACACTGTACTAACCAGACAACCAATGGGACTATAGTAAAGGGTATCCAGTTTGACATCCATAGTTGTTATATCAGTGCGCTTTAATACAAATGAGTGGACTTTGTTAATTTTGAGGATTTGCCTTCAGGTACAATCTTGGTCTTCACATCTTCTTTTATGATCCCTCTGGCGATTTTTTTCTCCAAAGGAAAAACTAATCACATTCAAGTCATGGATTTGGATCAGCGATTGTGGCTGAGATAGGTTGTCATCTATCTAGCAGGTGGATAAATGAGTTGACCTGTAAGAGATGCTTCCCTTTGTCTACACTGAATACTGAGACAGAAACAATTTTTTTCTTTCCAGGCAGGTTTGTTGACAGCAGTGAAAATCATGCCAATGTAATACAATCAGATAATTTGACAAAAACTGTCTTAACAATTAACAGCCTGCTATCTAATATATCATGGAGTAAATCAAATTGTGTACCACATCAGATGACAATCCACTGGTGCAAATGAGTACCTGTCAGCTGAAAATAGTTTTTATCACAAGTTAATACTGGAATGAAAGATGTACAATTGTGTAGTAATTGCGCTGGCTGGTTTTCAACCTTTTCCAGGCAAAACTGGAGCTAGAGACATTTCAGTGCTAAGAGTACATAGTGTAATATATAGCAAGCGCAAAGCGAAGAAAATACTTATGATTCTAACTGTACTGTGAGTAAAAGTAGTCTGTAACAATTTTATACTTTGAGCTGGTGTGCAAGTTTCAGGCTATCATGCAAGAAATCAATTTAATACTCAAGATGGGAGATACAAAAAGACAGATAAACATGTAAATAAAATATTTATTGTAAAAGCACATAAATAATATATATATATATATATATATATATATATATATATATATATATATATATATATATATATATATATATATATATATATATATATGAATAAGTGATGCACACAAATATCCATTATCAACAGCACAACTTTCTTTGTAAACACTTAAAAAACAAAATACAAAAGCAAAATAAACCGAGCATAATTTAAAAAAAAAGAAACTTCTTTTGAGATGTGTAAAATGATTTCTATTTAGATCCATCCCAAGAACCACTATTAAACATGTTAAAGGTTAAAACAAAGTTTTCATATTTAAATTACATTTAATTACAGAAAGATGTGTACATTCAAAAGGAAATAGTTGTACTTTTTTTTTTATCAAACCAAAAACAGGACTATTCTGAACTGCTGTATGTCAACTTGTTGGGAATACTTGGAAAATAATAGTTCATGGTTTGGTTTTACTGACCAAGGACAGCAAAAACAAACACTTAAAGTATGAACAATCTTACCATTCATTTTTAAGAAATGAAAAAAAACAGTAACATCTTTTAAGTAATAATAAAGAAATCACTATTTCCCACAATATGGTAAGTATACAATTTCAATAATTTGACGTCGGAAAGACTCAAATAAACAAGATCGTAAAAGATAGGGAAACAATTCTGCGGAAATGGGAAGGTGGAATGGACGGAGAAAGGAAGGTTGTTAGAGCCAGGAGATGTTTGTATCCTGATTTAAATGACAAGGTTTTCGAATGGTTCTGCGCTGCGCGTGCAAAGAAAATTCCACTGACCGGTCGAATGATCCAGGAAAAAGCAACAATTTTGTCAGTTGAAATGGGACATGACGACTTTACTGCAAGTAACGGATGGTTGCACAGATTTCAAGTCCGACACAATATTAAGTGTTCTATACTTAGTGGAGAATCAGCTGATGTTAATGATGAAGTTGTCGAAGATTGGAACAAAAGACTAAACGATATCTGCAGGGGATATGACAGCAAGGATATTTTTAATTGTGACGAAACTGGTTTGTTTTTTAGATTGTTGCCAACAAGATCGCTGGTACAAAATGGGGATTTATGCAATGGTGGGAAAATAGCAAAGGAGAGATTTACAGTTTTGCTATGCGCCAGTTGTTCCGGTGAGAAACTGAAGCCACTGGTGATAGGAAAATCTTAAAATCCAAGGTGCTTTAAGGGATATAGCCGGACACATTTTTGAGTTATGTATGAGGCAAACAGAAAAGCATGGATGACTGGACAGATATTTGAGTCCTGGATCAAAAAACTTAATCAGCAGATAAAAGTGCAGAACAGGAAGATCCTGCTTTTCCTTGACAACTGTGCTGCACACCCAAAACTGGATTTGTCAAATGTGAAGGTGTCATACTTTTCTCCAAATACAACTTCAAAACTTCAGCCCCTGGATGCAGGGGTAATCCAGACAAAGTGAACTACAGGAAAAAGCTATTGAGACATGTTTTGTTCCTGATGGATAACATAACATCTGCATCGGAGATAGCAAAAAAGGTGACTCTGCTGGATGCAATCCAATGGTTGACACAGCTTGGGATGTCCTGACAGCTGAAACAATTCAGAAGTGCTTTCGAAAATGTGGGTTTTTCCACGAGGTATCCGATGTACCAGAGACAGAGGAGGAAGAATGGGATGAAGAGGACTATCTTCCCCTTATACCACCTGGAACAACCCTTAAGAATTATGTTCAGTGTGATGATGTATTAGCTACAGAGAACACAATTAGTGATGACTGGGAGTCATTAATGATAGAAGATGCTAGACATTCTAATAAAACATGCCAGGATAAGGAAAGTGACAGTGGCACGTGCGACAATCTAGATCCAGCCAAACAGTGCATTACACTGCATACTGCATGGATACATTCAACAGAATTGATATATTATGGGCTTGTGACAAACAATGTTGAACTTGTTGACATAATTATAAAAACACAAGACATTCTCAAAAAAAATAAAAGAAAAGCTATGGAAAGCATGGGACAGACAGACAGACAGACGACACTTGATAACTTTTTCAAGCCTAAGAGTTCTTAGGAACATCTGTCTTGTGATCTGTAACATTATTATCAAGACAGTTTCAATACTACATGTACATGTAAATTAATGGTTAATCATAACATGCTTTTGAAAATGATGATACAGGTTGTTTCACATTGATTTCACAACATGCATGTGATTTTTAGAAGAAAATAATAAATGCTTTTGAATTAAATATAATTATGACTTTCTTATGTATTTGCATTTTTCATCCCCCTCTAGAAAGGCCACCCACTTTATAAGGCCACTTTCTTGATGCAGTAGGGGTGGCCTTATAAGAGGGGGACTACTGTATCAAGTTTCATTGGTAACTGTTGGGTAAAACCAACTGTTTTAAAGATTTTCAAGATTTCTTGTTTATTATCATGTAAAAAGCAAATGTTTTGCACAAAAATGCCAGCTTAAGTACCAAAATTATACTACAGTTAAGAAAACTGATACACAAACAACTGCATTTTAAAATGCACTGTGAAAAAGGTAATTTACTAGTAAAAATATATGTAAAAAAATAGGCAGCATCAAGCGATTCCTTAAAGTTTTATATACAATAACTGGCCCTAATTCTGTCAATATCATGAAAAAATAAATGCATCACATTGGACTATAATATTTTTAAATGTTAGTTTATTAAAGTACAAGGCATTCAGTACAGACTGTTTCAGTAATGGGTGTCATGTAGTAGAATTTGATCATGTATACCTCTAAATGGCATTTACTTGCTTAATTCTGATCCTCTTCTATCCATATTTTTTGTAAGGTCATTATATACACCATCCCCCACCCCAAGAAATATGGCAAAATCAATGTTAAAGTAAGTGGACATTTTTGGAGAGGTCAACATAAAGGTGTGATCCAATACAAGTCAGACTGAATATTGTGCATTGTGATGTAACAATGAAAGTTGCAGTTGTTGGGGGAAAAAATTCTATCCTGATATTTACAATTTGACTCAACATTCTCTTTTTCTGACCAAATACATACTTGGTCATTGCTGTCCAGTAATCAGTACATTTAGTCTGAGTTTATTGGATGATGTTTTTTGCACAGTGCACTGAACAATTAGGATTGATTAGACTTTAGTTATCTATATTACAATTTTACAGCGAATTATTAATTGTTTACGTAAGTTATAACTATCGAACTACCACATTTATCTTTGAATATTTTCTATGCAGATTTGGTCTACATGCAAATATTTTCTATTCTTGTTTGTGACTTGGCAAGAGATTTATATTGTCAGTACAAAATTGCATTTTTAAGAAACATTTAGTACCGTTACTTCTTATCAGGCATGGTTAGGTTCACTTCTGAACTTGTGTATTGTTTTGTAATTATTATGCAGATACTGTAATCTCTATAGCTTACCGTATATAATGTCATTATGTTTTATCATATATGCCAATGTTATTCATAGTACACAGTGTTAGATATATTTTCAGCTGACCAGAGTGACTAGAGTGATATATGCAGAGATAACCATAGAAGTCGACCATATCAGCTGTGAAGCAGAACCATAGAAGCTGTAGACCTAAATAGTGTTGCTAGTTGAGTAGCATGTGATGGACATTGCTGACCAAGATTGGTGGACGCTGATTGCTTGATTGAACAAAATGGAATACTGATGGCTTGACTGGCAAGTGTGACTGGTATCCAAGTGTGCTGGTGATGGAGTGTAAAACTCCATACATGTAATCTTTCAGCTGTTGGCTAAGTTTTGGGGTTCATAAAACCCAGTGTATTTGGGGACTGTAGAGATAATTTGTGTATTTGTTCCTTTTTGTTTACATAATTTCACTATTTGAGTGAATACATTTTACTATGCGAGTAAAATACATTTTTTACTGCTTGAGTAAATGCATCACTTTTTTTGTGGTGAAATCACTGTGCATCATTCAACCTTGTCTTTGTACTGTGTAAGGCCATTTATTTATATTTTCATTATTAAGTCTGTGCATTTTATGTTACTTGATCCAATATCTGGATCTTATACATGCATATATTAATCATAATTAATTTCTCATTCAAATAATTTGTCATTAAACATTGTATTTGTATCATTATATCATTTGTGTTGTGTTGTAAATCTGAAATCCCACCCGGTTATCTTGTTACACCAAGAATATGAATATTGCCTCCATATATAAATAATCAAAAGAGTCTTGCAAACACAAATGCTCTTAAATCAGAAAAAACGGTAGTCTGAAATACAGAAACACTACAATATTCATAAGTGTGCAAAAATCCTGCATTAAATATATATTATGCTTGTATTAAAACAAGGAGCATTACATGATTATGCTGACTCAAGTTGAAGTGGATACAAAATATGTATGTATGTATGTATATATATATATATATATATATATATATATATATATATATATATATATATATATATATATATATATATATATATATATATATATATATATATGTATGTATGTATGTATGCTTGTATGTTCATAAATATCAACGTAATTGATCAGTGCTTTACTGCTTAATGAAGATATATATATATATATATATATATATATATTTATGTTAATTTATTGAGAGTGTAGGGTTGGGTGGGTATATATATATATCTATATACCCACCCAACCCTACACTCTCAATAAATTAACATAACAATTTATTGCAATTTATACTAAAAGTTGTAGCAATATAAGCCAATGAAAAAGTTTATATGGCCAAAATGTAATATAAAGTCTAAATTTTGCAATTACCATAATATCAAATATATGTGCATTTAGTTTTGGCAATTACCATAATATCAAATATATGTGCATTTAGTTTTCACAATTACCATAATATCAAATATATGTGTTTAGTTGTTTGCAATTACCATAATATTAAATATATTTGCGTTAAGTTTTTTACTGATACTTCTGTCCTAGTTGTCTCGTTGTAGTGGTATAACTCTTTGTAGTGACCAGACTCTGCATATAGATCTGATCCGCACGTGTTGTATACTGCCCCAGCCAAACATATGGGGTCCATATGGTGGCCATAATGAGACGGTCAAGTGTCATACATGGATGCAGCCACAACAGGAGGGTGAAACCACCTATTCCTGCATGTGGCATGTGATACAGCAGCTGTTTTAGCTTGGTTGGCATATAGTATGGGATGTGTCCTCTCACATAGTACCATACCTGTAATGCAAATTAACTCAACTGATTATAGAGCAATTGCTATTTATTACTGAATCACTGCAAAATAACTTAAAGAATTTAAATACTTAAAGTGCCACTGAATTCAAGAAAAAAAGGAAAAGAGAAAAGTTTAAGTTCATGTAACTGACATCTCAACACTTGTCAGCCATGCCACTTGTTTAACAATACCAGTAAGCACTTCACTACTTGATTACAAAATAGGTAAGCATACTAAAACACCTCCAGGTATTTCTTATGTTCACCATTTTCCTCATCCAAGCTGAGTGTCATAATCATGAATGGGTTATTGTTAATATTGAGAAACTTTGCAACAGTTCGACCATTTTAAAAAATTTATCATGGTTAAAATGTATCAAAGAGGGATTTGTAAAACATGTCTGAAATCATTAAATAGTCCTGACTGTGATAACTGCTGATGTTTCCTCAAAATGCCATAGGTGTAAGTTAACCTTTGGGAGAAAACTCTCCATTCCCACCACATAGCCTTTCAAAATAGTGGGCTATTATGGGCAAACAGTATATGTCAGGCACTGAAATTCTAGGTTGGGAAGGAAAACCTACACGGTAAGCTGCTTGTGCTGGTGGGGAGAAGACAGAATTTTTCTAAGACTTTCTGCTATTAGATTCCACCATTTTTCTCACTCATGGGTAGCAACCAGGATTAGTCCACAATTGTTTAGCTAGCAACCATGATTAGTTTCCAATTGTTTTGCTTGTGTAGCAACCAGGATTAGTCTGCTGAGGCTGAAAGGGATGGTATACACATCAAGACTTTGCAGTCTGCTATAGGGGCATCAACTGCCCAAGCTCTGGGATCTTGGACTGGTGAGAACAAAGCTAGAATGGACCATTCAGAGTGAATCTGAACAGCAAGTCTGCATGGGATGTGATGGATTTGATTGTGGATTTGTAACACTGACAACACCTGAGAAAGTCCCTAACAAAAGGCAGAGATCAGAGAAACTGGCCCCCCCCCCCCTTGCCTTCTGATATTTTTATTGTGGCAGCCATATATGAAGTCTGACTGGCACTAATTTGATTAAGGGCCAACTAGAAATCATAATTATTTTCTGGAAAACCGCATGTCAACATGGCTGTCTGGAAAACTGCATGTCAATATGGCTGTCTGGAAAACCACATGTCAATATGGCTGTCTGGAAAACCACATGTCAATATGGCTGTGTGGAAAACCGCATGTCAATATGGCTGTCTGGAAAACCGCATGTCAATATGGCTGTCTGGAAAACTGCATGTCAATATGGCTGTCTAGAAAATCGCATGTCAATATGGCTGTCTGGAAAACTGCATGTCAATATGGCTGTCTGGAAAATCGCATGTCAATATGGCTGTCTGGAAAACTGCATGTCAATATGGCTGTCCATTAAGAAGGAATAGCAATAACATTTTCAAGATAGATGCCAAAGTGGCCATGCTAAATGTCAGATCAGTACCATTTTAATTTAGTACCAATACAAAGTCTTCTGGTGAAGCGCCAGTGTTGACAATACTTTTGATCATAGGAGTAGCAATAACATTTTCAAGATGGCCACTGTTGCAGCCATTTTAGATTTTAGACCAATGAAGAAGCCTTCCAGGAAAATCCCCATGCTGATACAACTTTCCATTCAGGAACTTGTTATGTTGTTGTGGATTTAATGCCATTCTCATACATGATAGACTCAAGACATGGTGGCCAATATATCTGATGTAAAGAGAACCCAGGAAAACTCTTGGAAAGAACCAACAGCCCACAGGAAGCAACTGGCAAGCTTTCTTACATACTCACATTGGCCAAGTCCAAGACTTGAAACAATGCAGCCTGAGCTGAGATGATTACTGTGTTTGTCACATGTAATTTTAGATCCACACCATTTTTTGGGGGACCAACTAGATGAAGTCCTTTAGTGAAAACCATTTAAGTGGAGTATCATTAATACCATTTTCAAGACTGTGGTGGCCATACTGGATGTCTAGGGAGACCATTTTCACTAATGACCAACTACACATCATAATAAATCCTATGCTGAAAAATCAATGTCATATATCTTTTTGTTCCAGAGGAGTGATAAAAACGTTTTCAAAATCGACATCAAACTGGCACCATTTTCATTTGGGACCAACAAAACGTCATAAAAGCCCATTAGCGAAAACCCCATGTTAATATGACCATCCATTCTTGAGAAAACCCCATGTTAATATGACCATCCATTCTTGAGAAAACCCCATGTTAATATGACCATCCATTCTTGAGAAAACCCCATGTTAATATGACCATCCATTCTTGAGAAAACCCCATGTTAATATGACCATCCATTCATGAGTAGTGATAAAAAGATTTTCAAGATGACCACTGTGGCAGCCATCTTGGATGTATGAGTGACTGTTGCATCCTTATTGGACATCAGATTAACACCTTTTTCATACAGGTCCAACTAAGCATCAAAATGCAATTACATGTTGATATGATCATCCATTCAGAAAGGAGCCAAGTTAACACAGTTTTCAAGATGGCTGCTGCAGTGGCCATAATTAAACATCAGATTGTTACTATTTTCATTTGGGACCAATCTTTTAATGAAAACCATGTTGATATGACCATCCATTCAGGAGGAGTAACAATAACAACATTTTCAAGGTGGCAACTGCAACATCCATAGCGGATGTCCAGGTAGCAAAATTGTCATTTAGGACCAACCAGTTGATACGATGAATGCATGAGTAAGGTTTCAAGGAAATCCTCCAAGTATTTTAAGAGGTGCTAATTTACAGAGGGACAAAAGGTGATGGATGATAAGCAACTGATCATTCCTGGTCTATATCCTGAAGAGCTAACCATTAAAACAATCTGGGTAAAATAATTAAAACAATACATAAATACCAAAATAATAATAATAATAATAATAATAATAATAATAATAATAATAATAATAATTATTGAAGACAAAAATATCTAATATATATCATCTAATTTCAACAAATATTTCTTTAAGCGACAATGAAAAACACAAAGAAAAACATTTTTGAGTGCTACCAGCCTGTTTGATTCCAAGCAGGTGCAGAGGTTCCAACATGAGGCACTCAAGCACTAGAATGCTCCAGATAATGGCATGAACTAGAGTAAAGAACAACCAGAGGAGGGGGGACTGTCTTGTGTCAATGAACCACAGGGACAGCTCTGGTATGGGCTCCCAGTAATTCATCACAAACTGAAATAGAGGATGGTAATACAAATTTACTTTTATCCTCACATACACATGCAAACTCATTATTAAACATGAGGATATATGTAACCACAATAACTGCATACTGGTCTATTTCAGCAGTGACAAAATTTCTTTTCTTTCAGTCAAGCCAAGTTTTTACAGCATTTTAATCTAATAATGTCATCATGTCTATCAATATTCTTAATTTTCTAAACACTTAATAGTACTTCCCTTTTCATAAAATCTATATGTGTTTACATCATAAATGGTTAATTTTGTGTGAATTTTGCAAATTTACTTAATATAGCCAAATGAAAATGCCATTTAGCTTATTTGCATTGGGCAAACATAACTTGCAATCTTTGAGTCATATTTCCCTGAAAACTCCACAGTCCAGTACAGAGAAAACTGAAAAGTTAATTTTTAACTTGTTCCACATAATGCAGCCTTGAGCCTGTGTTATGAGAGCTTACCTTTCTCTGTATGTTGGTGAAACAAGAATGCAGGGAAAATCAGGGTCTTAACTTTTGACACTTAGCATTATTATCTCAAAGGTACCCCTGAATGCAGTGACTACTGTGGAACATATGGGATTTATAAAAACTTGAACACAACACCTTATCATTGTTGACAGTGATCCTACACCAGCTTTCTGATTCTGCTATCCCCACAAATACAAACATATATCATCAATGAGAGACTGGTTTAAATATTCCTACTTCCTTGTACCATCCTTTGACATGCGCAGAACTATTCCTATTGGTTGGCATTGCCAGCTGAATTCAACGAGCCAAATTAGATAATCTTACATAACAATGCATGATCATATAGAGTACCATGTGATCAGTAACTTCTCTGGTTTTTCAAAGGTACAGACAACGAATATAGAATTTCACTTCTCTGGTTTTTCAAAGATACAGACAATGGATGTAGAGTTTCACTTCAATGGTTTTTCAAAGGTACAGACAATGGATGTAGAGTTTCACTTCAATGGTTTTTCAAAGGTACAGACAATGGATGTAGAGTTTCACTTCAATGGTTTTTCAAAGGTACAGACAATGGATGTAGAGTTTCACTTCAATGGTTTTTCAAAAGTACAGACAATGAATATATGAGTTTCACTTTTCTGGCTTTTCAAAAGTACAGACAATGGATTTAGATTCTAGGCATCAAATATTTCTTATAGATTTGTGCTGGCCTGACACCCCATCCTCACCCAAAGTCACCACTCATTAATGAATACATCATGGGCTGTGCCCTTACATTGTTCAAGCGCATGGGGCTGTCATGATATAGAATATTTTTCTGAAATCGGATCCTCATAAGCTATACTAATAATGTAAAGGTCAGGCCCGTTAAATAAATTGCTTTTACAGTTTTAAAAAGGAAAAATTAAGAATATTTTCTTCCTTCTGGGATCAGCTTAGCTCTTTTCCATGAATCTGGGATTAACCCAGCATACTTTTATGTGCGGATCAGCCAAGCATAGATATAGCTAAGATGGGATCAGCCCAGAATACAATAGTATGCTGGATCAGCCTAGCACATAGTCTGCTTAAGCTGGGATCAGCCCAGAATACTGTTGAATGCAGGGATCAGCCTAGCACAGTCTATGGAAGCTGGGATCAGCCCAGATTAAACTTTAATGCTTGGATCAGCTTAGCACCAATTAGCCTTGAGCTGGGATCAGCCCAGAATACACAATAATGCTGGGATGATTCTCGAATAAATTTACTTGAAGATGGTATCAGCCCAGAATATATTTGAATACTGGGATCAGCCAAGCACAGATTTAACTTGAACTGGGATCAGCCAAGCACCAATTCTAAATGAGCTGGGATCAACCCAAAATACAGTCTAATGATGGGATCAGCCTAGCACCAATTGGGAATCAGTCTTTTACACACTGAACTGTGATCAGCCTAGTGCAAATTCTGCTTGAGCTGTGATCAGCCTAGCACCAATTCTGCTCGAGCTGTGATCAGCCTAGCACCAATTCTGCTTGAGCTGTGATCAGCCAGGAATAAGGTCAAATACTGCAAACAACCTAGCACCAATTGGGAATCAGTCATTTATATTCAGACTCTAGCACATAAATAGCCACCTACCCCCTGAGAGATCCAAATATTTTGAAATATTTAAATTAAGTACTGCGTTATTTTAGTTATGAGTTTGATATTGTAGAATATTGGTAATAATGAACAGTGGCATGTTTATGAGAAAGAAAGAGGAATCTATATACTCATGTATCCTTATTTCTTACAATGCATGTATCAAATCTTTGTTTGTACGTTTCAGTATTGTTTTATTGTGCATATATTCAAACTAATGTAGTGCTAACCATATCAATACTTATAGAGAACAGCTGTTTCATTCTGTTCTCACCACCCGAATAAAATGATCAATGTCTGCATTTGTTAACTTTTATACAAATAGTGCCTTTTATCTTCTCAAATGTTATTTACCCCACACGTGCAAAACCATGACTGGCATTAATCTTCAATATTGAATTAAGGTTTGCTGTATAACTTCAGAAGATGACACAAACTTCCAGCAAATAAGGGTACAAACTTTAGACACATAGTTATTGTCATATTACCTAGAGTTTATTATTGCCAGAAATTTCATATTTTGATATAATGTAATACTGAACAGTGTGTTTCAACATCTACTACAATATAGAGGGAAATATCTGATAAAAGTGCAAAACTATCAAAAAGGAACAAGTCCATGTTTCATTCAAATTTTACTATATACACACTCTATAAGTTGAATGCAACTGCAGATTGCACATTTCTAGATCTGGGTCTGTACCATTTGTTAGGAGTAATCAGCAGAATAATCAAAAGACTCTGATCTACAGGTGCATTATGCTATGGCAGATCAAGGGTCTTTGTTGTCTGCAGTGTGACTTGACTTATAAATGAGTACAGATGGTAATTTCTTTTAAATCTCTCAAAGTGATAAGTAATTGGAAAACACCTTTTCATGCAAGTGTCTTATTCCTATTCATCTTCTTAGCTGGCTATGATGGTGTCTATGATGGTGTCTATGATGGTGTCAGTGAATGTCAGTAGTCAAGTTTGCCATCCTAACAACTTCATCTTAATATGACAATCCCAATAAATACCAAGGTTATTAATTAAAATAATTAGAGAAGTTCAGCCAAACTTCCTGCAAGACAAGTGATGTGTGCTGTTTTATTCAGTCCAATGTGTGTAATTTTGGGTCACTGCTATGTAACAGGCCAAATATAACATAGTTTAATCATGGCAGAAACATTTCAGAAATAATTCTGGGTTTTATACCAACATACAGTTAAGACAACCAAATTCAAATGAAATAAATGAAGGCTGATGTAGAATGTTTCCGTGAAAGATACTGTGCAAAAAATAATTCATTAGCAATTTACAACATCAGTACATATACATGACCTGGCAGGACCATGATCTCCCGATATACTAGTAAAACAGTACACCCATAATATTATCTCAAAATTCCAGCTGAATTAAGCAAATGACGCAGAATACTTTCAAAACAAATAACCTTGCACCTTAACTATATTAATAAGTGCATAAAAAAATCCAGGTGCGATTTTCACCACAAGAACTCAGACTTCAGACTTAAAATAAAGTCTGGAATCCAATGATCTGATTGGCTGAAAATTAAGTACTGCTTAAAATTGACTAATCAAATGTCTTAGGTCTTGGTTTAATTTAAGACATGTTGGTGAGACTGAGACCAGATCTGATTTCTATGGGAATTTGAGATATATGTGAGGTAGTTGTACGGTAAAATCCCTTCGTATGATTTCAGGTGCTGTGATTTTGAAGGAAAAATGGGTCAAATTACAATCCACTTTGAGCAATCCATTTTTGAACCAACCTAGTTCAAGCCTGTGTGGTAACCAACAAGTTAAAATTTTTGATCTCCTTGCACTAAGAACATTTTTTAAAATAAAGACATCTTTTCTTTATCTTACATTTTCATTACTAAAACAAAAGATCAATTTTGAAATAAAGAGCAAATGTCACTGATTTTTATCATTTAGACTAGTTAGTATTAATTGCCTTGAGCGTTAGAGCTGAGAGAAGAACATAAAAGGAGCGAGTGAGTGGTCCCATTCCTGTTTTCTCCATCAGGTTTCTGTAAGGATCAGATGCCAGGCCACTGTGCACAGCCATAAAAAACACCACCAGGCAGGCATCGATGGTAAACAGTGCAAATAATGGAGGATCTAAAATGAAAAAAAAAAAATCAAGTCAAGAATATTCCACTCAGGGCCATGTGATTTTCTTTGATACTGCAGAACTCTGTGCTGAATACACTGACAAATTTTTAATTGAGAATGTTTAAATCTATCTTTCATAAATCTGGAATTTACATGCATAGTATGCATTGTACATAGTCATAAAACTTAATGTAATCTGCAGACCCCTCTGATGGTCTAAGTGGTTAGAGAGTCTGCCTCAGATACAGGTTCAAGCCCCAGCCATGTCATACTAAAAAAAGCATTCCACTTCTAAGAAGCTTATCAATATGGAAATATTACGGATGAAAAACTTTCAGGAGTGAATTAGCTGAAAGTGGTTAAAGTGGAACAAACATAATGGCTACATGACTGTTCTACTAAGTATTTCTTACAAACTGCACAAGGGGCCCGGAATGGCAGAGTGGTTTAAAGCACTCTCCGTTACAGATCAGTGCCATCTCACCTCTGTCTGCATGGGTTCGAGTCTAAGATTCGGCTAATATAGTTATGTCAGAAAGCTTGCCAGTAGCTTCTCGTGGGTCTTGGTTCTTTCCAGGGTTTTTTCCCGGATTCTTCCTCCACCAATAATACTGGCCGCCATATAGAGCCTATCGTGTGTTGAAAAATGGTGTTAAACTATACAACAAAAAACTCCATAGATCCAGATCAACTGGCAGATCGTGCGACAGCAGATCTGTGTCACCAAAATATACCAGTATATTGAGTGGCATGGACATGTAGAAAGTTTATATAGATACTGAATGGCAAGAATATTTTCCAGCAAGTTAACACCCAAGTCCCAATGTATGGCACAACCTGTATATGAATATTTTGTTCTCAAACTGTCAATTCATGGATATCATGTTTGAAAACCAATTTGAAATCAACATCTGAAAATGGTCCATCCAAAATCCTACTTCGATTGACAGATTTTTTTTTAAAAAATCACTTTTTTTTCAATTTTCAGTGCTGTGTAGAACAGTCTTTTAACATGCTTCTACTTAAAAATAGCATTCCATTAGAAATAAACATAAGCAATTTTTAAAGACAAAAATCTCATCTCTTAATTAAAATTCAAAAATATTAAGGAGATTGATTGACCAAAATTATCTACTCTGAATTTTTAATATCAATACAAGTTCTGAAATGACTTTTATGGAATTTTTATCATTGTTTATATTAAGCTGTCCACTTTATTTTTAAGATATTTATTTCTAAGATATTTATTTATTTTTAAGATATTTATTTCTAAGATATTTATTTATTTTTAAGATATTTATTTCTAAGATAGTTATTTATTTTTAAGATATTTATTTTTTATTTATTGTTTCACAGTGGGTATCGTAGGTGTCTGTACAGCCATAAAACATTTTTTCTATATTGGAAAAGGTTCAGTGGTTTCAAAATTTGGTATACATAGTAGGTAATTTTGTGTACTTTGATGTCAGACAGGTTCCCAGTCTCATAAGATACAATCTTAAAAAACACATTGCAGGGGTATGATAGGGCTGTGAATAATCATAGCTGATTTTTTTTTAAATTCATATAGCTACATGTACTATAAAATGGTTTTAAATACTGAAATTTTACCATCACTGAAAAAGAAACGCAGAGTGGGAACAGAGATTAACAAACAAAATAAACCTTAGAATCAATATATCCATATATAATCAATGAAACCTCCAAGACAATCCTGTTTATGCAACCATACTGAAGTTACAAAAGAATAATACCACTGGATTACAACAGACCCCAAGTCTGTGCTCTCATGTCTGTAGTTGGTAAACTAATTTTAAAAAAAAGGAATACATAATATTCCCATCTTAAAAATATACCTGGTAGATAGGGATTTTAAATATTGTCATTTTCTCTTATTTTTCATTTTTAAAATCAAGCATATGTAGTCTCAGAAATGTTAACTTTCATCTACCATTATTATCAGAAAACAGTCAGTTCATCTGCCACATGGAACTGGTTACTTTAAGACTGACCCAGTGCCATACAAATTTAATAATAAATGTTATATTGCTGTAAAAAAAAATAGCTACCAATGTTGGAATTTGAAAAAAACACAAGGTTTTCAAACCAACAGCTAATGAGAATACTGCTGTGGGGAAAAATACACTGAAATGCAAGTAATTCTTTACTCTGCCAGCATGCAAAAAAGTCCAGCATCAAGAATAAACACACAATGTGGAACAACGTGCCAACTGGTGCAGACCATCTACATTTATCTAAACAAAAAAGTACACGTAATGTTTTCTTATGTCATGGAATAAATATAACAAATTAGTGCAAACTGGTATTTTAAATATACACATGTACTATGGATTAGGCAAATCAATGTTCTGTTGTATGATGACCAAAGAAAAACAAAGTTTAGTATTTATTAGTGTTGTTCCGATTATCGATCATCAATTGGTTGAGCAAACCAAGAAGATAATCGATTGTGAACTCCATAATCAATTGTGTGTAAAGGGAGACTACGTTTTAGATGTATGCAAAGCACAAAGGTTAGTAAAACTCCCAGCCACTAAAGTTCACCTGAAATTTATTAATCCCTTCACAACTACAAATAAAAAACCTTATAATTCATAATTAGGAACAAAGTCATTATTACAAGGTCAAGGTTTTAAATTGTTGAGCTAATAAATGTAAACACATTTTGTTGATTTGTTTAAGTTAAATTGCAATATCTTTTGTAGTATTTACAATGACAAACAAGAAAATTGTGTCCTTCTATACTTTAATTGATAGACACATCACATGTGAACGAAAGAATTTTGAGGGATTGTAGCAGTATTTCAGTTACATATGACTGATCTGCCATGAAATGTTGCGTTCATTTAACAAAGTTGTTGAACAAAAGTAACACATAATTTAATATTATTGTCAGGTTAAAGTATACATGTCATTAGAAGATATCACTTCTGAACATTTATAAACATATTGAACTCTTTGATCAAAGATATAATACTGTGTAACAAAAATTAAAATTTGCCCTTAGTAACCGATTATAATCGATGATCAGTTGTTTGAGGGGAACTGATTATCGATTATCAATTTCTGACCGATTCCCATCACCAGTATTTATGTTTGAAACTTAAATCTATTCCGGATCTCATTGCTACTTATCATAACGTTTTTGCTCTTTAACCTCACTATCACCATCACATGTCATCATAATATTTTAAAGATCGTCCTCTGAAGGTAGAATGATAAAACATGCTTTGTTCCACCACAGTATCATGTATTCTCAGTAACAGAGAATGTCACCATATAAATAAACACCAAAAACAATAATACAATAATACAACTCAATTTGTTATTTATTAAATATTTAAGTTCATACACTAAACTTCTGATATTCTTTGGACTATTTCTTTAACATTATTGTATTTCTCTGCATAACTGGAAATACTATTTTAAATCAAAACCTAGAAACATAAATGACTTCTAACTAGAAAAAAAAATGTTTAAATAAATAAATGCGACTTGCTACTATGTATACTGGTTCATCGCAAGTTTAGGCAGGACAAAATGACACCCCATCACAACCACCAACGTCAGAAAAAACAGACAAAAAAGGACATGCTCTCGAACTGCACACCCCACCCCAATCGTCGGCCCTGACTGTACACTGAAGTAGTATTCCGTTACAGATCCGTGTAATTTAAGAAAGAACACCAATTAATATTTTGCAATATTTTTGTATTTATTTATAATGTTCAACAGTGCATAAAGAAAACTTCAAGTATATTATGATGAATTTCTTGCTCGATAACTTTGGTTTCTGTTGCATTACTATAGGCCGCCTCTATTACTGTATAGTACTATCTTTTTAGATCAAGATTCTTAATTAGGACACACATTTACGTTTGCAGTTCCACTATTACCTGTGTATTTTTGATAAACGGTCTGCTTTGAAACGAAGAGCATAAGCTGATACGATGTGAAAATGGTGAATACGAATGATATAAAACCAATAAACAAGAAATAAAAAGATATAATCATTTTGCAAGAGGTCCCTGCCTACGCGAGCGCACTATATGGAATTACCTATGGAGCGAATCCGAATACCGATCCAGTTTCAAGAAATATAGTAGGTCATGCCGCACTGTCAAAATAAAAGATATTTAACCCCCATATAATGCACGATTTTCATGTGCAGCTAGCTTATGTCAGTTGTAAACCATCTTTCTGTTACAATTCTGTAAAAGATTCGGGACAATGAAGTTCTCATGTGCCACTTAGGTGGGACTTACAATTACCTGTCATACATGTACTAATATAATCAATTTTATTATAATCAATATTATTATAATCGATATTATTATAATCAATATTATTATATATACATGTATGACTGATAGTTAAATTGTAAACAACGATACAAAGCCCCTGTCTTCGTTGATTCACTTTTAATTTACAGAGACTTTAAAGGCCGTACCTTGCGACTGCAGCACAACAAGTTCTATTCAGTCCTCTTTATTTTTTTTCTTTCAGCTTTATATATATATATATATATATATATATATATATATATATATATATATATATATATATATATATATATATATATATATATATATATATATATATATCGTAGATCGTAGGTATGAAGAGTCAAACAAGTCTACCATTAGAAATTAATCATTGAATAGAAGAAAATTATTTATCA
Source organism: Unio delphinus (assembly GCA_029339505.1). Classification (NCBI taxonomy): domain Eukaryota; kingdom Metazoa; phylum Mollusca; class Bivalvia; order Unionida; family Unionidae; genus Unio; species Unio delphinus. The sequence continues at coordinate 8,709,143 of JAQISU010000071.1, forward strand.
GTATCACAACAACATTTTCCAGTATTAAAAAATGTCAACTTATGCTCAGTTTTAAACGAAATTGAAAATAATAAATAAAGAGTTAATGCATCAAAATTACCTAATGATAGTATATACACTTATCCGATAAATCAACCTCCAAATATGTGTTGATACTGATGACGATATCAAAATCAATATTATCATAGGTTAGGTGCTGATTTATCGGCTTAATACCCCGTGTCACAGTATTTTGCGCGTCATTTATGTAAACATTGGATCAGTTGCGTCACTAGGGGGTGCGGACCTCACTTGGTGACACCATCAGATGGGGTGACACCAGAGGCGGCGTCTGAAGTACGCTGGGCATAGGGCCGATCATGACCGCGTGGAGCCAGAGTATGGCTTGACGAACTAGTAAAGACGACCTTAGGCCTGAAGCGCGGGATCCAACTGAAGAGAGAGGCCTGGGGCGGTCGCCCCACTTGCCACCCCTTAATGGTCATTATCAGATAAGCCCTATTGCAGCACTGGCATACTAAGGATTCTGTGTGGTCTGTTACGGAAGGAGTTCCATGGGAGTGACACCACTGGTGCGAAATTATCAACAAATTCCCGGGAGTCTAGTCAGTTTCAGAATTGGTCATTATTGTTTTGGGGAGTGGAGTGGTGATATTTTTTTTTCTTCTCATAAAGGAGATATAAGCACATTACATCAATTTCATTATTTCTCTTGAACATCATCACTTATTCAATTTCTTTTAAAAAATTCTCTGCAGGAGACTGTAATTTGTAATGATCTTGAATTTGTAACTATTTGATTTGTTTACAAATTGTTTTCTTTTACATTTGTAACATTTCCTTTAAATTATGTGAATTATGTGACAAAATTCAGAAATAGGAAGCTGTTGTTTTGAGTTGCAAGATGAAATTTAAAAAGAACTGTACGAATTTTTTTTAAGAATTGTATTAAAAGTATCATTATTGGGTGCAAGAGTTAATTCATCATCATCATCATCATCATCAGTCTCTTGACCTAATGTGGTCGTTGAGGCACTGTGCTGCTGAACATCTGACCAGTTTCCTCCACTTGTCTCGATCATGTACCAATGCCTGTATCTCCGCAACACTTTTCCTGGTCCATTCTGTGATGTTGTCAGCCTACTTTTTTTCTCTGTCTACCACTCATTTTGCCATACCATTTCAGCTTTTTCTTTTTGACAGTGGTGAGGTCTTCATATTGGCGTACTTTGTACTTGATGGTGTTACGCAATTAATTTTTCATTTGTGATGTGGTCCATGTAAAAGAAGCCAAGGATGTTTCTGTAGCAGCTCAGTTCAAGTGCCAGGATTCTTCGTTGTGATTCTGCTGTTAGGGTCCAGGCCTCACATGAATACAAAAAATAGAAATGACTAGTGCTTTCAATATTCTGATTTTAGTTTTCAGACAGATATTCTTGTCTCTCCAGATGGGTCTTATCTTTCATATAGCTGCCGTTGTTTGTGCTGCTCGGGAAAAACATTTTGCTCTTGATTCCTTTCAGTGATTATGGAACTAAGATATTTGAACTGGTTCACTGTTTCCAGTTCCTGTCCCCCGACTTTAATCTTGGTTGATAGTTGTTTGCAACTATTTGTCATCAGGTTTGTCTTCTCAGCGCTTATCTCCGTGTCTAATCTAGAAGATGTTTCATCTAGGTTCTTCATTAAGGTGGCAAGCTCGTCTTCACTGCATGCCAGCCCATCAATATTGTCTGCAAAGAAGAGGTTGGTGATGTTACACCCGCCAATGCTGACTGCCCAGTGCTGGTTTTTCAGGGAATTAATTAAAATGTCAAAAATAATTTGAAGGTCCTGCAAAGATTTACACATCATACCTATCAAAAATAGACAGCTTATGAAATTATTATAATTAAATTAATTGTTATTCATGAACTTCTTATTTAACGTTTTGTAGAAGTATTTAAATAGAGAGCATATAATAAATGTCATAAAATTTCAAAGATTGAGATAGTTTGTAAACGAAAGGAAATTAGTTTACTTGCCCAGCAGAACAGGGCGTCCTTAGGCCGATTGGACCGATTTTGTCCACAGGGTAATTCTAAAAATAGATATACATGTATAGAAAGAAAGTAACATTAAAGCGATAGAATAAAATTTTAAAGTTCAGAATCATATAAAACTTGTTAGAAAGTTTATTTCCAAATGCCGTGCACACAAGGAGGGCCCGCGTGTAAATCCAAGGGTCCCCGTAAAAATGATCCGAATTGGGCCCTCGTTTGCTAAGGCAGTATACTGCAGCAGAAGCTCCTTATACACCCACAGAATCTACTTCGGCTGTCACGACTATCATTCAACCGATGGTATCATATATGTGCCCGAGAATGTATTGGGTTCGGATATTGCTTTCTGCGATCTTTTGTAATCGCAAGAATTATTCACAACACCTGCGATATCATTACTATTGCCAGAAACCAAGGATTTTAAAAGTACAACAAGACGAAGAGGAGAAACAGGGAACAGAGAGATGAAGACCATACAAATCAATGGCGAACTGAGTGCAAAAATGCAACCTAGAGGAAGCGAGACAACTTCAAAAGACATGATTTTATTACATGAAATCGTCGCTGAACTGGAATCGTTAAGAGACTTAGAGAAAGAGATCTGTCTTGCGGAAATAATACATGTCATCCACGACACAAAGAGAGTGTGGCTCTAACAAGGAAACGGATTAAGACAGTTGCAGTCAATATTAGACAATTCATGAATGGATGTATCCTATTTAACCACAGTTGTTTTCATTGCTACACGTGCTTTTAGAAGTATAATGCCAATTACATTTGCCAGACTAATCGTATGTTTTATCTTTGTAATTGTGTGGGGTTTTTTCTCGCTCTTTGCATATATTTGCCTTTAAAGAAAAAAGATTTTTTTTTGTACAATCCTCCCTCTTCGTGTATGGGTCTTTATAATGGTACTTGTGATCGTAGGTATGTATAAATGTATGCATGCGTGTTCCAATTGTCATAAATGACCCAGTTTCCATCAATAGTAGTATTGTATGCATGAATCCAGTCATCTTCTAACTTGTTTATTTTTATGTAAGGATGTGTTTGTTGGCTGGTTTATAAGAATATGTGCTTGCAAGGATTTGTTTGGTCGTTATTTTTCGTAACAAGGATGTTAATAAGGACGCGCGTTTGTAAGGAATATATTTTCTTTGTTGATCATATAGGGTATGTGTTTGATGGTAAGAGTGTGTGATTGTCTGTCCATAAGTAGGCGTGCATGATATTCATCAATTCCTGTTCCCTCCACTTAATTTTGTTCAAATTAAAAGAGCGTGTTTATGTTGTGTCTGCTCATAAGGTTGAGTTTGTTTCGTTCTTAATATGAGCTGTGTTTGTTTGTCAGAAGGATGTGAATTCATTCATGAAGTAATGTTTGTGATCCTCAACGCACCCCTTTCCCTTCTGTGTTTTGTTGTTATGCATCTTATAGTGTAAAAGTGTGTGATGTGAGTGTTAGTCCACAAGTAGGTGTGAAGGACCCTCACCTATCGTTGTTCGTTCCATTGTTTTGTGTGATGTGAGTGTTAGTCCACAAGTAGGTGTGAAGGACCCTCACCTATCGTTCGTTCCATTGTTTTGTTACTAATAATGTGTTTTTATGTTAATAAGAATGTGTGTTTGTTTTGTCAATATAGATTTGTATTTGTGTCTTTGTTAATAAGCAGGTGCATTTGTGAGGATCTATTTACACATTTGTTGATATGAAAGTATGTATATTTGTTTGTCAATCAAGATGTGATTGGCTGTCCTTAAGCATGTGTGAGTGACCCTCGTCTAATACTAGTATGTATGTATGTATGTATGTATGTATGTATGTATGTATGTATGTATGTATGTATGTATGTATGTTGTTGGATAGTAATGCAGTGTTTTCTTTGTTTTGTTTTTTTCTTCCAGGGAAGTGTGAGCGATTTCAAATATCCTCTTTACTTTTTTTTGTTTGATAGCTGGTGCAATATGATTAAAACCAGAACTCCGTTGTCTAACGTGAAGATGTGACAGCGACCGCTTAAGGATCATGTTCTGGTGACATACGTTATTACCATAATCACTAATTCTAAAAGCCAATCAGATGAAGTCTCATACCTTCGGGTTTGGGAGACCGAACAATTGGCTGAAAAGCATCAATGTGTGCCAAATGATTTGATTCACCTTCAAATTTCTTAAAGCTGCATTTCCATTGGATATTTCAAAGTCAATATAGCATGACCCCTAAGTGGATGCTGTCAAATCTTCACATACGAAAGTAGAGATCTGATTTTATCAGATTGCGAATTTGTGCTGGCTTGTACAAGTGTGTGATTGTTTGTCCATAAGTAGGATTGAAGAACCCGAACCTTTTTCCCATTTCGCTATTTTGTTGGCAAGGATGTATGTTTGATTGTAGTAGCACGTACCACATAGTTTCCCTTTCCATCTTGCACATGTGTGAGTGTTGATGGTGAATTGATGAGTTTGGCACCATTACATATCGCACTCCCCTCCACAGCCAATTTCTTTTCAAGGGTATTTGTTGTGGATTTTAATTATGTGTTAATATCTTCAAATAACTCCTTTCCCTCTTCCGTTTTTATTTATTTTATGTGTGGTTTATGGACTTTAAAAGGTGGGTGTGTCTGTACGAATGTGTTCGTGACAATAACTCTCTGCGTAGTTTTCTCACCTCATATACAAGAGCTTGCATGTATGTATACGAGTATTAAATACTCAAAGGTGAATTGTAATTAACCTCGATGTGTGTTGGTCAGATATGTTGTGTGTTGGCCGGTATAGATGTGTATTGGTCAGTTATAATGGTGCTTTTTATTTTTTTTTAATTTGAATTCATTTGTTTTTCACAGATCTGAGATTTCCAGACTGAGATAAGAAAAGTAATGTTAGCAAAACAGGTAGATTTCTCTCGCATCAGAAAATGAAAGATTTATACAACAAAGTTATATATATATATATATATAATACTACAATAATTAAAATTACATAGAAATTATCTCTTATAAAGGACACAAAATATACTTCAAACAATACATTACTTCTATACCCGTGAAAACGCACACTTAATCAGATTATTGTTCAAATTAATGTGCCTATTTTAAATGTTGTCAATGTTGTATTCCTGCAACATCAAACTCTATCTCAACAAGTTATGAATGTTTTCATTTTCTTAATGAAAGTAAAGAGGTTATGATAAATGAATACAATAAACAGAGAAGGAACTGAACTACTACACTGTACACTTTCAGAGTGTTGTAAAGCCAAACATTCCCTATCTATTGTGGAGTAATCTCTCTGGTGCTTGTTTGTTTTTGTTTGTTTTTTAATATAAAAATTAGCACAATGGATGATTCGTAAATTTTTTGTCTTTTTGAATCATTACTCCACCAAACCCTCTGCATCAGCATGTATTTTAAATGATTCACAAACGTCTGGTGCTGAAATAACTGTTAAACCTTTAATATTATGACCTCTAGGTTCTCAAAAGCCTTCCGACATATGCCAGACCAATTTAACTCAGATTTATTACTTAGCAGATTGGTAAAGGCTCGGCAGTTATAGAAAACTTTATGCAAAATTTTCGATAATATCCGGTCATACACAAATATCACATCAGCTCTGTTGTATTGATGTACACAGGGAATTCAGAGATAGCCTCGATCTTAATTTCAATAGGTTCAACTTGTTCATGTCCTGAAATGTAACACAAATACGGCAAAACTCACTTTTGTCTAAATGTCGGATTGGCATCACCAAGTCATAAAATAATTTCCGAATTGTCTCCAAGTGATCTTTCCATATTTTGCGTTTCCAATTCAATCACTGATTCTTGACATTGGAAACATTTTGGTGACACTGTTCACTTTTATATCTCTGATTTCAGCACAATAACACACGGTGAACTCCATTTTCTTTTTACTTGGCCGTTTTAAATCATTATCCAGCAAATACGTAATGTCTCTTCTCAAACATTCCAGTTTGAGAGGATTCATTCTATGAGGATGGTGTTTCATGGATGTAGAATATGCAATTTCAATGGGGTGGTAGAACATATGCTCATATTCACATAAAACATGATTTAGTTCACTCTTTTCTCGTGGCTGCAGATGTGCAGGTTTCTGGTCCAGGTTATTCTAAATTCCGATCATTGACTAAACCAGTCACTAGTCAGATTGCATGACTCATTCAAATCAGGTACAACTAAATTGATTGAATGATATAACAGCTCTCTCTCTCTCTCTCTTCTACGTATTTATATGTCAAAGGTATTTCTGTTTTCTCCTCCCAGGTGTATTAAAGATATAATTTAAGTCTCTTACTTTCTTTCCAATTCCACGGGGATCCTAATACTTAGCCTTAAGATTTTGAAGTATAGACAAGAGAGCCAGAACTTTTATCACTAGCCCGAAAATGTTTTTTTTCCTTTATAGTTCTGTAATATTTTAAATTTATTTTAACTGAGTCGAGGGAAGGTTATTTCAAAAATGTCTGACAACTTATATTTGAAATCAGATACAAGATCAATGCAACTAATCTCTGAATCTTTGGTTGAAAAAACTAAAACCTACCGATCGGTGGACTGATTCGCTGTCAGCAAACAACAATAAATGAACACCATCATCCAAATCATGTCCTGTATCTAAACAATCTGAACAAATTATATTCCTCACAGTTTGATTAAATCTTTCTGAAGACCCATGACTTTTAGGGTGATAGGAAGATTTAAAGAGTTTGATACCTAATTTATGCATAACTTGCTGTAAAATTCCAGATTAAAATTTGACCCTTGATCAGACTGGATTGAATCTGGCAAGCCAAAAGGTGTAACAATTCTTTATCAAGCTTTTAATATAGTTTTAGTTTGAATATTTCCCCAAAGGAACTACTTCTTGAAATCTTGTGGATGCATACATTATGGTCAATATGTATTGGTTACCTGATTTGGTCTTAGGTAAGGGGTGGACATATATAGTCTACCATTATTCTGCTAAAATAGATCATGAAATGCAGGAATAGGTTCAAGATGAGCCTTGTGTATCTTTTGATTGAATTTTCCTACCATTTGACAAGTGTTACAAGATATGCAGTATTAGAAACATCACTTTTATTTTTTGGCCGAAAAAAATGGTAAATGGTTCCAAATCTCGTGATAAGTATTATTAACTCCTAAATGTCCAGCCAAAGGAGTATCATCGGCCAGACTAAGATTTTCCTGTCGATATGACTTCAGAACAATATTGATGGCTCACTGACCACTCGTCACCAGCGATTACCTGAAGGAAGTTTCCATTTTCTCATAAGGATCCCCATTTTTCATAACATAACATACATCAACTTGTGGATTAGGTTTCGCTAATTAACCCTTTGAAACAAACAGATCTCAGAATGTCATTTCTGTTTAAAAAAATTAACGATTGTCTCTTGTCATGCTAATTAGATTAAAAAGAGTTTCACTGTGGCATTGTACTTGTGTGTCATCGGTTTTGCTCTGAAATAGTTTATGATCTCATTCCATTTAAAGAATGAATGATTTTCTTCTGTCACGCTGGTTAGATTAAAAAGAATGAACAGTCAAAATAAAGATCACTGACGAATGGCTCTTGATTGATCAATAATAGGAGACGTGACCTCATCATTAAATGTGTCAGCGCTAGTAACTGCAAAAGCAGGGTATAAATCCGGGATTTAATGTTCAATAGAACCAACTTTCGTTTCCAAACAAAATTTGTCTGTCAAAAGTGAATTAACCAGCACATCATCTCCAGCTAAGTCATGGCCTAGTAACAAATGAATACTCTCAATGAGTAATGAAAACACTGCTCTGAAAGTCACTGGTCATGAGACTAACACCGATGCCGAATTGACTGTGAAGAGGAACGTTAACAAAACTGTACAATAAGTGCACATAGAATGAAATAAGGCTCTCTGATGAGTATCACATTGTAAGGATTAACCAGATTTCAAAATGTATATGTTAGACCCTGAGGCGATAATTTTGTGCCGTCAATTTGTATGAAGGTTAATAATTCGGCGAACAAAGGTGTCAAGCCAGTTAATTGACATGGCCTTACAATTCGTAACTCGCCGTATTTTGGGCAAGCCAGTTACATAATAATTGCGATCACATGTAAGTGATGTTATTCTATTTTTGGATGAAAAGGGTCGTAAATTCACCCTTGACAGACTGTTGGGAGGGGGCAGTGTCTGATAATTATATGAATCAACATCCACTCAGAATTGAGCAAGACGTGGTCAACATTAGAATCACAAGTTTAAAATATATTATCTTGAGAACTAAACGGCAGCAGTTGATAAAACCATCTTGATTGAAATTATAAGGAAAGATAAGATACTCCGACGTCATTCGAAATTGGCAGGTAACTTGTATAATCTGGGAATTACCAGGAGCTTCATCAGTACATGAAGCTCTTAGGGACCAGAGGGAATTACCCCAGTGCAGTTGCACCGAGTCTCAGGGAGACAACAGAAAAAGGAAGAATGGAGGCAGATGTATGGCTGACTGGAGGGAGATGGATTACCAGTCCAGAATGATCCTACAGATTAAGTAGGAACACAGGACAGGAGGAAAATCTAATTAATTTGAATTGTATTTGAGAGACGACTGTTATTGAATTATATTACATTGTTGTTATTTGAATTTCACATTGTGTGTATTCATTAATTTAACTTTCGCCCCTGTTGACTGGTGGCTTGGAGCTTTGCATATCTCTATCACTACATCAATTTCTGACAAAACTATCTATGATGGGTCTTCTGTAATAATTCAAATAATATTGGGAGCACCCCACCCCAACCTAAATAAGGGAAACCTTTACAATGAGTCTTATCAAAAAGTTTGATTCCTACTCGTATGAGACTGATATATTAATTTTTTTACCAGAAAAACATGCCAAGATAAAGACTTATTGATAAAAATATATTTTTTGCTCATCAAGGTATCAATGAAAGTTTGAACTCTTCAACTAATATTAGTTGTCTGATGTTATCATAATCTTTATCAACCTTCTTAACTGAGCACCATGTATCCAATAGTTCTTTTTCCTTGCAAATTCGACATGGGCTGGTCCATTTTTTTTTTTTACAATTCCTATATCTTTGTCAACACAGAGAACACCCTAAATAAACTTTCAGTCTCTTCAATAATTGCTGAAACACAAATAGAAGACCCTAAAAATCTTTCAGTCTTTTCAATAATTGCTGAAACACAAAGAGAATACCCTAAAGATTGTCAATCTCTTCAATAATTGCTGACCCCCACAGAAAACACCCTAAAAAACTGTCAATCTCTTCAATAATAATTACTGACACACAGAGAACACCCTAAAAAACTGTCAGTCTCTTCAATAATTGCTGAAACACAAAGAGAATACCCTAAAAAGCTGTCAATCTCTTCAATAATTGCTGACACACAGAGATCACCCTAAAAAACTGTCAGTCTCTTCAATAATTGCTGAAACACAAAGAGAATACCCTAAAAAGCTGTCAATCTCTTCAATAATTGCTGACCCACACAGAGAACACCCTAAAAAACTGTCAATCTCTTCAATAATTGCTGACACACACAGAGAACTCCTGAAAAAAAGAGTGTCTTCAATAATTGCAGAAACATAGAGAACACTCTAAAAACTATCTCTTCAATAATTGCTGAAACACAGAGATTACCCTAAAAAACTGTCAATCTCTTCAATAATTGCTGACACACACAGAGAACTCCTGAAAAAAGAGTGTCTTCAATTATGGCCGAAACATAGAGAACACTCTAAAAACTATCTCTTCAATAATTGCTGAAACACAGAGATCACCCAAAAAACTGTCAATCTCTTCAAAAATTGCTGAAACACAGAGATCACCCTAAAAAACTGTCAGTCTCTAAATAATTGCTGAAAAAATGGTCAATCTCTTCAATAATTGCTGAAAAGAGTGATTTAAAAATAAGAAGGCATGGATCTGGTATGTCAAGTCTTTGTTCAAGTAATGAATGACTTTGGGCCCAAAGCCAAAAGGCTGATAAACCATGCAAAAGAATGAATTGTTTTAGCTTAAATATGATTCTTTCAAATTATAAAAAGAAACAGTTTTAAAATTAAATTGTTTTTGGTCCTGGGTATTAAGTGTTCTGGAAACTTGGTAAATTTCTAAATATCACTGTCCTGGTAAAAAAAAAGCAAAGTTTGTGGGGAATAATAGCCATTTTCTATACCTCTTAAGCAATTATGAAATAACGCTTACTATCCAGGAACAAAGATTGTGTCACTGAGATTTTCTATCACATAGTTCAGGATATATAAGCAAATGAAAAAACTTTAACACAAAGTTTCTATGTGACCTTGACTCCAACATCAAAGGGGCATGTGTGCGTGTGTATGTGTTTTGGATTTTTAAAATATCTTAACAAAATTTCAGTTGTATAAAAATGATGACTGCAGTGTGACAGCTTATAGTGATGTTTAGCATTGGTGCATCATGCCACAGACGTAGCATAATGTCCCAACTAGTCACAATATACTGTCACTAACACTAACCTCTTAATGCTGAATGCCAAGTAAGGCAGGTAAAAGGGGCAAACAAGTGCATTGCAGAATGATTTGTATAGCCTTCATAATGATTTGTTTGAAGAGTAATGGTTTGGGTCTAGTAAAGATTGTTCTAAGTTAAGTTTCACCATATAACCTAGGAAGATGATGAATAATTGGATGGGGAGGCCTTCCCTCCCATCCTTCCTTGGGTGTTCTAGTCATCCTGTATCTCTGACTAGTTTTGTTACTATTGCAACTGAGGAATAATTTGGGTTGATTCATACATTCAGCTGATTGCTTTGTCATGCCAGTGAGAGGTTTATAAACCACTCTGTCACTGGTGTCGCAAATGACACCAGTACTGATAATGGTAAGGTCATGTGAGCCTTGTTGTCATGACTTATTATTGTAGAATCTGAGTTCTGAAATAAACCATGTCTCAGAGCAAGGTTTTGCATACACAGCGCAAAATAATTTTAAAGAGGGATATAAATAAAGAAAGGACAAAAAACTCTTGACTTTTTTATTTTTGATTTACCAACACTTTGTTCCCTATATTTTATAGAACCATAAAGTTAATTTTTGTAATGCGATACATAATACTGCCATGCTATTGTACAAGTTATCAGTTGAAGTAAAGTGCAAAATTGATCAGAGGAATTATAAGATTGTCAACAGGGTTGACATATGGATGATATGTACTTTCATCCGACTGTGACATAGCTCCATCAGGCTTGCTGTCATGTTCAATGTTAGTTGCTACCTGTGATTGTGAACTTCAAACAATTGTTGTACTGAACAATCAGGCTCCAAAAAACGTCTCCAATCTAGTTCAATTTTATAAAGAGGTTACCCTACTATGTTTCTAACAGAAGCTTTTCAAAAAGCAAGCTGGTTAAATCGTTCGGAACTAATGGAACCGATTTAAAAAATTTCATTACCATATTTGCTCTCTTCACATATAATAAAGATAATTATTTCCTCCAACATGCAATTAACAATCTCTGGCCTATTATTGTTGTTGTTGTTGTTGAAGGGTTTAACGTCATTTTTCAGCACATGATAGGCTATACATGACAGCCAGTATTATTGGTGGAGGAAGAACCCAGGAAAACCCCCAGAAAATAACACCAACCCATGAAAAGCTACTGGCAAGCTTTCTCACATAACTACATTAGCTGAATCTTAGACTTGAACACACGCAGACAGAGGTGAGATGGCAGTGATCCATAACGGAGAGTGCTTTAGACCACTCATTCAGGGCCCCATTATTGTCAAATTGAGTCCACCAGAGATTTTATTTTTAAAGATCAACCAATATTTGCACACAAGACTGGTTATAAACTTCGTAACCAACTAATATGAGGCAAGTTTTCTAGCAAACATCCAGGCCTAATGGGGAAAACATTTGGAAACTAAGTATTAAATTGTGAGTCTATTAACTGAAGTTTCTGCATGAAAATGGATAAATCTAAAATCTATAGAAGCATATTTAAGAACTTCAAATATAAATAAAAACTAGGAGGACATTATACCACACATGATGACATCTATTTACTCACCTGCACTAAATGTGGCAAACAATATATATGTGAGACTAAAAGGGAATTCCAAGTGAGAATAAAACAGAACACTTGAGGGATCTCCACAATCATAAAGATTCCCTAACATTGAAGCATTTTAATTTATCTGACAGCAAACATAGATTTGTATTAAATACAGAAATTATTAAATCTGATCCAGTATTACTTTAATTTAGGAAAGATAGCGATCATTTCTGGATATAAAAATTATATTAATCTACAGTTGGTAGGGATTAATAAGTCTGTTTAAATAAGAGTTGAGTCATTTATAACTGCACCATATAAACTAGCTAATCTATAACTGAATGTCATCAGGAATTGAAAATCTTATTTACTGTTAACTGTTATTTTACAGGTAGTCAGTCATTTTTGCCACTGATCCTGCATTAGCCAATATCATTCAAGCAGCTGGGTGGTTTTGCATTTAATGGTTGAGCTAGAACATCATAAAAGCAACTCAACAGAGCAGAATTGGTGTATAAATACTGAAGAATTTCCATATCAAGGCAAACTCGAGTGGACAATGAATACTCATTCTGAGACTGAGATCCAGGGTTTCATTTTGGAGTTGTGATTGCATGGATATGGTAGAGATCATCATAGCTCCAGGATACCACAGGTATTTTCATATATTCCTCTTGCTGAGCTGTTGCTCTAAGGTGCTCCACATAAAATCTCTTAGGCTTAGTTGTGCATGTGATTGCTGTGTGGCAACTTTTGACATTTGTGGCCCATTTTTAACATTATATTAATTAAACATTATTGATTTTTTTTAACCATTTTATTTCTAAGAGTAAGAGAGCAACCTGATTATGGCAATATATAGGCATCTGACACTCCAATTAGAAGAGCTCCTGATCAACTTTATTTTGATTGGGCATACGAGTGTGTTTATGTGTGTATATATAGAGAGAGAGATAGAAAGAGAGAGTGATTTGGATTTTTAAATGTCGCTTTAACAGTTTTTCAGTCATATTGCTACGATGTCTGCAGTGTGGCAGTTTATAGTGATGTCTAGCACTGAGGCATCATGCCGCAGACATGTAGTATCATGTCCCATCCAGTCATATTAATCCTGACACCAGACCAATCAGTCCTAATACTAACCTCTTAATGCCAAGGGCCAAGTAAGGCAGCTGCAATTACCATTTTGATAAGTCTTTGGTATGACTTAGCCGGTGTTCAAACCTGCAATCTCTTGCATCCAAGGAAGATGCTTTAACCACTTAGGCCAGAGAAAGAAAGAAAGTTGTTGTGTATGCATTCAATCTTGGAGAAATTAATGTATTTGCCAACCCCTCCATAATTTAGAAATGAAAAGCCTCAAGGAATTATAAACAATCCACATAACTTAATCATTTCATTCATCAATTGTTAGTTTATACCCCAGCAGTGGGTCTCTAACAGTCATCTTATTTGCATTTTAAACCGAATGGGAATTTTCAGTGTAAACAATTCACTGTCTTTTTTCAGTTCCTGAAAGATACAAGGACTGCACATACTTACAAGATAAAATGATGTTGTTTGCATTCAATATTTGCAATGTTTCACTATTCACTATTTAACCCAAATGCATAACTAAAAAAATTAAAATACAAGAAATAATAAAAAAGGTTGAACTCTTATGCACATGGGTTCAGAGGGACTTAACTCCCATCAGAATTATTTGAAACTTAATGATGAACTACATCACCCCTTGCCTAAAAAAAACCCTCAAAGACTCACCCAAACTAATTGGAGTGAAATGCAAATAACATGGCATTGTTAGGGACCCCCTGGCAACAAACAGGTTGGATGCTTTATTTTAAAACAGCCAGGAGGTTGGGGTGTTGAATTATAGTCTGGGTACAAATGTAAAGACATATTTTACCAACGAAGGGGTTAAGAAAAATTATGGAAATCAAGAATTGGCTAATTAAAATATATTTGACAATATATAAATGTGTGTTCATGCATGTCAAGAACATCCTTCCACCATTTTGGCAAGCTGTCCACTTTTGTACAAAGCTATTGTCTCTGATGCTCCCCCAACACACTGTCCTTTTACAAACACCCTAGGCACCTGCAATGAAAAACCAAAACAGAATAAGCATATCAACTCTACCACAGATGACATTTGATTGTACTTCATTAATGTTCTCCACAATAGTTTTAAAGTTGCAGTCCAGAGCTTCATCCTTGAAAAAAAGCATAAACTCTAAAAATAATAGTCATAATAATGAGAACTCTCTTTTCCACTGCCATAAAAAATTGTGAGTGTATCATTGTCACCAATATAAATGTCATCAAACTCATTCATTTTGAAATATTTAGCCTTATTATAAAAGAAAGAAAATTTAATCAGTGCTCAAGCAAAACTTTTTTTAAACATAAGCCTAGGGCTGGTGACAAATCACATGCTCTGACTCAAATTGCAAAAGCCCTGACCCCAATTTCCATATGTCCAAAACTGCCCCATTGTTTTACTTTTATTTGTCAAACAACACTGCAAATATCGCACTTAAAGAATAAAAAGATAACTTGTTGTTGTTGTTGTAGAGTTTAACACCATTTTTCAGCACACAATAGGCTATATATGTCGGCCAGTTTTATTGGTGGAGGAAGAACCTGGGAAAACCCCCGGAAAGAACCACCGAAGCACGAGAAGCTACTGGTAAGCTTTCTCACATAACTACATTAGCCAAATCTTAGACTCGAACCCATGCAGACAGAGGTGAGATGGCAGTGATCCGTAAAAGAAAGCGCTTTAGACCACTCGGCCTCTTGGGGCCCCATAAAAGATAACTTGTGTGTTTATATGGATGTCATCAAAATATTCAATGTAAAGTAACATTTCCCTCCAGGTCCTGGGGTCAACCATTATCTAATTGTTCTACAAAAAACCTCACATAGTGAATCAATAGTGTTTACGTTCATCAGCATCTGCAGCTTATCTTGATTTATACAGTATGTCTTTACACTTTTTGTTCATAAGTGCTGCTTAATATGTTTAACCAGACATGTATTACACTACTGAAAGCATCAGTGTGGGACAGCTCAATTATTATTTATTAAACTTTAAGCTTCAATCATCTTTAACAACACAATAGTAAATAAACAAAAGCATTAAAAAAAATCCAAATACTTACTAACCAAAATCATTTTTTGTCTGTCATTTCTTTTAATCTCAACTCTGCTAAATGATTTCCAATTTTTAATCAAAAACTCAAAATCCATCATGAACATATTTGATCCCTTGTGATCAAAATGATAATAAGACACCAAAAATCAATTACCATGTGTCTTGAGCTCCTTATGTACCTAGATATGGACAACATAACTTACCTAGCCCCTTTACAATTACTTAGACTCTGTTTGATAGCCCCCACATCAGGACATAAACCCATGCTTGCGGATTTAACACCCACCACTTACTCCATCAAGTCGTTCCCCTGCCACTCTTGCAGAGGTGGAATTGCTCTCATCGCAAGGAATTCCATGTTAAAATGTCTTAAACACAACCTTCAATTTCTGCCACACATTGTTTGAACTAGTCCAAACAACACTCACACTGGAACAAAGGTCTGTCCATTTTTTCTGCCTCTACCACCCTCCTTATATAGAAAAAACAAGCTGAAAGAGCAGTTTCCAAATCTCCTGGAGTATGGAAATTCAATAGGTGGCAACCTGATTATTCTTGGAGATTTCAGATTTCACATTGACTGTCCTGGAAACCCATACACATCACTCATAGATTTCATTCATGTTTTCAACCTTAAATAGTCAGTTAACCAACCTACCCATAAACAGGGTCACATTTTAGACTGGATTCTTCATAGACCTGATGATAATATTCTATGGTCCACCCTTGTATCCCATGAACTTGCATAAAATCACCTCTGCCATCTAGAGGTATCAGTCCTTAACCCTCCACCTTTATTTGCTACTAAGAGAAACCTCCGTATGATAAACAGAACCAAACTGATGCATGACATCCAAGCAAACCTAACAACCTGCTTACCTCCTACAGCAGAAAAAACTTGATAACTGCCTGCATTCATTGCTTGAAAAACATGCCCCAGCTACCAAGTGCAGGGTATCAATTCAAAAGTGTTCTCTGTGGTAGAGCAGTGTTAGGAACCTACTTTGTACTGCTAAAGAGACCACCGTATAGCAGAGAGGCTTTGTCTTTCCACCAGACTCCCTATTCATACGCAAATCTATGTAGCCGCTAAGAAGAATGTCACAAACATAGTCCATTTAGCCAAATTATCCAGCTACAGTACTTCGGTCATGGAGAATTCCAGCTGCAAAGAGCTCTTCGAGATTACTAACAAACTAATGTCAAGGAACAAATGTACACCACTTCCAACTACCTTCTCTCCAGCAGACCTTCTGGATCTGTTTGCGAATTTCTTCTGTGACAAGTTACAAACCATAAGAGATAAGCTTGACAAAACAATTTTAATTGACTCGTCTTCACCATATAGTTGTGTCACAGAATTTCAGTGACAACCTTTAGACGCATTTGAACCTGTCTCTATGGATTTTGTACAGACAATCATGATGAAGAGTGCACCAAAGTCATGTGAACTTGATTCAATTCCAACATCACTGCTGCTTGAGTACTGATGTTATTAATACCTCTCTCTCATCCAGGGAATTCCCATCATTTTGTGATTGACAAATTTTAGGTTATATTAGTTATAACTGTAGGCTATCACTTCAATAGTCACTAAATATGTGATAAATTTCCACTGATTATTTATTAGCATTGTAAAAATATAAGGATAAAAATAATAATTCTTGTATTCTAAATGAATTAAAAATGGTGCAGAATTTCATTGAACTCCTCTCTCTCTCATGCATAAGGGAAGTAATACAGGGATGTGGAGTGAAAGCAAAAAGGGAAACTAAACATGAACCAAGCAACCTATGAGAACACAAGACTTCATAAAGTTTGGCATGAAAAATGCATGGGGTTTTAACACAGTGTTCACAGTACCAATAATAAAACGTTGCAATAGTATGTAAAGGCTTGATTGCTACATTTGTAAAGTGGAATACACGTACATTAATTTTAATATGGGTCTAAAACATATTATTTAATTATTTAATATTAAAAATGTTGAAAGGCTGCTCTACCCTCCCTCAATGATTCTCTATCATTGTGTGGGTTGGTAAAGCAGCAGACAAACTGACCACTAAAGAAACATGAATAAATGTCTTTATGATAAGTCTACCCAACCCCATCACTCTCTCTCTCTCTCTCTCTCTCTCTCTCTCTCTCTCTCTCTCTCTCTCTCTCTCTCTCTCTCTCTCTCTCTCTACTTTCATAGAGTGATACCAGCAAAAAATAAAAATAAGAGTATGCTGGATTTTTTTTCATGTCAAGCAACAATGTCTCTGCACCTATAAATGATTGAAAAATGTAGTCACATGTAGCAATGGAAAAAAGAATGTTACAAATGAAGGACAGAAACAATTATATGGTTGGTAGCTATGTTGATCAAATCACAATGATATTAATGAATTGTAAATACATTATGATGTCTGAATTATCTCTTGCCAACTCCCCATTTTGTTTAGTTTATACATGTACTTCCAACTTGTTAATATATGCTAGGCAGCATGTAAAAGTTAGTGTGTTCAGTGTTCAGATAGTTAATCATACTGTGTTTGTAGTGCTCTACTTTCTTCATTTAAGCCATCTATCTTGTTTAAATCATAAGTGTGTCTTATATTTATTTAATCAAAATGAATGAAAATAGAAGTTCAAAAACTAACAGAAGCAACTTATCAAATTGCAAAAGAGATTGTGATTATTTGCAAAATGTTAGGAACTACATTTGGTAGCAGACACACTGAGCTGTGCAGAGTTCATTCATTTCTTCAATGCACAGTTGCTGCAGTCAATCTTAACTGTATTGGAATGCTAATATGTGTATTTGTATGCAATATAAATAAAATATATGTATAGTATGTATGCTCTATCTTTTTTTAATGTAAAACTTTTTAATTAAAAGGAAACTTGGAAAGCCCAGTTTGCTTTTAAGAAATTTTCTTATACATGTCATGGTATATTAATGATACAATTTACATACTAATATATATATATATATATATATATATATATATATATATATATATATATATATATATATATATATATATATGATCCTGATAACAACTATACTGATGTACTGACAAACAAGTCACATCTTTTTGTACAAATCAGTATGAAAACAGAAATGTTGAAATGTGGAGCTTTAATGACAACCTCTTCTGACACTAGGGTATTAATAAGGAATGGTAATTAAAACTGTCTATTAACAGTTTATTTCCAATGCAACTGTAAAAAGATAGGCAAATGCCGATCCATAGGATGCATTTTTCACTGAAATGTTCTATTTACCAAGGATGTTGAAGCACACAAGTTGCTATTTTAGTTGTGTAGACTGATATAAAACTAAATCTAAGACATTCAACTACATGTAGTTCATTTTGTTTATGTATCATAGCAAATAACTGATTCATAAAGAAAACACCTGTTTTATTGATTTATTCTGTCTATTAAACATAATTTTTCTGTTCATTCAATAAAATATTTCAACTGTTGCTATTTCATAAACACTCCGAGATTAATGCATGAATTTAAACTTTTACAAGTTTTACAACATGTTTCAAAGTTCGGGTTTTTAATTTCAAATTAAAATAAAGAGGCAGTTCATGTAAGATTACAAAATATGGACTGAACTTTCACATTATTTTCCATTTTGAACTATCACTTTCCAGTTTATAAAGCATAAATGGCTAAATTTAAGTTGTCATATACTGAGCAAAAATGTAGCACAATTTTTAGTTTGTTCAATTACATCCACTTCATATAAGCATGTAAACTAAAACATGTATTAGTACATCTGTGGCCCCCTACCCCTCAAAGTGTGACCACTGACAGTAACCTGCAAATAAATAGGATCTTTTAAGACAGGTGGTCTTAAACAGAATGTGGTCTTTAGTACAGTTTTGACAAACTATTAGCATGAAATCAAAATGGAAAACAAAACCTACTGTTCTAGCATTAGTCATATTCACAAGTACGGCACCAACTTCATGGCCATTTGTAATTTTGTCCAGTTCCACCACTTCATAGGAAACATTAAGATTCTGAAAAATGTTTTTGGCTTGTGTGCAGTATGGGCATTGGGTTTTGGAGAAAATCACTACACAGTTTTCTGCTATTTTCTCTTTAATGAACTTGGACCCAACAGAATTTAAATCAACCCCTGGGGAACTGCTGGAAACACCCATCTACAAATTTGCTGCAACTCACACCAGAGTCAATCTATGGCTATCTGAAATTATGAAAGAAAGGTTGTAAATAATTTTCAGGTGTAGGAAAAAGCATAAAAAACATGAGTTCAATATGGCCTGATATCAGTCACATAACAAGTATTGTACAAAAATGTTCAAGATAGCATCTGGCTGAAAAGTGATGGTAATTAATGAATGCCCATGTCTGCTGAACTAAAAGCTAAGGTTTAATTTTCTTTAATGAAATACATATGGCTTGTTACATCAGGCCTAATGTAATCAAACATATTTGTTTTGTTAGAACAAATGTAAAACAAGCTAACCAATTTAAAAAAAAAAAAAACAAGCATGTGATTGTGGCTATATAGGCTTCTGTAATGAGAAAAACCCACTACTACCAGAGTGAATAAAGAATTACAAAAGCAACTAGACTATGAATGAAGCAACAGTGGCAATATCAATGAGCTATCAACTATGCAAGTTACTCTTGGAAATCTGGCCTCTAATTCCAGGTTTGACATGACCTTGAAGCATGCTGTACAGCACAGATTGTTTCAAAAGTGAGATACTGCCCACCCACCCCTCCTCATGCAAATCATGCATGTCAGGGCCAATGCCTTATAGGAAAACAACTGTTCCAAATGGAATAAATGTCTAACAACAGTTCACAAAGGTCTGGAGCTCTGTTAGATTGATATGTAATATCTTTCTTACTTTTTCATCATCATCAGTCTCTTGACCTAGTGTGGATGTTGAGGCACTGTGCTGTTGAACATCTGACCAGTTCCCTCTAATTGTCTCGATCATGTGCCAATGCCTGTGTCTCTGAAAAACTTTTCCTGGTCCATTCTGTGATGTTGTCAGTCCACTTTTTCTCTGTCTATCTCTCCTTCTACCACTTTGGTCACTACCCTGTAGCACTGTTATGGATAGACTGTTGGCTCTAGTGACATGGCCATACCATTTCAGCTTTTTTTTTGACAGTGGTGAGGAGGTCTTCATCGTGCCTGATGGTGTTGCGCGCTTCTTCATTTGTGGTGTGGTCCATGTAAGAGATACCAAGGATGGTTCTGTAGCATCTCAATTCAAGTGCCTGGATTCTTCGTTGTAATTCTGCTGTTAGGGTCCAGGCCTCACATGAATACAAAAAGATTCAGATGACTAGAGCTCTCAATAGTCTGATTTTAGTTTTCAGACAGATATTCTTGTCTCTCCAGATGGGTCTTAGCTTTGACATAGCTGCCGTTGTTTGTGCTGCTTGTAACAAAATTTCTGCTCTTGATCCCTCTTCAGTGATTATAGATACATGTATTTGAATTAGCCCAATGTTTCCAGTTCCTGTCCTCTGACTTTAATCTTAGTTGAGATTTGTTTGCCACTATTTGCCATCAGCTTTGTCTTCTCTGCACTTATCTCCATGTCAAATCTGGAAGATGTTTTATCCAGGTTCTTCACTAAGGTGGCAAGCTCATCTTCATTGCCTGCCAGCCCATCAATGTCATCTGCAAAGTGGAGATTGGTGATGTTATGCCTTCCAATGCTGACTGTCCCACAGTGGTTTTCCAAAGCTTCGCTCACAATGCGCTCTAAGTAGATGTTGAAAAGTGTGGGTGACAGAAGACTGCCTTGCCGTACTCCAAGCTTTTATATGACCCCTATTCTTAGACCAAGAAGTTACTTTATCTGACAATTGGGAATGGGATGTACTTGGGCCAGTCATTTTGGAACAAATATATTACACCATATAGATTCAATTACAAATTTTTTTTTAAACATGGTAATTTTATATTCTGCATTGTTTTAAAAGCTAGAACATCTTTAGCAAGAGAAAAACAAAATGCACTTTGTTTTTAACTTGATCACTGTCAATTATATACCACAACAATTGGCTCCTACTTGTTGAACATGAAGAAAATCGCTATCATAATTAGTAAATGAAACAGTGATTTGATTGCTCATTTCACCGTAAAAAATGGTGTTTAATTTCAAGAGAAGCAGCATAATGAAATATAAAAGTTGTAATACTTTGTAGTATTTTCCCAATAAAATGTACAATTCAATATACATGTACATGTACTAGGAAAATACTGATCAATTAAAATATCAGTAATGCCTAATGGTGGCAATACATGTACATGTACTTTAATAAAGAAAAATCAATTCGATAAAAAAAAAAAATTATGTAAAATATGTGATATGTCCTCTTAAAATCCACTGTAACAATAAACTGTCACACTGACAGTGATGCCAGAAGCATTTTTGTAAGAACCTAAATTAGTACCAAATGTGTTTTATATCTGAGTTTGGTGCATTGTTAAAATCAATTAAAAGTTGTCTTACATTGTATTATCACAACAAATTAATACGTTGTATCAAATCACTAAAGAGGTAGTTAAGAGCTAGCAGCCATTGTTATAAATCAAGTCAACTCATTCCAATTGCCTAATTGAACACTGTGAAGTACATGTAACATAACAAAAGTATCTAACTTTTAATCCAGTGATTTATCATACTCATTAGTAAATGTAATTAAAGCAAAGGAACCAAGAGCAAGGCATACAAGCATAAAGGGCGTACTCACAGACAGAGTATTATGCACAGGCCTATGTGCATATCTCATTACAGTTTCAAAGTTTATAGTGAAATTAAAATTACTGAATTGGCACTCTAAGGATTGCTGAAAGATAAGCTAATAATACACTATAACCCGCAATGAATCACAGCTTCAGTATTTACTAATATAGCAAGTCTTTAAAAAAAATCAAGTTTTTGCATTTTTGTTTCTGTAAATACATATAATTCTTTTTTAAGAGAGAAAATCTTTTATTTTCTTCTGAATGTAAAGTAACACCAAAATGTATGCACATTTACATGCAAAAGGCAGTGATAGAATACACAATGTTTTTGCCGGTACATATGTCACTATATGTGATTCATGATGAAACCATTTTGAGCGATATTTTAAACAAAATTTCAAAGGCTTGTATATATTACAAATAAAAGCAATTTATACAGAAAGTCAATAACTTCATTAGAAAAAGATTTTTATATACAACTATTTCCAACACAATCATTGAATGATTAACTTATCCCCGCAGTAATCCCTGTCAATCATCCAACTCTCTCTTAATTTTTCAGACAACCCTCAGTAACTAACTACACTGCTATGTTTCTGGACCCTGTTGTTATTAAGATATAGGTGTACCATTAAAAAAAAAAAAAAACCACACTAAATCTCTTTCTCCAATGATTAAGATTTTATAAAAGTCCTATTCTGACAGGACAAATCAACTTCCCATCATTATAGGCAGCCAGTCAGCTAGTCAAGATATAATGACAAAGTGATTCACAAAGAATAAGTGTATCACTGTTTAAAATACTGCATTGCATTATAATGTTCTATCTGAAGCTTTATTACTGATTTCGTGAGGTGGTTCCTTGTTATTATAACTTATGCATACTTACAAGAAACACAATTCAACATAATATACTGCATAAACAGTATTGCAAGAACAAACTTAAAACCTAATAATGTTTGCTACCTTAAATATTTTCAACATATTTTATCTTTTCTAATTTCATGGTGTTTTGTTTTTTGTGTTTTGTTGTCATTTCACTATTTATGTTGTAAAACACTTTGAGCTTCCAAAGATTAGTCGTTATACAAAGTCCTCTTTATTATTGTTATTATTATTATTACTACTATTATTATTATATACAT
Organism: Unio delphinus; assembly: GCA_029339505.1. Lineage (NCBI taxonomy): Eukaryota > Metazoa > Mollusca > Bivalvia > Unionida > Unionidae > Unio > Unio delphinus. Next base: position 8,732,319 of record JAQISU010000071.1, read on the forward strand.
GTATCGTAATTAAATTAGTAGTCTCTACATCTTTTTATGTATATCAAAACATTATTATTATAGATCCGATAATCTTCAATATTACATTAACAATAAATTTTCAATCATCCTTTAAGAGAATCTCGATAAATAAGTTTTTGCAACTATATAATTAACACAAGTTGTAGATAATTGTAACAAACTAATACTAAAGCCTTCTCTAGTAACATTTTTGGTCCCTGATTATCTGCTGGATGCAAATTAGTTTGAAGCATCAAAACAGTACATTTAGTGACTAATGTTCTACATACTTACATTACCAATTATTTTACTAAAAAAAGATCATAAGCTAAATCTTTTTTCAATTACAAATATAGTATTCACTTACCCTCATATCTGTTTTTACCCCCTACACCAATTTTAACAAAGAAAAGCATAAGGTATAAAACTGCACAAAACTTTGTCATTTCATTCACCAATTTATAATTTCTAAATTGATGTTCACCAAGGGTCTCTAACAGTCAGCTTGTGCATGTTTCAAATCAAACAGGAGTTTCTTTACTAACACAGTTGCCATATTTGCATGGGCAAGTCTTTCTTCACACAATACATCATAATAATTCCAAAAATATCTTTTATTTTGGGAGATAAATTCCAGCAGCAGAGAGGGTGAACAGACCACGTTTTCAAGCAAAATTAAGGCTTACAGATCATGTTTTCGAGCAAAATAAGGCTTACAGACCACGTTTTCGAACAAAATATAAGGCTTCCAACGAAATCTCATTTAACCAAAAAAAAAAGTCTCCATTTTTGCAAAAACGGAGATTTTACGATTTTTTAATCAATTTTGCTCGCAACGATGTGGTCATCACCCTCTCTGCTGCTACAGGTTAACAAAAAATAATAAATGATTTTAACCGAATATTTGATCCAGTCCTTAGGACTTTACAAACAAACTAATCGCTAACACCTCTTCTTGTAAATCAATCAGATTATTTGACTGGTCGGTGAGTTTGAAATTAATTTTGGTTAATGAATTATTATGGCATCGCATGTAGACAGGATTAATTGGGTTTTCAATAATTAGGAATCCTGGAGGAGCTGTTGGTGCAAACGAATAAAGAATATATCCCTGCTGAGCTTGATTTGATTGCTCTAGATTAATCTGATAGCTTCCTTCGATAACATCACATACTAAATTGAGCGCAATCACCGATGAAATATTCACGTTGAACGGAGCGATATGCCTACCGCCACCATCTGGATCATTATTATATTTGAGGAGGACAGCTGAATCTGATTTTTGTAGCGCTTTGATATCGGTTTTAACAATTCTTGCTAATTCATCAGCGTTGTATTTCGGAAACTTGAAATTACGCAGATTGTCTTCTGTGATATTGTAATCGGTTAGGAATCGTTGTTTATTGTCACTGTTGTCATTAATTATTGTTTGAATAATTAGTTCATAGATATATTCCATGTCCGATATAAGCTGATTTATTATTTCAACGTGTTTTTGCGATCTTGTTTTCCGTAGTTGTTCTAGTTGTGTGTCATATAATTGTTTAATCTCATTAAAATAACCACGGACGTCAGTTAGCGTAAATGAAATAGTAACAGATGAGTCGGTTGTTCTTTTAATGATAAAATCCCATTGCAATGTGTCTTTGTTGGTGAATATAAATCTATCGGCGATTTTTCCTTTTCTTATATCAGATAAATTATCTCGATAACTGGGATTGATTTCATGATATGATTCTACGTCCGTGGTTAAGTCGGTGGTGGATTTTTCCGGTGGTTTTTCAGGCCATCCTAGTACGGTTCTAATAGAACTCTGATAGATATCTACGACATATCCTTCTGTGCTTATCTCAATTGTGGATGATAGCGTCGGCTCATGAACTGTTATAGCGATTTTCGATTCTGTTCCAGTAATCGATTTTATTCTACGCGCGAATTCATTATTGATTTGTTCGATTTGGTATGATCCGGTTGGTATCGAAACAACGTTCCAGTCTGGGGTTCCGTCGGGTTTATTCTTATTTGCAAACACTAAAGAATTATTGGGTTGTTGACCACCAAATGATTTTGATCTGATATTAGGCCAACTGTGATACACTCGTAGTTTTGCTAGCGCTATCTCCTTCACGGGGACTGGGCTAGGGAAATTCACACTAAACTCGGGTTCCGTTAATGTTATTGATATCATGCTTGTTTGTACTGGGTTCGTGTTCTCCACTATTTGTTGAAGTAATTCCATCGGTGTCGTCATTGTTATTATACTCATGTTGTATTTCTAATTTTGACACCGCAGAATCATAAATACTGACCATCACTGAGAACTCACAATCTGGTATGGTTGAGATTATTGAGATCATTTTGGTTTTTGGGTTCGTGTTTTCCAATTCCATCGGTGTTGTCATTGTTATTATATTCATGTTGTCGCTCTAATTTCGATATCGCTGAATCAAAAATACTGACCATCGCTGAGAATTCACTATCTGATATAATTGTATTATCGAGTGACGACGATATCATCAGGGATAACTGCGAATATGCGGTTGATGCAATATGAAATTAAATTAAGTAATTCTGCAGTTTACTCTGGCTGCATGATGATATCTTTTTTGCTATCCCGGTTGATATACCCCCGATTGTAGCCACCGCAGAAATGCAAATTGGAACTACGACCGGGGCAATCATTGTAACCGATGCAAGTATTATTCCGGCGCCAGTGAGAACGCTTGATACCGAGTACATAGTAATATCAATTGCGGTGATTTTTCGTCGGTATTTTTTTATTTTTATTTGATACTCCTCAGTGAGGGTTTTGAGTCTAGTCTGAAATTCTCTGACCTGATCATAGCGACATTGCGTTGATGAAATCATTTTTATTTTAAAAATACTAGTGTTTTCAATTGTGTTTTCAAGTTCGCGGAGAGTAATTTCAAATTCGCGGAAAACTCTTTCACGGTGTCGAATCGATATTACGACGATGATGGAATCATTGTTGTTATTTTAAACCAACTAGTGTTTTCAATTATCCTATTAACGAAGTGGTTTTAGGATCGGATGAGGGGATACCGGATACAAATTCTATTATCCAGGGTAGTGGCTCCCTAATCACAGACTCGTCGGAATTGCTTATAACAATCGGAAATGGGACTGGTATATAGGGTGGAGGTTTTGATATTTTCTCTAGTATATACATCAATGTGTTAACACCTCTGATACCTGTGTTGCTGAATTCCAAATCAAATTTACGGTGATGTATTATTGTAAGTCGGTAGCAACCTGGTACACCAGTATGTCTGTGGCCAACATAAAGATAATTTCTGTTTCCTCGGATCCAATCAAAAGTTCCACTATCAACCGTGTACACGATGTTATTAACGGCGCTTATACTATGTGGAATTTTTACCTTATTGATAGCCGCGATAATTTCAACGAGAGACATACCCGCCACAAGCAGGGTTCCAAAAAACCTAACAATTACGTCGTCGGTGAGTTTTTGTTCGTCAATAGCTTTTTTAACTTCAGCGAGGGTTGGACCTGTCAACGATGTGGTTTCAGAAACAGGTGTTCTCCCCAAAAATCTATCCACGATGGTATTAAGTGTTGTTTGTCTCACCATAAACATATTAATATCTTTGAGAGTTATTGTAGATGTAGCCGGGATACCAAAGAAATTATTAGCGATGTAGGCATTGTGAGTGTGCTTGCCGATAAACTCACTGATTTCAGCGAGAGTCATGCCTGCCACAAGCGGGGTTCCAAAAAACTTAACAATGACGTCGTTAGTGGGTTTTTGATCTTCTATTAGTTTAGAAATCTCGAGATAATTTGCCTTGATTTCATTTTCATTCATCATCCTTCCCGCGTCCTTGTTAAAAAAGAATAGCGATAGATAGTTTTTAATTTCAGCGAGAGTCATGCCAACCACAAGCGGGGTTCCAAAGAATTTATGTACGACATTTTTGCGAAAAGTACTATAACCTCGTATATAATCCTCCAGATCACGTTTGTGGGCGTCAATCGCGTCGGTGATTGTAGACACAAGTGCGCCTGGTTTAAGTTGTCCACTGTTGGAATATAGCGCAATAGAGTTTTCAGCGGCGTCGCGCTGCCGTATCAAAATGTCATTCAATGACACATCACTGCTTTTCAATTTACCCTGTTTGTCCTGAAATACAACTATTTCGTTCGGGTCAACACTTGCTAAATTTAACGTCTCAGCTATTTCATCTTTGATTAGTTTTTTTACATCACCGGTTGCAGTGTCATCGGGTTTGGGTTTTAAAGATCTCCCCCAAATATCAATCATGTTATTGTAAAACTCTTTCTCTCTCTAAAATCGTTTTTGACGACTTCGTTGAAAAATCTTCGATTTTCTCCAGCGATTACTAGTGTATTCATTCACGACAACATGTGGTGGTTTTCCGCTTGGGTTACTCAAGGAGTTAGAAATAGCGTTAAGGACATTTAATACTTCGCTGCCACATATTGGTGGGTCATTCATTTGTTGTGTTGGTAGCGTAGAATACCAAGTCTTCATTGGAAGGGTTTTTATATAACGCATAAACTCTTTTGGTGGGGCTAATTCATATGAATCAAAATAGACAATCCAACGTGGATCAATAGCGTATGCAACCCAGTGAGTTCCAGGTCCGGTGCTGTTATCTAAATTAATGATTCCAGTTTCAACGCTGTTTGGTTCATGTGGTAATTGATCTTTCATAAAGACACCTCTGAAGTTTTTAATCGCGAGTTTTTTTAGCAGCATCGAGTAAATCAAAATTGGACATGGGAACCATAGGTTCCTGAGTCATAGACTCTCCAATTAATAAACCGGTCCTAGTCTTAGACCCTTTCAGCTGTACCACGAATACGGGGTTCCTGGTAGTCTTAGACCCTTTCCCTTTTTTTTATATCCTTTCCCAGTTGCCTTCTTTAGTGCCATTCCTGCTACAGTACCAACGGCTCCTAACGCTGCCGCTTTAGCCACCGCTGGGGCTGCTGCTGCAATCAATGCTGGTATCGCAGCTAACAACGGGAATATACCGCCTGTTTTAATCATATTTTTGATAGCAGCCGCAGAAAGAGTAATCTGAACACCCTTTTTTGCTACTAGTGCATCATTGAAATGTTTCACCTGACGAGTTGTCAGCGATAGTTTATTTGCACCACCAGTCATTTGGTTGGGTTTCAACGTGATTGTGGTTCCACATTTTTTAGCTGATTCAGATTGCAATTTTTTTAATTGACCGGGAGTTAACGCAACACTAATATTACTATATGACATTATACATAATTGATTGATTCTAAATCGTTTACAATTTCAATTACATGTTTTCCACTGGTGCATCTACCACTCTCATTCTTCCACCAACACCTTCAAGTAGCATTGATTTGTCGCTGAGAATGACAGCAACCGCTCTATAATCAGCAATAGCACCACGAGTCACATTAGCTCTAAAATGTATATCAACAACAGATTGTCTCATCAAATCGAGATGTTCCAGTGAGAAGTAATAGATTGGATACAGATTTTTAAAATCATATTGTGATATTTGCAAACCAGTATCCACATTTTGATCACGTGCCATAAATGACAACAGACGATGATAAACTCGTGCAATATGATTTTCTGTGTAATTAAGTTGTGTATCCTCGGATGGTTCCTGTTGGCCGTTTATTCTCAGTGAGACGTCTTTCACACCTAATTGATCAAATATCATATGACTGAAACGTTGATCGCCAACTCGTGTGTTATCCTGTAACGCAATAAATATATGACGTGGCACAGAAATGCCTTGTTTTGATGCTAGATTCCACGTGAATAACCCGTTCAGATTTGATTGCTTCACATCTGTACTCACGGTTAGCCAACTCAACAACGACTTTCCTCCTTGGTCCATAAATGATAGTAATCGTTCTTCTGCGGTGATTGCTGGAGTCAACACTGGCATCCACAATGATATTTTTGTTAAATTGACTTTACCGGCATCAGCATTTGGATTTGCATTGTCTGCTGGAATCCTCCAGATTGCGTCACTATCATCACTCTTTCGTACAAGCGATACTGTATGCTTCGCTCCATAAATAACTTTTCGGACGTTTCTACAGAATCCAAATATATGATGCAGTGGAATCGCGCATGAAAATGATTTACGCGCTCCTTGCAACACTGAAATACGTGTTGCAGCTCCTAGATTGAAATTAACATCGTTGTTTATAATCATATCTTCGGCATCAATATTAGCGGTGCCAGCATTATTCTTTGGTCGTCTTACAACAAATTGTTTTCCTCCAGCGGTATTTGTAGCATCTTTTGCAAACATCATAGAAGGTCCTGCTGATCTTGTATAATCATCGGAATATCTCGCTAACCCGATTATTGTTGTAGCCACATCAACATCGCGATCTATCGCCTCAATTTCTTTTCCATCAATGAGATATTTTGCACTCTCAAATAACGCCATGATACCATTATTGACAAAACCGACTTGAGTACCAGCTGGATACGGTGCTGGTACAGCAGGAGTATCAGCAGCTGTTACAATTTCTCCTTCTACTTCAATAAACGCTTCAGCGGGTAGAAAGTATTTACTGGTATCATGGACTTGAAGATCGATTCTTGCTCGACTATTTGGGTCTATTGCATGATAGGCGTAATATTGATAATCGCGTACAGAATCATCCTTGCCAACTGGGGCGTCTATATCAAACGCTGGATCATGTGACTTTTTGAACATTTTATTCTATTTATCAGAGTCTAAATCGCGATTTTCCATTTCATCGACGTAGTTTTTTAAAGCCACTTCATGCTATCATATTTGCAATATTGCTTTGGTCAGGGGTTAAAACCATCGACGCTAATTTTTCATCTACTGCGTTATTTATAATTCTACTAACACTTGCAGGCATTTCCGCTGTAGACGGTAACGGTTTTGAAAATCCTTTGGATTTCATCCGTGATTTCACTAATGATGTTAATTTATTCTTCGCAGTTGAAAACGCTTTTCCTGCAAGATCTCCAACAGCACCAATACCCTTATCACGAATAACATCAATGGCTTTCATTGATAATTGTTTAGCTAACGGCATCACTTTTGGAGCCATTCTCGCAAATAACCCTGCAATGGTATTACCTAAACCATCTCCGTAGTATGCTCTATAAACTGGAAACCGTGAATTAACTACATAGACGAGGGTTGGTTATCATGATTGTAGTGTATGATCATTATTTTAAATCAGAAACAATTTTTCAATTGTTATTTATCTAATCGAATGACTTCGTCATCAGATTTTTCAATTCAGTCACTATGATACCCACTTTCCACTAACTCACCAATGAAATCTCGATATGTGCTGATATCCATGATACCACCCTGAAATAATCGTTTACAGATATCAGCTGCTTCATTAATTATTTCCGGTGAGTTATTTCCGGCTCGTTTTCCTCCGATGAGAACTTCTAATCATGATATATCACTGAGAACACTACCAGGACATACCCCACTTTGGGGTCCACTGGAATCTTGCAATCCGCTTCCGCTATAACCAGTTGCTTCATTCTGGTTTTCTAAATCCGTTTCTTGTAAATAACCAAGAGGATTATAATCATCATCATCATCACGTGGTATTTGTTGTTTTTTAGGTGAAAAGGATATTTTCTTTGCAGGTTGCTGTCGCCGCCTTTGCGTTTTTTGCGGTTTTTGTTGTTGTTTAAACTCTTCGTATTGATTATACACTGTACCCACCGCATTGATATATTCAATGTATGATGCACTATTTTTCTTAATCAGACCTTTTTCAGTTTTGATTTTATAGAATATATCAGCCCAGTGAGTTATATTTCTAACATATTTATGATGTTCTGGTTTCAACCATTTTTTTCTGTTTTCATAGGACGTAACAACAAGCGCAGGAATTTCTGCTGGATCAGTCTTATCAATTTCTGCTAACCCTTCTTCGTTAAATCTCACGAGTAAATCATCTACTGTTCTTTTTTATTCTATTTTTTGTACGGCCTGTTCTGTTTGTTCAGTTTTCACTGCTATTTTTTCGAGTTCACCAATAACAGATTTTCCCGTCTCGGGACCATCTCCCAGTATAGCGCGCTCTACTCCCTTCGTTGCTGTTGTTACTGGTTTAAACAATTCTTCAGATCCCGCAGCAAAATCAGTCTGAAGACTCTGTCGTTGTTGTAGTTTATTCCGTACAGAGTCACGAATTGGTACAAATCTCTTAATTGCATCCAGTCGTTCACGAACCAATCGGGTTGTTAATGCTTCATTGACCATTATTTGAAATCAGAAACAATGTTTCAATTGAAAAACAATTTTTCAATCCGACCTAACACCATCGTGGAAGTGTTATTTCATCGTGATACACCTTCGTTCATCGATGGGGAAAGTGTCCAAATTGTATATAAAATAATAATAATGTCACTTTCCCCCCACTTTTCCATTGATCAATCTGAACCGTCCATCAATTTTTATTCAGTGTGAAATATTTTTTATTCACTGATTTTGACAATGTCAATCAAAAAATGCTAAAAAAAATTAAAATCTCTATGAGGGACGGTCACAATCAAATAATGATAAATGGTCAATCAAAATTGTTCATTTTCTTGAATTAACGCCCGTAGGTTTCTAATTTTAGAATTAACCTCCTTTTTCAATTCGTATTCGTACCCCAATTCTTTTCGTATTCGTTCTACGATGGTATACAACGGAGCGAACACACTTACGTCACTGGAAAATGCGAGAGAGTCCCGAATAGAATTCTGAATTCTCTTGATGAGCGCATACTTCTTTGGTAGCATATACTTGTTAGTGCTAACTCCGTATTCTATATCCTGAAAATCAGACATGATTTGATCAGGATTTAACCCATCTGATAGTTCAATATCCCAACTTTTCAATTTTGAAATCTCGGATAAAATGCTATTCATGTTTTCAGAATTCATTATTCTATAATAATGATATATTTCTAAATGAAAAATATGACGCATTAGACATAACTAAATTGAACTTTTTGTCCCGTCCTTTTTGAAATAGCCGATCGATAAATCCCCTCTGCAACAAATCGTACTGAGGGTGAACAAATATCGAAATGCCTACCGGCGCTGGTTATTGATTGAAATATTTTTTCTTCGTTAGTTATCGTATTCAAAGATTTCACAGGTCTCTTCCCAACCGTTTTGCATTTTCCAGTCTTTCCTCGTTTGGTATTCTCACTTTGAGTAACAGCCTGCAGATTTGATAAAGAATTGTTTTTCGGATTAGAATCCTTGTGATCAATGACAGAATCATCCTCGATCAATCCATAAAAACATTCAAATGCGAAATGATGATTGAGATAAGTTTTCTTCCCAACAGTAAACATCAAGTACCCTTGATTATTCACAGCACCAACTGATTTCTTCAGTCTACAGTGTCTTACAACACCATCACTGGATGCTTCATAATTTGTAATCAAGGGATGGTGTCTGAATTCTTGGTTCATTCGTATACATAATACTATTGTTTGTCTAATTCATTGTTTGGTTTAATGATAAATCTTTCGATGTAGTCTTGAGGAGTTCTTATGATTTTGTCAGGGACGTTGTCAGTGTCAGGGACTTTTTCAGGGTCATAATTTCTGATTGATTGTCCATTTTTTATTCTTTTATCATAATAACGCTTCAACTCCCTGTATCGCTTTCCACCGCAATTCAAACACAACTGAGATTTTCCCCTAACCCCACATCGTATGCAGGGTAACGGGCCAAGGCTTCCACGTCGAAAGCTTTGCATATGATACCCACAAAACTCATTTCTGCATGATTTGTTACACGGGGTTACTGATCCAATCATAAGCCACTTGCAGTGATTCATTATATATAAATTCTTCATTTAAATGCTTGTTTTAATTATAGCATGAGGGAATTAAGGAGAACGCCTTCGAAAAATGCTGAATTCAATGCTGATAAGGAGTTTAAAAGATTATTGAAAATTAATCCTAAATTTAATCTCGATAAACCAAAAAAACGTCCAATAGACGGAAACATGAAAGAGTTTAAGAGATTATTGAAGATTAATCCTAAATTTAATCTCGATAAACCCAAAAAACGTAACAAGAGATTATTAAAGATTAATCTCAAACGTCCAAGAGACGGAAACATGAAAGAGTTTAAGAGATTATTAAAAATTAATCCTAAATTTAATCTCGATAAACCAAAAAAACGTCCAAGAGACGGAAACATGAAAGAGTTTAAGAGATTATTAAAAATTAATCCTAAATTTAATCTCGATAAACCCAAAAAACGTCCAAGAGACGGAAACATGAAAGAGTTTAAGAGATTATTAAAAATTAATCCTAAATTTAATCTCGATAAACCAAAAAAACGTAACAAAATTAATCCTAAATTTAATCTCGATAAACCAAAAAAACGTTTAATAGACGGAAACATGAAAGAGTTTAAGAGATTATTAAAAATTAATCCTAAATTTAATCTCGATAAACCAAAAAAAACGTCCAAGAGATTACCCTGGAAAGATGCTCAATTCAATCTCGATATAGTTTCTAATACACCAAAGAATACAATTCTTGATAAAGCCATGATTAGTAAAATCAGAGACTGTTTTAATGAATTCAAGCGTGATGGAGCATCTTATTGTTGGTCAACATTTCGAATTGATGGTGTTGTTGATGCTACCATGACTGATGAAAAAGCAGCAGTGATAATTTCACGTGTTGGGGAAAAAAGGTATTTTTTCCGAATAAAATTCATTATTGAAGTCGATGGCAAATGGATTATTAGGGATAAATTTGAACCAATTCTCAAGAATAAAAAAGCTGTCATTGTGAGTAGAGATTCCAAACCAGGAAACCATACTACGAAAGATCTTATCCCGTAACAGCAATGGTTTATGGGATATATCCGTTAAATGATAAACCCGATATCGCAAAACTAGCTCCTATGAAATATTCTAGTTCACTGAATTGCGTGGCAACACGGGTAATGGAACACTTCACAAATGCATCCCGAGGAAATAAACTAACTGATCTGCGACGTAGGAAAATAACCGAATGGGAACTGACAGTGAAACAGCATGGTGCAAAGATTTCTGATATAGCTAAATTAGAAGCATCATTAAAATTCCCAATATCAGTAACAACAATAACCGGAGAGGTTTTATACGAACCGAAATATCAATCGCGAGGAGCTCCAATACAGATTATTGATCATAACAAACACTCGTGGACACCTGCGGTAACAGTATTTCCACGAGAACGAACCGTGAAATATATCCCCCCAGAATTTTCCGGGGATGTTTTCTATGAAGAGAAATTATTCGATGCTATTCATGCGTTGTGTAAAGATGATCCTGTGTCAGTGTGGTTACTTAGAAGTGATGAAGATCCTGAAATAGGATTCGATCAATTTGTAAGACCAAATGGTGAATTATATCGCGTTGAAGAATTAGATAACAGAATGAGAAAAATCGCTAGTGATTTTTCACCGGAGAGTTTTCATGAAAAACTACTTACGGATAGTTTTACTATTCCATCAGTGGTAGCTCACTTCGCAAGAGAAAAAAACTCATGGCGTAAAACACGAAGTGATTTTCTCGAGGATGTTAAATTGAGTTGCGTCGAATTTGGTCATGGAGGACTGTGGAATACGAAATACTCACGTGATGGTATGATTTCAATTGATATATCCGCGTGTTATCCTGGAAGTTTTCTCGGATATGGGGAATGTGCTGAGTACTTCAAACGATTTGGACACCCCACGCATGAAATGACTCGTGTTGCGATTAATGGACCATTGCCTGATTTTGATTTAACCGGATTCGCTCGTGTGATATCATTTGAATTAGCGTCAGGATTACATCCGTGTAGTTATGTTTGGCTCGGTAGACACCTATCTGAAAAGGCCTGGATGCCAATAGTGCTATTGAGATATATGATTGATTGTGGTATGCTAATATCGTTGATTGTTTCCGAGGCTATTATATGCTATCGAGCTCAGAAAGAAGTTTGGCTACCACAACCCGATTTAGATCGTATAATCAGCGAACAGCGAAAACAATTCCCTGATTTCAATGAAGAACAAATCATGAATCGGTCTAAGAAGTTATTTGAAATTAAAAAAGAACAAGCAAAAGATTTTGGACGAAGAATAATCGGTAAATTTACCCAGGGTGGACGATACAACAATGCAAAATATTCTTCGCGGTTGATCATAGATATCGCTGAATACGATTTTATTGTAACGGATTTAATGAAACAGGGAAAACTTGTATCCCGTAAGGATGCTTTTCTATCCAATGGTGAGAAATTAGGTACGGTTGTTACCTACTGTGATGGATATAATTCCCAGTATACACATTTAAGATCATTTATGCTAGCCTGTGCTTCTATTAATCTATTTTCGATGATAAATAGATTTCCTAATACCGCGGTTAGAGTGGCCACTGATTCGATGTATATACACAATAAGTACAAATCAGCTGTAGCTAAATTCACAGATCCGGAGGAAGCGTGGGGGCGTTGGCGATTTAAAAAGGAGATGCTACATGAGTATTGTGAATCGGCAGACGTTGCCATGGATGATAAATATCTTTGTTGTAATCGTATTGAAATTCAATCAGAATTTTCTAATGCACCACTGGTATCTGATCCAGTATGTAGATACAAGACAGTTTATTTAAACGGTTGTGGTAGGTCAGGAAAGACAACTCGTGCAATTGAATTATTTCGTCGGTCAACCATGATTGTGCTAACACCGACTCACAGACTCGCCAGAGAGATGATACAGCGAGGGGTAAATGCCTGTACTTACCATAGTTTCTTTCGATGGAAGGGTGACAAATGGACTCCTGAGCGTATGGGTGATAAATTCATTCCTGAAATCATAATCTGGGATGAAATATGCACAGTGTCATTAGATGTATTACAAACATTTCTCGAGTGGTTGTTAAACAAAAACACAAAAGTTGTCATGTGCGGTGATCACGGCCAACCACCACCATTTGTCGGTGCATCTCCACATGAATGGCTAAGGGGTTTTGTAGACTATTATGAAGAAATTACCACTGATTATAGATCAATTGATGAACGATTACGAGAATTCAAAGCGCTAATTAGATTACAACCGGATAGAATCCAATGCGAAATAGCGCGTGAAGTGATTTCAGAAACTCCAATGAATGATTTCTGGGAAACATGGAGACCAAATGATTTGATAATTGCAAGTAGAAAAATAGTCAGGGACACACTTCAGATGAAGTTATTTGAATTGCATAAAGAAAAATTTGCAACGCTTCCAGTACCCCTTTGTTATAGGCCATCGGATACACGAAAACAGAACATTGAAGTTGATATTCCAGGACAGAGTGAAAAACAAATTCTCGTATTAAATGATATTGTGCTGGTTGATATCAGCGTCGTCGAAAATGCATTGCGTGCTAATAAATCCCCGTGGACGCTAGGATACGCAGCAACAATACACTCTTCACAGGGATTGACTATATCGGATACAATTGTTTGGATGGTGGATAATCACATCGAATGGTCGAATTTAGTCTATCTCGCAGTATCCAGAGTACGAAGAATAAATCAGCTTCGAAGAATTGTTTTCGATGATAATGACACAACAATGGATGATATTGATGTTAAAATTATTGATAAAAAACTCTCCGGTTACAAACAACAGGACAAAAAAAAACGAGAATTTGATATTGATGCTGAATTAATAATTACGCTGAAGAAACAACAGAATAATCACTGCGCGAGTTGCAATTGTATAATGCGTTGGCAGTATTCGGATAAGGATCCTCGCCAATTCACCGTAGACAGAAAAAATAACAATCTCGGTCATGTCAGAAACAATGTGATGTTGACTTGTCTTGAGTGCAATAGACGCAACGGTGCTAGTTAAGACCATGCGGTGGCAATTGAGTATCCTCGGGAATTACCTGTAGTTGTTGTCGATTAAATCCTCGTTGAGGGGCAGTTGAATCCAGTTTATAGACTGGAGGTCTACCCGTAGATCGTGTTATACTAGATATCTTGTGTGCAGTAACACTCCAAATAGGATCAGTAGCCCTTTTTTTACCACCCTCAAGCTCTCCTGGTTCGTATAAGTAGCTAACAGTGACATTACTACCAAGAATTGGTTCTTTGAAATCTTTTTGTGGTTGTACGGGTATAGACTTTTTTTTAATAGCGTTGCTAGGTTTCATGTTGATTGTTCTAGTAATCTCATTATTCAGTGCGGTAATCATAGCTGGTAACCTTTTGACCCATTCACGGGATCGCTTTTCTTGAATGAATTCTTTTGCGTATTGATATCCAAATAACCGCTCAGCAATCGTCCGATTAAATCGTTCTACAATGGCCTGATCGCGATGTAGCGCAGTATGCCCTCGTCGTATGGTGACATTATGATGTTTCATTGTAGATAACACTGCACCCTGAAATTCCTTGCCAGGATCAACCTGCAATAGATTTGGCCAGTGCAGAGGACCTCGTCAATAAATCCTTTCAAATGCAGAAGCGACTTCAGTGGCTGATTTTGTTTTTAACGGTTCTGCTTCTTTGTATCGACTTGCAATATCAACTACGGTTAAAGCGTATTTGTAACCACGATCATGTGGCAGAAATAATATATCAGCCTGATGAACTTCATTAGGAACTGTCACATCAAAATGCGAGAATTGAATTTGTTTAGGCGGTGGTAGATAAATTTGCCATAGTGCCTGTTTGGATAACCAATTAGCCGCAGTGGTTTTTTTCACTTTTGCAGCACTAGCGAGTTTATGGACTGCTGATTTACCCCTCCAGCATCCTCTTGGAGAATAATAAATTGATTCCATATTATTAATTACCGGCACCTAACATCAATTTACTTTTCATAGCCGATTTTATTAAAAAGGAAGCCAATTTTTCTTTGAAGGATTTATCAGGAATAGCATTTAACGCATGAATTAATTTCACATCTGCTAGATGCCTGTGTTGCAGATTGCTGCTTTTATAAGCAACATCATGAAGGTGACAGGCCTTATCAATGGCGTTTATTGGTTCTTCACCGGGTCGGGACTGATTTTGATCATTGAGTCTGATATCAAGTCTGGTTCCCGGTCCACAGTAGCTATATCCTGGAAGGTGCTTTTCTCCGGGGTACTTTGCCCATGGGGTTCCAGGGAGCTTTGCCAATTTGGCTGCGATATCACCTCCTCGTTTTTTTTAAAAACATCTCCGAATTGTAAAATCTTTGATTTTGTAGAAACAAATCTAAATTTTTTTGTACCACATGTTGCACATCTACCAGTAAGTGCTGATCTGTTATTTTTAGTTGTAACCGTCGTCACATCATTTGTGCTAGTACGCGTTTTACACTTCACACAATATAGATCCATAATTTATGTATAGAGATATGGATATAATTGATTTTTCGGCGACTAAAACAAGAGAACCAATTAAGGATCATGCAGCGCTACCAAACTCTATCTGGATGATTATAATCGGGCCATCTGGATCCGGTAAAACGCAATTGTTGCTCAATTTAATAATGAGATAGATGAAGTGGGATAAGTTGTATTTAATTGCCCCTAGCGTAGATGATCAACGATGTTATGAAGTGTTAAAGGATTTTAACGAGAATGCATCAGAAATTAAGGGTGAGAACGCCATTGATTTTATAACCGATATCGATGAAGCACCGAGTATTGATGATATTGATGGAGATATTAACAATTTAGTCGTATACGACGATATAATGTTGGATAAACAAAAAAATCCTGCTAGGATCTTTTCCAGAGGCAGGCATAAAAACACTGACGTGATATATGTCACTCAACGCTACACTCAGGTTCCAAAAGTCATCAGAGATAACTGCAATATTCTTGCTGTATTCAACGGAGTTGATACTCATACTCTTAGAAATATATGGCAGACATGGTGCTCTGATATGGACTTCAATCAATTTCGAGATTTCTTTAGTCATGCTCAGTCGACTCCGCACGGATTCGCAACAATAAATCTACATGATCCTCGGACACGATATCGTATCGGACTGGATCAAATATTCGGTTGAAATCGTAAAAGAATTATTAACCCAGAACTGAAAACTTTAGCAGCAGAGAGGGTGGATGACCACATCGTTGCGAGCAAAATTGATTAAAAAATCGTAAAATCTCCGTTTTTGCAAAAATGGAGACTTTTTTTTGGTTAAATGAGATTTCGTTGGAAGCCTTATATTTTGTTCGAAAACGTGGTCTGTAAGCCTTATTTTGCTCGAAAACATGATCTGTAAGCCTTAATTTTGCTTGAAAACGTGGTCTGTTCACCCTCTCTGCTGCTATTCCTCTGAACACATGTATATAAGCGTTACACCTTTTTAGTTTCATTAATTTTCTTTTTTTAATAATAAAACTAGACACTGTAAATATTGGATATAGATGACAGTGTTTACTGAAAAATGTTTCTAAACACTGGAAAAAGACAGTGAGCCATCTATCTGGGGTTTTTTTTGTGTTGGCGAATTCCATTTGGTTTGAAATCCAATGAAGATGACCTTGTTTCCTGGAATCACCTGGTAACATGTAGGTGAGAAATTATATGAAAACACTTTGTCACATTTTTTGATCTCTCTGATATATTTTGTTTTTAAAATTGATATGGCAGTACAAACAAACTGGAAGGTAAGCGAATCCAATGATCAATTTCATTAGACATGTAAAACAATCGTTTTTCCAACTAGATCCTTTTACTTTTTGAGACATGATAATTACCATATATGCTTTAGGAATGCAAAATTACAGTTTCTTTATTTAATTTTTTAAAAATTAACTTGCTTTTTTAATGTGTTACTGATATTTTTCCACAATATAAATACTGGAGTGCCATGGTACTGCGGGTCTTACTGTTAGCGATTGGTGAACAAGTTAACGATGACCCTGGCCTTCAAGACATTATATATGTGTATTTGGTGTTGTTTGCATTTAATTTCCGATATAAATCAGATCATTATGGGAAATTAATTAAAAAACAGGCACCATGTTGATTCCAGGTTATGCAAAGGGCATTATTCTGATATCACAGTAATGCCAAAATAGTATTTTTACCATTACATGCATGTCCTAATGTTAGGATCTTGATGTATATGTTGTACAGATGATTGTAAATCAATTTGAAAACTGGAAGCTAGTTCATTGGCTCTCAATCTGTCACCTGTACCCTCCAATAAAAGAAACTTATCTGAAAAAATTAAAACATCACACATGTAATCATTTGTGATAAAGGTTGGCGCAAGGATTTTCGAGAAATGTCACCAACATGAGCATGAAAGTATATGTTGAACACAGTCTGTTTAAACCAAACCAGGTGTTACTATGAAAAAACATCCTTCACATTTCAACTCCCACATATCTGATCTTTTGCTTCTGGACATATTGTAATCATGTGATCTGACTCTTGCATTAAATCAATGGACATGACCCAACGACAAACTGGTTAACCAATTTGTTTCAGTGATATTGATTTGAAACTGATATAGATTTTAACTGAAAACATAAGGTGCAGCCATATTTTGAAAAAGTGAAATTTAGGGGTGCATTTTTAAAATAGCGTACTTACCAGCAGCTTGAAAATTTTCCTGAAATGAAGCTGGTGATGCAGAGCTCTTAATTTATGGTCAACCAGTGTATATAAGCATATGACCAGTAGCCCAAAGAAGAAAATGACTGAAACCCTCAAATACTGCAATACCTAAAAACCTGTGATATTGTACGAAGCTATCCTTTTTTGTTTTTACTGTACCACACATTCAACACTCTCACATGCTGAAGTAGATGTCTGAATTGCAGCAAAACAAGTGACGGAATACACAAACTTTGTCGGGTTAAATGCATACCAAAAAGATGACTGAATTATCATTTGTGAATTATGAATTATGAAATAAGTTCTTTGTTATGCATACTTGCAAAACTAGCTAATGTTTCAAAATAATGGCAAGTATTAATATGAACTGAGTATTCATCCTTATTGTCATCATCATAAATTCTGTAACCCAAGAGGTCACTGGGCCACCACAGACAACTTCACAACAAATTCTCTTGATCTTTCCCAGTTCTCCAGTGCCCTTTGGGAATCTCCAAACTCAATGCATGATCCAGATGATCTTGAGATATGACTGCATCACATCAGTTTGCATCTTTTCAGTAATCAAAAGGTCTTCATAGGGTTCAATGGTTCATTTGATCTCACTCTGAAGGACTTCTTTGTTGGTTACAAGGTAAATATATTTGATACTCAAAATCTTGCGGTAATATCTCATTTCAAAGGTTTAAATGCTTTTTGTAGATATGATCAGAGCATCTCTGTTACACAAGCACACAGAAACAGGATATGAAAATCGAGCACTTCAGCTTTATTTTGGAGCCAAGAGCAATGCTGGTGTCCTTCGATATTGGTCTCAACTTTGTTATTGCTACTGTTGCCTGGGCAATCCTGCAAAGTAGTTCAGGTTTGGAGCCCTCATCTGTGATAATTGATCCCAAGTATTTGAAATGTGACTGTTTCCAGTTTCGGTCTATTGACCTTTATTTCTGCCATTGTCACTGTTTATCAGCAGTTGGTTTTTTTGGGTGCTAATCTCCATACTGCGCATGCGGCTGAAGCTGTCAAGGCGCTCAACCAAGTCAGCCTTTACTTTTTCATCTCCTGCTAAGCCATCAATATCATCTGTGAAGCGAAGGTGTGTGATTGTTCTTCCAAAACATGAAGTGCAAAGTAAATGCTTGAGGGTATGAAATCCAAGGCATCCAGAAGGGCTGGATCAGGTCAAATGTTGGGTTTAGGGCATTCCAACATTTCAAAAGGGTCCTGACTTTCCTCAACTGGACACCAAAGCAAAATGACTACCGTATTTTCGCGCATATATCCCGCGGGTTATACCAGATTTTACAAACCCCGCAGGGGGGGTGCGGGTTATATAAGGGTGCGGGCTATGTCACAATTTTTTTACACATAATGATATTTCAACATATTGTTTGAAAAACGTAACTACATAACATATATTGTTCTAGTTTTGTTTTGCTAGGGTTGGATATTATGGCTACTACGGTGACTTTACAACAACTTACGGTATCGGGACCAAATCATCATTTCGGGATAAAAACTTAAAATTTCGTATCCGTCACGTTTTCATAATCAATATTTTCTGTTTTCGATCGAAATAACTACGGTACCTAATTTTACCGCTGGGCCACGATCCACTGCTTCAGGTCAGCTTCAAGGTGAGGCCACTTTGCTTTAGGTCCGCGACGAGCACGTTTTCGTGGATTCATCTTCTCCAACGTTCCTTTTTCTTTTCTCCTACCTCGGATTACCCTCTCATCAATATCAAATTTTGTGCCTGTGGCTCTATTGCCATGCACTTCAGCATACGCAATGGCAGTTAGCTTGAAGTCGGCTGTGTAAGACTTTCGTTTCGGCATTTTTTAAATTAAACAGAAAGAAATTATTTAAACTCGAATCTACACTTCACAAGAATACAAGATTATTTAAAAATGTCAGTGTTTATGTAGCCTGTAGTTGAGGCACAGCTCCTATGCACACAAGCACTGTGTACCGTGTTTTTCCTGACTTTTATTGAGCAAAGGTCGTCGGCTTACTTTGAAGATGGCGCCACTAAAGGCTCTAGTTGAAGGGTGAAACAAATACCTGTTTGTTATTGCTGCGGCAACTTCAGATAATTGTAGAACATTGAAACAGATTTGTTTTATTTGTTTATATATATCAGTGCTTCAAAGGTTATCAGTTCTCTTTGAAGTGTCAGCAGACGTATTTTTTCTTCTTCCATCTGGTATTTGTTTTTAAATTAGTGTCATCTGCTTGACTGTACTCATTTTACGTTTCCGCCTTCTGCGGATTCGGATTTTGACTAGTCAGTTGCATAAAGTAATAAGGCCAGATATCATCATTAGCGGATTATGATATAACAGTGCACTGTTCATGTAGTTTGCCAGTATGAGACAAGGACTTGTTATTTTAACAATATATTCCAGTACATTGTTTCCTGTCATGGTGCCTTTGATTTTCTCTACTCCAAACGCAAGACTGTATATACGGTTTTTATCAGCCAAAATTGGTGTCGCCACAAATATCACCAGATGGTATATTTTGTCACCAAAACGGAAAACAGAATCGCAGTTTGCTACATCAGCGAAGCCCCGTGATCCTGTAATTGATTTCATTTCCGATTGTAGCTGTATAAATATATCTATGGTTGCGGGTTATACAAAGGTGCGGGTTATGCCAACGATTTTTTTTACACAAAACCCCAAAACCCGCGGGCTATATGAGGGTGCGGATTATCTGCGTGTGCGGGATATATGCGCGAAAATACGGTATGTGTCTATTTACTCAAAGTGTGCATAACATCTATTATAGAACAAGTCAAATAGGTTAGGTACCGAATGTGCTTTTACTCATTTAGAGTTCAATTTTGTTCTTTTAAAATCTAACACTACTTTTCCTGAACCAAAGTCTATTGTCATGAGTCTATGCTCTTAAAATAAGTAACAGAAAAGAGTGAAGACAATAAGCTTTGTAAAAGGTAACAAATAATTTATCTACCTAAAATACAAAATGAAAAATAAGAGAAAAAAAAGAACTTATGGTATTGCAAATTAAATCCAAAAAAATAATCCAAGAATATTAAATTACAGTCATATCAAAATAAAAAGTTCTTAGTGAATCTTAGTTCAAATCCAGATGAAAGGCAATGATGTCTGTAAGACTCACATGTGTCAACAGTCTCTTGCTAAATCACATAAATATTATTCCAGGTCTGTATTCAGCATAAATTCCAATGAATTTCTTTGTCTAGAAATTAACAAAGCACTTTTGTATTTCCAGTGAAAAGAATCACTTGAATTCAATAATCTAAGAAAAATAAAATTCAGCTCAAACTTGTCACAACATAATACAACTTAACATGTCAAAGATTTTAAGCCCAAATAATAATCCTTTATCAAAATATCAGTTATTAGACTAATTAAAATACTTAACAGATTCCTGGAAAAGGGTCAAAAGTTCATTCTTCTGGAAAAAAACAGAAGTTTGGTACCAATTGGCACATGATAAATATCATGTATTCCACGTATGACCTTGGTACAACTTTATGATTCTTACTCTCAGAAAGATGAAAAAGAAACAAGTTGTTTACTAAAACTGTCACTGATTTTGGAACAAGGACAGCAACTAAATAAAATGTTTCATTAAGTTAATATTAGCTGTTTATAAAATGAAATTTTGAAAAAAATTAAAAAGTATATCAGGTTGTTTTCATCCTCGTTGGTATGTATGGCACTGATAGCCCCCCCCCCCCTTTTTTTTTTGTTACTTCACAATGATGTCGCTTTTACTTAGAACGTATTGACTGGGTCCGTTTTGGTTTGATAACCAGCACTGGTGATGAATATAGTAATATTCAGTTCCCTTGTTTTAATGTTTACATTGATAAAACGTCAGACTCCTGTGGTTTGGGGTTGTTTAGGGCATAGGGTGGTTTTGGCATTGCGGCCGGCATTTTATCCTACACAGTAAAGCTAGGTACGTTTACGCCTTTTCAGAGAGACATATGGATCGACATATTTTCATTAAAAACAAGTATCATACAGTGTGTGTTATGTTTTGAGAATTCACCTTGCACTGGCAAATTAATCCGACAAAGATACTTACATGTGTGTTGACAGTTGTCTGCTTTTTGAGCAAATCTCGTTGGATCAAGCGGCATATATTTCGTTATTTTTATCTGTCTAAAAATACGTTGACGCAGTCACACTTGACTATTCAACGACGGGTATTTTCAAGAAAAACAAAAACTTTGATATTTTTTTAAAACTTAAACTCTTGTTTAAAACTATTAAAGATTAACTCTAAATATATAATTATGGTAATTAAATTTATTAAAAAAAATTAAAATCTCGTTTGTACGCGATCAAAACAAAAACAAAACAAACAAAAACAAATTGTGAAGATAAAGTGATAGTCTGGTACCCTCGACAATTATATGAAGAGATGTGTATTGGATAAATTCAGGGTACCAGGCCAACAAAGCGGTGCTCCCAGACGAAAATAGACGAATCTATTCTACAACAATAATGGCAGACAAACATTTCCGGATGTTGTCATCAAAACCCGATTATCAGCTGCAGTACACTAAATGTTGATATATATACACCACTTTTGTGAAAAAAAATGTGGGTTAAGCCCGATGAAGTGTTATTAGCCAACGCTCTATGGTACGCACGAGTTAAAACCTATAGTATCCTGAAAATAATTTTGTGAAAAAAGTTTTATGCACGACTAAGGACGGTTTTGCATTGAAACATTGAGCGTACAAAGGACCGACTATTTAATTTTGTAGTGGGGAATGGGATTTTTTAAACAAAAAAACTGGCCCCCAGATACCTTGAGAAAATATTCATGATTCATTTTATAATAATTTTTACATATGCTGTAAATATTAGAGTTAAATGTCAATCCATCCCTCGTATAATGTGAAATCAGACTCGTTTGACTCGATAATTATTTTGAATTAATTTATACTTGTATGGGTTAAAAAGATGGAGTTGTGGAAGACTTCACGATATAGCTATTGAAAAGTTACCAGCATCTTCAAGTAAAAAAAAATCTTTAAAAAAGAAATCACAGAACTTCGATGGCCAAAACTTAAATGATCGTTTCCAAAGCACTTTAAAAAAAAAAAAAATCACAGACCATAACTCAGATTTCATAATCCCAGACTTAACTTTAATAAGCACTGAATCGACTTCCATGTGCTTGAAAATGACCTAGTTGTTTTTTTTTTCCCACTTTTGTTTGTCACAAAAGATTGTAATTACTGTACTTAAATATGAAAAGGTGGAAAACAAAATCATATTAAATTGACTTGTTCATACCTGTCATAACACATAGTCGTGTTTTGAAAAATGATCTCAGTCATCTTTGGAAGAAATGATAGTTGTGACAAGTAGCATATAATAATAATTGTATTATTTGTAAACAATCTTGCTATGAGCTCATTTAAAAGTATCCTTGGTGTAGCTTAGACAACAATTAAAAGGCAAAGAAGTCAGGTGTAAACAACTACCCTTTCATGTATTACTTAATTGGCTGACAATAGTACATGTAGCTAGTGTGATGTGTTAGGTCCATTGAATACTGTTGTGGACTTGCCCATTGTGCTGATTTACAAAAGTAATGTTCACAAAGTGGAACATCCCAATTCATTACAGATAAATTAAAGAGGTGCTAGATGTACATGTAAGTAGAAGAACAAAAGGTATTACAAATTATTATCTTGAATGAGAATGTTTAGGCCATCTGTATTAAAGACTATTGGCAAGTTTGTGAACTGCAGCAACAATTCTTTGAAGTCCAGTATTACTTTTTATATAAAATGCAAACAATGATGATTGCATTTAGTGGAATAGTGTTTATGTGTGACATATTTTTGATGGTGACACAGGAAGCATCTATATATCAGGAACACCCAACAAAATTAAATGTGATAACTCCAGGTTGATTGATTTTACCTTTGTGAAGCACAGGGGCAAGTGGGTGGGTGGGATATTAATTCTTTGGACATACTGCAAAATAACATGGACATTAGTACTTTTGGACATATGACATCTGTCAGAACAACCTATATTAACATATTGAACATGCTAAATGCAGATTAGTTCTCTTTATTGTTATTCATTATCTTGTTAACATACTATCAATTGAGACATGCTTTTCAGAATGATTTTAGCTTTGAAATAGATTGATTGAAAAACAGTAATAATCAGATCTTTGTGTTTGTACAAATGATTTGTGTTGATAAAGTGTTAACACCTGAACTGGACAGAAGTATTTATTACTGCTGTATTACCTGTAAAGCTGCCATTAGACTTGAAAATATTAGGTCTACTAACTTCTTTAGTTGAGGGGCCCCGAGTGGCCGAGTGGTCTAAAGCGCTTTCCGTTAGGGATCACTGCCATCTCACCTGTCTTCATGGGTTCCAGTCTAAGATTTGGCTAATGTGTGTGAGAAAGCTTGCCAGTAGCTTCTCGTGGGTCAGTGGTTCTTTCCGAGGGGTTTAATGGGTTCTTCCTCCACCAATAATACTGGCCGCCATGTATAGCCTATTGTGTGCTGAAAAATGGCGTTAAACCCAACAACAACATCAACAACTTCTTTACTGGAATTTTAGGAACTGCGGGAGGTTGCCTCTGATATGTTCTATATCCCTGAGCATGCACAAGGCTAATTCATTTTTTATTTGGTTCCTTTAAGATGAGAATAGGCTGAAAAAGACTTAAAGAAAAAGAAGACAAATAAGTTTTATCCACTTTTTTGTGTCCAGATTATGAAAATTCCAATTATTATAGCCATTTTGTGATAATTATATAGACATTATCAGCAATTATATGAATTCTTATGATGTCTAGTTGCTCCTGAACAAAAATGATTCCGCTTGCACTTCCACTATGACCACAGTATACATCTTCAAAATCTTCTTATTGGTTATACCTGAATAGATGGTTGTATCAGTATCTGGTTTTTACTAAACAGCTTCTTATGATGTTTAGTTGGACCTAAATGAGAATGGTGCTGCTCATTGATCCAGTATGACCACATCAGTGACCATTTTGCAAATCTTGAAAGTCTGGTTTTTACTGCGTTTAAATGGATGGTCATATTAGCATTTCTCATGATGTTGTACCAAAATGAAAACGGTATGGCTCAGATATCCATTATAGTCACCAGTATAGCCATTTTGAAAATCTTGTTATCACTACTGAAAGAATGGTGATATCGCTGATAAACTGCTTATAATACTGGTATCTTGTTAATAAATTTAAATGGTGCTCATATAACTTTTAAAAAATCTTGTTTTGGGTACATCAATGATCATGTTGACATTGTCCTTTGACCAAAAGACAATTTATGAAGTCGAGTTGAAATGGTTCCAATCTGATATCCAAAGTGGCCACCATGGAAGCTGTCTTGAAAATATTTTCAATGTTATTTTTCCAAAAACAAAGTCATATCAATATGGGATTTTCATGCAATGGCTTCTTTTAACATCTTATTGGTCATAAATTAAATTGGTGGTGATATGACATCCAGTATGGCCATCAAGGTTGCCATCTTGGAAATCTCGTTATGGATACTCTTTTTAAATGGAGAGTCATTTGGAAATGAGGATTTTACCAGATTTCTTATGATTTCTAGACTTGTGCAAAATGACCTTGCAATATGGCCCCTCTGGTGTCCATCTTGAAAATACTGAGAAATGATTTTGCAATGGCAGATCAAGGTCTATGTTGTTTGCAGTTGCTGTTGATGGTAAAGTTGTACCATTGACCAACTTAGATTTGACTCTTTATCTTTGGATCATCAGCAATGCTTTATTGTTAATATGTTTATGATGACAATGAGTTTTTGATATGTAGTTCTGAAAGCAAAGCATGCAAGATTCAAGAGATATATCTATCAACATTTGCCCTGTATGATAAATGCAGTGTAGAGAATAAAATAGAAAAACAAAGTTGCAAAAGAAATCCCATATATTTTTGTTTTGTTTCCAGGGTAACAGAGAGAGCAAATCCCTTTTTTGTTTTACAGAAGAGGAAGGGGTATGGCGGAGGGGGCTTTACAGGACTCCTGGTGGGGACTCTGGACACAGTTCTGGATAACAAGGCAAGTTAAGCAGTGCTTACATCACCGTCTGTTATGTCCTGATGAACAAGCTGAAAATTTGATGGACAACTGCGTATTCTTTGAATAAATGTCCTTTATTGAAAACAGACAAAACCAGAAAAAAACTAACTGTTCAAGATTTTTGTTTTGCTGCTGTTGTCATTATTGTTTTCATTCCTTGAGAGAACATTATTGTCAATAGCATTACAACTGCTACTGCTAAAACATTATTATTATTAATATTACTATATGCTTATATTTTTCTTTATTAACTTTACATTGTCAGAATTGTGCAGTATTTCCCTACGCCCCATTACATGTAAAAAAAATAGTATATGTTGGAAATTATGTTTGATTGTTAACAAACAATGGTAACTCCTGTAGCAGACACTGGAACTTTTAATTTATAAGATTTGTCTGTGGATGAACTAAACAGATGATCAAGTTTACAATGGATGACTCCATTCACAAAAGAAACTTTGATCCTAGTAAACCACTGAACGTGCTATCTGCAGTATCCACAGTAAATTGAGACAGGCAGTATGGAAAATATATTCTGATCATGTAAACACCTTTTTATTTTGAGAAATGTTTACAACTATTCACAGATTGAATTGTTGAACTATGAGTTGTACTCTGTAGGGTCGACGGCTTTCTTGTCTTCCTCAGAGACGTTCCATTTTACAAGTCAGTCCAAATACTAATTATGTAAAGATAATACAGCTGTAGAATGTGGATTTTGGCAGAGAACAAGAAACTTAGAGTCAGTAAGTCATTACAACAATGTCTTATTTCCACTGGCAAAATGGAGTATCACACCCCATCTGTTTTCAGTTTTTTTTCTCCTTTTTTTTTTGAGAAAATGTTTGGATTTATTGTAGCAATAAATAGCCAGGGCCATTCCAACAAAGAGCAAGCAAATGACAGGGCATAAATAAATAAATGTTCTTCAATATTGCCTAGAAAAACTCATTCATATTTTCCCATACAAATGCAGTAAGTTATAAGTATTTTCATTTCAGACACCACCCTACAGAATTCTTCACCAGACTCCAAATTCAGAAGTGAGCTATAGTAAGTGATTTCTGTTGAACTAAGTGAACTATTTGTAGATTATTTAATTCTCCATGCAGTTCATATGTATCCAATAATACACTTACATTTATTACACTTGCCTTTCCCCCCCCCCCCACCATTATATCATGAAGAATTTTTCTGTTGTTGCACTATGTGTTTTGTCTTGGAACATGGTGTATCTCATTGTATGATACCAAATGTTATACACATCTTCACAGTGGGTTTTACTATTACCTGACTTGCTAATCAGTAATTGGATGAGACTCATTTCTATCTGCTCTTTTTGACTGTGATAATTTTTTTGCCATGTATCTTGATTTTGTGAACTACCACATGTGCTTTCACATCTTTCAGAAAACTGAGTTAAAACCTAGTAAGCACAGTGAATATGACTAATAATCAGTATTAACCATCTGATTAGAATAGATAGTGTTCATACAGTCTGATTAGAATAGATAGTGTTCATACAGTCTGATTAGAATAGATAGTGTTCATACATTACAGTCTGATTTGTATATATAGTGTTAAGACATCACAGTCTGATTTGTATATATATATAGTGTTCAGACATTACAGTCTGATTTGTATATATAGTGTTCATACATTACAGTCTGATTTGTGTATATATATATATATATATATATATATATATATATATATATATATATATATATATATATATATATATAGTGTTCAGACATTACAGTCTGATTTGTATATATATAGTGTTCATACATTACAGTCTGATTTGTATATATATATAGTGTTCAGACATTACAGTCTGATTTGTATATATAGTGTTCAGACATTACAGTCTGATTTGTATATATATATAGTGTTCAGACATTACAGTCTGATTTGTATAGTGTTCAGCGGTCTGTGACATTTTGGCACCGCTGGTTTGGTGCTGACCAATTTGGTGCGACTGTTTTGGTGTGGGCTGTTTTGGCGCCGGACGTTTTCGCACCGACAGAAGGATTAACATCAGAAGATTACACATTATCCTTTAGATAATTAGAGGACATATTGGCATTTACAAAAGGATTAAGAAATAACAATATAAGCAGGATGCTTAAGATGATTGACTCTATTGGTATATTGTCCCATGAGTCATGACCACTTCAGGATTAACAATTTAACCTTATGATGTCTAATAGGTGATGTCCAATAAACGATCTGGACATTGGGCTAGAATCTGTTTCAAATGAGATACCAGATGACCTTTCACCGATCATCAACTGGTTTGAGGACAATTACGTTGGTCCCCCAAATCGCAACCGAAGTCGACGTCGACCAATGTTTCCACCGGAAATCTGGTCTGTGTACGAAAGGACTTTAAACAGAGATGATTGCACCAACAACCACGTTGAAGCTGCTCGTCGAAAATTACAGGCCGAATTTGGGATGAAGCACCCTACCCTTTGGAAATTCATTGATTGACTATGAATTGTTCAGAAGGATCACAACCAGTTTTATGAGGAATTCATTCGCGGAGATGAACAGCCTGTGATGCACAAGAAATTTGTTGACACAGAAGCACGAATCAAGAGAATTGTGGAAAGCTACGGATCAAGAAACATTAATGAATATGTACGTGGACTGGCTCATAATTTCCTAAAGGACTAAACACAATAACTACTGAACAATCAGCTTTCAGACCTATTAGCTATGTTGCTATTTGAATAAAATTTACAAATCAAGAACTTTCCACTTTTATGTTTCTCCTCTTTCTCCCCAATCACATTAACATTAACATTGTAAGATATAAGCCTGCTACCTCGCGAATCCAGCCCTACTAAAAGACGAAAATTTGTATTTTCTATGTCCTATAGACAGAGGGCAATAACTCTTGCCACTTACCTCCCCATGCCACTGTCAGGTGTTGCTAATTTTTAAGCTTCGCTTGTACTGTTTACATCGTACAATTACACCTCCATATAATCCAAGCCATCTTAGTGTAAAATCAGACCATCCAAAGTTAAATTTGGAATTATTGTGTTAGACAATAATTCTTCTACAGGTTGTATACATTATTTTTCAATATTTTCAAATTTGAGTGACTTTGTCACCTTTATGGACTTCGTGTTTTGACGAAGCCACGTTGCAATACTAACAAAAAAATACACGAATGGCAAAAAGTGTACATCATCTATACCATGCAGCGTGTGTAATACGTTGGCAGAGACAATGTGGCAATGGAGGAAAATAATGTTGACATGGTACAACAGTCCGCCTTTGAACAGATGCGTCGTTTGGTCCAGGAAACTATGATGCAGCTATTGACATCAGGCTAGATATTACCTCTTTGATGGAGTGTTCCCCCAATTTTCGGCTGCCCAGTGGGCGTAAGTCTCCCCACATGTCTGAGCATGGCCTTCGGGCCTGGAAGTCAGGACACATGGGTTTTTTACCGGATCCATTGGATCTATTTCATTATGCGACCTCGACATCACCGGCCATCCAGCCGTCCCAGCATGGGGACCTTATTGCTTAAAGAGTCTGACCAACTATGAGAAAGCCAGGCCATTGGAGCGGCCGGTACTGGTGATAGCCGGACCGACGCCAACATTCAGGCGGACCACACGCCAGACAAACCAGCCGGCAGTGCCGTCCCAGTATGGGGACCTTATTGCTAAAATAGTCAGAGCAACTATGATTTACGGGGATTTTAATGACAAATCCGTCCATCAAGCTGTACCGATGGCAACATGCCAATACTATGACGGAGGTTTTAGTGAGAAATCTGTCTGTCCAGCCAGGCCATTGGAGCGGCCGGTACTGGTGATAGCCGGACCGACACCAACATTCAGGCGGACCACACGCCAGACAAACCAGCCGGCAGTGCCGTCCCAGTATGGGGACCTTATTGCTAAAACAGTCCGAGCAACTATGATTTACGGGGATTTTAGTGACAAATCCGTCCGTCAAGCTGTACCGCCGGCAACATGCCAATACTATGACGGAGGTTTTAGTGAGAAATCTGTCTGTCCAGCCAGGCCATTGGAGCGGCCGGTACAAGTGATAGCCGGACCGTCACCGACATTCAGGCGGACCACACGCCAGACAAACCAGCCGTCAGTGCTGTCCCAGTATGGGGACCTTGTTGCTAAAACTGTCCGACCAACTATGATTTACGAAGATTTTACTGACAAATCCGTCCGTCAAACTGTACCGCTGGCAACACACCAATACTATGATGGAGATTTTAGTGAGAAATCTGTCCATCCAGCCAAGCCATTGGAGTGGCCGGTACCGGTGATAGCCGGACCATCTCCGACATTCAGCTGGACCGTAGCTGACATTCAGGCTGACCATTCGCCAGATAAACCAGCCATCCATCCATTTGTTTACGGTTTCTCCACAAGGGAGAATTTGTGAAATTGTCAAGGATGACAGAATTGTGTCATCTATGTCACCTGGTGTGTTCTATCCAGAGATGCAAGCTGTACCAGAACGTTGACCAGAACATGACTCTGCACACAGTGAGTGTGACGAAACTCTTGCAAATCAGCCATACGTAGATCCAGTCATGGAACGGACTGAGTTTAGCTTCAAGTCCACAGTGGAAGAAATTTATAGGGCATTGGCAACTTCAGGATGCTCACCACCTCCTACCTCCCAGTCAAGACTACAAAGTTAAGGCGTCTGTAGATATTGAATGGGAGGAAGAGACGATGTCCTTCCCAAGTCGGAAAAATTCAGAAAGCTAAGTACCAGCGATGTTCTAGTGTAACTGGTACGAAACTCAATCAGACGCCTTCAGTACTGATCTCCAATGACACGTCAAAGCTAGTACCATCAATCACACAATAATGATCACGCCCGAGATAAGATCATTCTTGCCTCAGTGGCACAACCCCTGTTGGCTGTCCACACTGATTCCTCTGGAGATACCCCAAGCAGAGATAACGGTATATACCAACCAGTACCTATGGTTGGGGTGCCCACCTGTTGTCGGATTTCGATACCATCAGCAGCACATGGGGGCCAGGGGAGAGACCTCTCCACATCAACCTTTCAGAAATAAAGGCTGTCATTAATGCCTTTCATTTCTGGAAGGATCAGCTCTTATTCAAAACTGTCCTTGTTATGTCAGACAACTCTGTGGGGGTGACTTGCCTCCTCAAAGAAAGGGCACCGAATCACCAGACTTGTACAATCTGATCCGGCAGTTTCTACATTGGTGCGACAATCTTCACATCAATGTACAAATCAGATCCATTCCCGGCAGAATCAGTGTCTTGGCTGACACTCTATCCAGGAAAGGTCAAGTCATTCACGCGGAATTGTCACTCCATCAATCGGTCTTTCTTCCAATCTGTGCACTTTGGGGATGTCCGATGATCGATCCTTTGCAACAAGGTGGAATATCAAGTTGCCCACATTCGTCTCTCCAGTTCCAGACCCAGAAGCTTGGGCTGTGGATGCTCTGTCAATCAGCCGGGAGGGGTTGTGGGCATTCTCCTACCCTCCCACGGTCTAGGTACTTAAAATAATCCAGAGGTTATGGGGTCATAACTGTCAGATGATTTTGATTGCCCCTCTCAGATGGAACAACTCCTGGTTCTCCGATCTACTCGATCTGGCGATAGATCTACTCAGGAAGATTACAATCTTTATCTTCATGCTTGGCTCTTGTCTGGACAGCCTTGGGAGACAGACAATTTAAACCTTCGATTGTGGAGAGAGAATCTCGAGAGCAAGAAGGCCCTCTACTCTGAAGGCTTATGAGGGAAAGTGGCATGTTTTCAGGGACTGGTACCATATCAATAACATCGTCCCTTTGAGTGTCTCATTCCCTCAACTGGCCGACTTTTTTCTCTGGCTTTTCGAGGAGAAACAGTTGGCCCCAATTACTATCAAATGCTCCTGCTCCATGATATCAGACACATTCCGCCATCATGGTAAATGTGATGTCAGGCATGACAAAGCTCTGTCAGATCTTTTAGCCAATTTAGAGTTCAATAGACCAAAATCCCTCACCTTGTTTCCAAATGGAATCTGTCCTGGGTTTTAACATGGCTCAATTCAGACAGTATTGAGTCTTTAGCCCACAATTCGTTAAAGATACTATCATACAAAACGGGTTTCTTGATAGTCTTAGCTTCAGCATGCAGGGTGAGTGAGTTACAGGCCCTTTCCAGTGACCTGAACTATCTTCAGTTCATATCAGATGGTTAGGTGGTCCTCTTGACGCAGCCACGCTTCATAGCCAAAAATAGATTACCAACGCTTGGCAATCAAAGAGTCGTCATCAGCTTGCTTTCTTCCATAGTTAAGTCAGGAGCAGCAGCCATGCAAGATCCTGTTAGTGCACTTGAGCACCATTTTAAACGCACAGAGGCAAGTCGGGTCACATTCAAGCACCTCTTTCTTCTGGTGACAGCTGTGAAAGGGGATATCACCCCTCAAGCCCTTGCTTCATGGCTGAAGTGGGTTATATGCTCAGCGTACTCTGAGGTCTCACAAGAATAGAGTCGCCTCATGAAGATTACCGCTCATGAGATTAGAGCAATCTCAGTGAGCCTTGCATTCAAACGCAATGTTTCGATCCGTGATATAATAGAAGATGTTGGCTGGCATGCAGAGTCAACCTTCTCCAGTTTTATCTCAAAGATTTGACCTCGCAGAGGCAAAACTTGAATCTAGTAAGTCCGATGTTGGCAGCCCAGATACCCACCAGACCCATTTAAAACAATCAGCACAGCCTATCAGCTTCGCTGGATTCGCCAGGAAAATTTTTTGTAGGTAAGAAGATTTCAATAACTATCTTCTTAACTGTATAAAGGGGTCACATATCACGTGAACCTGAGCTTGTGTTGCTGATTAAATTAGGAGAACGGGTTATCGTTCAAATGGGGAATCCAGCCATCATTCCCTAGAGGATACCCGGGGTAGAGGTAGGATGCTCAGCATTCCCTCTTCCTATTACCTATTCTCCTAATGTTAATGTGATTGGGGAACGTATTTGAAGGAGAAAGCAAATTTTTTAAGTAAATTATGTTTCTCCGAGAATACTTACCTAATCACATTACTTAAAAACCCTCCCAACCACCCCGCCATGCGAGCATCCTCGTATAGTATATATCGCTTAGCTTAAAAACTAGAGACATATGGTGGTGGCAAGGGGAGGTAAGGTGCAAGAGTTATTGCCCTTTGTCTATAGGACATAGAACAGACTAATTTTCGTCTTTTAGTAGGGCTGGATTCGCGAGGTAGCAATCCTATATCCCCTAATGTTAATGTGATTGGGTAAGTATTTTCGGAGAAACATAATTTACTTTAAAAATTTGCTTTCACTTATAGTTTTAGTTAAACTTATTTTAATAACACACAGGCTGATCATTGGAACAATTTTACTTTTATTTTTCACTTTATATTTCACTTACACACTACATCTAATGTAAGGTTACCTCTCAACAGGAATAACAATCGCTTGGCGCCAAAGTAGCCAGTGCCAAACCGACCCGTGCCAAAATGTCCGGCGCCAAAATGGCCAGCGCCAAATCGGCGGCGCCAAAACGGCTTGATTTGGTATTCAGACATTACAGTCTGATTTGTGTATATAGTGTTCAGACATTACAGTCTGATTTGTATATATAGTGTTCAGACATTACAGTCTGATTTGTATATATAGTTTTCAGATGTTACAGTCTGATTTGTATATATAGTGTTCAGACATTACAGTCTGATTTGTATATATATATAGTGTTCAGACATTACAGTCTGATTTGTATATATATAGTGTTCAGACATTACAGTCTGATTTGTATATGCAGTGTTCAGACATTAGTCAGATTTGTATATATAGTGTTCAGGCTTGTAGTGTTCAGTCATTACAATCTGATTAGTATATAGTGTCTTATATGTGTGATTAGTATTAAAAAAAGCATTTAGTCAGTACAGTCTGTCTAGTATTTAGTGTTGTGTCATTAGTATAATTAGTATGAAATGTTCAGTCATTGCAATCTGATTAGTTTTACGGTTATATCATATCCTATTTTGAAGTTTGCAGGGTTATCAATGTTTCATGTGTGCCTTTCTTATTTAGTTGAATGTACACTCTCTGTATGTAAGCTCTCTATATCTAAGTGAATTTTCATTGATTTCCTTGATTACAAGATTGTTTGCAACAGGAATTGGGAGATTGTGTTAATTCACTATTTAAAGTAGTTTATCAGTTTCTGTGGACTTTGTGACTTCTTTAAACAACAAACTAAAAGACAAATACTGTTCCTTCTGTGAAACGACAGGATCCATTCTTGTATCCACATATTTAAGTATTGAAGAAATGTTGCTTTTAGCTAAGCTAGTTACAGACTAGCAGAGCTTATGGTCTGGCCTGTTTGTTATCCATCATCATTTTGTAGTTTAACACAATTTTTTTATCGCTACTCTTTCTAAACTACTTGGAGGATTGCCTTGAAACTTTCACGCACATTTATCCCATGGTCTAGTTGGTCCTAGATGAAAATGGACGTCAAATGTGGCTGCTATGTCTTGAAAATCTTATTGTCACTACTCTTGAATGAATGGTAACATCACAAAGTTTTCACTGAACTATATCTTTTAATGAATTATGTTAAAAAAAATAAAAGTGTATGAAATTTTTCATGAATTGTGACAGTCCTGTTGTAATTTTGCTTTGTGTTAAAAAAAAAGAGTGTATGAAATTGTTCATGAATTATGACAGTCCTGTTGTAATTTTGCCTTATGTTAAAAAAATAAGATTGTATGAAATTGTTCATGAATTATGACAATTCTGTTGTAATTTTGCCTTATGTTAAAAAAATAAGAGTGTATGAAATTGTTCATGAATTATGACAGTCCTGTTGTAATTTTGCCTTATGTTAAAAAAATAAGATTGTATGAAATTGTTCATGAATTATGACAGTCTGGTTGTAATTTTGCCTTATGCTAAAAAAATAAGAGTATGAAATTGTTCATGAATTATGACAGTCATGTTGTAATTTTGCCTTATAAATTACTGAAGTCTGGTTTTCTTTTTCTTTTAAAATCTTTATCATGAAAAATATCTCAGTAATCCATTATTCAGCCCCCAACATGTTTTAGTGCAGTGTGATAGGCCAAAGCTTGATATTTGGTTAGAAATTCAAAATGGGTTGAAAATATTTCTTATGTTTCAGGTAACATCAATGCATACACAATATTTTGTGTACATGTCTTAATAGAGAAATAAATAACTTTTTTTAACCTTGTTTTATTTTTATTCTGCTTCTTTTTAATATAGGTGTTGCAATTGCCAACAACAAGATAGAAATTTTCAGAGATTGGGAGTGGCTAGAACAAAATTTGCTTCAAACTCTTGGTAAGTTTTGTTAGTGTTAATGGATATCATTGTTAGACATCTATGTACTTGTCAAGAGATATCATTGCAAGACATGTGTGCTTGTCAAGAGATATCATTGCTAAACATCTGTGTACTTGTCAAGAGATATCATTGCTAGACATCTATGTACTTGTCAAGAGATATCATTGCTAGACATCTATGTACTTGTCAAGAGATATCATTGCTAGACATCTTTGTGTTAGATTTATAATAGAGATATCAGTGTAACACATTTTTGTGTTTAATTTATAATAAGTGAGACTTATTTTAAATTCAAATTGATATTTGTATGTCTTCCAGACATATGTTCAACAACATATAGAAACAAACAAATTTTGAACCACAAAGAGTTAAATCCCCTGCCTGACTTTCTTGTTTTTCTTGGTTACAGTTTAATAGCTTATATTGTACAAGGAATGCTATTAGTCAAAATCTTCATTGTTACTTTTTTACGATGTTGATTGTAATGAAAGATGTGATTCTTGTGAGATTCTTTGCAAGTGGTAAGCCAGTGATAGTATCCTTGTAAAATTTTGGAGCCTTGTCAAATGATCATGTTTTATTCCAATTTATTTTTTTAATGAAGCATGGTATAGAAGTATGTGTCATTTTTCTGGGTAATGTTAGTTTTATTTCATAGCGATGTTGATAATAACTTATGAAAGAACAGTTGTTGGGAGTTGTTTATTCGAAGCAATGTCAAATTTGTCTGTTAATCCATGTTATGTCAAAATAGCATTTGTTTTATGGTTTTCTTTAAAATTGTCAGGATGATGTAATATAATGTCTCAGTAATCCATTATTCAGCCCCCAACAGGTATTTATTCATGATTCTATGGAGTTTTTTTTATTTTGTTACAGAGACAACATATACCTTATACAAGATGATAATTGTTTTTATTCCTGTTTAAAAAAAACTACAAAGATTCAAGAGTAAATAATAATTATTGCTAAACATTTCCATATGGTATCAGGTGCAGACTCTCTTGGTATTAAACTGTTCCAGTGGCCTAGTGGTTAGAGCATCTGCCTCTGATGCAGGAGGTCCTGGGTTCAATCCCCGGCTTAGTCATGCCAAAGATTTACAAAAATGGTACTAACAACTGCCTCGCTTGGTGCTTGGCATTAAGAGGTTAGTGTTAGGACTGGTTGGCCTAGTGTCAGGATACTGTGACTAGGTGAGACCAATAGAATCCATCATATGCACTGGTAAATTTTGAGTCAGAATTTTGAGACAGGAGCAAAAGTTTGTTGGGTTTAATCTTTATATACATTGAAATTCTGATCTTGAGGGTGGGATTTCCATTCATCCAACATTTTACTTGTTTCCTCAGTTATTACTTCTCAGAATGAGTCCCAGGAAGATCTGGTATGTGAACAAACCTGTTCAGTAGGAAAAAACATCAAGATTGCATCATTTTGTAATGTAGAACCTGCTTCCACACTAAAATTATACAAAATAATGTGTACAGAGATCATTCAGTGAGTGGCATGGTTTATTAGTGACCTTGTTTGGAATGATAATGAGCCAGTATGATACATAACAGTTCAGTAATGAACCATTTAACCAATAATACCAAACTACTTTAAAACTTATATTTAGCTCTTGCTCAGAGATGTGAAGAACTTAAGGGATGGTGAATTATTTGACCATCTGTCCATTACCACAAGGTTTTCACTTCTCCTAACCTACTTGAAGGGATGGTCATTTATCTGGATGGTCATTTGTCCATTAACACAAGGTTCTCACTTCTCCTAAATACTTGAAGGGATTGCCCATTAACACGCGGTTTTCACTTCACTTAAACTACTTGAAGGGATGGTCATTTATCTGACCATCTGTCCATTAACACAAGGTTTTCCTAAACTACTTGGAGGATTACCTTGAAACTTTACACACGCATTCGTATTATGGACTAGATAGATGGTCCGAAATGTGTCATTGTCTTAGTGTTTTTCTTTATTTCAGGGTCATTTGAGAATGAAGATGAATCCACTGAGTTTGTCAAGTGTAAGATAGAAAGTTTACTAGCCAACAAAACGGTCCCCAAAGAAGGTATGAATAGGGTCTTAATGCATGCATACCTGTATAATGGTCCCCAAAGAAGGTATGAATAGGGTCTTAATGCATGCATACCTGTATAATGGTCCCCAAAGAAGGTATGAATAGGGTCTTAATGCATGCATACCTGTATAATGGTCCCCAAAAGAAGGTATAAATAGGGTCTTAATGCATACATACCTGTATAATGGTCCCCAAAGAAGGTATGAATAGGGTCTTAATGCATGTATACCTGTATAATGGTCCCCAAAGAAGGTATGAATAAGGTCTTAATGCATGTATACCTTTATAACGGTCCCCAAAGAAGGTATGAATAGGGTCTTAATGCATGCATACCTGTATAATGGTCCCCAAAGAAGGTATGAATAGGGTCTTAATGCATGCATACCTGTATAACAGTCCCCAAAGAAGGTATGAATAGGGTCTTAATGCATGCATACCTGTATAACAGTCCCCAAAGAAGGTATGAATAGGGTCTTAATGCATGTATACCTGTATAACGTTCCCCAAAGAAGGTATGAATAGGGTCCTAATGCATGTATACCTGTATAACGGTCCCCAAAGAAGGTATGAATAGGGTCTTAATGCATGTATACCTGTATAATGGTCCCCAGAGACGGTATGAATAGGGTCTTATTGCATGTATACCTGTATAACGGTCCCCAGAGACGGTATTAATAGGGTCTTATTGCATGTATACCAGTGTAACAGACCCCAAAGAAGATATGAATAGGGTCTTAATGCATGTATACCTGTATAACGGTCCCCAAAGAAGGTATGAATAGGGTCTTAATGCATGCATACCTGTATAACGGTCCCCAAAGAAGGTATGAATAGGGTCTTAATGCATGTATACATGTATAACGTTCCCCAAAGAAGGTATGAATAGGGTATTAATGCATGTATACCTGTATAACGGTCCCCAAAGAAGGTATGAATAGGGTCTTAATGCATTATACCTGTATAACGGTCCCCAGAGACGGTATGAATAGGGTCTTAATGCATGTATACCTGTATAACGGTCCCCAGAAACGGTATTAATAGGGTCTTATTGCATGTATACCAGTGTAACGGACCCCAAAGAAGATATGAATAGGGTCTTAATGCATGTATACCTATATAACGGTCCCCTAAGAAGGTATGAATAGGGTCTTAATGCATGTATACCTGTATAATGGTCCCCAAAGAAGGTATGAATAGGGTCTTATTGCATGTATACCTGTATAATGGTACCCTAAGAAGGTATGAATAGGGTCTTAATGCATGTATACCTGTAAAACGGTCCCCAAAGAAGGTATGAATAGGGTCTTAATGCATGCATACCTTTATAACGGTCTCCAAAGAAGGTATGAATAGGGTCTTAATGCATGTATACCTGTATAACGGTCCCCAAAGAAGGTATGAATAGGGTCTTAATGCATGCATACCTGTATAACAGTCCCCAAAGAAGGTATGAATAGGGTGTTAATGCATGCATACCTGTATAACGGTCCCCAAAGAAGGTATGAATAGGGTTTTAATGCATGTATACCTGGGTGTATAGTTTATTTTTTTTTATTGGAAATTATATCGATATGAAGAAAACTTGTGTCAATGAAGAATTGCTACAAAATATAAAAATAGAATCTGTCCATTTAGTAGTTCTTACTTATCATTCACCGAAAGCTCAATATTTTTGCCCAGATTACAAAGCAACTCAAACCTACAGATTAATGTCTATCTTTTAGCCAGTTCCTCCAAATGTTACTACATATTTTGATTGCATTGTTCAATTGACCCAGTTAGCATGTAATGTTCTGACCAGCGATGTTCTTCTTTGCTGGCTGGTAACGAGCAGTCATGCGGTGTGTACAGGTAGCCAATAAAATCTTCTCATATCCTATTTATACCATCAACTCTGAGTGTGTTAGCAATCTTCTAAGCATGCTGACTATCTTATCTTATTCATTTAAATCAGAGATTGTTGATAACCTCATTCTTTTTATGTGTGTGTGTGAAAGATTGAGAGTAAGACTTATGTTCACTATCAAGAAAAACATTAAGGTTCTCTCTCTCTCTCTCTCTCTCTCTCTCTCTCTCTCTCTCAAACACACATGCACACTGAGGTTCTGTAGAAGCAATACTTGTGATTAGATGATAATGATAAAAAATCAGTTGCATTATAATAAAAAAAATGCTAAGTGCTCGAGCTCAAAAATATGTTGGATTAACTAAACACAATAATGAAAACAGCAATAGTTTTTAGAAACCATTTGTTTACTTCAGATGTCATTTGTCATGAATCGTTACCATTATCTACAAATCTGCTTGACTAGTCATAAAATGTCAGAAGAACTACTGCATTTCTGTGTATGAAAAATGCTTGGGTGTAGGTTTGAAGTTATTTTGTGTTCAGGAACATAGTGATGAATGACTAGGAATGGAAAGAGAACTTTTACACTGTGTGCAAATTGTGCTTCATAGAGGATGCATTCAAAGGTTAGAAAACTAACATGTGAACAGCATGCTATAGTCAGTTTCCAATTCATTATGGAACTAGCTTCACAACATACAAATATCGATCCATACTCTTCTTCATAGGTGCAATGTTTTATCATTTATAAAAATATTTTCACCAGTGTTAGTCCATGCTATTTTTAGTCCTGCTGATCATAGACCAGAAGAAGTTATGAAATGGTCTGTTGTATGTCTTTTGTTATCTGTTGGCACAAATTTTGTTATCACTATTCCTCCTAAACGTATTGGAAAATTACCATGAAACTGTCCACATATATTCATCTCATGGTCTCACTGGTCTTTAATGAAAATGGTGCTACTCTGACATCCAGCATGCCCAACACATTGGCCTGCTTTAAATTCTTATCACAATTCTTCCTGAATAGATAGTCATATCGGAATGGAGTTTTCACCTTAAAGACTTCTTATGATATCTAGTCGGTCCTAAATGAAAATGGTGCTGATCTGATGTCCAATGTAGCAACCATATAGCAGTCTTGAAAATCTTTTTCTTTCTGCTCTTGGATGGAAAGTCATATTGAATGGGGTGGGGTGGGGGTGGTCTTATCCTGAATGAAAATGGTGGCAATTTGATATCTAATATGGCCACCACAGCTGCAATCTTGAAAATACAGTTATTACTATACCTTATGAATGGATGGTCATATTTACATGGGGATTTCACTTAAAGAATTGTTAAGATGTCTAGTTGGTGCTAAATGAAAATGAAAATTGGTGCTAATCTGAGGTCCAGTATGGGTGCTACACTTGCCATCTTGAAATGCTTGGAATTGCTACACCCTCTGAATGAAAAGTCATAATGACATAGGGTTTTCATCAAAAGACTTTTTATGAATGAAATTGGTGCTACATTCACAATCAGCAGCCATCTTGAGAATGATGTTATTGCTACTCCACCTGCAAATAGCATAGATCCTGATGTGCTGTTTCATTTATTGCTTACTAACAAACTGCTTAGATTCAAATCTGCTGGCACATTAGATGATGGCAGATCTGGGTTGACATAACTTGCTATTAGACTCAAGTTATTAGCAAGTATGTTTGGTATTATAAATAGCCTACTGTTACATAACAGATGCTTGTTTACAGATAGTAATGCTTTTGCGTGCTGTAATACTATGGTAAGGTTCTAAATATAAATCTTTGTATGATATTATACCTTAAAAAAAGTACCTCATAATATACTATCATAGTTTATATTCTCCATAGCATTAGGACATTTATATGTAGAAAATGGAATGAAACAAGAAAACTATGTGAATTTGGACCAACAAAGAATATACGATTTTTATATGATTTCAGATGAAGAAATTGAGGATTCAAAGACAGCTGTCAGAAAATTCCGGAAACTTTTTAATATGCCAAAAGAAGAAAAACTTGTTAGTCGTAAGTTCTGCATACTTGTTCCTGTTAAATTTGCCTATCAGTGAATGAAATTACAGGGTATTTTTAAATCCCTTTCAGGTTTTTTTTCCAAAACCTACCTGCAGCAAATCTTCATAAATTGCAACTTTTTGGTTGGTAATTACATTATAAGAGTTATAGTGAAAGCAAGGACAATAGTGGGTTAAGTTGTAAGATAAATTAATGAATATGGGAACCATCAACATGTTTTCAACTTTCTTTTTCAAATCAAATCAAAACTGTGCATGGCTTGAGTACAGGGTGAAGAGTTTAAAGTTCTTTTTCAATTTTTGCAGACTACTCATGCAGTTACTGGAAGGGAAAAGTTCCACGTCAGGGTTGGATGTACCTAAGCATCAATCATCTGTGTTTCTACTCTTTCCTGATGGGAAAAGAGGCCAAGGTCATAATCAGATGGACGGATATCACAGTAAGGCTTCATTCTCATGATCTAAGACAAATGCAATAGTACCTGTCTGTAAAGGACACTTGAGGGACAACAAAATTGTGTTCCTTGTAGACTTGAGTTCCAGACATATAGTTGAAATATTTAAATTAAAATAGGAATCGCAAAAATGTCTTTCTCAAGCAGTTTTTCATGTTTCCTGATGGGAATTTTATTTTAAAAAATTGGATTTGAGCTGGAAACATAGATTTTTGCACTGAAATACTTCTTACTCTTGTTGTTCTTCTTGTAGGTTTTTTTTCTAGATGAGATAAGCTATACATGGCAGCCAGTATTAATGGTGGAGGAAGTACCCAGGAAAATTCTGGAAAGAACCACCAACCCACAAGAAACTACTGGCTAGCTTTCTCACATACCCACATTGGCTGAACCCGAGACTCTAACCCATGCAGACAGAGGTTAGATGGCAGGCAGTGGTCCGTAATGGTGAGCACTCTAGACCACATGGCCACTTGGGGGCCCTTCTTACTCTTGTAAGAACCACAATAGCTCATTGGTTAGTATGCAGGTTGCGATTTTTTGGAGCTTAAGTTGCCAATGTGATGTGTCCCTGTCCGTTATGTTGCAGTTGTTGTAGGGTTTAAACCATTTTTCAGCACAAGATAGGCTATACATGGCAGCCAGTATTAATGGTGGAGGAAGAACCCTGGAAAACTCTTTGAAAGAACCATCATGACCCATGAGAAACTACTGGCAAGCTTTCTCACATACACACATTGGCCGAATCTGAGACTCGAACCCATGCAGACAGAGGTGAAATGGCAGAGATCCATAATGGATAGCGCTTTAGGCCACTTGGGGCCCCACCATGTGCTTTTACACCAGTTGCTTCCACATGAAAATCTACCATGTCTTTCTGTGTCCCAAAAGCACAAAAGCAGGATGAAATCTTGTCTCTGTATCAAGTGCTTCTCAGATCTTTATGAAATTTAATATGTTATGCATGTACCTACTCCTATGATTGATGATCTTGATGAAATTTAATACGATATACCCACTTCTACAATTGAGGATCTTCAGCTCTCCATGTATTTGCAAATGAGGACAGCAGTTACATAATTTTCCAGGTCATTACCCCTTTAAGTATCATTTTGAGAAAAAAAATTATATGCACCTCGTTTGTTATTGGACCATGCATAAAAAGAAGTGATTGAGCTGTGCATATAGAGAAGTGAGTATGATTTGGCGATGCATTAAGAGAAGTGATTGGCCCTTACATAAACAGAAGTGATTGGCCCTGCATATGGAGAAATGGTTGTGATTGGACCATGTATAAAGAGAAGTGATTGGGCTAAGCATAAAGAGAAATGGTTGTGATTGGACCATGCATTAAGAGAAGTGATTGGCCTATACATAAACAGAAGTGATTGGGCCATGCATAAGGAGAAATGGTTGTGATTGAACCATGTATAAAGAGAAGTGATTGGGCTCAAACATAATGAAAAGTCACTGTGCCATATATAAAGAGAAATGGGTCATCTGTAAAGAGAAGCGATTGGGTTATATATAAAGAAATGTGATTGGGCCATGCATAAAGAAAAAGTGATTGGGCCATGTATAAAAAGTGATTTGGCCATGTATAAAGAAAAGTGATTGAGCCATATATCAAGATAAATAAATGAGCCATCTACAAAGATAAGTGATTGGGTTATGCATAAAAAGTGATTGGGCCATGTATAAAAAGTGATAGGGCCATGTATAAAGAAAAGTGATTGAGCCATATATCAAGATAAATAACTGAGCCATCTACAAAGATAAGCGATTGGGTTATGCATAAAAAGTGATTGGGTCATGTAAAATGACAAGTGTATAAGATAATTGCTTTTGTCATGTATAAATAGAAATAATTGCTCCATCTATAAAGAAAGGTGATTTGGACAAGTATATAGAGAACAACCATTAGAATGAATGGAATAATATGAATATCATGGTTGTTTTGTTAACAGTATATTATGTCAATTGTGTGTATATTATTGACTGTTTTAATCTTTAAATTTAGTTATTGAAAGTGAAAATGCAAAATTGTTTGAAAAACTACATTTGGAATATTAAAGATATTAATAAATGGTGTATATGTTCATTTTTAAGGAGTGATTATCTTTAGGAAAGATGGAAAGGGATGTCCCAATACATGTGTTCTGTAAATACATATCCATTCACATGTTTTCGTTAGTAAAGGTGAAAGTTACATTATCTTTAAAAGTGACTCCTGCTTACTGAAACTGAATGTAATATTTTTCTTCTTCCAGAAATTGGAGCGGGGCAATAACATGGTATTTCCTGACAGTGTGAAAGTCTCCACAAGGGAAGGAGATGTTAGTATTTTTCCTTTCTGTTTTCATTTTTCTTAGCATTGTCATGGTTTAAATTCTAATTTTGTCCTGTACAAAAGCTGTAAAGGTCACCTGACATGTTCGTGCATTATCATTTGCTATTGGTCTGTCCATCAGCAGTTGCTTGTTAACATTAGGAGAGGCCATATCCCTGTTCAGATTTTGATGAAATTCAGAATATGAATTTATATCGTCAAATTCTCTGACAAGTTTATTTATGAAGGACATCCATGGATGCTAATGAGGTGATCTTGTATCTGATTTGCTGTTCTCTAGAAACTGTTGTTCTGATCCAGTTTTGATAAAACTTGGTAAGTAGGCTTAAATCATTAAGATCTTGGATGAAATCAGCAAAATACAGCCATATGAATGAGTGTGTCTGATTGGTTGAGCATGTTAACAATTTAGTGACTTTATAGTAAAAGTCACACATGTCATGTAGGTATTCAGCACTGACAATTTCAGTAATGGGTGTATTTTTAAATAGAATTTGATTCTACATACCTGGCAAGTATTCACTTCATTTGGATTATTAT
Organism: Unio delphinus; assembly: GCA_029339505.1. NCBI lineage: Eukaryota > Metazoa > Mollusca > Bivalvia > Unionida > Unionidae > Unio > Unio delphinus. The sequence continues at coordinate 8,776,799 of JAQISU010000071.1, forward strand.
ACATCCTTATTCCATTGGCAGGTTATTATTTAGACTCCCTGAAAAGTGCATATGGCAAAATCAATGTTAAAGTATGTAGACATTTTTGGACGAATTGAACCTAAAGGTGTGATCCAGTACAATCCAAAATTGAATGTTGTGAGCTGTCATGTCACAATGAAAGCTAAGCATATTGATAAACATATATATACTACCCTATACTGTGACACTTCCAATCAACACACTCATTTCATTCCAGTTTTAATACATGAATTAATTTACTTCGTAAGGTTGGATTTATGCAGGTGAGTCATATCAAGCCACATGTACATGAAATTACTTTGTATGACCAGAACAAATACGATTGTAATTACTTTATGATATTTGGAGGAAACTTCTGTTTGTACATAATTAATTATCTTGATGATAATGACAATAACACATTGTTTGCTCTTTTAAGAATTTAGTAGAACACTAAGAAAAGGATATAAATCTTCCAATGTTGAGATCAGTTATATCTCTTATTCTGCTGAAATCTACCAGTGTGATGCTTGTAACCTATCTTAACTGCGATCAGTTATGTCTCTTATTCTGCTGAAAATTACCAGTTTGATGCTTGTAACCTATCTTAACTGAGATCAGTTATGTCTCTAATTCTGCTGATAATTACCAGTATGATGCTTTTAACTTACCTTAATTGTTAAAAGTAAAAGAACACTTTAATTAAATTTCCATTGTCACTTATCAATATTTGTTTACTTGTTTTTTTATTCTATCATCTGAGGGCTATCATGTACACATTGATTTGAGAAAGCATTTAATTGGATAAATGTTTTTGCTGTTTTCAAAACATATGCTGTTCTTCTATCATTGGATATTTACAATTTTCCTCCTCTTCACCTTATTCTTGATTATATCGTCACAATTTGTATAGACTTCCAAAATGGCGACATTAAATTTGCATAATTGTTTAATTTCAGCACTATTTCTCCATGTTCTTCAATAGTGATGAAACCTTTCGATTAACGGAACAGCTTGCCAACATGGCTATGAAACAGTAAGTGATGTAAATGGATCAGTATATTTGTACAATATTTGACTTGCTTTTAGTTTTCAAAGATATCTTATATTTTTTTTTCTTGCTATTATTTGATTTATTTTATCATGAATCTATATAAGGTTATAGATAATTTGCATGAAAATGGCCTCTGAACTATGGCTGTTCTATGTTGTTCTGTCACCACAAATTATAAACATTTTGTAAAATAGAATTTGTTCTTTTAGTAACTTTTGAATCATACAAAATAATAGTATGCCTCATTATGAATAGGGTGTATAATGTCCATCACACAGAGGACAGACTTCTACTTGTGTTAAAGTATGCAAATACTTTGAAATGAAAAATGCATCACAGCCAATACATCCAAAGACAATTTTTTGAACATTAGTAGAAAATGCTCTTTAATGTGATATTAAACTTTCTCATTAAAAGCAATGGATAATGCTGCTTGCAGGATAAAGAGTTTATTGTATATTTCATAATGAGATACTCAAATATATGTGTGAGAAAAATGATGTTACCACAGTGCTAATACCGCATTTATCACCCCAATGTCTATATCATTTTTGGAACTACTTTTTCCCATTTAATAAATATATCTGCCCTTATATATATTATTCAATCTGTATTTTCATATATAGGTCTCTTTCGTGTGTTCTTCTTCTTCTGCTGCTCTCTCTCTCTCTCTCTCTCTCTCTCTCTCTCTCTCTCTCTCTCTCTCTCTCTATCTATCCCTAAGAATGAATGATCTTACAAACACTGTAGGCCCACTAGTATGTAATAGTTTAATCAATAAGGAGGCAAAGTATAAAAGAGTCTTTAAACAAAATCAAAAAAACAAAAGTAGTCTTAAGTTTGTATTTTATTAATTAAAAAAATATTAGTTTTCAACATGAATTCTGAACATTATTAATGACTGACAACATGAACTGTTTCTGTTTGATATATTTTCAACCATACATACAGTTATTGTCTATGACAAATGGATTCATTTTTAGAGAAAATTTTCAAAATATAATGCTTACTAAAATTGTTTAAGTTGCAATTCTAACTTTCAACACAATCATAATTATTAATGAAAATGATGGAAATTGAGCATTGATAAGTATTGATTACAAACCAAAATTAATTCACTGCATCCATTCAAGTTGAGTATTACAAAAGAAAATTACAGGATTTCTTGAGTAGATATAAGACGTATTTCACTCATTTAATTTTCACAAGTGGCTTTGCAGTGTATTCCCTTCACTCCAGAAGTTTTTCATTTTACCTACTAAAAAATAAGAGATATCTTTGATTTCATTAGTAATGCTTTCAATACTTCAGTGCTTTATATTACAACAATAAATATAGAGATGTCAGATGAATAAAATTAGACTGTAAAAATTGTCTCTAATCATGGATTAACTTGTTCACAAATCCCAGTCTAATGCTGTAAAACTTTTTATTGGCAGGTTGATTTCCGAAGGAGGAGGCTTTGAAGAAGACAAGACAATGTTTGCAAGAACAAAGTAAGTAAAACTTAATGTTTGTAAACGATAGACAAAGATAAATATATATTAAGTATCTTTTATGTTATATAATAATTACAGCTGTTATGATTTGATGGGGTTTTTGTTGCCATGTGACAGGATGTAAACTATCATGTGATACTGCTCTGAAATGTTTTACACATTTTGGGTACACTCTGGGGACTACTTCTGGGTTTCAGATTCCAGTATAGTTAAGGTCAAGCTTTGCCTATCACAAATAAAACAAGAACATTTCCCCCTCAAAATTTTGATCAGCTCTAGATAAATCTCAGAGTACGATGACGTGAAGATACTAATGAATGAATTCCACTGATATAATTACAGAATGTGGTAAAATTGGAATTATAAAGATTAATTGATCATGTTTGTAAAAGTTTACCTAATCACTCATGAGCTTGAAGGACTTCATTTATTTTATGAGTTATTAGGTTGTTGTTGTTGTAGAGTTTAATGCCATTTTTCAGCACTGGCAAACTTTCTTACATACCCAATCACATTGGCTGAATCTGAGACTTGAACACATGCAGATAGAGGTGAGATGGCAATAATCTGTAATAGAAAGCACTTTAGACCACTCGGCCACTCGGGGCCCCGAGTGATTAGGTAGGTTTAACATTTAATCAGTTTGCATGATCATTTTAATCCAATAATGCATTTCTTGCCAGGCTGAGTTGTAGACAATATCGTAGCTGCCAACCCTCACAATTTTGGTGTGAATTTCACGACTTTTAAAGCGATTCACAAATTCACGCCACAGGCAAAAATATCATGTATTCCCGAATTCATAATTATTTAAAATATTTATTTAAAAAACCGATTTACCATTAAGCGCTAGTCGAGATATCAGCAGTTGCCGAAACGGTCCGGTACCACTGTTCACGGTATTAGTGAACTATAGCTTATTGGTACTTTTGTCTCGGTAACAAACATTTTAGCATATTGTATATATATATATATAGTTTTACAAATGCTTTTAAGAGAAGCCTAACCGGAACTTTGTTCTGCACATGTGCCACCAATGCTGATTTGAATTACCATTTGACAACATAACTTGAAAATGTCTTCACCACCAAGGTAAAGTATAGTTCGAGTTTCCTCTGACTCTTGTTACCCCATTTTTACTTTGGAAATTTGTTTATTGTCAATATCACGCGACTATATGACATGTAGGTTGGGAATTTGTGTAGTCACGTGACTCGAACTGAAAATAGCCAGATCCAGGTCAAATTTCAGCAGCAACATACTTTAATCTTGTCAGTGGATTATAGACATAATGAATGCTATGCTCATGAGTTTTGAAAATATAAATCATATTGCTATCGATTTAATGCAGGTATATCACGTTGAAAAGTTGTTCAAGTTTGCTGGGCCAGCTAGTAAGAGGCTACCCCATGCCGACTCAAAATGGTGTCTGGAAACTTCAACTTTTTGATAGGGAATGAACTCTGACCCTACACCCCAACATACATGTCCAAATATAAAAACGGGTGTGGCAAGGGTCAGAGGAAACTCGGAATAGTGAAAAGATATATATTGCAGAAAAAGTGAAGTTTAGTTTGGAATATGCCAAACATCTGCCGTGCATTCATTTGTTCTGACAAATATTCTCAGCCTCCAGGATCACTTCACGAATTCAAGTCAAAATTCACGAATTCTTGTCACTATTTTCACGAATTGCAAGCATGGAGGGTTGGCATTTATGCAATATGTATTGTATTTTGCTGACAATAATGTCAATCATATTCATCCATTAATTCCAATGAAAAATTTAGGATTTTATCATAGTTTGGAAGTTTTCAAGATCATTTTCAAGTTAAAACGGTTTTTACTTCTTCTCATTTTATATCTTAAAACTAGATTTTAATTTCTTCAGACTGATTTGTGTATTTCATTTTCTTAGAATTTATGCTGAATCTTGAGATTATCAATAAAGGTTTGGTTTGTATAAATGTGGTAACCATTGGTTACTTTTGTATTTGTTGTGCATATGTTACTGGTATATTAAGCCATTTTAAAAATCGAAATTGAAGCTATTGTTCCTCTTATTTACAGACATATATATGTGTGTGTGTGTGTGTGTTACAGTTTGGAAAATATGCAGGGAGATATTTTTTCTTAAAGGAATCAGTTACTCTATTAGAAAACCAGAGTAGTTCTGATATGTCTCCTCAAAACCCAGAGGTTGTTTCTTCTTGTCATAAAAGCTGTCCCTGCAGTAACATCCCTTAATGAGCATTCACATCCACTTGATTAGTAACTAATGATTGATGGGTTATAATGCTATCCAAGTGGAGACCACTCTTCTCTGACTTCCACCTTAGTAGTCAGACAACATATTAACAATTTTGCTGCTAAAACAAGCTAAAAAAAAAACCATGGTAAACATCATTTTAACTTACAGTGGCTAGATTTGCAAGATAGTGGATGTTCTGCCTAATTGGTTTCTACTTGCTTTAAGCTCTTATCAAGATTTGATATGATTTGAACTGTTTCAGGAGAAGGACGCCCAAGAAAGTGTCATCCCTCAAGAGAGATCTTGATGCCAGAAGTCGGAGTGATGCATACAGGTGACTGTCAGTCAATACCTACTATTAGAATAAAAAATAACATTTGCATACATTTATGTACATGATTTGATTCAATTATTGACTTTTGATTTTGGTTGTTACAAAGATTTATTTTTGTAAGTGGCATAATTATAGAGAATTTTACTGGGGTGGATAAATATCACAACAAAGATCAAAAGTAAATGGCCTTATTGTAATTCTTTTTAATTTCTGATATTCTTTTGCCTTAATGATAACAAGATAACACTTGATAAATTTTAAGTTTTTCATAAAGAATATTAAATGCAGTAAAAATTCACAAGAAATGGACTTTTAAATTCATTTGGTAAATTACTAATGTACTGAGGATTTTATACATAATATTACCATTAAATAAGCGAGTGGCATTCATGATATGAACTCATTTTTGAAAGGAATTGCACGATACAGCAGCTCCATATGAGTGACCATTCTAGTGGCCTAATGGTTTGAGTGTCCACCTCGGATGGGGTAGGTCATGGTAATGTGACTGGGTGTGACATCATGCTCACTGTCTGCAGCATGATGTCCCAGTGCTATATCATCACTGTACTCTGTCGCAATACTGCTTCGGTGGTCTAGAGGTAGAGCGTCTGCCGTGGAAGCGGGAGGTTGTGGATTCAATCCCCGGCCAAGTCATACCAAAGACTTACAAAAATGGTGCTAATAGCTGCCTCGCTTGACGCTCAGCATTTAAAGGTTAGTGTTAGGACTGGTCAGCCTGGTGTCAGGATAATGTGACTGGGTGGGACATCATGCTACATGTCAGCAGCATGATGCCCAAGAGCTTATCATCACTATAAACTGCCTCACTGCAGACATCTTAGCGATATGACTGAAATGTTTTTAAAACTTAGTTAAAAATCCTAATCAAACAAACAAAACAAAAAAAAACTCACACTGCAGACATTGTGACTGAAATATTTTTAAAACTAGGTTAAAAATCCAGATCTCTCTCTCACACACACACACACACACACACACACACACACACACACACACACACACACACACCCCTTATGAGGGAATTAGAGGAATAGTGACATATCTGTGAAATTAAATAAAAGTAAAGTTGCATACATGGAGTCAATAACGGCACAAAGCACTAAAAATTAGTAAATTTACAATAATTTTATGATTAAGATGCACATGATATCATGTAGAAAATAGACAGTATACCAATAAAAAAAATATTAAACTTTCAGGTCCACATTTAATCTGCCATTGACAGAGAAGTTAGATGGTGACATAGACTGTGTATTGCTAACTCCGTACAATAAGCAACATGTATATGCCAGAATGTACCTTTCTGAGAATTATGTCTGCATTGCTTCGAGGGTGAGTACACATTCAGGTACAGGTTGAAGTCATCTTGTGGTTTATAACTGCTGTGTATAATATAGGAATTGTATGTGGCTTAAATGTTACAATTTGTGTAGTACAGTGGAATCCTGCTATAAAACGATAATTGGGGGTCCAAGAAATTGGATTGTGTTAAAAGCGGGGTCGCGTTATTGCGGGGTTTTACAGTATTTAAATTTTTTCAGTAAACTTGGCGTATATACATGTACTTGTGTCTAATGTAAAAAAATCAGAGTATTATCTGACGAATATTATATTAATGGAATGCAGTAATAAGAATTATTATAAAAAAGTGAACAGATAATATATTTTTAGGTTATTATTTTGCATTAAAAAGTTTTACTAATTTTTATTGTTTTCCCCCCGAAAATACACGTTGATCGATAATACCCCGACTGACGTTATATAATGAATAGGGTATCAACATCGTTTACTATTTTGCCATCGTGGCACACAGTTCATCCATAATGCATGTAATGCCATTGGAAAATTGCACAGATTTAAAATATATGAGAAAAATTAATAGAAAATTAGATTACGAAATGCAATGAACGACTTCCTTTGTGAACTTACTTTTCAATAACGGTAAAATATTTATAAAAAAAAGAAGGGGGACATTAATAACCATTTCATAAGCAAACCCCATATACATGTAAAACCCGAGAACTAAGCGCAGTAGGCCTGCAAATGTCACAAGTCACTTTTATAATTGTTTTTAAGCTGAACGCATGTCAATTTCATACCCTCTCAATTTCCAGCTTGGGAAGCGGACATTATTCACTGTCAACTGATTGCATCTAATAACACTGCCAAGCCCAGAAAACATGTTAGCAGCTTTCGTTTTTTAACTGAGAAGCTTTTATCAACCACCGCATTGTCTGTTGCTTAAACACATGTTGGCTATTGTTAGAGCAATGATTGTATACAGAATTAATTGAAGACAACAACAAAGACAACATCATGTTTATTTTGGCATAACACTTCAAGAAGAAACATAAATCATGTGCAAATAATTATGCAAAATTTTGGGAGCCATGCAGTGACTGCGTTATATCCGAATTTGCATTATGGGGGGGGGGGGCATTATAGTGGGGTTCCACTGTATATGAATACTGATTATGTTTGGCTGGATTGCAGAGTCATTCTATGCTTTCCATGTTTTCAGGATCATGTTTCTGGGTCAGGATTTTTGTTGAGTGTCATTATCTCCATCAAACATGACATGATCACATTACATTTGCATAAACCTTCATTGCTACCCCTGAATCGAGCTATCCCATAAAGACAAAATACTTTTTTTTTCTATGTGTATGTATATGATTTTAAATTTAAGAATTTAAGATTTAAAGGATTTGATGCATGCCATCTTTATGACAGCGATATATCTTAAATTCTTAAATTTGAAATCATCCATCTTTTTCTTTCTGAGTGGTATAGTAGGTCAACACATGATGCATGCAACATATTTGTGAAAATAATTGGTGATCCAAACTGTCAGATGGTCTCCAGATTTTGTTACTAAAACCCCTCTACTTTCATTATCCTATGCTCGCAAAGTAACTCCCAAATGATCCCATCAAGTATAATGTTTTTAAACAAAATGAATCTAGTTTCTGCTGCATGTAAAGGGCAGTGTAGATGCATGAAAACTGCACACACAGGACTTCTGCTTCAAAACATTTGTGATTATAAAGTCCATTGGCAAATGAGACCTGTGATAGAGACGTGATTTATATGTGATCAGCCTGAACACTAAAAGCATCAAACAAGACATCAAAGTTTGACCTTCAGTAAGACATTCGACTAAATTATATCCAAGTTCAGGACATCCTTCATGGAGAAGGAAGGGATTCCTAGATGACATAATTACAAAATCATTTGGTAAGTATGGTTTTTGGTTAACAACTTGAACAACCTTGCTTCTTTCATGGCAGTTCAGGATGGATATTCAAATTAGCAAAGTGGGATCTCATCCCTTCGTAACAGTTTTTCTATCTAGATATGGACCTCTTAAAATATTAACTTCACATTTTTGTCCCAAATGCATCAGAAGTTTAGCTTATGCATTGGAGAAGGCATCAAATAAAACATTGTTAGGCAAAGAAGTTTCAGTGTCATCTGACTGGGATGCCTTGGCTCTAGCTTCCATTTTCCTGACATGGCATCAATAAAGAAAGAACTGAATCATGGGTTAGTGCATAACATCCATTTACATATGCACAACTTTAGACTCAGAGATAAATTTGCAACTTTCACTGGATTCACATGGAAAACATTTGATGGTAAGAGAATAATCAAGTGTGGTATCCCATCAGGATCTTCGATGCATGTATAAACAGATTTTTCCTTGCTAAACTAAAATTAGGAGAAATTTATCCTTATAGGAGAGCAGTCTTTCCCTTACTGGTTGACACAAGTAGATGTAGGATTCACAGCATTTCCTTATAAAGGTGTTTATCATCTTTCTGCTAGGGCTGGATTCAAAGGTAGCAAAGAAAAGTTGTTGACACAAGTAGATGTAGGATTCACAGCATTTCCTGATAAAGGTGTTTATCATCTTTCTGCTTTGGCTGGATTCAAAGGTAGCAGAGAAAAATTGTTGACACAAGTAGATGTAGGATTCACAGCATTTCCTGATAAAGGTGTTTATCATCTTTCTGCTAATGCTGGATTCAAAGATAGCAGAGAAAAAGGTTGTTGACACAAGAAAAGTTGTTGACACAAGTAGATGTAGGATTCAAAACATTTCCTGATAAAGATGTTTATCATCTTTCTGCTAGGGCTGGATTCAAAGGTAGCAGAGAAAAGTTGTTGACACAAGTAGTTGTACGATTCACAGCATTTTCTGATAAAGGTTGTTTATCATCTTTCTGCTAGCGCTGAATTCAAAGGTAGCAGGAAAAAGTTGTTTACACAAGTTGATGTAGGATTCACAGCATTTCTTTATAAAGGTGTTTATCATCTTTCTGCTAGCGCTAGATTCTAAGGTAGCCAAGAAAAGTTGTGCTAATGTAATGTGATCAGATAAGTATTATTGGTGAAACATACTTTACTAAAAACATTTGCTTTCTCAGAAGCTATTACTTGTCAAGTTATATATGTTGGTATTTAGATGTTTTTTATGGACTAATAAACCTTTTAGTACAATACACCTTAGACTAATACACCTTTTAGTACAATACACCTTAGACTAATACACCTTTTAGTACAATACACCTTAGACTAATACACCTTTTACTAAAACCTGGGTACAGGTATATGTTGCATAATAACAGCATAAACATTAACCACCATGAAAGTAGGATGGATAGGCTATGAAGAATACTGTGAAATTGTTTTATTTACAATTTTTTATAATTGTGTTAGAAATATATTGTGAGACTAAATGCTTATTCTTTGACAATAAATATATTTGAAGATAAAAGTAAAACTAGGGAGGTGATAGAATTTATAAAGATTGATAGGAAATATGAGAATGAACTGAAAATGTTAACTTAAGAGAATAAAATTATATGAAAAATGATGTATGTTTGCCTTTTTCCACTTATTGCAGAAAGAGAGAATGAAATAATAGAGTGATTAGTAGAATTCTTAGTAGTATAGTTTATACATTATGTATTAATTTTCTTTGAAATGTTACAAATATTTGAGATATCTATAATCTAGTTACCACCTATATTAAAGACTGAGTGTGAGCCTAAATAAATTTATTTAATATTGTTGTTTAGTGAATGGGTACTGTTAGATTAAAAGCATACTAAATGATTTAAATAATTCTGTAATTCTTATTTTTGTTATATAACAATCATATTATTGTTTGAGAATTATGATATATTGTGATCGAAAAATGTGTTTCACTGTGGATCTATAATAACTGTGAGCTTTTTTAATTCTAATCTTTGGAATTCAGGTAAGGGGACTTGTCAAAGTGATATTACCAATGAGAGATATCCAGGTGGTGGAAAAGGTGGAAAACTCAGTTGGAGCCAATGTTTTCACCAATGCCATTGTTATTACTACAAAGGGAAAGGTTTGTATTATTAAATAATATCTGTGAGCGGCATGGCAGATTCATGGGCAGTGATGAAAAAAGTCTTGGTAGACAAACCCAGATACTATAGAACCTTAATTTTTTTCCCATCCTCGTGCACCTTGAGTTCCCACAGTGCTGTGTGCATCAAATCAAGCACGAATATTATGTAACCAGTTTATCTAAAATCACAGCCATCTTTCAAATTTTAGTCATTTATCATTTTCTCTCCCTTTCTCACTTTAGAATTCCTTGATGTGCTCTTTTCCATCCAGGCTTTTATTTAGAAGAAAAAAAAGAAATTTTAAAAAAAGTTTATGAGTTCACAAATCAGTTTTGTACTTGCATCCATTTTGTGCTTGCATCCATTTTGCTAAACTTGGAGCATATCCAAAGCTAGGAACCAACAAGGGAAAAATCATTTGAGTATGCCAACATCTTGGAGTAAGTTTCAAATCATTCAGCCTTACCTGCTGAAAAGAATATACAAACTTGTCAGTAGTGGACACCCATGGGCAATGGTAATACTAGCCTTTGTATTCAGGTTCACTTTTAAAAATTGGTGTTGGAATTTAATTGCTGATTATTATTATTATTATTATTATTATTATTATTATTATTATTATTATTATTATTTGATCAAGATTGATCTATGAGCTCTATTCAGCAATATTACAAAATATGTGTACATATTATATTTTCCCAAATTTATGTTCTATATAAGATGACTAAGATTACTGTATTTTTGCTCACTTTAATCCATCCTAAAATTTAAATCATCACTAGCTGAAAATAATCATTTGTCTTAATGAGTTTTGTGCATTATGACTAAACACTAATTTAACTACTGGTGCTTACATATGACTGTAAAACAGATTACTTGACTTTTCTGTCAGTTCAAAAAGGCCAGCTATTCAACTTGTATGAGATTCACATCTAAACAGTTTTTCCACACTTTTAAAATAACATCTGGATTTTCCATTTCCTTAACTCACAGAGATCAACAGACAGTCAATTTCAGTGAGAAGCTTGTGATGAAAAGGAATGAAAATAAGCCATATATGGCTATTCGTTTGTGACCCATGAACTGAAACTTTTGCCAGCTTTACAGACAGGTTTTTAATACTGAATGACCTCTGACCCTAATGAAAAGGGATGTAACTCATATCAGATCTTAATGATGAGATAGCTTTAATTCACATGCATATAGCTTAAGATGTTGACTTCTATCTGTCACACAAAAGCAGTTTCTATTTCTGCTGTGATAACACGACTACTTTATTCAGTATCCAGCAAACAAATTGCTTTGCCCTCCTCTGCAGTAATAATACTGTCTCTTTTTTGAATTTGAAATATGGACACCTTTTAGTTTTACTGTCCTCATGACAGGAGTACAAGTACAAGCAAGGTAAGAAATATTTGTACATTGATTCAAATAAGTTTCCTTTATCTAAACAAAGCCTTCACTAGTGCATATCTAAAGTGACTTTGTAAGGCAGTTAGATACCACTTTGGGGTTAGGAAAAAGCTGGTTAGTGATCACATAAAGCAGGTGACTGTTATGGACAGGACAATTGTATAAGAAATCTGCTTGAGATAAATTTGACAGCTGTTGTGAACAGGTGACTGTTGTCAATCCACTTATTTCTCTGTCTATCTCTCCTTCTTCCACCCTGGACACTGCCCTGCATGTTGTGGATAGACTGTTGACTCTAGTGACATGGCCGTACCATTTCAACTTTCTTTTTTTGACAGTGGTGAGAAGATCTTCATATTGGCCTACATTGTGCCTGATGATGTTACACACTTCTTCATTTGTGATGTGGTCCATGTAATAGATGCCAAGGATAGTTCTGTAGCAACTCATTTCAAGTACCTGGATTCTTCATTGTAATTCTGCTGTCAGGGTCCAGGCCTCACATGAATACAAAGAGATTGAGATGACTAGTGCTCTCAAGTCTGATTTTAGTTTTCAGACAGATATTCTTGTCTCTCCAGATGGGTCTTAGTTTGGACATAGCTGCCATTGTTTGTGCTGCTCGTCAATGATTATGGAACCAAGATATTTGGACTGGCTTAAATTTTCCAGTTCCTGTCTTCTGACTTTAATCTTGGCTGAGATTTGTTTGCCACTATTGGTCATCAGCTTTGTCTTCTCAGTGCTTATCTCCATGTCAAATCTGTAGGATGTTTCATCTAGGTTCTTCACTAAGGTGGCAAGTGCGTCTTCACTGCCTGCTAGCCCATCAATGTCTTCTGCAAAGCAAAGATTGGTGATGTTACGCCCTCCAATGCTGACTGTTCTACAATGGTTTTCTAGGGCTTTGCTCATGATGGGCTCTAAGTAGATGTTAAAAAGCGTGGGTGACAGGAGACAGCCTTGTATTATGACTTTTATCTGGAAAAAGTCCCCCACAGAACCTTGGAAAATTACTGCACTGGTAGCCTTGGTGTACAGCTGCTAAAGGCCTTTTTGAAATCTATGAACACATGATAGATGTCTTGTTGATGTTGCAAGTCCTGGAATTTGGCCTGTTCTTCAGCGATTATTTCTTCTGCTTGTGGTTTCAGTATGTTCAAGATGATCTTCAGCGTCACTTTACTGATAGTTCTGTAATTTTGGCACAGCTTGAGATTGCCGTTTTTGGTGAGTGTTATAATCTATGACTGAAGGGCCCCGAGTGGTCTAAATCGGTGTCCATTACGGATCACTGCCATCTCACCTCTGTCTGCGTGGGTTTCCGGTTTCTTCCTCCACCATTAATACTGGCTGCCATGTATAGCCTATATTGTTCTTTAAAATGGCGTTAAACCATAAAAAACAAAACAAAACATAATCTGTGACTGGGTCCACTGTATTGGCCATTCACCTGTTTGCCAGATCTTGCTGCAGATTTTTGTTAGTAGCTCTATCACTGATTACCCCCCCCCCCCTTCTTGATAAGTTCAGCTGTTGTCTACTCCAGCTGCCTTCCTGTTTTTTAGTGCTCTTATTGCTGGCTCCACCTCTTCTGTGAGAATGGGGAAATCATCATCATTTGAGGAGTTTGGAACTTGAAGCACCTCTGGATCTCACGTGGTTGTAGAGTTTGTTGCAATTCTTAGTTCATCTTTCTGCAATGTCACTTGCTTCTGTGAGGCAATTTCCATTTATGTCTTGAATGGTACTGGCTCTTGGTTGTTTCTGTCTGGTGAGGTCTTTCACAATTTGGAAGGCCTTGTTACTGTTCTTCTTTATCGGTCTGCTCTCTATTTCTATGCACTTTTGTCCAATCCAGTTTTCTTTTGCTTTCTTCAAGCTTTTTCTGATATTTTTGTTTATTTCTCTGTACTCTATTGCCCCTGTTGTGTGTCTAATGTTTTTGAGGTCTCTTCGGGCATCACACAGATTTGGAATCTCTTCTGTAACCCAGGTTTTTTTCTTTGGTGGTTAATGATGTTCATGGCAGCTGTTATCATGACTGTGTTGAAAGTGTCTGTCATCACTTTAACATCAACATTCATCATAAGGAATAGAGCAAATTTTCCTCCAATTGTGGCTTGGAGTGGCTTGGAATGACTTGCAGATGTTAGGGTCCTTCAGTTATTCAAGGTTGAATTTGAGTCTGATGTTATTTGGCTTGTTAATTTTCTTCAGCCTCACTCGTAAGTTGATAATCACAAGGTTGTGGTCACTCCGAGTATCAGCACCTGGGAACGTCCTTGTTTTTGCTCTATTGATACCACATCGGTAATGGTTTTGAACCAGTATGTAGCCAATCTGGTTATGATCGGGTTCCATTTGGTGCATGCCATGTCCAACATTGTGAAGCTTTATGTTGGCCCAGGGTGTTAGCTAGTACCAAGCTGATGTAGCTTGTGAACTTGAGCAGCCATCTCCCTCTTTCATTGGTAAGCTCATTGCAAGAAGGTCCGCAATGATCTTTCCAGTCTTTCAGAGCATCTTTGCCAACTTTGGCATTCCAGCTGTTTTGGACCATGTTTAGAACACCCTTGAGTTTGTTGTAAAACTCCTCTTTTTCTTTCATCATCATGATCAGTAGTTGGAGCATAGACTTGGATAATTGTGATGTTAAAGGGGGATGGTTTCAGACAAATGGAGATGATTCTGCTAGATATGGGGCAACATTCAAGCACAGATCCCTTAATGGTTTTGTCTACAAGGAAACCTACTCCATTTATGGACTTCTCCAACTCTCTACTATAGTATAATATATGCCCCATCTTCAGTTTGGTGTTTTCCTAGAGCTTTAAATCTGACTTCACAGAGTTTCAGGTTGTGCAATGTGTAGTGTTCCAACTCATGTGTCAACTCTTGGAGTCCAATTTGCACCAGAGTTCTAATGTTCCTGGTGGTGATGGCGATGCTGTCTCTCACTCTGATGCAAAGTACCAGTAGCACAATTGTCACCTCCATCCTGGTGGTCAATGGAAGGCGTGGTCCTTGTTGAACCGGGGGTGACTGCGATCCGGTATGGTAAGTTCAGATTTGTCAGCATTATCATTGTGTCTTGTGCAGAAGTCATCTAGCACAGCCCATCCCTATCCAGACCAAAGAGTTGCCAGAAGGGATGTAGTACATCGTCCAGCTACCTTAGGGTCTCCACTCCTGATTATCTTATAGAGTTTACTCCCTTTGGTTTTGGCTAACCAAAGCCAGCCTGCAAGGCAGCAGGAGACTCATGTATGGGCAGTTGTGTCCATTTCCCAAGCAGGTAAAGCATCTGCTACTGCCCACTGTTGGGATAGGTTTCAGTATATCTTGTTTTACATTTACTGTCTTAGATGTTGATTATCTGGTAACCTGTGTTTGAAGAATTTCATTTATTTTCTTATTTTCATTTCCAGATATACACATACTGATCAATATTTATTCTGTATTTATGAAGTTTATTTGTGTACTTGCCACTTAAAGGCAATTGTTTACAAATATTAAAGCTAGCTTTATTTGTTAATGATCAAAAGAGGTTACGCACGGATCTTTTTTTCTTTCTTTGTTGTATGTAATTCATTGTCTTTTATCACAAGTTATACTACTCCACCCAAACTTCTGAGAGGATTTCCATGAAACTTAATAATCCTTTGGTTAGGTTGGCTTGAAATGAAAATAGTGCCCCATAAATGACCAGTATGGCTGCCATAGGAGTCATATTATTATCACTTCTAACTCATAAGGGCCATCTTAAACATTTTATCCTTCCCTCTTTTGGGGCAGATATTTATTATTTACTGGGGTTGTGACTAAAAATTTTCAAATGGTATCCAGTTGATCCTAATTAAAAATGGCACTGAATTGACAATCAGTATTGCCACCAATGGATCCATGTTGAAATTTTTGTTATTGTTATCGTTCAGAATCTATGGTTGCATTGACATGGGGTTTATTAAAAGACATCATATGATGTTTTGTTGAACTAAATAAAAATGGTACTGTATTGGCATCCAGTATGATGGCTGTAGCAGTCATCATGATAATCTTATTATTGCTACTAAGGGATGATTACATTGATAGTGGGTATTCACTAACACCTTGTCAAAACAAAAAGAGAAATGGACTTGTCTGGATTCTGTACTTATTTGGACAATAGAGTGACAGACCCTTTAATGGAATCTTATCTCATTTGTATCTCCAAACAAGCTGCAAATGATATACTTTGGAGGGGGGCATGACTATTGATAATAATGCAATTTGTTGGTGTACTTGCCAATTTAAAGTCAATAAATAACAAAATTTGTGGATGAAGACCAACAATATCATTACAATAGAGCATGTTTTTGCATTAGTTAAGTCATATAAACTTTCAGCCTAATATTTCCAGGCAGGTCTGTGTAAATGCACATTTTATTTTTGCATTTTCAATTACAGATGAACTTCATGTTCTCCCAATTCAAAGAAAGAGATTTAATACTGGAAAAAATTTCAGACTGTCTTTCACGGCAAAATATTCCCACTAGGTAAGTATATAACTTCTTTCCTATTTTTCACCTGTGCTTGTTATATGTATATGAAAACATGGGGAATCATGTGATCCTCTTCATCTGTACCTGTTACATGAATATGAAAAGATGGGGAATCATGTGATTGTCTTCATCGGTGCCTGTTACATATATATGAAAAGATTTTCTTGTGATCCTCTTCATCTGTGCATGTTACATGTATATGTAAAGATGGGGAATCATGTGATTCTTTTCATCTGTGCATGTTACATGTATATGAAAAGATGGGGAATCATGTGATTCTCTTCATCTTTGCATGTTACATGTATATGAAAAGATGGGGAATCATGTGATTCTCTTCATCTGTGCTCATATGTGTTCCACCCCTACACAGACCATCAACTTCATCATACTTGGCTCTTGTCAAGATGTCTTTGTGAGAGAAAGAATTTAAAGCTTCTATGGTGGGGAGGATCTTGTAAGCAAGAAGGTCCTCCACTCTGAAGGCGTATGAGGGAAAGTGGTGTATGTTCAGGGAATAGAGCCAAGACAATAAACATTGTCCCTTTGAGTATCTCAATCCCTCAACTGGCAAACTTTGTCTGACTCTACAAGGAGAAACAGTTACTATCATAGGCTACCACTCTATGATATCTGACACATTCTGGCATTATGGCAGAAGGGATATCAGTCAGGAAAAACATCTGTTATACTTATTTGGATTTAAATTTACCAAAATGCCTTATCCTGATTCCTTGTTCATGCTGGCAAATAGCAACACATACAAGCAGCACCTTTACCTTGTCAAAGGTGGGACCGTCTTCATGGCTGAACTGTGTTATACACTTGTTGTTCTTTCAGGTTTTAAAAGGTCAGAGTCACCTCATGAATATTTCAGCTCATGAAATTAAAGTGATCTCTGCATGCTTCACATTTGAACATAACTTTTTGATCTATGTTATAGAAGCTGCTGGCTACCATGCAGTCAACCTTCTCCAGTTTTTATCACAGAGATTTTGCTTTGCAGAGATAAATTTTAAATCAGGCTGGTCCTTTAGCAGTGTCCCAAATGACTGCCTGACCCAGTTAAAAGTTAACAAAGCCTATTAGTTCACTGGATTTGCTAGTGAAATTTAGTAGGTAAGAAAACTTTAGTAATCATCTTCTTATTCAGGGTCACAGATCAATTGAACCTAGGCTATGTTGGTGATCAAATTAGGAGAATTGTTATCATTCACATGGAGAAACCAGTTGTTATCCATTTAAAGATAGTCAATGTATATAGGTTGGATAATCAGCATTACCTCCTACTATTATAAGCGCTCCTAATCAGGAGAACGAATTTGAAGGAGAAAGCAAATTTTTAAGAAAATTGCATTTCTCAGAGAATACTTACCTGGTCACAAAAACCCTTCCAACCACCCCATTATGTGAGCATTAACATTTTTGTGTTGCTCAGCTTAAAAGCTAGTGATATCTGGTGGTGGCAAAGGGAGATAATGTCACAACTTATTATCTTTTGTCTATATGAAATAGAAAAAATGAATTTTTGTCTTTCTTAGTATTCTGGATTCAGGAGGTTGCAGGCTCTTTTATCCCTAATTGTAATGTGATTGGCATTCATATACAAACATTATTCATTATAAAACTTGCTGTCTTATTAAAATCAAATATTGCACAGAACAAAGTTTTTGACTTTATTCTCTGGATTGTTTTTCAGACTTTACAGTGACACATTTGAAAATAAACTTTCAAATTCTAAAAAAAAATATATTATTTTCATTTTTGTTCTATTCAACACTGAAAGCTTTGCAACATCTTAAATTTATCAACCTATTAATATCAAAAACTGTACAGAAACAATATTTGCTCATAAATCTGGTAAAAAGAATTTTGTACTTTTTGGCTGCCTGGTCACATAGGAATTAACTTGAATGAAAAGGCAAATAAAGCTGGAAGAATTCCCTACTGTGATCTGTTCATAATGGAACATTTCATTTATTGACTTCAAATACTATAAACATTTCCATGTCCTATGTACATTGCAAAGAATGTCAAACTAAAATTAAACAAACAAGCTTCACAAACATCAGAACCATCGTTCCTTATATCAAACAGATGATTGTGATTAAGTTGTATTATACTGATCACATATAGGACACACATACACAACTCCTGTATATAGGACACAAATACACAACTCTTGCATATAGGACACACATACACAACTCCTGCATAGAGGACACACGTACACAACTCCTGCATATAGGATACACATACACAACTCCTAAATATAGGACACACATACACAACTCCTGCATATAGGACATGCATATACAACTCCTACATATAGGACACACATACACAACTCCTGCATATAGGACACGCATACACAACTCCTACATATAGGACACACATACACAACTCCTGCATATAGGACATACATACACAACTCTGCGTATAGGACACACATTCACAACTGCATATAGGACACACATACACAACTCTGGGTATAGGACACACATTCACAACTGCATATAGGACACACATATACAACTCCTGCATATAGGACACATACACAATTCCTGCATATAGGACACACATACACAACTCCTGCATATAGGACACATACACAACTCCTGCATATAGGACACACATACACAACTCCTGCATATAGGACACACATACACAATGTCTGCATATAGGACACACATACACAATTCCTAAATATAGAACACACATACACAACTCCTGCATATAGGACACACGTACACAACTCCTACATATAGGACACACATACACAACTCCTGCATATAGGACACACGTACTCAACTCCTACATATAGGACACACATACACAACTCTGCGTATAGGACACACATTCACAACTGCATATAGGACACACATATACAACTCCTGCATATAGGACACATACAAAATTCCTGCATATAGGACACACATACACAACTCCTGCATATAGGACACACATACACAAATCCTGCATATAGGACACACATACACAATGCCTGCATATAGGACACACATACACAACTCTGCGTATAGGACACACATTCACAACTGCATATAGGACACACATATACAACTCCTGCATATAGGACACATACACAATTCCTAAATATAGGACATGCATACACAACTCCTGCATATAGGACACACGTACACAACTCCTACATATAGGACACACATACACAACTCCTGCATATAGGACACACATACACAACTCCTGCATATAGGACACACATGCACAATTCCTGCATATAGGACACACATATGCAACTCCTGCATACCTCCAAAAGGGTGACCCTTAACGAGTATATACCTGCCATTGTCAACTGACAACAGAATACAGAGTGTATCAATTTACACTCAGTGAAACAGAAGCTTTTTATGTAAATTTGTTAAGGAATATTGACCCAATATTTTAAGGATTTTATACTGTTTCACTTTATCTTTTAATTTATTTATATATATTTTACAGAATTTTAACACCTTGAAATGTTATCTTTTATTTTGTAGTATTTAATGTTTACATTTATTTGCAAGGGTTCAAGACCAAATGACTGTTTGGGGCTATTCTTCATATCGACATATCTGTAACTATTGATTTTAATCAGCAACTTGTTGCTAGTATCAAAAATTATATCTCCATTGACCTATGTGAAGATCTGACAGTGATGCTTCAAGATCATGTTCTGATGACATTTGAATTAGCTAATGGAAATGCAGTTTCTGGAAATTTGAAGGTGAATTAAATCATTTGGCACACATTGATGCTCTTCAGCCATACAGCTCAGTCTCCCAAAATGTGATGGTTGAAGACTACTTCTGATTGGCTGATAATATTGTCTGTTTTGGTTAATTTTGATCATTTTTGTTTTTCAAACTCAGTGTAGTCTTCCAAGATATTGCAAATGATTTGTGCAAACCAGGTTTATTAGTACATGTGACATGCAGTCAGTCCATGGCATGTGCTGTGTGCCAACTGTGTTTATTAGTACATATGACAGGCAGGCAGTCAATGGCAATTGCTGTTGATGAAGTTCAAAGAGACATTTCAATGTACTATCTTGTGGAATCAATCAGTACAAACACTGATTGTCTTGGCTCCAGCAGTTTATCATTTTAGACATTCTATGAAGCTTTAGTTCATTTGTCTTGGCTTACAATGGATTCATGAGCTTTACCGAGAGGGAGGCAACTCTGATTTTATTGAGCACAAACTTGAGAGTACTGTATATCAACTTGATTTATTTTATAAGTTTGTCTTCAGTTTATTAGCTTTAACTGACTTCTTGAGATCTAATATCCATTAGTAATAAAATCGGTTATATATACATATTTGTGTTGGAACAAGAATATTGTAATTCTTTAGTATCAACAAAAATTCCACTGCTCCTTATCTAACAGCTGAGGTGATAAAATTTTTGTGCCCTGCTCACTCTCTCAGGAAGTTCTTTATACTTCCTCAGGTTGCAAGTTATTGGTGAGAGGTGTAATCTAATTTTTATGATTTGACAAAAATTTCATTGAATCTAATTGTTTTTAATTTTGAAATTTTTGTTTAGTCTTAACAGAGAATGTTTAAAGGCAATGAAACATATTTATAAGGTTCTTCCATTTGATTCATATATATGTTTTTCATTTTAAAATATTAATATAAACATATTTCTTTATTGTAGTCCTTTGAGAAGAACTCAGTCAAGAGATCCAGATTCTGGACCTGAGATAGTACCCCAAGATGGTGAGTCCATGAAAAAATAGCATACATGCCAACCATTAAGCATTTTTCACAGAATTACACCTTACACATAAACGTATATGGATTATACATTTTTTGGTGTATCCACCTTCCCAAAAAATCAATTATTCATTTTCTCATTTTTATTAACATTCCATTAATCCCACTGACTGTATTTTAGAAAAGATGGCTTTTACGTAAATACAATATTAGAGTTTGCTTGTCTGTGGGACTTGCGTGCACTTTCCTAACAGTATCATGTTCTATTTATGGCAACTATCCTATTACCAAGAAACATCCTGGTTCCACTTTCAAACTTTCTACCTTGAAATCTGTTTATAGCATCTTTATGGCTTAGTGAGGAGAGAACAGACTTGTTTTCTACTTATAATCTTTATGCACAGATTCTTTGTTCTAATTCATATTTAATGCAGAACAAGTCTAAAGGTATTTGGCACTAAAAAGTATATTTTATATTATTTGATGCATATATCAGAGCAAAAATATCTCCTTTCAAATAATTTCACAGATGGATTAGAAAAAGGCAGGAAAATAAACGAAACAAAAATTAACAGAATCCTCCAAATATAAAGACACGAGTGCAGCATCACATGACGTCGATTTCAGACCATGTGGAAAGTTTTAAAAATATTTGGCATTAAAAGTCTTACGATGAATTCTTGTTGATTTGTGTGTAAAGCTAAAAGTGTTACATTTGAAAACTTGAAGTAGTAAAGGATGTTAAAAGATGAGAGGAGCAAATAAATCATTCTTCATTGAAATTTTAGCATTTTATATGTAGGTTATGCTTTTTCTGTCTGGATTCCACTTTTTGACCAGTTGCATTATGCCTTTTCCTCATCAGGGTTTGGCATGTATGAAGTAGTTAATCCTGTTAAGCAACCACCAAAATATAGATTTAAAACACATGTTTAATAGGTCTTGTTCATACAGAAACCAGTATTTGCCTTCTGATGAATCCTATAACAAACATGTGGTTGCCATGCACTACAGGCTGACCGTATGTTGCAAACCTATATCTATGGTAGAATAATGATTGTGGTCAGCTAATTTCTTTGATGATTGCCAAAATAGTAGAGATACTTGCGATAAGTACCTCAACCACCATAAGAACTGCCTTCCACGAGGATAACATTATGCACTGTTTGCTGAAGACATATTGGTTCAACTGAATGGATTCATCTGCTTGAAGGGCATTATCATTAAATGCTCAAATCATATTAGCAAAACATAAAATGTTTATGAATTTCTTTGACTGTCTTTAGAATATGTATTATGTATTTCTACTTTAAATAATTCCTTAATCATATTAGCATTGGGAATGTTTCACTATCTCTCAAATCCAAAAATGCAAGATAAATTTTTATTTTAAAAATTGTATGCCTGTCATTTACTCAAATAAGTGTCTCTAGTTAATTTTTGCTTAAACTACAATATCATCCCACATAAATCCAGAAATCCAGAAATGTGGCAAAATTGTATGTGTGCAAGTGTCCACAAAGGATTGGTAACCTTTGTAGGAAATTTTAGCTCTGCTGGTCATATACCGGTAGAGCATGTGGGATGGTCTGTTGTCCATTGTCGATCCATCCATTAGCAAAAGTTATTTATTACTACTTCCCTAAACTACTTGGAGGAATACCATGAAACTTTACATAAACATTTATCCCATGTTCGTTTTAGTTCTGGAGTCCAAGGTGGCCAAATGGTTGAAAACATTAGCCTTAACAGATCACTCACACATATTACCTCTGTTTGCTTGAGCTTGATTCTCACCTTGACCAGCATGGGCATGTGAGAAAGCTTACTTGTAGCTTCCTGTGGGATGGTGGCTCTTTCTGTGGTCTTCCCTGTTTCTTTCTCCACCAATTTGATTATTATAGCTTATTATGTGCTGATAAATGGTGTTTAACCTTGCCAGATCAAGACCAGAATTGTTAGTTCTAAATATAATTTGTGTTGCTTGGACATCCAATATGGCTGGCAGAGTGACCATCTTTAAAGTCTTTGTTACTTCTAAATTGATTGTCAAATCACTGGGGGGAGGGTGTTACTAAATGATCTTCTGATAGGTCCTAAATGAAAATGCTACTGATCTGATGTCCGATATATCCACCATCGTAAACATTTTTTTAATCTCCACTTCTTGAGAAAAAAAATAATAATGCAGTTGGCTTTTCAATGGAAGACATGATGTCTAGTTGGTCCTAAATGTAAATCTTGTTGTATCTATACTCCAGAATGGAATGAATGGTTATATCAAAATATTGGTTTTTACTAACAACTTCTTAAGATGTCTAGTTCATCCTTCATGAAAATGGTGCTTCTTAGACATCAATAAGGGTGCCACAGTGGCCATCTTGTTGTTGTTGTAGGGTTTAATGCCATTTTTCAGCACACAATAGGCTATACATGGCTACCAGTATTAATGGTGGAGGAAGAACCTGGGAAAACCCCCAGAAAGAACCACCAACCCACGAGAAACTACAGGCAAGCTTTCTTACAAATCCACATTGGCCAAATCTGAGACTTGAACCCATGCCGACAGAGCTGAGATGGCAGTGATCCATAATGGAGAGAGCTTTAGACCACTCAGCCACTCCGGGGGGTGGGGGGTGGGGGCCATTTTGAAAATTTTATTATCACTACTTCAGTTGAATAAATGATCATATCAGCATAGAGCTTTCACTCAAACACTTCATTTGAAGTTTAGTTAGTTGTTAGAGAAAGAAAAATGATCTGACTTCCGTTATGGCTGCTACATTGGTCTTACTTGAAAATCTTTTATTATAGAAGAATGTCATAGATGGTTTCAGCACTCAGCATCTCTTTGACTTGTTGGGGAGAAAAAGTTAGCTTAGATTTCCATTGGGATAGTGCTCTATAATGATTGACACAGGTTATCATGGTAAAATTGATATTGATCATGACAAGAATTTGTCTAACTTAATTGGCAACTTTGACTGGAATAGGTTTTAATATTACTTACTCAGTTTTAAGTATGGAATCTTGCATGGAATTTGACTTGGTTCAACTCAAATTAGTACAAACCAAGAGCATCTTTGAAATTGTTATCTTACAAGTTATGCTGTCTAATAGTGCTAGCATAGATGTTCAGGGTGAATACATTTTTGGCCCTTTCAATAGAACTATACTATTTCCAGTTAAGATCAGATGGTTCTTTGCTGTTATAATGCAACCAGTTTATTAGTTTCAAACCAGATCGTCTGTAGACAGTGAAAAGGAGCTTATGCAAGCTTTCTCTTCTTATGATACTGAGAGAAGATGCAATGCAAATCTGTACTCTGAAAAAAAGTTTGGAAAGATGAAGAACTATTGAACCCATAAATATCTTATTCTGCCTGTGATTGGTTAAAATGAGGATATAACCTCTGAAACTCAGGCTTCATGGCTGAAGTGGGTAATATACTTGGCATCATCTGAATTGTATCAGGTTCTGATATGCTGTGTTAGAATTTCCTCTCTTGAGATTAGGGCAATCTCAGTGAGTTGCACTTTCAAATACAACATTTTGATCTGAGAGATAACATAACCCATTGGTTATCATGTATAGTCAACCTTCTCAAGTTTTTATCTGTATCTTTTGGGTCCCAATGGCTGTGACAAAGATGTCCACCAGACTCTCTTAGGTCAGCAAAATCTCCTCATATGTGTAGGTTTAGTACTTTGACAAGGTGATCTACTATCCTTATCTGATTGTTGTGGTTATGGGTCATATGACTATAGGCTGTGCTACTGTCAAGTGAGAAGAGCTGTTTATCCTTATAGGTAATTCAGATATTCTTTCATATAATGTGTATTAGATAGTTGAGGTTGGAATATTATGCATTTCCTATTCTTACCTATTATTCTAACATTAATGTGATCCAGAAAAATATTCAAAGGAGAGAGCCCATTTTTTAAAGAAAATTATGTTTCCCCAAGAATATTTACCCCATCACATTACTAAACCCTCCCACCCATCTCCACAAATGTTCACATCCTCATTTTTATATCACTCAGTGTAAATTAGTTCCATCTACTGGGAGTAAAGGAAAATTTCATCTTTATGGAGATGCTGCATTTAAGAAGCAATAAAACTCAAATTCCTAATGCTAATGTGACAGGGTACACATTCATTGAGAAACATTATTTACTAAAAACATGCTATTTAGTAATTATGGACAAGTATACATTCAGTGAACCACGTTATTTACCATTTATTTTGGTTCATACAGCTTCTGTTTACAAAATAATCTTGGTTTGCAAACTCTTGTGTGAGTGAAACAAAATTATTGCTTGTTATTAGCTGCTTCTCTTGACTGTTAGCTTTTGTCATCATGCTCTACTCTTGACCAGTTGGAATTTCAACCTAGCACTAGGCTATCTTTACTGAACACCCCCCACCCTGGTCAAGCATCATATTGACCCTGTCACTTTGAGAAACACTGATCATACAATCTATTTTAGACAAGGTAATTTTCCATACAGCAAATGGTCAGACTGTCACACATTATTTTTCAATCTCTTGCTAATGTCTTGATGTGCATTTGCATAGTTTTTATAGAGCAGGTCCTGTCTTGGAAACTTAAAAAAAAGACACCTGGTTATTTTTTTACCTTAGAGGATATTTTTTCTTTCTTTCAAACAAGACATTTCTGCTTGTACAGCAGTTATTAGGCAGCCTTTCACAGTTTTTCAATTCACAGTCACTCTTAACTTTGGTGTATTCTCATTATTCCTAGGTGTACATCTTTTTTGTCCACTCCTTATTCTATTTATTGCTTACAGAGGCTTTACAGACTATGAAACCCTCTTTTATGTCATAAGGAGTTCATAATAAAGAGTTAACATATCAGAGCTTTAAAATATATTTCTTGAGCCACTTTGGAGAAGGGATCCATTTCAGATGGTCATTGCCACAATCAGTCTAAAATTCCAATTATATCAAACAATTCTCTGGACTAAAATGCTTCAAGATATGTTCTTGTGAGGCTGACAAGAAACCCCATATAAATGAAAGCTAGGATCAGAGCAGGCTTTGTTGACCACAGTGAATCAAGCAATTTCATATCCAGGTAACTGGTTGTTTTCATATCCAGGTAACTGGTTGTTTTCATATCCAGGTTTGTTTCCCTTCATCAGCTGAACTTTGCTATCTAGATTATTGATCAACTATTTAGCTGTATGAGGTCCCATCTTAGCAATGGAAGAACATGGTTACAGTAGTCATCCAGTTGCAAGAGCCACAGCCAGAAACTACGTTCTGCACACTAACCAGTGCAACAGGACCCACCATCTGTCCTAGATTTAGGAAGTGAAAAGGAGAGCGCTTCATCAGTTCATTTTGTATGTCTTTTGAAGATTAAGGCCATTGTGAATGACCTTTATTCATAGCAGGAAAGGACATAAAATTCTATCAGACGTTTCAGTGGCTGTAATCTGTATCAGGAGGTAAGGAGAAGCCAGAAGACTCATCTGACATGGGTATTTGTCATTTGGCATCATTGTTGATAAATCCACCTTCAAGTTCACATCACAGAAGGCTCAAAATCCAAATCATGACTTTTCATATCGAATGGTGCATTCACCCTTGGTCTTCAAGCAGAATCTGTGTCCACTGATAAGCTTATTTGCAATAAGGTGGAAATGCCATACTTCAGACCTTCATCCCACAAATAACACACCTGACTAACTGATGATTACATACATAAACATAGAATTTAAGTGATCATTCTCCCCTATTTCCATAATTAAGTAATAGAGTGAAGGTCAGAGATGATTTTTCTAGCTTTTGCCTCAGAAACCTCTCATTCCAGACCTCAGTTCAGCCTGGTGAGGTAAATATCAGTGATGCAACTACAGGTTAGTAGTCCTTTAGCAGCTTCCAATAGCATGGGTTACTTGACTTCATCTGCTGTGTTAGAGCAAATGTTGATCTCCTATTATATGACCCATGTTTCTATAAGCAAAGTGTAAACCCAAGCCCATAGTTCTATGAAAATAAAGTTGCTTCATACATATTAGGAGACTGGAATCAGGGTTGACTGTAGGGAAAAAAGATATTACTCCCTTCTCACTTATTCTCTTATTATGACAAGGAAACATAATTTGTTGTTGTAGGTTTTAACGCCATTTTTCAGCACAAGATAGGCTATACATAGCGGTCGATATTAATGGTGGAGGAAGAACCCATGAAAACCTTGGAAAGAACCACAAACCTACGAGAAGCTATTGGCAAGCTTTCTCACATACCCACATTGGCCGAATCTGAGACTCGAAACCATGCAGAAAGAGGTGAGATGGCAGTGATCCATAATGGAGAGCGCATTAGACCACTCGACCACTTGTGGCCCCAACATTATTTGTAGAAGAAACCAATATTTTTCCAGGTAAAATGATTCTCAAATAAAGCTTACCCCTATAGTATTTGTAAATTCTCCCAAGCCCTTGCTGCATTAACATCCCAGTTGAGCATGTTTTCTCCGCTCCAGTACTAACTGATGACTTTAATGTGTATGGCATCAGTCCCTTGTTTCCGTTTAAAGCAGACACATGACCATTTAGCACCATTGTTGCTGTACCAAACCAAGATAATTGTCCTTTTCTGACATGGGAAAACTGTATTTTGAAGGTAGTAGATGCACTCACTACATATTGTAATCAGGTAAGTAATATGGAAAATGTATTTTGTTTTTTAAAATTGTTTTTTCTTAACTACATTATGATATGAAATGAATTTTGTATATTTATCAAAAATGTATATATTAATGCCCAAGAAAGAAAAGTGAGAAAACCATTATTGTCCTCAATAATGTTTTAGTTTTTTTTCATTTTAAACCATTTAAAAAATACCTTGACATTGTTCTTCCATCCATGGTTAAACACAGTTAAACTGTTTACTTCAGAATATGATATCAAGTGTCAGCCAGCCCTAGTCAGCTTATTTAACCGTCGGAACTCAGATGAGTTGACTGCCAAGGAAGCAATCAAGGAACACCTGTGGGAGGTTCATTTTTCTGAGTATGGCAGGTAGGACTTGAAGAATACTTCAAAATATAGCCTGACCCCATTTATGTAATGTCAATTATTAAAATATGGCTTGGTCTCATTTATCTAATGTCCGTTATCAAAATATAGTCTGTCTCATTTATCTAATGTCAGTTATCAAAATATAGTCTGTCTCATTTATCTAATGTCAGTTATCAAAATATAGCCTTGTCCCACTAATGTAAGTGTCAGTAATCAAAATATGGCCTGGTCCCATTTATGTAATGTCAATTTATCAAAATATGGTCTGGTCTCATTTATCTAATGTCAATTGTCAAAATATAGTCTGTCTCATTTATCAAAAATCAGTTGTCAAAATATAGTCTGTCTCATTTATCTAATGTCAGTTGTCAAAACATAGTCTGGTCTCATTTATCTAATGCCAGTATATCCTTCTGTTGCTTTACACTGATTCCATGAGCTGTATGGTTTACTAATGAAATTTACTAAGTGAAACTCATTCTTCCTGTATTGGACTTGATCTAGCATCTTAATTGGGTCAGATTAGTAAACCAGTATTGATTATATTAAGGGAAATATGAGATTTAGAATTTGCCATCATGTTAAAACTATGGACTGCCAGAAATGAAGTACTTTTATCTATCCTGGATTTAAAAGAAGCCTAACTGCACTGGATGCAGACAAGTAAGAATTTTGAACTTTTTTTTAGCAGTTAAGAGAGCTGGTATAAAAATAGTTTTTTACTCTCTGTTTATTTTGTTGATCGTAAAGCAGATTTTAATGTTCTATCAAGAAAACTGTATTTAAAGGACACTTTGGACGCCTGTTATTACAATCATACTTGCATCTTTCTTTATTATTGTAATTTTCATGAAATAGATTAACGATATCAATGTTTTTGGATTAGATAGTAGGAAATGTATCAGAAGTCAAATATTTTCTTATATCTACTAAAAAAGCAAGAAACATTTTTTTCTATAATTTATTTATTAGGGCAGAATCCATTGATTTGCATAAATCCTTTTTTTATTCTTTAAATAACAGTGTGACTAACTCCTGCATTACTGCATCAATAAAAAGACAATGACTGTTAAGAAAATTAGCTGGTACATATAATGTCTTGCAGTGTGTATTGTGTCAAATTAAATGAAGAGATTTTTCATACATTTCTTGCACAGATTAAAATTTTGGGGTTAAGATTGCTGTATAAAAATCATAGGTCATATGCAAACTTAAGAGCATAGCATTATTAATCAAAATGGCTGCCTGTTGACTATCATGGAAATTCCATTTTCCAATATATACTATTAGCACAAGTTTGTTATCACTAATCCACCTAGACTATTTGGAGGATTCGCATGAAACATTACACACATGTTCATGCCATGGTCTAGTTGATCCTGTATGAAAATGTGTTGATTAAATACTCAGTGTGACTGCTGCAGTAACCATCTTGAAAATTTTCTTTCTCCTTTTGAATGGACTGTCATATGAAAATGGGGTTTTCTCTAAAAGACATTTTATAAAATCTCATTGGCTCTTACTCCTGAATGGATTATGAAATCATAATTGGGGTTTCACTAAGACACTTCTTATAATGTTTAGTTGGTCCCAAAAGAAAATGGTGCTGATCTGACTTCCAATATGGCTGCCATGGCAGCCATTCTTAAAGTTTTGTTATTGCTGCTCAAGTCATATCAGTGTGGAGTTTTCACTAGAAGACTTCTTATGGTGTCTAGTTGGTCTTAAAAATTGTGATGATATTGACTTTGGCTGCTTATTTTATGCTAAGCAGTGAATTACTTGATTTTCTAATTAAAATAATATTGATATTTCACTGTAGTGAAAAAAAACAATATTTTTTCACTACAGGAACTACTTTTTGGGGTCAGAACATACTTACCTGCCTTTCATTTTCTGTTAGCGAACTACTTTTTCCTGATGTATATGTCTGTTATCCTTGAAACTTGTAGTTTGTTATTTTGGAAATATCAGTTAATTTTATAAATCTAATGTGGAACTAATTTTGTGCATAGCAGAACATGCACGGTAAACAGCTAAAATTACCATAAGAAATCTGCTAATTAACTTTATCACAAACTTTAGGTAGCCAATGTATGTGAGCATAAAAGAAAAAGAATATTTGCCTGAAATGAGTGAATAATGGATACAATTCATCTTGTGGGTGAAAAACTCTTGTATTTTCATCCACTCTACGAAATATATCCATTTATTCACTTATTTCAAGCAAATATCCTCTATTTATTGCTACTCCTCGGAGATGAAAGACATGATATCATGCTGGTACTAAATGAAAATGGTACTGATCTGTCAACCAGTATGGTCACCATGACAGCCATCTTGAAAATATTGTTATTAATAATCCTCCAAAATGGAAAGTTATTTTGACATGAGATTTTCACCAGAAGATTAATTATGATATCTCATTGGTCCTGAAAGAAAATGCTGCCAGTCTGACTTCAAATATTGCAGCCACAATAAACATGTTGAAAATCATTTAATCAATTCTCCAGAACGGATGGTTTCATCAACATGGCTTTTTCACCTATAATTAAAAATGGTGCCGATGTCACATCCAATATTGCTGCCAATGGCTAATTTGAAAATCTTGTCACTGAAGAATATTAATAATGGTTTCAGCACTTAGCAGTTAAAATGAAGACATGGTTAGATATTTAATTCCTGGAAATAAACGTCATAGATTTAGTCACTTCAAAAGACTTAATTTTTTAAAGGCTTAGATTGACTGGATGCTCAATGAGGAATATATGATCCATGTTCTTTCAGATGGACAAATAATTTTGTGGATATTAATTTCCTATGATGAAGATGCTAATAAATGCAGAAAATGCACTCATTTTGGAGAAAAAGATTAACCCTTTGAACCCGACAGGCCGGTTTACGGTGTATATACCCAAAAGGCCGGTATACTGGCCTCGCTATCTACTGTCATAACCCGACAGACCGGTATACCAGCCTAGCTATCTACCGTCATAACCCGACAGGCCGGTATACCGACCTGTGTTATGTTATTCGCTAGATGGTCAGTGAAATATAGATCTTGCATGAATGGTACAACATGAACAAAATTTCAAGACAGTTTGTTACATAGTCATAGTAATAAAAAGCATTTTATAAGCATGTTTGAAAAGAGACAATTTGATATTTGCTGTTATATCATAGTGGATTATCATTCTAAGGCATATTACTTTTATTTTGCAAAATTTTACTTTTTATAAAATTGTCAAAAATTGCAGGGGAGTCTTGGGTTATTGTGCCGAAATATGGGGGAGATTAGGGTTCAAAGGGTTAATATTTGGCTCACCGGTCAAGCAGTGAATATTGTTTGTAAGCAGGCAGACACTTGAAGCTATGCCATGCTGGAGCCAAACCAAAACCTAAACTTTGAGCTATTGATTGACTTGAGCCAAATCAACAAGTTCAGATCTGCTAAGACTTTCACAAAAGAGGGACAAAATCACTTGTACTCGATCTGATAGAAGCCTATTTTCACATTCGCATGCAGCCTTTGCAAAGAAAATACTTTTTATTTGTTTTCCGAGGAACTATGTATCTTTATCATGTATTCCCTTTTGGACCTAACATTTTTCAGGTTTTCACCAGTCATCTCACATTTAAGATTGACTTCAACAATGGCGATGGCAGAGTGCCTGGATGACATTATACAAAATACTTAGTCAATTGTATTCCAGTACAGCATATACACCAGTTGCTCATTTGGGTTTTTGTCTTGTCTTAATACGGAGTTTCTGAACCTTTATAATTGAGTGCATCTTCCCTGATTTGTGTGGATAGTTGAACTCACTGGGCAAGTCTCCAGGAGGACATGGATTTCTGCAAAAGGAATTCTTACATCTTACTTTTTTGCAGGGCTGCAGACCTTCATAGAGGAAGGCTATTCATGTGTTCTTTGCAAAGACTTTATTTAAAATTCTTTGGGTTTGATATTTGCAGTTTTTATGTGTATGTATATTGTGTGTTTAACTTTTGTCCATGATTGTAGATTGTAAGGTTTAGTAACATCATATTACATAGCCCTTTATCTCACAGAGTGTATGGCTTTGTAGCCAGTTGATATACATGTACCTGACTTACACAGTCCAGTGTGCTATAAATTGAAAACCTGTTAAATACTGGACTCGTACACAGTGGCCTGCCTGATAATTGTTTCAGCAGTATAGTATATGTTATGTTCATCAGTTTCAACCATTTTACATTTCTTGTACATATCTACTATGTATAGAAAGATTTAAGAGCAATATCAAATCATTGTAGTTGTATAATTATTTTCGATGGGAAAAGTTTTTATGTGCTTTAAAATCTTAAGAGAATTGTTTTGCCGTTGAACCAGTGAAGCCGTGTCAACTACCATAGCTGCCATTTCTCATGCCAGAAATTTACCAGTTCTTTGTCAATATCGACATGACTAAGTCATCTGAATTTGATATTTTATAAAAACTAATTGTTGCCTACATCAATATCAGAGCCTTTACCTTAATTATTGAAACTTTCATATTAGTGATTCTAATTTTGCAAACTCCAGAAAATACTGAATGAAATCTGCAGCCTCCCGAAAGGTGACACTATGAAAACCAGCTCAGGCCTCCAAATGCACTTCCATGAGATTGGTGTAGAGGCATCCAAAGGTGCTTCTATGCAAATTGGGTAGAGTTTCCCAAAGGTGCTTCCATGAGATTGGTGTAGAAGCATCCAAAGACACTTACTTGACTTAAAGATATAGCTAACTTTATCTATGATTGTCGACTGAACTTTGACATAATATTTGTAAACATGTTTACATGA
Organism: Unio delphinus; assembly: GCA_029339505.1. Taxonomy (NCBI): domain Eukaryota; kingdom Metazoa; phylum Mollusca; class Bivalvia; order Unionida; family Unionidae; genus Unio; species Unio delphinus. The sequence continues at coordinate 8,809,919 of JAQISU010000071.1, forward strand.
CCATTTGACCTTAGATTGTTCTAGAAAGAGGACTTTTTTAAACAAATTTGATGGGAAAATGACCCACATCCTGGTCATCTTACCATTGCTCAACATCATTTTTCAAATTGAATCTTTCATATGTTCTTACCCATTCAACATCTCTTAAGTCAAATCAAGTCAACATCTCGAAGTCAAATCAAGTCAACATCTCTAAGTCAAATCAAGTCAACATCTCTAAGTCTGACCCTTTGTCAAATACAAAGCAGAAGCTGCTTTCTTACAAGTCATTCTTTCTAATAACCTTGGGCTTGGTCTCCAGGGTGAGTTACACACCTTTATGGTTAAGCGAATGTATATGCCATGGTATGTGACCAAGAACTCGTTACCTTTGATGGGCATAACTTCTCAAACTTTGGTCAGTCAGCTTAATTAGGTGTTTTTTGTTTAACTTATTTGGGGATCATATATGAAAATATAATTACATGAGATAAAGTCTGTCTCTGCAAGCCATGCCTTTGAGTGCCAACATTCTGTTGGAGACATTGCTGATACTGTCAACTGGTATGCACAGCCAGCATTCTCCAACTTTTTCTCCAAGATTTAGCCATGCAGAGAAGTATTTCATTATCATGGGACTGATGACCATTGCTTAGATGACCAGGCCTTGTTGGTGATAATACCTCCTGGATATACTTTAAAGTTTTCTCTGGATGCACTCCAAAATGTGCCTTCTTGCAAGTGCAGGCATCATCAGTCTGAGACAGAAACTATTCATCAAGAAAGCAAACTGATATGTCATACATACTTGCCCGTAAGATTTTCCAATAGCAAATAACATAGACTCTGATCTGTTTTCACATAATGCAGCAACATGTCCTGGTTTATGTTTGTTCTACTGATTACTCCTAACAGACTGTCTCTATCAGAAGATTAGTGAAATACTTTAATCATTTTCTTTCTCAAATCATGACAAAACACTGTGCATTTTTGCAATCTAGGAGAAAAAAAGTTTTTGTTTTCAAACCTTTTATGTCTATGTGTGCAATCAATGCTGAATCAGCTTTCCCTCACTCCCCACCTCAAAGAAAATAAAAAAGCTGAACCTGGTAATATCTATGGATTTGGACAGTAATACAATCCAGGCAAGTAATTATAAGCTAATCAAAAACACAATCTTCATATTAATTTGAAATTGGTTTTGGCACAGATTGCAGTTTTAAAACTTACATATGATCTTGACAGTATTGTTATTTTCAGACTAATGCGTTTGAAAATGTATTCTTCAAAATCCAAGAAGATATGCCTATATGAGGATAAATATATTCAAGATTAAAAGTTAGTATTATTTTTCCTCAGAGGAATGTGCATGTACAGAACTCACCGAGTCCATGAGTTGATTTTGATGGGTCTCCCAGATAAATACAGAGGAGAAATTTGGATGCTGTTTTCTGGCGCAGAAAATGAGGTAAGTTTTTTGGTTATATTTTGGAAGAGTTAATGAGATGGCTGTTGTGCATCATCTGCCACATGTCCATCCACTAGCATAGTTTGTTATTGGCTATTACTTCAGAAATACTTGGAAGATTGCCATATGACTTTACAAGAACATTCATTATTTGGTAGTTCCTCTTAAATGAAAATAGTGCTGACTGAATATCCTTAATGATTACATCAGCTGCCATCATGAAAATCTTGTTATTGCTACTCCTCTCAAATAGTCATATCAACATTAAGTTTTTACTTAATGACTTATGAACTCCAGTTGGTCCTAAATTTAAATGGTACCAATCTGATGACCATTATGGTTGTGCCATCTTGAAAATTGTGTTATGTAACATGACGTTCGTTAGAAGATTTCTTAGGATTGATAGTTCATCCTTACTGAAAATGGTTCCACTTGTGCATCCAATATGGCCACTGCAGTGACCATCTTGAAAATCGTGTTATGTAACATGATGTTTGTTAAAAGATTTCTCCTTTGAATACGTTCCCCAATCACATTACTTTAGGGATATTAGCTTGCTACCTCGCGAATCCAGCCCTACCAAAAGACGAAAATTCGTCTTTCCTGTCTATGTCATATAGACAAAGGGCAATAACTCTTGCCCCTTACCTCCCCTTGCTACCCGCTAGGTGTCGCTTCTTTAGTTTTTTAGCTTCGCTTGTTGTGTGTAAACACGTACAATTAGACCTCCAATGAATCCAAGCCATCTTAGTGTAAATTCTGACCATCCGAAGTTAAATTTGGAATTACTGTATTGGATAATCATTCCTCTACAGAATTGAGTTATCTATGCCACTTGGTATGCGCTACCCAGATATGGTAGCTTTACCAGAACAGGACTTTCAGGCCGACCATTCGCCAGTTCAATCAGCCGTTAGTGCCGGCCGTCCATATGTTCACGGCTTCTCCACAAGGGAGATTTAGTGAATAAGTCAATTATGACAGAATTGCGTCATCTAGGTCACCTGGTATGCTGTACAGATATGCAAGCTGTACCAGAACCAACATTCCCTCTGAGCGAATGGTAGATGGGCGCACAGTGCTGGCCGCACTACATAAGCATTATGTAATTATTATTACCTTCCAGCCGGCACCAACCGGCACCGGGCGTCCATCCGGCAATGACCGTTCAGCCCATATGGCACCGGTCATCCAGCCGACCTTCCAGCCGGCACTAACTGGCACCGGGTGTCGATCCGGCAATGACCGTTCAACCCAAATGGCACCGGTCGTCCAGCCAAGCTTCCAGCCGACACTTGCCGGCACTGACAGTCCATCCGGCTCTGGCTGTCCAGCCAAACAGGCACCGGTCGTCCAACCGTATGGAGATTTTAGTCATATACCAGTCCGTCCGACTGTACCACTGTACCAGCACTTGGACTTTTATGATACCGCAATCCGCACAAATCGGATTGACGATGATTCTAGTAATGTTTCCGTCTGTCAATCCGTACTACCGGTTACATATCACTACCATGACACAGATGTTGGCGATGAATCTCTCGATCCAACCCGACCATTCGAGCGGTCGGTGCCGGTCATAGCCGGCCCATCGCAGACATTCAGGCCAAACATATGCCAATCAATTCATTCGGCATTGCCAGCCGTCCATAGGCTAACAGCTCATCCACAAGGGAGAGTGAATGCCGTTATCAGAGATGACGGAATCGAGTCATCTATGCCACCTGGTATGCATTACCCCGATATGGATGCTTTACCAGAGCAAGATTATGCACATAGTGAGTGCGATGAATCGCAGGCAAATCAGCTGTATGCAGATCCAACTATGGAACGGACTGAGTTCAGCTTCAAAGCCGCAGTGGAGGAAATTTATAGGGTGTTGGCCCCTTCAGAATGCCCTCCACCTCCTGCTGCCATTACCGACTATAAGGTTAGAGCGTCGGTCGATCTGGATGAGGGGGAAGAGACCCTATCCTTCCGCCTCCTTCCCCAGTCGACAAAAAAAATTAAGGAAATTAATGACCGTCTGTCGACACGTATAGGGGATCCAGGAAATGCTAAGGCGTTCTTTTCTGAAAGCCAAGTACCAGCGTTGTTTTCAGGTCGATGGTACAAAACTCACTCCGATGCGTTCAGTACTGAGGTCCTGGCTCGGGATAAAATATGGCAGCAGTCCATATGTCTGTGGCATTGTCTTATAAAGTGGACAAAAACTGTGTTCAATGCCACGTCCAAGCTGGTTCGAAATGTAGTCGCTATATCTTCACTGTTAGACCTAGCCTCCCTAGCCATTTTCAGGATCGCTGAAAAATCTGGCAATGAACATGCTTGGGAATCGACGGCCCGGTTAGCTAGGGTTCTTAACAGGGCAGCTCACTATTCCATGGCCAATGCGCTGACTGCTTCTGCCAACCTAGACCTGATACGTCGTGACACATGTCTGAAGGGCACGTCGCTTAAACTCCATCATAAGCTGGCTAGATATGACCAATGCATATTTCACGTCCCTAGTGGTTAGAGCGTCCGCAGCGGAAGCGGCAGGTCGTGTGTTCGATCCCTGACCGAGTCATACCAAAAACTTACACAATGATACTAACAGCTGCCTCGCTTGACGCTTAGATAATGTGACTGGGTGGGACATCATTCTACATGTCTGGGGCATGATGCCCCAGTGCTAGACATCACTATAAACTGCCTCACTGCAGACATCATAGCGATATAACTGAAAGATGGTAAAAGCTACGTTAAAAGAAAAACGAGTAGCGGACATTTCTCCGTTGTGCTTGTCGGGACTTGGTTTATCAGTTCCATGTCATACCTTTTGGCCTAAATTTAAGCCCTTGGACTAGTACCAAGGTTATGGATTACGTCATCACCCTGTTCCGCTCGACTTCATCTATTGCGTCGGCAGTATATTTGGACGACATCCTCCAGAAACATCTGTCAAGTTCTACTCTGCTCAAAGGCAGAAACGATCTTATATAACTTTACATCATATAGGCTTTCTCGTGAACTGGATAAAGTCTGATCTCTGTCCAATCCGGATTTTGGTCCATCTGGGTGTGGAGTTTCTCCCGATCTGAATCTGGTAAGGCTTCCTCGAGTTTGCGATCATCCAGATAATTGCACTCGTAGAGTCCGTTTCCGACAGGATGCGCATTTTAGCGAGAGAGTTGCAGATCCTCGGATTATTCAATGCGGCAACAGACTTGATCCCGCTCAGCCGTCCTTTTATGCGCCCTTTACAAAGGACGTTGCTAGTGTAATTGCGCCCTTTTCAAGTCCCTTCGATCCCAGAAAACAGTCATGCTCACGCCAGAGATACGATCATTCTTGAGTCAATGGCACAACCCCTGTAGGCTGTCCACAGGGATTACTCTGGAGATACCCCAAGCGGGGATAACGGTATGTTCCGCCACTAATACCTACGGTTGGAGTGCCCACCTGTTGCTGGACTTCGATACTGTCAGCGGCACGTAGGTGCCAGGGGCGAGCCCCTTTCCACATCAACCTTTCAGAAATAACGGCTGTCATCAATGCCTTTCATTTCGGGCAGGATCAACTCTTATTACAAACTGCCCTCATTATGTCAGACAACATTGTGGTGGTGCCTTGCCTCAAAACAAGGGGACACCAATCACCAGACCTGTGCAATCTGAACTGGCAGTTTCTACATTGGTTCGACAATCTCCACCTCAATGTACAATTCAGACACATTCTTGGCAGACTCAATGTCTTGGCTGACACTCTATCTAGTCATTCACACAGAATGGTCACTCCATCAATCGGACTTTCTTCCATTTGACACACTTTGGGGACGTCCGATGATTGATCTTTTGCAACAAGGTGGAATCGCAAGTTCTCCACCTTTCATCTCACAGGTTCCAGACCCAGAAGCTTGGGTCGTGGATGCTCGATCAATCACCTGGGAAGGGTTGTGGTCATTCTCCTACCCTCCCACGGTCTTGGTACTGAAATTAATCCAGAAGTTAAGGGGTCAGAACTGTCAGATGGTTCTGATTGCCCCTCTCAGATGGAACAACTGGGTCTCCGATCTACTCAACCTAGGCGATAGATCTACCCAGGACGATTACAGTCAGCACAAGTATTCACAAGCAACCGCGGCCAGGGGTGTTCCACCCCTGTCCGGACCATCTTTATGTTCAAGCTTGGCTCTTGTCCAGACAGCCTTGCAAGACAAACAATTTAAATCTTTGATTGCGGAGAGAATCTCGAGAGCAAGAAGGCCCTCTACTCTGAAGGTTTACGAGGGCAAGTGGCATGTTTTCAGAGACTGGTACCATATCATTCACATTGTTCCTCTGAGTGTCACAATCCCTCAACTGGCCAACTTTTCTCTGGCTTTTCGAGGAGAAACAGCTGGCTCCAGTTATTCTCAAATGCTACCGCTCCATGATATCAGACACATTCCGCCATTCTGGTACATGTGCTTTCAGCCATGACAAAGATTTGTCAGATTTTTTAGACATTTTAAAAATTCAATCGACTTATATCCCTCACCCTGTTTCCAAATGGAATCTGTCCTGGGTTTTAACATGACTCAATTCAGACAGTATTGAGTCTTTAACCCACGATTAGTTAAAGCTACTATCATACAAATTGGGTTTCTTGATAGTCTTAGCTTCAGCATGCAGGGTGAGCGAGTTACATGTCCTTTCTAGTGACCCGAACTCTCTTCCGTTTCGATCAGAGGGTTTGATGGTCCTCTTGACGCAGCCAGGCTTCATAGTCCAAAATAGATTACCATACATTGGCGATCAACGAGTTGTCATTAGCTCGCTTTCTTTATAGATAAGTCAGGATCAACAGCCATGTAAGATCCTGTTTGTGCACTCTAGCACCATTTCAATGCATAGAGGTGAGTCAGGTCACATACAAGCACCTCTTTCTTCTGGTGATAGCTGGGATATGAGATATCACCATTCAAGCCCTTGCTTCATGGCTGTAGTGGGTTATACGCTCGGCGTACTCTGAGAATTCGCAAATCAGTCAACCTTCTACAGTTTTATCTTCAAGTTTGTACTCGCAGAGGCAAACATTGATTCTAGTAGGTCCGGTGTTGGGCAGCCCCGACGCCCACCAGACCCATGTGCAACAATCAGCACAGCCTATTAGCTTCGCTGGATTCGCCAGATAAATTTTCGTAGGTAAGAAGATTTCAATAACTATCTTCTTAACCGTATAAAGGGGTCACATATCACGTGACCCTGGGCTGTGTTGCTGATTGAAAATTAGGAGACCGGGTTATCATTCACATGGGGAATCCAACCATCATTCCCTAGAGGATACCCGAGGTGGAGGTCGGATGCTCCGCATTCCCACCCCCTATTACTTATTCTCCTAAAGTAATGTGATTGGGGAACGTATTCAAAGGAGAAAGCAAATTTTGTAGTAAATTATGTTTCTCCGAGAATACTTACCCAATCACATTACTAAGAAACCCTCCCAACCACCCCGCCATGCGAGCATCCTTGTGTTTTATATACCGCTCAGCTTAAAAAACTAAAGAAGCGACACCTAGCGGGTAGCAAGGGGAGGTAAGGGGCAAGAGTTATTGCCCTTTGTCTATATGACATAGACAGGAAAGACGAATTTTCGTCTTTTGGTAGGGCTGGATTCGCGAGGTAGCAAGCTAATATCCCTAAAGTAATGTGATTGGGTAAGTATTCTCGGAGAAACATAATTTACTACAAAATTTGCTTTCTTAGGATTGATAGTTCATCCTTACTGAAAATGGTTCCACTTGTGCATCCAATATGGCCACTGCAGTGACCATCTTGAAAACTCGTTATTGTTGTTTCTTCTGAATGGATGGTCATATCAGCATAAGTGTGGGTGTGGTGGGGTCAGGGTCATTGAAAAACTTATTATGTCTACTTGGTTCTAAATGAAAATAGTTCCAATCTGACATGCAGTATAGCAGCCATATTGAAAAGTTTGTTATTCCTACTCCTCCTGACAGGAAAGTCATGTTGACATAGGTTTTTTATCAGAAGAACTTATGAGGTCATATTGGTCCTAAATAATAATGGTACCAATCGGACATCCAATATGACCATCATGGCAGCCATCTTGAAAATCATATTGTCACTACTTCTCCTGAATGGATTGTTTATGTCAGTATGGGTTTTCACTAAAAGACTTCTTCTGATATCCTAAATGAAGATGGTGCTGATCTTACAGCAATTATTGCTGCCATGGCAGCCATCTTAAAAATCTTGTTATCACAACTTTATCTGAACAGAAAGTCTTATTGATGTGAGGTTTTCACTAGTTTTCATACAAATAGTATGTTACATAGACAGTAAATCATGTCTTGGATTATTATGAAACTGGCCTGTCATGACCCAACCATTGGAATTACTGATCAGATTTAGGGGTCCAAGTACAGGGTTTGCACAGTACCTTTAAAAAGTACTTTAATTTCAATTCATCCTTGAAAAGTACTTGAAAATCATTTTTACCTTGAAAAGATCTTGAAAAGTACTTGAAAAGAAGCCTATAGGCAAACAAATGTAACAAATTTTCTTTTCATGTATTCAAAATAAAACTTTGTGATTGGGTTGTTTACATCACATGACCAATCAAATATTTATAATTGCACAGGACCTGATTATAGAGAGCAGAAAAAAGTACATGAATCTTTTCCAACGATCATTCTTCTTTTGTCAATTTATTTTCTGTGGCTGAGGTGAATTATTGTAGTTTAAATCATGGGGAATCAGATGTTAAAACTCATGAAACAAATGATAATGAAAAATATACACAAAAATTGTCACATTTTATTCTTATTGTACAACCAAGCTTCAGATTTTTGGCATTACTGACTTTTTCGGCATCGCAACCAAACTTTGGGCATAAATTATGGTTGTTTTCCTGTTAACAGAAAGACCACCTCACAATGTACTTACATCTACATGTAAATGTAACTGTACAATTTGTATGAGCGATCACATAAAAAGTTAGACGTGGCAACAGGTGGCACACTTTCTTGGCTGACAATTTTAAGATGCTTTGTGAATCATGCATCAAAGTTATTCCAGAAATCAATTTTGTCTGCTGCGCACAACATCAGGTATGCATAAATTATGCAAATCTCGCCTAATATGAGCTTGGCCAATGTGCTTTCATGAAGTGTGTTAGAGAGAGAAGGTGGGCTTTGGCAATCTCTGTAAACTCTGATCACTACCAAATATTCTGGAGGCTGCATTCACACCCACCAAAAAATAAACATATGTACATTCATTGAGAATAAGGAAGATTTACCTGGGTATTTTTCTGCAGGAGCTTACTAATTTCTTTTGGAGCAGAATATTTGAGAAGTGCGTCTTCAACCCCAGTTGGTAGTTGGAGTTAATATAAAGAACTGTTGGACCTAGTGTACCTTATTTGCTATGTAATCTATAGGGTTTATTTTCTTGTTCTTCATATAAAGATCTGAATAAATTTGTTTTAGAAATAAAGTGTCCAAAGAATTTTTTTACAAATTCTTTATCATATAGTCACAAGCTTATTACACAAATATTAGAAAGCTCTTTGTCAGGAAATTACAACATTCTCACTAAACCTTTAAATGGCCATTGCTAAATATACCTAAAATGCACTGGGCATGAGGGTTCTTGAAAAAAATTGGATAAAGTCCTTTTTAAAAAATCCTTGAAAGGTGTATGAACCATGAATAACTTTTTCTTTTAAAACCAGGTTGAAGCATTGAATATCTGCTCAATTATAAATTGAAGAGGTGGGGATCTATTAGCAAACCTTACAGGATTATTGATTAAAAGTTTATAAAAGCCAGTTTAGAAACTCTTTACCAGGAGAGAAAGAGAGTGAGAATGTGTGTATGTGTCTGTGTGTGTGTGTGTGTGTGTGTGTGTGTGTGTGTGTGTGTGTGTGTGTGTGTGTGTGTGTGTGTGTGTGTGTGTTTAATGTAATCAAATGGCTTTGAAGTATAGAACTTGTGCTGGATGTTGCTCTATATATTGTTTATATACTGTATTAATAGTAATTATGGTCCCTTTACAGAAGGCCACACATCCAGAGTATTATGCCGATCTAGTCAGACAAAGTTCAGGTAAAAATACATTGGCTGCTGAGGAGATTGAGAGAGATTTACATAGGTAAGCTCATCTGCAATAATTTATTATGTTTCAGGTTAGTCTTCTCCTGTAGAAAGCAGGACATTAACCCTTTCTGGCATCATCAACATTGTTTATATTTTTGTTTCATCTGCAAACTTAAGTATGGGTGAGATGTGGGTGTAACATTTCTGGCAGCAACACTGTCAAGGATGTTGGCAGAATCTACATTCAAAGACATTTATCTCTCATACAAAGCATCAGTTTGATAAATTAGCGCCCAAATATGTATTGGTATTATGGCTGCTTTTGGGTCAGATCTCACTCATTCACAAAACTCTTGCAATTATTGCAGACATACTTGTCTGCAACACATGAGTGCTCATTGGTTTTGTTTAGACAGATATTTTTTTGCTCTTTAGTTACGATTGTTTTTAGTGTTTTTTCATTGATCTCTAAAGTCCACTTTTTAAACATTTGTAAATCCACATGGGATAACACTCCTCTAAACCCCTGTCACCATGTGAAATACACAGCTGCATTGACAGATGATATGCCGTTCCATCAGGGTCAAAACACCAGTTAGATGCAACTTTTCACTTATTCAGTTTGGAATGTTTTGGGGTCATGTGACTTGAACAACTGTGGATTTGTTATGTTATGAATATCTAATCATGTGGCTACTAATAATACAGGTCAACAATGGATTATATTACAAAATGGATGGATTAATTGGTAGTTTTCTGAGTAATTTGGCTTTCAATATAAAATTAATCCATAAATATTAATGAGCTTTGATAATAGTCACATGATGGGACCAAGTTTACAACAGTAAGCAGTTCTTGATGGAATTGTGGTCAAGTTATAGACAAAAGTTTGCATGGTAGTTGGGGTGTATCACTAAGGATATCTTTAGTCTGTGTCCAACTGAAATATTTGGATCCACTTAATCTTTAATGGGAAAATAAATGGCACCATGGGAATGTATCAGTCTAAATTTTTGGAGTTTCAGCTGGTTAGAACTTACATATGATGTTGGTACAGACTTAGTTAAGAAAGACATTATAGCCCCCTGATCAGATAGATTATTCTCAATAAATTTTGTCACTTTTGCCCTTTCAAGAAAAAAATTAATATTTTGAGTCCTTTACCAGGGTTAATCTTACTTGTAATGCAGTTTTTACCTCATCTAAATCAGCGCTAATTGAACTGAAGATGAATAAATACTTTTTCACCATGGAGTTTACCACTGCATTCATAATTGCTAATGGCTGCTTATAGATAACTTATTACTTTTCAGTTTTCTTTATAAACTATGAACACCAAAGTATAAATTAAAGCAAAAACAGACTAGGAGAAAGTCACATTCATTGTATGTCTGCATAAAATCTGACATTGAAATTTATTATGGACAGTTGATGAGCAAGAAAATATGTATTCATTCAAACTGGAAACAGGCCATAATGGAAAAAATTTGAAGTATTTTTTGGCAAAACAGTGTGCCTCAATGACCTTCATGAGTTTATGAGATGAGGTTGCACTATTGTAAGAGACTCTTTGCATCCTGGGATTTTTCTTCATTACAGAGTATGGGCACCAGCTGCATTATCCTACTTGCAGAATGAGTTTTACTTTAAATGGTTTCTCTTCAGTATGTTTTATGGCAAAAGAAGGGACGAATTCTGGTTGTTTTTTTGTGCTACCATGAAAATTACTGCACAGAATAAATAACCATTTTATGACAAAATTCTTTGTGGCAATTATTGTATACCCTCTTGTTGTATATAATGACCCAGGAATTTGTAGTTTGTTAGTTTGCAGTTTTTGTTATGAGAAATTTATTTTTCAGCATTTAACTACCATATAAACTTGCTTATAAAGTGAGTGCAAACTGCATAGACCCAGATCTGTTGTTGTACATCATACCTGCAGATCTGGGTCTATGCAGTTTGTTTTACTGATTACCCCAAATAGACTCTGAACTGCTGGCATATTATGTGAGGACAGATCTGCATCTAATTAGTTTGGAGTGGACTCAGATGATAAATGAGTATATATGGTACATGTTCACTTAAAACACAAATGACAAATTTAACAAAATAGGAGAAACCAAAAAAATTAAATTTGCAAAAAGTATAAAGAAAATATTAATTAGGCCACAAAGATTCCATCTGTCATCATTAATGAAAATAAAACAAAGGATATGTGTAAATTCAATTTTTTTAAATTACTGTTACGGTACATGTAGTTTGTTTGCAAAGAAATGAAATTTCTTGTACAGAATAATAGATTCATATCAGGAATATTCTTATTTGTAAATTTACATGTTCCATTATGAATATGATTCATTCATCATACTTTACATATGGGCCCTCTCTTTAAAGACTTTGTTCTTTTACCATTTTGTAAAACAGGTCACTTCCAGAACATCCTGCATTTCAGTCTGATTTGGGAATTGGGGCATTACGGAGAGTTCTCACAGCCTATGCTTGGAGAAATCCCAATATAGGTTAGTATCATTTGTTTAATGTAACACCTGTCTTTTATTTCACAGTAATTCTATAACAAATTCTGAGAATTTATGTTTGGAGTATTTAATATCTGTGCAATACCCAGTCCTTGTATGGGTCATTATATATCTGTACAAAGTCCTTGGCTGGATCATTACATAACCTAACAAACCCAGTCCTTTCCTGGGTCATCACATATCCTAACAAACCCAGTCCTTTCCTGGGTCATCACATATCCTAACAAACTCCAGTTCTTGGCTAGGTCATCACATATCCTAACAAACTCCAGTCCTTGACTGGGTCATCTAATAATCCTAACAAACTCCAGTTCTTGGCTGGGTCATCACATATCCTTACAAAACCCAGTCCTTGTATGGGTCATTGCATTTCCTTACAAACCCCATTTCCTGTAAACATCAGCATTAATGATATAATAGTAACCTTAGTGGTAGTGGTACTTTAGCCAACACTTCTTTCAATAACGAAAACCTGATATCTAGAAAGAGACATTTGGAAAGGTTATCCGATTACTTAACTTACTTAAATTTAATAATGGTTCGGACACAATAATAAAATTTGGCCATTGGAAGGGGTAAAGTTTATATTTGTGCACTAATATGTTGGCCGCTGGTCGTGTTAGATCGGTGGCCTTCTTCAGGGATACTTTTGAACACAAACTTGTCAGTGCCAAGGGATTCTGGCCATAAAGAGTGGGTGGCTGCTGGTCAGGTTGGGCAGTTCATGAGAACTTGTATTTCATGCCAGGGCAATTGTTGTAAAGTGCCTTGCCCAAGGACACAACACAGTAGATGACCCTAGCTGGTCTGATGGTCGGATTTAAACCCACACCCTTTTGGTCATGAGTCCGACATGTTAACCACTGAGTCACTGTGGCTTCCACTACCTAATGGCAGTTAGCATATTTAAGTGAAACATTCTTAAGATATATAAAAAAGTTAAAAGCAAAAATAGTAGTAGTAATAATAGCACAAGTAATAGAAATAATTGTCTTTGTCACATCAGAATCTTCATCATTTCAAATGTAAAGATGCCTTGAGGAAATTAATGTTCAGATAATAATGGTTTCTCCTTTGAATAAATTCAGTACCGTATTTACCGCATATGTTGGGACACATCATGTGTCCCAAGACTTAAGAAATGAAAAACATTATGTTCAATTTGCACACACACACACACACACCAAAACCGGCCACATTGCATGTTACAATAAAATAGATAAATAAAATGCATATTTGATAATAAAATGAAAGAAACTAACCTTGTACTGTTATCATTTATTCACATTTTTGGTCGACATTAGCATTTTATTAAAGGAAAAATATATCCACAAACTCCGTATGAGTAGCGCATGAATCCATAGTGTAATAGCTTTCGTCAGACAACACAACACATTAGTCATTGACGTGAATTTTGAGAAACGAATCATGTTTAGTTGTCCTCAAAGGTTTGAATGTTATGAAAATGAAAATTGGATCCCGCAAAATCACATACGAATGAGATAGAGAAAGAAAGAGTGAGAATTATCAGCCCCATTGGTCGAAAACGACTGACATTTACGTGTGATACGGTGTAAGGTACAAAATAACCAAGAGTGTATTATATCCAGGGTAACAATATGACAGTATCTCACAAACTAAAATCATTATTAGAAATACTTTTACTGTGAGTACAAATGACAATCTTTTTGATTCCATGGGTTACAAAAAGTATTATTAAAGCAAGTTAATGCTGTGTATACTATTTACCGAATAACTCGAAACCAGTTTGTGTCAATTATGACTACAGACGGCATATAAATGAAAGCCCAGGTGTTGAATAAACACACCTTGTAACAGCCATAAACTCTTTGTTTGAACTTACTGGCAGGATATCAAATACAAAGGTTAATTTATTACCAAGCAAGCCGACCCCAGAAGCAGACTTTGGATTCCTATTGGCAATTTTTTTAACTATGCATATGTATACAAAGTTGGCCAACATGGGGAAGCCAACTTTTATTTCTTTCTACCAGTTTTCACTGGGATTTTGAAAATAAATAGCCTGAGGAGGTTGAGTGGGCAATTAAGAATGTGGACAGATTGAAGGATTTAAATTAAATATATCAGCGGCAATCAAGTTTTTTTTCAGCAGTACTTGGATGTCAGATATCACTGCTGTGTATATAAAAGATGTTCAGTTTCGGAATTAGTATGCTTATCAATCACTCATCAATCACTCTGTACATCCACAGGTGCTCGACGCGAACTTGATGTGAAATAAAAAACAATAATCTAAAGGGAATAAATCATGCAGAGTGATAAAAATACCTTAGATTACCCCCATGACCCATTATGACATAGGACCCTCTCTATCATACTATATAAAAAGAGAAGGTTCGTAACTTCCAAATACTTGATTCCACCCATGACCCTCGATTTCATTCTGCTATTTGCACTCAGCTTTATCAGTTTAATGCTTGACAAGCTCAGTACATTTTTTGGTCAGAGTCATTAAATGTAGCTAAAGCTACCTAACTAGTTCTAATTACTTCGTGTGAAATAAATTATATACTGTAAACTACTTTTAATGGCGCTGATCTGAAAATTGACTATGCTACAGATAGGATAAAATTCTCAATGCTGTGTGAAATGAACTATGACGGAAAACACTGATCCATGCACATAGACTATAGACCTATACACATCATAGCCTCCCAGTTCTCTTAACAAGTACAGTAGCAACAACCAGAAATGTGTTATGTCAAACATGCTCTTTTCTAATTTTGTTAAGCATCTCGATTGAGTGCCAGTTGAATAAAAAATATACCTGAAATATTTAATGACAAATAATGCACTTACCTGCCAGAAGGAATACTAAATCCATTAACACATAAATCCATAAGCAAAATTGACTGTAGCACTTGCCATATTTCAAAGACAGAAAAATAAATTTTTAAAGAATCCATTAACTTGAAAGTTTAGCACATGGTTATCTGCTAGGGTCTGTATTTTTGAATGTCCTTTATACACTGGGTTAATTTTTGCAATCAATATTAAGGATAACACAAGTATGTCACAAACAGTTGCACCTCATCCAAAGAAAAGGAAAGCTAAATATGATAGTGACACAAATCACTAATTATCCTGAATATAATGCAACATGTTACTCTTCATTACAGCTTGTACTAACATTAGAACTGAATAGCCAATATCATTTCATTATTTATTATAAAACTTTTTAAAATTGGGACGGATGAAAATGAAAGTTTCTTGCAATAAATATGAATTATTTCTTGTCAATTTCATATAACGTTCATATCTTAAATGAATTAATACCTCATTACTATATAACATTAAATGTTGTTATTTTTCTTTGCTTACATGTATAAACTGTGTACATTGGATGCAATGGTCACACCACAGCCCTCATTAACATATTTGTATTCATGCACCACATGTAAACATTGGATGTGAACACAAGTAACAAGTTATTTTTACTTTAAAGGAAGATATTGGGTGAGAAACATAATCTGTGTTGGGGTTTGGACGGAGATAAGGAAATCCCAGGCATGGGGTTACATTATAATGTGAATCATGGTGAATCAGTCTTTCTCTAAAAAATGGACAAAGTTGCAGATAGTCCTGACCTAACTGACACATATTTTCATGTCCCAATTTATCTGGCTTCATACATATTCAAGTTTACCTACCAGTTATCAATTTTGTGCAGTCTCATACAGTCTCATCATGATCAGTCCATGGACATCCACAAAAATCATCAAATTCATCACCTTGTTGACTTCATCAACAGTGACTGCAGTGTATCTTGACAGCATCCTAATTAAAGCATCATTTTTCAGTGATTGGTAGGACGAAAATCTGTTTCGTTAGTTGTTTTTATAGTTAACTGAGAAAAGGCACTTCTCAACAGATCTCAGCATTTAGCCCACATGGGTATGGAGTTTCTTTGCAGTATCGGTCTCATCCATCTCCCTCATGTATGCATTGAATGGATTATCAAACTGTTGGAGTTGACATCCGACCGGGACTGGATTTCATCGAGAGAAGTTTTGCAGCCCCTTAGTTCATATAATGTGGCACTAGATTTGAGTAATCTTTGGTTGCCCTGCTGGCACAGTAGTGCCCCTTATCCAGTTGAATTGATAAGTGAGTTATGATGATGACCAAAATGTATTATTCCTGTCTGTGGCACAACAAGCATTTGGCATACAGCAGGAATCCCCATAGAAAAGCCTCTGCTGGATGTTACAGCATGCACAGACCCAATTCATAAGGAGACCACCTGTTCCACTTCACTGTGTATGTGGCAGGTGTGGTCTAGATGAGTTACCTCTTTGGAAATGAAGGATATGGTAAATGATTTTCATTTCTGAAAGGATCAGCTCTGTGAGAAATCTGTCTTTTTCATGTCTTTTTCATGTCAGAAAACTCATTAGCACTACGCTACATGCTCAGATGGCATAATATCAACTGACCTATTCATTTCAGTCTGAAAGTTCCTGGACTGGTGCTCACAGTCAAAGATAACCATCCAGATTAGATACATTAGAGCTGGCTCAGTGTTCTGGCTGACTTGCTGTCAAGAAACAGCAAGAAGCTTCTCAATGAGTTGTGCATTTATTAGTTGGTCGTGTATCATATTTGGATTTTTAAGAATGTTGAATTGTACACCTGTCAGTGACAAGGTGGAATCACAGCTGCCCACATTTGTCTTTCAGATCCCAGAACCTGGATGCTCTATCAGTCAGATGGGAGGAGTTTGGAGTTTATGCCTATCTTATGATGGTTTTGGTACAGAAAATAATACAGATTTTGGGTGATCTAAACTGCAAGGTAAATCTGATAGGCCCTCTCAGGGTGAATTATCAACTCGATTTAGTGATAGAGGTTCTCATGAAAATGCCAGCAAGGCTAAACCAGGCAACCTTGGCCACATGTTTCATCCCTGCCTGGATAGGCATCTCCTTCAAGACTGGCTCATGTTGGGAGAGCCTTCAGTTGCTGAGAGAATCTCATGTGCTAGAGGTCCATCCACTTTTATGGTTTAGAAGGGAAAATGGAATGTTTTCAGGGACTGGTGTAGTATCAACAACATCAGTCTGTTGAATGCCACAGTCGCACAGTGAACAGTGTTAGCTCTGATTACTATCGAGGGCTACTGATCAATAGTATCCATCTCTTTCAGATGTCATGGCAAAGGAGATACCGGTCATGATAAAGATCTATCAGAGCTGCTAGACAATTTTGACCTTAATAAGCCAGAATTTCTTGCCCTGTTTCTCAAATTAAATCTTTAATGGGTTTTGACATGGTTCAACTCAGATTTGTTTGAGCCATGATCAGAACCTCTTTGAAGCTGCTATCATGCAAGTTATGCTTTCTGATAGATTTACATTCCCTTTCAGTGGAACCAAACTATGTCCAGGTCAGATCCATGGTCCTGTGGATGCAACCCTGCTTTATAGCTATGAATAGATTGCTGTCAGCAGGCACTCAGAGTGTGGTCATATGCTCATTTTTGTATGCATGTAGATCTATATGTCAGAAGAGGCCACAGTGCAAAACCCTGTCTGTGCTCTCAAGCAAAACTTGGAGCACACAAATAAAAGTCATACAGCACAAGAATTCACTTTTTTTTCTGGTAAAGGCCATTAGACCTATCAGGCCCTAACATTGAGAGACTGGAGTGGATAATACACATACCATACTCAGACGTCTCAAAATATCAAAAACACCTCATCAAGATTTAAGCTCATGAGATTAATGTAATTTGTGTCAGATGTATGATTAAACAGAGTGTTTCAAGCCAGAACATAATAGAAGCTGCTGCTTGACAGGCAGAGTTGACCATCTTTGAGCTTTTATATCTGTGATCTAGATTTGCAAAAACAAGAAATGAATTTTGTGGCTCCATTGGCCATGGCCCAGGTGACCACCAAACATGTCAACAGAACCTCTAAATGGGGGTTTGTACTTTCACAGGAATCACCTAGAATTTTTAATCAATAAGAAAATAATTTTTCCTGTCACATGTTATGTAACAATTGGTTGTACTATTTTTGTGTTAGATAAGTTATCTTTTTTATAGGGTGTCCATGATGAAGGTTGGATACTCCTTGCATTTATATGATCAGGTCATGTATTCAAAGAGAAAAGCAGTTTTTTTTGTAAATGTTTCTTTAAATATCTTACCTGATCACATTGCTTTAAAAGTGTCCAACTCCTCCCCACAAATGTGAGCATCCTCAATGTTGTGTCGCTCACCTTAAAGCTGGTAAACATACATTTGATGGGCAGCCACCTAGTGGTGATAAGAGGGGGTAATGGTTAAGAATTTCTTCCCATGGTCTATATGTTATATAGACAGAAAGGATGAATCTACTGCTTTTTAAAAGAGCTGGAAAGGTAGCAAGTTTATTTTCCTAATAATAATGTTATTATAAATTTAATGCAATATTTGCTTTTTGCTACTACATTTCTAGGTTACTGCCAAGCCATGAATATAGTGACCAGTGTCCTTTTGCTGTATAATGGTGAGGAGGAAGCATTCTGGTTGTTGACAGCAATATGTGAACGAATGCTGCCTGACTACTACAATACCAAAGTAGTAGGAGCACTGATAGACCAGGGCTTGTTTGAAGAACTGATTAAACAGAACCTGCCTGACCTGTACAGCAGACTGGATACCCTGGGCCTTCTCAGTATGATCTCGCTCTCATGGTTTCTCACCATTTTCCTCAGGTAAGGACTTCTTATGATGTTTAATTTGTCCCAAATAAAATTAATGCCCAGACATCCAATATGGCCACTATGGCTGCCATCTTGATTACTTGTCCAGTCCAGGTAAAAGTTTGGCTGGGCTAATTAAGATTTTAGTACATGCTTATCAGGGGCCCCGAGTGGTCTAAAGCGCTGTCCGTTATGGATCACTGCCATCTCACCTCTGTCCATGTGTGTTCGAGTTTTAGATTCGGCTAATATAGTTATGTGAGAAAGCTTCCACCACCATTAATACTGGCCGCCATGTATAGCCTATATTGTGCTGAAAAAATGGCGTTAGACCATAAAAAACAAACAAAACAAAATCTACATGCTCATCACTGTAGTGAGTAGATGTAGAGTTACCCATTGAAAGTAAATCAAAGTGCATTTTCTACCCTTAACAAGCACAGTTCATCATTGGTTAACATTTATCATGCATCAGTTATAAATGAGCAATGCCTAATCTGTGTACTTCTTGTCAGTATAGAACAGGGGTCTCAAACCCATGGCTCATAAGCCACATGAGGCCCACCAAGCCATATCCTGTGGCCTGCAAAATGATTGGCATCACAAGCTATCATGAGAGATAAAAAAGGTGGTACAGCCCTTGGGCCATTGAAAATGCCCTCATGCAGTCCTGAGTGTGGTTTGAGTTTGAGACCCCTGGTCTAGAACTTCATTTGTTTACATAGGTAACTGATGTAAGCATGATACTAAAATGTTATGAACATACTATGTTAAAGTTCAAACTTGATTTCTTAATGGCATTTGCACACAGTTACAGTTTTGAATAATTTATGCATCATTTTGTTTCAGGAAATAATTTTCTTTCATTGAGTTATCACACCATTAAGTCAGAACCATGATAATTGAAGAGAAAGAGAATATCCAAATTTGTGTGATTTTTCATCTGATCACCAATATTTTCAAGACTAAAGCTTTAGTGATATATAGTTTTGCCAAAGGGAAGATGCCAGCAGCTATTTCTATTGGAATGCAATTACTTTTCACTTGTATTATGTTGCCAACTTAAATTTGAAATGAGTATTTTAAGTGTCTCAGCCGATTCTCAACAACTTTCAAACACTGCATTATGTTATAATCTATTTATAAAATAAGTAGTGTCAAGACAACAGCTGATTGGTTGAAATCAAGTAGAGCATTTGACCCAGAAATCTGGCCAATTGACAATCCTCATTTTTATGGTACCCATTTGTAGTTCTCTAGAATAGAGGTTTAGTTCAAATGGATCATATAACATGAAAGTTGATTAAAATTTAGATAGTCGGTACTCTTCTGTTATATGCATGTTACTGAAATTTGCAAATTTTATTTACACTTAATAGCATTAGAATATACTGTAGACAATCATAGACTGATCCAGAGTTAGTAAGAACTATTTAAACTAATTTGTTGTCTTTTTGTCAATAACTGCTCTAAAAATCTGTTTTTAGTCAGCATATTTGGAATTAATCACATAGGCAAATACAGTAGGCAAGAACCCTCAGATGTATTTGCAGATTTTAGATATACAATCTTTTCTTTCTTTTCAGTGTGATGCCATTTGATTGTGCAGTTAATATTCTGGACTGCTTTTTCTATGATGGTGCCAAGGTATGAAATAAATGGCATGCATTGTAATATGTAGTTCAGCTGTCAGAATAGATTTCAAATCTTGAACCATTTACTGACAGATAATTGGATGAAGAATCTTCTTTTTGAAGAAAACAAACCTGAAATCTTGTAATTTTTACTTGTCCTTTATATCTGTTGGAAATGACTAACATTCATTGCCATGAAATGAAAACATACATTGGTTTATTAACACGCACTTTATAAAGTGGTAATCTGCATCAACATAAAATTATAACATGTACCCAGACAATTTACTCAGATTGCATTTGTACTAAATAACCCGGTTGTATTGCAGTGTGCAAGACACCAAACATCAGAAACATCAGTATTGCAATATGATATTTCTGACATTGAGAATTTTATGACATGTACATTCAGAATAAATGATGACAAATCTGTCATAAGTTTGAAAATAACTCAAACAGAATTCTTCTGGTTTTGAAAACAAATTGAGAAATTTATTAAATTTGAGGAAATCCTTGGTTGTTACTCAGACATAAAGCAATACAGATCTCTCCAGTTATAACGCAGTAGTCGTTGGGATCCATAACTGTTGACTGTGCTATGAACTGAACAGTGGTAAACCCAAACTGATAAAAAGTATTGAGTTTATTTGTGTGTTGGGGGTATACAAAATACAAAATGTATAGTAATACTGTTAGTTTATGTAAATTATTGGGGTTTTTCAGTACATGGTATTTATACATTTAACGATGTCCAATAAAAAATATTTTAAAAAGTTAATAAAAATATTCCAAGCTTCAGACTGCTTTCTGTCAACCAATATTTCATAATTTAAAGTAATGTAAATCTGTAACAAGTGCACTGAGTAATGTCTAATCTTTTTTTAATCAATAAAATATCTCAGTTTCAGTTCAAAATATCAGTTACATATCATAATTAGTGACTGGGTGGCATTACATTATGTGTAACATGCTTTGAGCAATTCCAGAACACAAAATATTAGAAAATAATACCAAGACTGGCAAGGTATGATGGACCATCCAGACCAGTAGAAGATATACAGTCAACACAGATGTATCTCAGTATTGGTGATGGTGACCTTTTTATGAGATAACTAGTACTGAACTTAGGCACCAAATGTATGTTTATGACATCAGTGCCAGCACAGTATCAACATATGGTGTTGGTTCCATCATTGATTTTCCTGGTATACTCATTCATGACTCCAAAACACAGATATCTCTCAGGTATCCAGCCATAACTCTGACCTGGATGCCAACTATATCAATTATTGGCTCCAGAAACAGGTAGGTATGGTGATAATTTTTCCCATTTCTGGCTTTACAACAGATGGTATATGAGCACCTGACCATATACTGCCCCAAAAATCTTGACTCAAACAGCAACATATCAGGCATTACAAGTATATGACATTGAAATTGTGTACAGTGGTTGATTTTTCTGGTATACACATGCCTGATTTATGATACAGATAGCACCTGGCCATGACAGTTCCAACTCTGACTGAAATGCCAGGCATAATAACCATATCTAGTACTGGAATTGGTGAACCATCTCTTACCACCTGATTCTTGGACCCAAGGAAATATTGCAGACCAGCACTGAACAGCTCCTTCACCAGTCCCGACTGTTTTTGACCTTGTACCAGCTACAATGACATCCTTTTCTCAGATGCTCAGTACTAACCTTCAGTCGTCAGGGATACACAAAGGGAACTCCTGGAAATTACTGTTTTTTCAAGATGGACAGATTTATTGCGTTTGTTTACTGTCCAATACAGCCTGTGTCACTCTGTCAGCTATTACATTTCTCATTAGGTCAGTCATTGCACTCCTCAGTAAGTCATTGTACTCCTCAATGGAGGCTCTTCCATCACCACTGGAACATCCTTTATTGATTCAATGATATTCAGATAAGTCTTGGGCTTTTAAGCATTGATTAACAAGGTTTTGGATCTTCAACCTACAGAACTCTGTCATTCCCAACCTTCTAAGCCATCTAAAGCCTCCTAGAGATTCTTGTGTCTCTAGATTGCATAGTCAGCAATTTATTTGAATTTTTGTCATCTGGTCAAGTTGCTGAAGTACTTCATTGCTTTGAAAGGCTACTTCAGTTGTCAACAATTTTCTTTTTCATAGCCATTTTAACTGTGCCTGCTAAAAGACACAGCCACATTTCACCTTGTAACCCCAGTTGTTGACAGAGACATTGTTGGCTTAGGACTGTAAATCTTCCTGCATGTGTTTGGACCAGAAGTCCTTGAACAACACAAAACAACTGCTTTAAAATGTCATAACAACAGGACCCATGCCACACTTGTTTCTCTGGCTGTTTCTTTAGCAATTTGAACATAGCCTAAACTTTTAACACTCATGCTTGGAAGCCATTGTCTCATATGGCTCATGTGGCAGAATAGCAGCTCAACGCTTGGTTACATAATTCCATGGGAACAGAGCAGCAAACACTTGGTTTCCTAATGCCATGGCAACAGCATCTATACTAAGTTACCTAATGCCATGACAGCAGAGCAGCTTAACACTCAATTACCTAATGACATAGCTGTGTCAGTTAATCTTCACACAGTGGAAGGATATGCATTTCTTTTCACTTAACTATATTTGAAATCATCACATAGCCATGTTTAGTTTGTAGCAGCCACCAAAGAAGCAAACCTCACAGGTACAGCCATCCAGGGAATTGGCATAATTTGTTATGAGATTAGAGATTGGGAAGAACTCTGTCAGAAATAATGCTGACATTCTTGTGGGAAGAATAGAACTCTAGCTCATAATGGGAGATACTACATTGTTCACTTTTATTTATAATACAGTTTGTTTCAGAGAGTGTCCAGACCTTGTTCCGTGCACCCCCCCCCCCATTGCAAACAGTACCCATTATTATAAATGTACCAGTACCATTATTCTTTTAAAAGAAAACTTGGAGATCTCTAGCTTGAACTCTCAGCACCCTTTCTGAATACTATCAATGGGAGATGGATGTAACTAAGGCAACATATTGTCAGTCACCCTGTTTACCATCAAAATTAACAGCATAGTGAAATACCTTGATCCAAGAACTGACTCCTCATTATCTGTTGATGACTTTTTTATCTGTAAAAGATGAATAAGTATGCATACCATTGAATATCAACTACAGATGAGCATAAACAAAGTCAAGAAATGAGCAGAATGAAATGGCTTCAAATTTGTTAAATCAAAACCTGACTATGCATTCTGCTGATTACATCATATTCATGGTGAGCTAAAACTCTATCAACAGTTCTTCTTATTTTCATTGCGGAGGAAAAAAGTTTTGCAACTTATTATCAATTATTATTACCTTTCAAAAAACAAATTGTTGCGTCTTTTCAGATTCTAAGATCTGTTGATGTCCCAGATACTAGTTTTACAGAAACATAATGTTCATATACAATTAGTGAAAAGTATCCTATACAAGTCACTATCATATAGAGGGTGACGAATGTGCAAATAAATCTGCTAAATCCAAATCTGTGATGGTCATAATTCCAGGAAGGTCCCATTAGTTTACTTCCTCCTTTGGATTTTGTGAGTCTATGTCAGATCTCATTGTTTTCTTGGGCTACTATTTAAACTTGCCCTTTGTCAGAAATTGAATCTTCTGTGAGCTCTAATGAAGTTGAATAAAACAACCTTTTAACCAAAATCTAAAGCAGATCTGTTACCTGGTCATTTTAACTACAGCCTGCAGTCTCAGTGAGATACCTGTTTTCTTTGTTGATTAGAATTATCAACAGTCCTACCTTGACAGATTGAATTCACTCATGGATCTCGTTGTCAGTGCCAAGAACAGGTTCCCATTCATGACAAAACATTTGTCTTACAAATTTTATTAAAACTAGATTATGATAATCTGTTACAGCAGTATCTGATATATGTACAGTATTCAGGGTCAATCTGTTTATCCAGGTGGAGATTACTCCTGTCAGACTTTTACTTTTGGTGGTAAGATGATTTTTAGCACTTTTGTGGGATCACTGGTCTTGCAATGTGGTGGTTATACCCTGGATATATTATTGTTTCAAGAAGTTACATGTCAATATTTATTTTTTTAAAAACGCCTATTATTTTTCTTTATTATTTAATATTTTTGTACATGTTTATTACTGTTCTTTTGGTGCTTGAATTAAATTTAATACAGTAAGGCTTTAGTTGCCCAGTAGAATTTGGTGTCACTAACATATTGAATTTAACTGTATTGATAGGAATGTAATGATATATGATGATTTTATATCCTGATTTTCTGCAATGAAGGAATATTAATTTCAGGTGATATTTCAAGTAGCGCTGACTATCTTGGAGCATAAAAGTGCTGAGCTGCTTGATTGTCGAGATGATGGTGAGGCTATGACCATCTTAGGATCTTACCTGGAGAATATAACCAATCGTGACTCTTCCATGCCAGATATTTGCCATACCAATATTATGATGTGCTCAGCCAGTGCTGGTTCCAAACAGGTGAGCTTTACTGAGAAAGTTAACCATTTCAATGATGATAATACTTATTTAAACATGGGGACCCGAGTTGTCTAAAATGCTCTCTGTTATGGATCACTGCCATCTCACCTCTGTCTGTGTTGGTTCAAGTCTCAGATTCAGAGAAATCTTGCCAGTAGCTTTTCATGGGTTCATGGTTCTTTCAACGGTTTTCCCGGGTTCTTCTTCCACTATTAATACTAGCCACCATATATAACCTATCTTGTGCTGAAAAATGGCATTCAACCCTACTACTACAACTTATTTTAACATAAAAAATTTGTGAGAAAGTTGCATCAGTTTTTTTTGGGGGGGGGTGTAAGATTTTAGAGATGGTAGAAAATCAAAGTTTGCTAAGACTAAATGGTTTACAGTGAAAAGAAGGTTTTTATAATTGTTTTGAATAGTGAAAAGAGTATTCTGATTGGTCAAAAGTTTAAATTCATCCAATGAATCTTCGTGTAAAGGAAACTGATGGCAATGGAAATAAGACTAAAGAAATCTTTCTTAAAGCTGCAAAAAGAGCTCAGTTGGCATATGAACAGGTTGTGTTCAGTGGACAAAAAGACAAGTGAATATATGGGATTATTTGTATATAGATGATGTTTTTGGGTGTTTATTTTACATGTTTATTATGAAAAGATAGAAGTGTAATATGTTGGCAGCAAAAAATGCCTAATTATTGACTTAATTACGATGTGAACACTGACATGCACATGAAATAACTTAAGTATCAATAGTATTGGAGAACAAATTCATGTGACAATAAATATTGTAAAATTATTCAAATTTTTGGTAAGTTTGTTAGTTTTTCAAATGATTATTTTGTTACATATTATGGTCACAATTTGCACCAAGAGCAGATTTTCATGCGTGTAAAATACATTTTTAGTGGGGGGGGTCTTTGACCCCCAGAACACCGTGATCAGGGGCGCTGCCCCTCGAGACTCCGTTGGGGGAGTACCCACAAACCCCCCTTTCACATTTTCAGTTGTTTTTTTTAAAGGTCAAAATCATGTCTGATTTTTTCACCAAAAAATAAATTTATGCAGAGTAAAGGGTTGTCCAGGGGTGCATGTAGCTGAACTAAAACATAATTTTAAAATAAAAAATGAGCATGAAGGAATACCAGTTGTTTGTAAGTTCACTAAAAGTATTTTGTAGCTAACCTTAAGTGACAATGGTACTAATCTAATATATAACTTAACTGCTGTCACAATGCCATCATAAAAATCCTTTAGATTGCTGGTTGAAGGCCAGAAGACCTCAGGTGATGATTCTTCATCCATTGTCTGTTGTCTGTTAGCAGCTGTTTATTATATCCTCATCTAAACCACTTGAAGGAAAGTCAGTAAACGTGGTGCACAGTTTCTTTCAAAATATGTTTTGGTCCTAAATAAAATGATGCCAGTCTGATCTACAGTAGGGTCACCATAGCAGCCATTTTATAAATCTTATTATTGGTACTCCTTTTGAAAGAATGGTTATATTGACAAAGACCGCAGGCTTATGTTTGTTACCAAGTCAAAGATTTAGCCATGGATCAAAGATAATTAGGTACTCAAACATTATTATCCTGTATGTGTTTATGTATTAAATTACAAGCATTTTATTTTGAATAGCCTCTACATTAGGAACATGTCAAAACTACCACTAAATTGTTTGTATTAGCTGTAATCCACTGTTTCATTAATTGGTATATATATCAGCAAGTTTCTGAACATAATTACTGTTACAAATACACTGAATCTTGACCAAACTCTAGCAGAATTTCAATATTATACAAGATCATTACAGTCAGAACTCATAGAAATCAGTTTAAAGGTCAAAGGTCATGATTCTTATAATGAACACTAATTGGAAAGCAGGTCTGAATGCATTTCATTAGATAGGGTTTATGGTTGCAAAAATATCTTGAATAGGTGCAGTAATGATCTGTGGCCTTAGGTTCAAGGTCAGTTCTCATAACTTCTACTGTATTAAACTGCAATATCCTGTTGATACAGTAACTCTGTTTTATTTCATAGATAGTTTTCATTAATTTTAACATATCATGGCATATTGGTACAAGAGGAATTCAATAATCATTTCAAGTTTAAGGGTCATGGCTATAATATTGTGGTAGACTTAACTTTTGACATGATGTTAACTCAAAGATAATAATGGATTTAGACTAAACTTGCTATGTTTGGGCTTTCTCATAAATATTTCATATGATTTAAGAAGTAAATAAAATATGGCATATCAAGAACTTGTTATGTCACCAATAGAGCATTGTGGTAGAAAAAACAATACAAATGCCAAGGTTCTGTGCAACTAGTTTCGCATTTTAATCAATGCTTCATCAGGCACTAAATGATTTGAATGTAATGGATGATGTAAATTATTTTAAAATAACAATAATGTCATCACGTAACATCATAAATGATATGCATCATCAAAACAATTATCTACAATTCTATATGATAGGATCTATTAGATACATGAGTCTCTAATGAAACATGATTAATAAATTAATAAACTCGAGACAAACAGTCATACATATTGCTATGAAGGATATACAATATATCAATTTAAATTATACAATTTTATATAATGCACTGGCATTAAGTCCATTAGGATACAAAGTATCTAAAACCAAAGTACCAAAAGAGCATCACACTCTGTCAAGGGACTCTTGTTCAAGAAGTCATTAACATTTGTTGGACATTAATGGCTTGTTTGACTTTCTTATGAACACTTTGAAAAGATAAAATTGGTCAGTAAACAGAGATTTTTAATGCTCATTTCTATCTTAGTGAGTTTGAATACCATCACAAGCCCACTGAAGTCATAATCAGCATTTCTTTGTCCCTTTGAATGTACAGCTGTACTTGCTAAAACGACTGAAGTCAAATTAGGCATTTCTTTGTCATTTGAGTTGCTTTGAAAGTACAGCTGTACTTGCTAAAACGACTGAAGTCAAATTAGGCATTTCTTTGTCCCTTTGAGTTGCTTTGAAAGTACAGCTGTACTTGCTAAAAAGACTGAAGTCAAATTAGGCATTTCTTTGTCCCTTTGAGTTGCTTTGAAAGTACAGCTGTACTTGCTAAAATGACTGAAATCATGTTAGGCATTTCTTTGTCCCTTTGAATGTACTTGCTAAAAAAGACCGAAGTCATATTAAACATTTCTTTGTTCCATTGAAAGTAATTGATATAAGACTGAAGACAAATTTTTATTAACAAGACAAATCACTTATGTTGTGGCAGTGTGGACACCAAACCTAACTTTATTCTTACATTTAGTGGTAATTTTTTTGTACAGTTGTATATACATCACATTCCTGTTTTCATGGAGGATGGTGTTATACAGATCTCTTGTTAAATTGCATTTAAATTTATGTAACTGTTGTATCACATTTATTATGTTCAGTAAATATTGGAGATTAAATCAACATGCTGAACTTTTTTATTTCAGCCCTCAATAGACATAACTGACTTGATAGATGACAGTTATCGTCAATTTGGTCACCTTGACAACCAACACATTGATCAGCTGAGACTCAAATACAGGCTTAGTGTTGTGCAGGTGCATTTTACAGTATTATGATTTTTGAACAGTATATTGGAAATAATTTAGTGGAAAACATGAAACAATGAAAGTATATTTTTGGGGAGCCTTGGCAAGCATAAGTAGGGCTCTGATTATGAATGTGTGTGACAAAAAGGCTATAGGACATACCCTTTGTATACATTTTGTTGACATGTTGTTGGTGATTTTTGCCAGTTTGTGTTAATATGAAAAATGACAGCTGCTGCTGCAATATAAACTTTTCTTAATAAATGACAAAAAACAAAAAAATAATAATAATGCAAATGTATGACTTGTATTTTAACCAGTGTTTCTTTAATATATATGTGTTACAGTTATTCTCTTCTGTTAATATCTATGTGTTACAGTTATTCTATTCTGTTAATATCTGTGTGTTACAGTTATTCTCTTCTGTTAATATCTGTGTTACAGTTATTCTCTTCTGTTAATATCTATGAGTTACAGTTATTCTCTTCTGTTAATATCTATGTGTTACAGTTATTCTCTTCTGTTAATATATGTGTTACAGTTATTCTATTCTGTTAATATCTGTGTGTTACAGTTATTCTCTTCTGTTAATATCTATGTGTTACAGTTATTCTCTTCTGTTAATATATATGTGTTACAGTTATTCTCTTCTGTTTATTTTCAATGCTTAAAGTATTGATGTATCATTCACTGAAATTGAAAGCTTTCTTCAGCCTTTGACAATGTCATTTATTGTACATGTACAGGTAAATAGGATTTCTAGAATCGGTTACTTACTTATGTATATCATATATATGTATGAATTGAAATTTAATTGCTGATTATTAGCTGTATGACACATACAATATAAATGTCTGGTGCTTAAATTTGAGAAATGTTTCTTTTGCCACAGAGTATAGAGGACAGTACAATGCGAAACATTCTGCGAAGCGTGT
Source organism: Unio delphinus (assembly GCA_029339505.1). Lineage (NCBI taxonomy): Eukaryota > Metazoa > Mollusca > Bivalvia > Unionida > Unionidae > Unio > Unio delphinus. The sequence continues at coordinate 8,839,387 of JAQISU010000071.1, forward strand.
CTTCAGACACACTGTTCCAGGGCAGAGAGCTGGAGGACCTTTATGCTTTATTCAAGGTAGGCAGTTGCTATCTGTTAATAAATTCTGACACCAGGTAATGAAAAGATCACAGCATAGCATCAACATTCTGCAATATTGCATTAACAAAATACAGAAATACAGTAATACCTCGAATATTCGCCAGGTTAGGTTCCAGAACCCGTCACGGATCAGGATGAATCGCGAATGTTTGGTACAAGTCACTAAAAATGCTAATAAATGCTTATTGCCAGAGTTTAAACCCTAAATATGACCAAATCATGCTCCCAAAGCACATTAATTTCATTTTAAAGTTAGCTTAATATATTACCCTTAAGAAAAAAAATAAGTGGTTGGCATAAAAATATAGTACAGGATCGCCTAATGGGTATTTGCCACACTAGCGCATTTACAGTATGGTATACTAATATTACCCCTATACTAATTCATTGGCTGCCACTTTTGCACTCACAGTAAGGTAAAACCTAGTAACAAATGGGACAGTAACAAATGGGACTGTAAACTTAATGACTGAAGTTTTCTTTGTCAAACTTCACAGAAGTCATATAACGAAGGTACAATTCAAAAAAATAAAGAAAACATACATAGAGGGTAGAGGTATTCAATCAATTTAAAATTATGTAAAGACATACAGAGAAATAATAAGTTGTAAAAATATGTGTGCGCGCTAACTATGAGAAAGGAAGAGAGAGAGAGAACAAAAATACATATGCACATTAAAAATATTTAATAAAAAAACAGTAGTATGGGTACTCACCAATGATGAATATGATTGAAGATAATGATGATGATGAATTAGCTGTGCAGTATTGTATGATGAATAAAATGAAAATGACTGCACAGCATACGTGAGGAGTTACAGCTAATTTCCAATGAAAATTTTGCGAATCAGTGAATATACAAATCCAGAAACGCAAACGTTTGAGGTGTTTCTGTATAGTGTTGAATCAGTCAGCTACCAGTATAATATGCAAAACTAATGAAAGATTATTGAGTATTTGTCTTTGTAAATCATATTTCTTAATATATAAATTGTGTATACAGACAAGTAATTTATTAACTAAATATTTTTGACTTGCCATTTTATGTGACATTGTATGTGAGATGTGAGTTTTTTTGTTGGCTTAGTGTTTATGGCATACCAATTTTACATGCCATTGAAAAGGCAGTGATTTGTTTATTTACATACAAATGTTATTTGAAAAGTTCTGAATATTTTTTGTTAGAACTTGTTTGTTTGACGATCAGATACATTTTCTGATTATGTTACATTTGAGATAACGTTCTCTGCTATTTCCAAAACACGTCCTCTTCGAAAGAAAAAAACATCTTTCAGTCCATGTATTATAGAAAAAGGTTTGCACCTTTCCATCCTCTTCGTGCCTACCATTGTAAATGTAACTGCTTATCACTTTTGCTGTCATACTGTAAAGACATTCCTCTGAAAAGCCATTTTACTCTATGCTTATGTTTCTCCTTTGAATACATTCTCTCTTCACATTAACATTAGCCTGTAAGCCTGGTACCACCCAAATCCAGTCCTACTAACAAAAATCCATCTTTTCTGTATATATCTTAGAGACACAGGGTCATAACTCTTGCCCATTACCTCCCTTTGCCACACCTAGCTTGAACCAGTTTTTGAGCTTCACTTACTTAGCTAATTATGAAGACACTGATGTGTTAATTTATCTGTGGTTTCTATTATTTTAATATTTGAGAAAAATGTCAACTAAATGCAGGAAATGAAAGATATTCAAAGCAAATATGACATGCTTGAGTTTTGCTTGGTATGTATTTTTTTTTGCCCCTTGCAGTACCAGCAATCTGTGTTTCGAGTAGAATTGGTCTGTAATATTTCAAAACTCAGCCAAAGAATAAAGAGAAGAGGGGAAAATCATACAAGACCAGTCTGGATGTCTTAAGTATTCATCCGAAAAGAGAATCAGTTGTGTACTTTTGGGGGATGTTACTGTGGTACACATGACAACTAAAACTCAGAAAGACAACGCCTTCTACCACTATGACATAGCAGATGAATGCAGATCTGTTGCAGTCACAGTTGGATATGGCTGCCATTCAGCAGTATATTCAATGACTGATATTGATGACAGAAACACTAGGCCAAATTTGATCAATTATACCATCTTTCACTTCTAGATGTAATTCATATTCCCTATTTATAGACAGTACAGTCAGAATGTCTGAGTATTGCTTTGGGCCTATAAATATCAGTATGTGGGGGTATTTTTTAGATCCAATAGATCCAGCATATAGTAATGTCTCATCATCCAGAACAGTACAAGCAATCCAGCCAGCGCAGCACGCACTGGAATCAGAGGATCTTATTGATAGATTTAATTCATTTAGTCATGCATTCAGCTTCTGTGTATAAGGACAGGAATCATAGTGAAATATCTGTCCATATAGCCAGGTCAACAACCATGCATGCATATTGTAATGGGAATGATGGTGAAAAGTCCATCCATGCAGCAATGCTGCCAGCACATCCGCTACTGAAGCTAACCTGACTGGCTTCTGTACATTGGACAACGGGACCGACCATTCTCCCGTTTAATGTTTTACTAATTGTGTTCAAAATTAGCTCATATTTATCCCTCTTTTCACTAATTGCAGTTCTGGATGGTTGGCTGCTTAGCAGAAATTGCTAAATGTTATTGTCAAATGTACATCTTATTTTTATTTTGAGTTATAGAAATTAAAAACTATGTACAAAACCTTCACAAAAACCTCAGTGCAAAGTCAAAATAATATTGGTTATTGTCCTTCCTATGAATAAACGAAGGCAGGGAACTTTTGTTTAAAAAAGAAATGTCCTTCCTTAAAGCTTTAAAAACATTTTTATGAAAACTAAATGGAATGCATGATATGGAAATGTGTTTTTATTTTTTTTTTTTTTATGTTTGTTCTTATTACAGAAAACTACTGAAAAATAGAAAAAAAAGTAAACACCAAAAATGATCCAATTATTTAAAAGAGTAAATTATAGGAAATACACATTTTAGCATATTTATGAGAAAAGAGTTTTTGCATCTTTTGTTTACAAATTTGCTTAATATTAGGAACAATCATGGAGAGTGGGATCTTTATATCAGATACTGTATCAAATGCGTTTGAAGTTTAGCAGGGACCATGGAACTGATTGATAGCACATGTATTTCGTTGCACACCATGCACTTTGCATCTTTAGCATCTTTGTTTACAACGCATATAAATCCTAAAGACGAGTAACTTTCATCATGCTTTCATTTCTTACTGCCTGCTGCTAATTTGGTGGATTTGGTCATGTATTGTTTCATTTTGGACAGCACACTTCCCTCCCAATTTTCCAGAAATGAAAGATTGCAATTGTCCATCATTTTAAAAGTGTTCTGATATTTTGCTCATTTGTTTTAACCGCATTTGGAGTACAAGAAGAACCTGCTTTTCACTTGAGTCCTTTCTTTCAGCCACCAATGAAAAGATAATGTTTTTAATTATGAAGACAAACTTTTTAAGATGACTCAGCCGCATTAACTTAACAATACATGTGTTGGCCTGTCAAGGATTGTAGAGCATCATGTGACCACATCACATGGCTTCTCTGATTATGACTTGTGCCAAAACAAACCAGTGGGTGCTCCAAGTCATAAAGGGTCTCATTATCATGTTCATCTGACCTCCATTTTCATTGCCCTCCTGCATGACTGAAAGCCCAAGTGATCTCATACTACATATTATGGAGATATATTGTCTATTCATGAAGTAGACACTAGAGATTGTACACAAAAGTCACACAGTGGTGAAGTCCATCTGTTTTTTCGGCATGTTGTTTTGTTTATGAGACCTGTCCAACATTTATTTTCAAATCCCAATTCATACAACATGCAGAAATCTTAATTTTTTATACTGGGGCAAAAAGCATATAAATTCTATGCTCTTCCTTTTGTCCTCAACCTAAGCCCTTAGGCCTTCGCAAAACCTTTAGACTGTAATTTCAATGATTCTTTTTACACACATCATACATCTCCCTCCTAAACACATCAAAGAAAACTTTTGTACATTGGAAAGGATTTTAAACAAAACAACTGAATTTTTATCTTTTGGCTGCCTTTACATGCACCTTTACAAATGGTCCTTCTAAGCACAATTTTGACCTCTCACTGGTGATTTTTATCAAAACGTTTTGATCTCAACCAACATCAAGAACTTCCTCCATTTGCAAGACAGGAAGTAGCATATGGCAGGAATACCTCTCGAAAACTCAACAAGAAATAATGATCTGTACATATGCCATGTGTCAGGTTGGGGAGCACGTTAATGCTACTGGACTTATTGACAGTCTGTGGCAAGTGAAAGATGTAAGAGATGGCTCTTCACATCAAGCTCATGTAAAGGAAAGTGATTCTCAGTGCTTCCCACACTTTGTTGGAATGCATGCCAGGACATAATGTTCTGATTCTCATAGACAATTTAGTAGTGGTCATGTACCTCCTAAAATAGGAAGGGACGAAATCAACAGACCTCTGTGTTATGATGTAGGATTATCGTCAGTGGTGCACCAATACCAGATAAGGTAGGGTTAGGAAAGTCAGCATTTCCTACTCCTCTTACCTATTCCCCTAATTGAATGTGATCAATTAAAGTAAAAACTGGTTACATCCAGGTATGGTAGCCACCAAGCAGATAGAAAGGGAAGCTAACTTTTAAGACTTGCTTTCCTTTCTCAGTGATATATAGGCAAGAAAGATGTTTTTGTGGTTCTGAGAGGGATGGATTTGGAGGTAGCAGAGAAAATTATTCCTGATTTAATGGAATCTGGTAGGTATTATTGACAAAACGTAATTTAATTTAACAGATTGCTTTCTTTGAACCTATCAATAAATTAGGTAGAATGACATTCTATAAAATGATTAACAACTATAATATATATATGTATATATATATATATATATATATATATATATATATATATATATATATATATATATATATATATATATATATATATATATATAATGTAAATCCATCAGGAAGAGTACATGACATCTTGTTACTGGAGGACCAGCCAGCAGCCAATGGACTTAGCTGATAAATATGACCCCTCTCGTCCATACTACGAACTGTACAAAGTAGACATTGACCAGTTCAGAACCATGTTCCTATCTATAGTACCATGGGCAAAGGGCTCAAGGGGAGGAGTCTTGGCCCTCAGATCTTTCAGGGTATGTATTTTACCATCAACTTTTATAATAGAATGCATAATGGGACTTCTTAATATGACCTAAATTGATACAGTCCATTGAGACCTATAGTATCTTCAAGATTTCATCTTTTCTTCTCTACATTTTCTATAAGTGTTAATGGTGCTGAAGTTAATCAGGAAAATATTTCAGTTACACAATGAACCTCATGCAGTTACTTATATTTAGCAATAAGCGCACTATGTTCCTTAAGCATATATATATATATATATATATATATATATATATAAAATTAACCATAACAATCTTTTATCAGTCTTTTCTTAGGTCTTTTAAAGTATTCTGTAGGCACCAGTGAAGGAACTTTTTGTGCAAAAGTATGAAAAATAATCGTCAGTGGTGCAAAGGCAGAGCCTAGAATGAAGACTGTACCTGGATTGGTGCTGTAAGATATAGGAATCACTTTGCCTGCTGTGATGTCATCATACAGTCAGTTACAGTTGTGGTACAGGAGATACCAGATTCCGTGGAACTTGGAATTAAACTAAGAAGAATTTTCTTTCAGACATTTGTTGCTCAGATTTTGAAATTGTAGATTTTTTAATTGAAGTCATCTTGTATGCATTTGTTTTAAAAACTAAATATTTTTTTTACATACAGTATTTAGATGCAAACCTTGACAACATGATCAACTTCAAAGAATTTGTCCACCTGCTTGGAATAATATGCAAGGCAGAATTTACCCAAAAGATGAAGCTACTTTACCTTTTACACCAACCCCCATGTCTGCTGGCCACAGATGATACGGATGTTGATAGCCCAACTTCACTTAAATCAGGTATATTAACAAGATTTAGTTTTTTAATGACTGGAGATAAAACCACCCATTATTAGTCAAGCATATAAAGTCTTATAACAAAACTGCCCATATTTACCCCGTTTTATGCTTGTGACTTAGTATCCATGGGGTTTTCATTGGGAGCATAAGGAAGTAATTATATTTTGTCATTGTGATAAGTCATGGAGGCTCAATGGTCACTGCATTGGACTTGTGCAGGTTTGATTCCCATCATTGTATCAGCTCTGTTTGGCCACCATGGTGCTTCTTTTGGCAAGGTATTCTTTCTGCTTGCTTTGGCCTGATCTAACTTTTACAGTGCTGCATTTCCTTAGTAAACTGTCTTTGCATCTATCTGTTCATAAGGACTTCACCCCACCCACCCCTGCACCATCAGATGAAAATAAAGCTACATGTATCTTGGTAATATACTTTCTCATGTAGTGGACACATGAATTAGTTATATGAATTATTTATATATTTCACAAAAATTTAAAGATATTAAAATATTAAGATATTTATTTTTAAAATTTATTGCTTGTTGAACATTTGTTTCTTTACACTTTACATTTTTGACAGTATATCAGTTTGATACCAGATACAGGTGTTTTTGAAACCATTTGAGCATATCATGTATTAATCATTTTGAAACCTGACAGTATTCATACACAGCATGTATATCTTAAGCAGACAAAGCATGGGAACATGTGTTCTTCTTCAGATATATTCCCTGATCCCATTACGATACTGAAGTGATCTCCACTTTATGTGACCTAACTAAGCAACATTGTACATTCTAAAATGAGTTATCTACTAATAGATAATTTTGTAGAAAATGACTTGAAATTTTAATTTTAATAATGGAACATTGAATAAATTTTTTGGGAAGCATTTAATATGCTTCCAAACAAAGCAATCGCTGGTAGACTTAGTATGCACACATATGCACACTCTTACATGATGACAGCCACACTGATATTAAATACAAAAATACACCAACATTCTGTCATTAAAATCAGTTATTCGGTGGAATAAAATAAAAACTTTTAGTTGTTGATAGTGCTGCTCTCAAATGTTTGAAGGTGATGCAAGTGTTTTTCACTCCTGTTCATCTTTCCACTTATTAGAGACTCTATGGTACTATTGTTCAAACTTCTCTGAAAATCTTAATGAATTTTTCAGAGCATTGAAAATGCTCTTTTCGCATCTGTCCATAATCAGGGAGGTGATGTTTGTCAACTGATGTTGTATACACTACTTGTGTTTGCAGCGTGTGAAAAGTATTTTAAAACTCTCCCCCATTTCCTGGTCACCCTTCTCCCTCCCCCCCCCCCCCCCTTTGCTGCTGAACTTGACTGCATCAACCAGGAGCTCTGACATTTAGTTTTATTGAGCTTTTCTCAGTTCACAGAGGGCTTTATTTTGGAATTTGCCTTCATGACTGAATTGCACTTCTGGATTTACAATTCAAACTGCTGCAAACAAAAAAATTATGTTTTGCATTTTATATTTGGAGTAAAATCCAATTATCAAAGAAAAACTGCTACAGAGTGCCAGGTTGCCAATAATATTTAATTAAAGATAGCTTCTCATTTTCATTCAAGGCAACTTTGTATAATAACTTTTTTCTTCAACTTACATATTCAGTTTAGTGTAATTCAAACGAATTAGGTTGTTCTACTCTAAGTACTTTGCCTATGCAAATTAACTTAATGAGCTCTTCTTCACTAGAGCAAAAGGAAATGGCAGATGAAAAAAAAATCATCTTAACTATTATCATCGAGTTAAGTAATATTTGTAGTAGTTGTTGTTTATCTCTGACCACCTCCAGCTTATAATTACTTCTATGACAGACATATCAACCACCAAGGAGAGATTGTATTTCCTGAGCATTAATTGTGAAAAAGCTATGCGAATCACAATTTTTTGTCATTTGTGCAGGTTACAGTGTAAGGCCATAAATCATGGTGTTAAGAAGGATCCCTTGATAAAAAAGATTAACTGGAAATTTTGTTTTTCTAAACATGACCATGTCAGTGGGGTTTCAGAACAAATAAAATTTTGTTTGTCATGTGACATGACAGGTATGAATTGACATAGCATTTTTCCTATGTGTTTTCTCATATTCACTTGTGAATACATTTTTGTATCCAAAGTGAAACATAATATCAGAGGATATTTGCACTGTAGACATTTTGACATTTATTTGTGACGGAGTTGAAATTTCTCTGACTAGCAACACTTGCCAATTTGAAGTGCATTTTAATGATTTCAAATCCATTACTGATAGCTACGTTTGGCAAACCCAGTCTGCATCATCAAACTGATACACATTTACTGTGGTTACCTCAGGTATGTATAAAGTAAAATTATATGAATTATTTCCCCAATATCCTTCTAGATTCAGCTGAAAATGCAGTGGAGGCAACAGATTTCTTTGATGAGACGGAGGAAGATGATGAGGAAGAAGTGGAGACAAAAACATCTCCAGCAGGCATTATAGATGGTATTTTTTTTTTTTAAATTTCACACACACACACACACACACACACATATAATTGGTTACCAATCTACTGGGAAATTGGGAAAAAGATGGCAGAAAATAAAAGCTCCAGACTAGGAAAAGCCCTTGTTTGCAAATATTGATTAAAATTGGGAAGAAAATGTGGAATTTAAAGTCACCACTTGACCACAGAAAATACATCATTGAGCCATAACTGAACAGTACATGAGCTCATACTGGAATGTTTCGAGGTTGCAGAACTCTTGATTCAGTTGAGATACAATTACTCTATGGATCTTTGGGTGTTTCCTAAACATATTTATATTGTCAATACAAGTGCTCAGGTGCTTGAAATGGTCAAGTAGACTCATTACCTCTTGGACCATACCAAATTTGTTTCTTTATGTAAAACGTATGAGGACCTGTCTAGCATTTTAATGTGTCAACATAACTGCAGTATGTGATTAGAATGTTGGAGTTTGCAGTGAATTTTACTCATAGACCTTGCTTCAGTGATGATTCCAACAACATAATTTGGGGACTTTAACCCAAGAATTAAGAACCTTTGTAGCAAAACAGTTAATTTGGTGAATTTTTAAGTTGTATGGTTTCTAACCTTCCATCCCTCACCACCTGTAATTTTAGTTGAAATTTATCTTTAGATGTTTCTTTGTAGCATGTTTAAAAATTAATATTATAAAAGGGTTTTGTTCTTGTTTTGAAGAGAAGTTGCTTTATTAAATAATATCAACTCCTTAATATGAAACACATTTTTCTATTTATTCATTGTAACATAATATGAGTTTAGGCTGTATTATATTGAGTTTGTTTATTACATACAGGCCCTATGATCATAATGCACTGTTAATTTCACATCAGATTATAGTTAATGTCTGTTTCAAATGATATGAATCTTTGTAGCATAAGCAAGTAATATCAGCCAATTAGAGTAATAAACAGCTCAAATCTATATTCCCATTACAATGCAAAAAGCATGAAATAGAATGTTATAAAAACCTCACAAGATTTAGTTCTTGAGAAGTGAGGTAATCTAAAAGAGCCATTTAATGTTTCTACCATGCGGTTCCAAGCATCTTGTGGCAGATGAATATAAATGTGTGTATTGATTAGTACTAATTTGTCAACTATCAAGATAGCTAGTAATAAAAGAAAGTTATAGTTAAGGAAGGTACTCATATCTATCATTAGGAAAATGGAGCAGCTGTTTCATCACTTTTCAGCTTTTTGACAATGCATATATATTGAAGAATTTCAAAATGTGCAGGGTCCACACAAGTGAGTGATTAGAGGAAAGTATTCATCTACTATGAAAACAGTCTTTCTGTTAGGAAAGTGATCATCTACTATGAAAACAGTCTTTCTGTTATCAAAATGGTTGCCAATATTGTTATTTTCAGGGCCCATACAAGCAAGTGATTCGACCAAATAAGTAATCTACTATGTAAAGAGTCTTTCTGTTATCGAAATGGTTGCCAGTATTGTTTTTTCTAGTTTTGAAGTTACCATTTTGTTATACAACTGTAGTACATGAAAAGTTTTACTATTTTTATAAATTTCTAATAGTATTTAAGAATCATTTTAATCATCTCACAAGAATATAAGCAAAAGCAGAAGTTTTTAGTGACCAATAAAAAATGTATTTAAAAATAAAAACAACTCTTTTTCTTTAATTCTTTTTTGTATGGGTTGTAAGTGATCCTTTAAAAAGTCGGTTTCATCCAGGAAATATCTGGAAAAGATCAGAGTCTAATCCATAGAACAGACAGCGTATTACCATATCTGCTGGTATGATGGTAACTTGGAGTCTATATTGTTTGCAACTTATGACCAAGAATATATGGTACTCAAAAATCATTTGAATGTCTTAGAGTATCAAAGAGAACAAACTTAAAATAAAAACTTGTTGTATTGGCATTAGGCGAATGCCATTGTTTGGTCATTCTTAAACCATGATAATACTAAATATTCTGCTACATGCATCCCTGATGATAAATTATTATGTGGAAGTTTTTTTTTCCATCACTTTCATATAGAAGCTATACAAAATGTATGTTTTTAAATTTAGGCTGTACATATTTATACAATATGTGGTCTTTACTAATCTAGACATAATCTTCAGTTTGCTGATCTGGATCAAATCTCTTTTTTTTTCTTTTTTTCTTTTTTTAGATACAGAGATTCCAAGCAGTAATTCAGAACTTGTACAGTCCAAAACTGAAGCAAAAGCTATTCCTCAGAGGGAGAAAACTGTTGAGGCTCATCCTGGAGTAACCTCCCCTCCTAAATCACTTGACATCGCAAGCTCAGTGACTTATTCCTTGCCAAGTGACACCTCAACTGGAGAGATACCAAGTTTGACCTCAGAAATCAGTGATAATACTAGTCTGTCCTCACAGAACAGCATGCCAAAGGGTACAGCATATCAGCCTGCACTGTTAATTTTAAATTTAATGGAATGGAATGTATCTGAGTCAAAGAACTCTGATTTTGTGCCCAGCCATGAAAAAAATTAGCTTAGATCCAATATATTCATTTTGCATAATTCATTTATGCACAAGATTTTATTTATTTACAAGTGAAACAAATAAATGAATTATGTTTAACTTTAATACTGATGTTTATGCACATACCAGCTAATTCCAGATTTTAAAAAAAATTTTTAGAGAAAAGAATCTGTGAAAACAAATATCAAGTCAAATTCAAAAGACATATATTGGAATATAAAAGAAATATATCTTTACTGCCATCTAAGTGGACAGTTTATGTTAATAACACTGTGCAGAGAGTGTAAATTTGCCCATTTATATGTTTTAATAATTTATACTTGTTTTGTTATAGAATGTTGTGATAGGGAACATAATGCTTCAGATTTTATCAAGGCTCTTTGAAATAACATGTGAACTATTTTCATAAACAACTGGCAGGTCCAGAGGGGTTTAGTTGAAACTGCCTTTTACAGTTCAATATATTTTTCTGTGAAAAAAATCAAATGTTCCCCATTTGAATCATAAACAAATCAGACCCTTTATAGAATAATTCCTGAGTGACCCCAAGACTAGTTTAAAAGCATGCATAGTATCTCCAAGGTCAAGGTGACATTAAAGGCTTGAGCATTAAATAATTTGTATAAATGCAGCCATGTTGAGGTCTTACCATATATAACTGCTTGAAGGTTGATAACAATGGTAAACAAGATAAATCCTGATCTGCCAGCACATAATGTGCAAGCTGATAAGAGTCTATGTTGTTCCTTCTAATGATAACTCTAAACAATCTGCATAGTTCCAGATTGGTATTAAGCAAGGGTTGATCTGTGTCAGTTTGCTGTCTTGACTTTACTTATTAGCAACTATATACATTTGTTACTGCTGGTTAGGGCTGTCAAAAACCACAGAAAACTTACCCGGGTACCCATTTGCGCCATTTAACTGGTACTCTGTTACTCATTAGAACATGAAAGACATGTACAACCCTTGACCAAAAAATTGTTCTTTGCCTTTGTTTTAATATTTTGACTGGTGACAGAGACCAAACGTGTAATGAACTAGTCGGTCTTAAGCGTCTGCACCATGGTAGCTGCGAATAATCAGACCGCACACTATTAATTAATGAATTTATTTAGACTAACCTTTGTACCCAGACGCATACATGCCAACCATTATGCTTTTGGCTTAATCAGTACAATGTTTTCCCCACTAAATTACGTGTTACACGTAAACGTATATAGATTATGCTTTTTTGGTATATCCACCTTCCAATCATCTCGTTTCTATTAACATTACATTAATCCCAGAAACCGTATTTTAGAAAAGACTGCTTTACGTAACTACAATATAAGAGTATGCTTGTCCGTGGACTTGTACTTTCCTAACAGCATCATGTTCTATTTATAGCAAACCTTGTACTACTTTCCCTCAAATTCTATTTATAGCATCTGTATGGCTTAGTGAGGAGAGAACAGACTATATTTATTTATGTGGCTACTATATAATATGTATAAATTATATGTACAACAACTTTGGAAATTTGTTTATTGTCAGCATCACGTAACTATATGACCTCTGATGTCATTGACAAATAGGTTGTGAGATTTGTGTAGTCACGTGACTAAGAATGCAAATGGACCGATTCGGTTCAAATTTCTGCAATGATGTACTTTCCTCTCATCTGTCAGCGGATTTAAGGCATAGCAAATGCTATGCTCATGATTTTTGAGAAAATAAATCCTATTCCTATCGATTTCATGCAGGTATGTCTCGATAAAAGATCGTTCAAGTTTGCTGGGCCAGCATGTAAGCAGCTACCCCATGCCAACATCAAGTGGTGTCAGTGAATTCCAACTTTTCAATAGAAAATGCACTCTGACCCTACACCCCAACACAAATGTCCAAATATCAAAAATGGGGTGGCAAGGGTCAGAGGAAACTCGGACTACTCAGACCAGCGTGCTGCTGCTGATATATGATATTTTGATAACATTGTCGACAACTTATTTTTGTGTACGGGTACTTGTCATTAATTTTCAATGCCCGGATTTTTCGCCGAACTGCTGATTGTCAAATATGTAAAAATTCAAATCTTTCATAAACAGCTCTGGTGGCCAAGAGGTTAGAGCATCCTTCTCATGCCACCAAATCATACCAGAGACTAATAAAAATGGTACATGCACCTGCCTTGCTTGACTTTTGGCATCAAAAGGTTAGTGCTAGGACTTGTTGTCCTGGTGTCAGGATAATGTGACTGTGTAGGTCATGATGCTACATGTCTGCAGCATGATGCCCCAGTGCTAGACATCACTATAAACTGCCTCACTACAGACATCATAGCAATATGACTGAATTTTTTTAAAAGCTATGTTAAAAATCCAAATCACACACACATACATGCACACACATTCAAATATTTCATAGAAGGTGATGTTGGCTACATGCTAGGCTGTTTCTATCACTATGTAAATAAATTATTTTGAATTTATGTAAGTTTTGCCAGAAGAATGCATGGTCTTTTGTACTTTACTTAAAAATGGTTTTGTTTTAAATCTAGGTGAGAACTTGATGAGTGGAAGTCCTTCACAGTTGATCAGGTGGAGGAGAAAACAACTCAGAGAGAGAACTGACAGCAGATTGGAGTTTAAAAACATTCTTCCTCTCAATCAGGTAAAAAGTTACCAAAATCACCAATTTAATATAGGGCAGATTATTAGTTTGTTTTTAATGCCAGTTTTCAGCACATGATTGGTTATACACAGCAGACAGTGTATCTGGTGGAGGAAGAGCCCAGATAAACCCTGGGAAGAATCACTAACTGTTGGAAAGCTACTGGTAAGCTTTCTAACATACCCACAATGACCAAGCTCAAGATTCGAACCCATGTGGACAGAGGTGAGATGTCAGCAATCTGTAATAAGTGTTAGACAACTCTGTCACCCAGGGCCCCAGCAAAATTTAAGATAAAAACTTCTGCATTTAGCTGATGGTAGCATGGTTACTATCACATAAGCACAAAAATAAACTGGCAAGAATGCTAACATGTTGTACTGTCCTGACTCATTTTTCATTATTTTTTTGTTGTGTGTGTGTGTGTGCTCATATCCAGAAATATTAGTTGTCTGAATGATGTAGCATGTATTTGTATAAACACACAAATGGAATTTATTTTTTGATGTTCTTAAGGCTGGTACATTAACATTCTTTAAGTAAACAGTATAATTTTTTTTAATGAACAATTAATTCTAGATTTTTCTTTCACTCTAAAATTTACAATTGTTGGTAAAAGATTTACTCCATGTTATCTTTAGATTTTTGGAATTGGAAATGCATTCAAGGAACTGAAATGCCCTGCAACCCCATATCCACTAAATGCAATTTATTAAGTCCCTGACCTAATAGAAAAAAACTGAACTAATGTGTGATGGGTGGACAGAGAGACACAGCAAAATACAAATTAGGGTAAAACAGTATTCTGTCTTCATTCTTGGTAAGGCATACATATAATTTGGGGGCTCTGAGTGGCCTAAAGCTCTTTCTGTTACAGATCACTGCCATCTCACATCTGTCTGCGTGGGTTCAAATTTCAGATTAAGCCAATGTGGGTAAGTGAGATTGCTTGCTAGCAGCTTCTCATGGGTCGGTGGTTTTTTCCGGTGGTTATCCCAGGTTCTTCCTACACCATTAATACTGGCCACCTTACAACAACAACAACACAATTTGTTTTAGATAAAGTTTATTGAGGTTAGCAAGTTAGTGCTAGTTGTATGCCCATATGTTGAAGACTCATCTCTTTTTATTTTACTTTAGATGCAGTTCATACAGATGTGGAAAACTATGTATGATATGTTCCAGAACCATCCAGAAGAACAACAGCTTTACCACGCTATTGCAACTGTTGGGACATTATTGCTAGAAATCGGAGAAGTAGGAAAAAAATTCCACCTTCAAAAACAGAAGAGTATCTTGGAAGATCCAGATAAATCTAGCAGCCCAAGCGACAGTGGAGCTCAGAATGAGCCAGCACCAGCTGGCATTAATGTGCCTGCTGATCAGGGGTTACATGTTGAAGGAGGGATGTCAGTCACAAAAGGTCAAGATGAAATGTTGAATGAAAAAGTAGATGATATCACAACTAGTCTGACAAGCATCCATGTAAAAGACAAGAAACCAGACCCTGCCATGGATGCATTTGACAATCAGTCAGAATCGACAGTACATTCTGATGATCTAGCCAAGTCTGCAGATGCCAAGCAGTTATACAGTGAGAGTGAAGCTTCAGTGACTGGTACACAGGGCAGCTCATCACCATCCTTACCCGATACAGACTGGTCAATCACCTTTGAACAGTTTTTAGCGTCCATGTTGACAGAACCTGCACTTGTGACATATTTTGAGACTGTGACGGATGTGACACAGTCAGTGAAAACACTGAGGAATAGACGTCTCAGATCGCAAACAAGCAGTGTTTAATGATATAAAATGACAGAAACTACTTAATCTGTTTTAATATTACAATGTGGGATATAGGTAATTGCACTATTTGTCCATGAATACCACATCACTGGCAAAGGAGAATGTATTGTAGACTTAAGAGACACAGTGTAACGACACAGAATGATATTTGCTTCTGGTTTATGTTCAGTTTATTCTAATTAAGAAAGACTGGTACACATACAAAGCTGTGCACAAATTTTTCTGGTCATTCCTACAATTTCAAAATCTCTATGACACTCGATTTTAATGTAATTTTAACTTGAATATGCAATAAATGATTTTGAAATGTGCGTTCCATAAAAATGTTTATGCACTTTACTGCCACTGTACATTACTGTTTTATGTTTTGAGATTAGAAATCATTTTGTAAACTTACTGTAATCCTGGACCATTCTATTGTGAAACCTTTTGAAAAACGTCCAATTTTTAAAATAACAAAGTTTTGTCTCATAATTTTTTATAACTCTTTCTTTAATGCTTGTCTTTACCATCATATTTAGAATCGTAAAATTATTGTGTTGTATACATCAAACTTAAAAACTTGGTGGGATCTGGGATCAAACATGTGATATGTAATCTGGATTTGGATGCTATCATTTTCTGTTATTATATTTACTTCATACTCTGATGGGCACAGTTTATTACACAGATTTACCCTTTACAAAACAAAAAATTTCATGTCTACACTGAATGGAATCAAAAATGCTTTTGCTTAGAAAACTTGCACATTTTTGGGGATCACAAATATGTTTTTGTTTGTTTTTGTAGAGTTTAACACCATTTTTCAACACATGATAGGCCAGTATTATTGGTGGAGGAAGAACCCAGGTAAACCCAAGGAAAGATCCACGACCCACGAGAAGCTACTGGCAAGCTTTCTCACATAACTACATTTGGCGAATCTTAGACTCGAACCGACGCAGACAGAGGTGAGATGGCAGTGATCCGTAATGGAAAGCACTTTAGACCACTCGGCCACTTCACATGGATGTATACACATGTATTTGTATTGACTATATACATTTTTATTGATAGGTTTTTGAGACAACTAAACTGTCTTTTTTTATTTTTGTACAAGTCTTTCATGATTACTTTACTTAATGATAAAGACAGGCATGGTAGCCTAGATTTCAAATGAAACAATCATATTGTAGAATTGTATTCCTATTTACATGCGATACATTTCTATCAAAATGTTCCAAACTGAAAATTGCAAGGAAATCTTTTATTATTTTTTAAAATTAAACAACGTATTGTCAAAACACATACACCTGTATCCAGGTCCAAGATACAGGAAAAATATGGAAAAAACTGGACAGTTGGCAGCAAGTGTCCTATGGAATAAAATAATAATAGATAAAGCATGAAACAAAACTTTAAATACTTGAATATCATGTGCTGTTTTGTGTTCATTGGCAGCTTCTATTAATCAATAGGGCCCAGTTAGAAAAGGCACAATATTAGAAAATAGTGCAATAAAAAAAAACTTTTTTCTCATTGTTTTGTATACACACAGTGAATTGTGCATTTAGTTACTGTTGTAAACAAGAATAAAGACATTTGTCATGGAATACAGGTTACTCATTAAAAACAAAGTTAAAAATCAACAAGATTCAAAGATAACCCCCATAGATCATTGATAACAAAATAGTATAGCTATGTGGACTGGTGTGAAGGTGAATTATGGGTGATTTGTATTTATTATTTGTTAAATATTTGACATGATTACAGATTTTGATTTTCCGGGAAATGTCAGGGCGCAATACTAACATAACTATAAAGGTAAGTTCAATTTAAATTAGAATGTGACCTTTTTGAGACATTATGTAGTCCTGAAAAAACATGGTCACTGGCATTTTTATGCCAGATTTAAATTGAGGTTTTGAGCAAATTAAGATGTATAAAAATACATTAGGACAGTTTAAGTTGTTTTATGAAATACTCATTGGATATATTTTATGCTTGTTTCCCTTCTCATAAGGATCAGATAGGTAGTTTTTCATTTGTGAATTAATTTACAGCAGTCCCTTACCATAATGATCTGAGCTCCACTTAACACTTGATTGTTTGTAGCAATTATTCATTATGAAATGCCTAACATAAATTAAGATGATCTCAGCACTAAGCCTACCTAAAAGAAAAAGCCATCCAGTTAACAAAACATTTTGCCCTCAGAAGAATCCAGTTGGAGTTGAAGGATGTATTAAAAACATCTTTCTTTGTTAGGATATGTGCATACATGATGATAAAGGGATTTTTTATATATTCTGAATTAAAGGTTTATTGTCAGATAGTGAAATCATTGTAATGAGGATAAAAAAATATCATCTTTGTAAATTAAAAGTTTCATTCCACACATGTCAATTGTACAACCGTTGTCATGAGGAAGCCAATTCATCATCTTCTTTTAATATTTTTGTTTTGAAAATTTGCCAAAGGGGTTATCCATAAAGGACGTATGCAGATAATACCTGTTTTCTTACACACACACACACACACACACACCACCTTGTTTGCATGTTACTTACCCCCCCCTCCCGGCTGCAGACGTCTGCATCTAGCATTATACACTGCTCTATGGTCTGGCAGTGTAATAGCTGGTGCTCTCAAAATACACTGTTCACTGATCTCATCGCAACATATAGATCAAAACAAAGAAAAAATTCAAGTTTTTTTATTTTAAAAAAGTCTTTAGTTAGAACATAAAACTAAAGTTGTCATCTAACAGAAACCTAAATTTGATAGACTGTCAATGTCTTACTCCACTTCAACAAATGCAGACTGTAGCCAGTCAAATAAGTTGCGAACAACTTGCAGAGCATCATCACTGCTTTCAGCTGATGCTGTTGACAGAATAGTGCTAACAGATTCAGTCTCCACAGCACCTACTTCAGCATTGATAAAGCAATCCAAATATTCCACTGTTGCTGCTGACTGGTGCATAGGTAATCCCTTTATCTGTGCTCTAGTGTGGAACAGGTGGAGGTAAAAATTATCCAGGAAATATATCAATGTAGTTAGTGCAACGCCGACCAAGCATGAGTCACTGTTGCACTTCACAATCTGTAAGCAATACTCCGACTGTTGAATGTAACAACTTGACCACTCATCTGACGGTGGATTGATGTCCAGTTTTCCTGTATCACATGATACCAAAGATGCTACAACATCAAATCCATCAATAACCACTGAACTCCAGATCTCTGCCAACACTTTACCGGCCTTATGGAAATTGGCCCTTTCCAACTCTACAATACATGTCTTGCCATTGCTGTTCAAATCAGATCCATAATGACAGAGACAGAATCAATCATGATAGGTCGCAACAGAGGAGCCATGCGTTGTTCAAAAGTGTTGTAGGCAGAGTGCCCAGGTGCAAGGCACGCAACAAAAATTGCATCCTGGTTGTTGTAATGGAAGGCTCGATAGGCTGCAGCTAGTGTTTTAGAATATGAGGGTTCTCATCCGGACCACCATCTGCTGTTATGACCACAATCAGCTTCACTGATCCATTAATGCACATTCTTTTTTTTCTTCGCTAGATGCTACTGCTGTTGTTTGCATCTCAGTTTCCGTCTTTCTTGCTGTTACATCAGCAGAAGATGTCTCTTCCAACTCTGAGTGAACGTCACTATTTAGTATTTATTATCACCACAGTTGACGGAAGTCCCTAAGATGATGTGGTTAGCAACAAAGTAGTTGAATATGATGCTTGGCTTAGACTTGCCTTAGGTGTGGAAGTATTGGAGATAGAAACCTTAAGTGCGCAGAAATGCCAGACCGCATTGTATTCCATGGCATAAAATGAACAAATTTAAAGTAACAGATTGTTTATACTTAGTGATCAGCCATTAAGGACATCCACAAAAGATACTGGTATACATGCAGTATGCCTATAGCAGCTATTCAACACAAAAAATACAGCTCTGCGGATGTCTGCAAGGTCCTTTACACACACACCCCCTTTGTCGACATTTGAACAAATCTGCAGACATCCTTTATGGACAACCCCAAATTTAAAAGTTGACTGACTTGAATAGCAAGTTTAATATAAATGTGTTTTATGGGTGCTTTTTTCCACATGTGGTGCTTTATGGACTACAGTTCATTTTTTATTATTTCAGAAATGTATAAATGTAAGATTGTTTCACTGAGGGATTGCCATGATTTGGATACAGTAGGTGCTCACTTATAAATGCAAGCAACATAGACCTAGATCTGACATTATATAATGTGTCAGCATATTAGAGTCAGGATTGTGTATTTTATTGATTACTCCTGTCTCGTAAACCCAGAACTGTCAGTACATGATGAAATAGCAGTTCTGGGTCTGTACAGTTTACTCTAATTATGAGTATATACAGCACAAGATGAATTCATTATTATATTGATATTTAACTAAAACTTTCAGGTTATGTACTTATAATACTATTTCACACAACTTGGTGAACTATGTTATACTGTTATTGATTGTACATTTATTTGTCAAATTGTCAAAAATCTACACTACTATATAGAATAATCAATACAATGAATAAACAATGGAAACAAATTCTAGTTGTATTGACCATTCTGTCATGCCTTAATTTTTAGTTGTTATATTTGACAACCTTTAACATATATTTTGCATGTTTGGTTGAAATTTTGTGCTAGTTACATTTGCTATCAAAGAAAAATCATCAAACTGCAACATCAGAGTAACATTTAAAAAGGTTTTATCAGGCAAACATACATTATGACAGGGTTAAACCTACAACATTCTGAAGGGGTTAAATATAATGTTCTGATGGGGTTAAACATCTAATATTGTGAATGTGTTAAACATAACATTGTGAAGGGGTTAAAAAATTTACATTGTGAAGGGGGTTAACATATATTGTGAAAGGATTAAAACATTAGTGTGATTAAAATCAAATCTCATTGTCCTACTTGAAGATCTGACAGCAATCATTAGGGGTCATGTTCTGATGACCCTTGAATTAGCCAATAGAAATGCAGCTTTCAGAAATTCGAAAGTGAATCAAATTGCTCAACATAATTTGATGCTTTTGAGCCATGCTGCTTATTCACACAAATGTCAAGATATAAGACTTCACCTGATTGGCTTATAAAATTTGCAATTATGGTAATAACATTGGTCACCCAAACATGACCCCTAAGCAGTCACTGTCAGATCTATTGTGAAGATGTTAAACAACATTGTGAAGGATTAAACATATAGCACTGAAGGAGTAAAACACAACATAATGAAGGGGTTAAATAAATAACACTGTGAAGGGGTTAAACTTATAACAATATCCAGGTTGTATCCAACTTAAAATAACAGCAAGCAAATTTTTATTAAAATTATTTTATTTACAAGTCAAGCACACATTTTAAAACATTCGAAAAAATATTAAATAATCAGATGGTAAAGACACATAATCACTCCTTCTTTTCTAAGTTCTATGGCAATGATAAAAGCACTGGCTACAAACAGCTTAGGCTACTTATTCCAGTCAGACCTGTAGTAAGATTTTATCTAGAAACCAAGTGACCCAAGTGACAAGCAAATGCTCATCTAGTAAAATTTAAAAGTCCTTCAACCCCAGTATGCAGATGAACATGACCAAATTCTCCTTTCACTGAAGAATAAAAATTATTCAACATTAAACTACTGACTAAACTGAGAAATAACAGTAAATAATTGTATGTAAACACGCCTATCTTTTTTTTTTTACAGGCTAATATATTATTTCAAATTTCTATTAACACTTTTCCCAGCTCTAACAATGTGATGTATTTTAAAACTTTAAAAATGATCGTCATCATAACTATCATGAGCCATTATTTGCTGAATGAAAATGACATCTCATGATGAACCACACCTGAAATCTGCCAGTTTTGGTTTTCTTCCTTGCCTGTATTTTTAACACATACATGTATTTGGAACACTTCTCTGATGCAAGGTTCAAACTATGACATAATGCTGTTCCAGGGTCCAATGTACCAATCAAATTTAGGTTAACAAGCATTCATGTCATATGATTAGTGATATAAATGACATAATGCTGTTCCAGGGTCCAATGTACCAATCAAATTTAGGTTAACGAGCACTCATGTTATATGATTAGTGATATAAATGGCATAATGCTGTTCCAGGGTCCAATGTACCAATCAAATTTAGGTTAACAAGCACTCATGTCATATGATTAGCAATATAAATGATGAGTTTCAGGTCAAATTGCACCAATGCTATAGATGTCAGCATGTTTAGGACATATAATTTTATACTTGCAATATCTAAGCAAATAAATCGTCTCCCAAAAAATTTTATGCAGGTATGGCCTGGTGTAAAGATGTTCAAGTTTGCTAAGCCGGCTAGTATGCAGCTACCCTATGCCTACAGTATTGGCAAATTCCAACATTTTTATAGGTAGCTGGTTCGGACCCTAAACCCCAACACAAATGTGTAAATATCAAAATGAGATAGCATGGGTCAGAGAAAAACTCAACTTCTTGATGCCAAACTAACTCTCTGATGGGGGGGGGGGGCAATATTACAAACGACATCACATGGTTTTAAGTTGTAGATGGGCTAATGAGTGTTGTCAGGTTGATTCATTTTAACTAACAAACAAAAGAGCCTGTGCCTGCAAGAGCCATTTCAGAATAAATCAAAATTTAAAGAATAAAAAGGCAAACAACTAATAATTATTGATGACTGCTGAAAATTAAAATTACTTGTATATGGTATGTATAATTTTGTATTGATTTTCCACAGCCTTTATCAATATGTGTCATTACAGCAGAAGTACATGTATAAATGCATCGATAAAACAATGAAACATTTCACCCCTACTTAATTTCAAGAAAGTTTGGTAAATATATTAATAATCATATATTCTGATTATGATGTCATGCCATTACAACATTTTTGTAACTGTGCACAAAGTTTTAAACAATTTGGACAAAAACTTTGTTAGCTATATAGAGCAAAGTTTGTTCTCACACCCACACACACACACACGTTAGATTACAAGATCAGGCCATTGATTTTTCATTTCTGTATACACAAAGTATCTAATATCACTGAAGTAGATCCATTCGGGCATGCAAAACTGTAGGCACAAGTAGATAGCTGACCCACCTTTACAACAATAAATCCCTTATCAATTCCGACGACATGGTCTGGACACAGATTTGAAATATTCAGTCAAATCTGAGATAAAAAAAAAAAACAAAAGATATCCAAATGAGAAAACAAATTATAGCAATGGGTGATGCATTGGAAAGTCCTTTTTACTACTAATACCTGGAAAAATTGCACATTACCAATATAAAATCTTGATTTATGTAGTTCATAATTGCACAAGAAGACTATAATTCATGTAGTAAATTACTGCACAATACCAACATAAAAATATAATTTATGTAGTTGATAATTAGCATGTCATTCTGTTCACTAATTTGTAAACATTGTATTGCAGCAGCAAAAAACCCTGATGTACTTCTATATTTTGTAAATTTTGGTATATTACCTCTTAAAATTATTTGAATTTATAAATTGTTATCAGATACATTTTTAAAAGTATATATTTTACTCGAGTAAAATGAAAAGGCTGAGAAATATCAAAATAAAATTTCTCCAATATTTTAACCATATAAATTATAATTATCTGAACACAAGGAGAATTGACAACATACACTGAAAGGTATTCAAAGAAAAATGATAATCATCTACAGTGCTTGAAACTGACCTTAATGTAAAACTTCACAAGCTGCAATCAATATATGCATGGACAAAGACTAACTTTACAAGTTGCAATGAATAGATGCATGTACAAAGACTAACTTAACAAGTTGAAATGAATAGGTGCATGTACAAAGACTAACTTAACAAGTTGAAATGAATAGGTGCATGGACAAAGGCTAACTTAACAAGTTCAAATGAATAGGTGCATGGACAAAGGCTAACTCATTGCAAGGATAAAAAAACGAGTTGGACTTGCATCATGGCCACATACTTATGAAGGTTGTGATAAAAACATACAAGGGATTTATAACAAGACGTGACAGAAAACAATCATATTCATAACATGTACTGGAAAATGTGTTGTTTTACTTTCCAGATTTACCGTTGTTCCTCTCCTACTAATTATTTTTTAAAACATGGGGTCTCTCTTTTTATAGATTTTTTCTTCCCAAAACATTTTTTTGTATAGAATTTCACCAAAAAAGACTATTATATATTCCACTTTTTAATAGGCATTTGCAGTGAAGTTAGAGGGTGATGTTTTTATTTCATCAGGTCCCCAGATAAGTCTGGAAGAATCATGACAAAACTTAGTTGTTGCTAATATAATTTTTCCCTAATTCAGTCCTAAGGTTCACATATTTTATTTCAAGGTATGAGGTTCTAACATCAGTGTAATGGATTGATGTAATGTCTATACAATAGTACAGAACAAGTGGCAATCATTCAGTTATAGGGTTTTGTTGAAGTTTGTGGCTTCAGAGAATTTAAACAGTTAGGAACACATAATAACCAAACAAGTTTTAGTTGCTGATACCCTCAATCAATTACCTGACAAAGATATTTAAACTAATTGCCTTGAAATTATGCATAGTCAGCAACTTTATTGTCTTACAAAGAAACAATCTGTAAGCTAGACCTAGTCACCTTTGAATTAAACTTTATTAATGTCTTTATTTGACAAAGAATAAATAAATCCAAGACAAGTTGATATAAGGGGCCATCCATTTAGTATGTACATGTGGAGGGGGAGTAACCCAAATGCATACATTCCATATGGAGGTGTCTACTGATAATGTATATACATAGGAAACAGGTTGGGTAGGGTGAAACCTCAATAATAATTTGACTAATATGTAACCTGTTCCACTGGGTTCAGTCGGCATTTGAATTTTAGTGGACACTACACAAACTTTTTAAAGTTACGCAGCTTATTTCTTTGATGCAGCCAGACATTCAACGTCAGTGGACTATCAGTTTTAGTAAACACCTCAATATTATTAATCCTTGATCATTTCTGCATGTATAAAATATAATTCATTCTATAGAATTTGGGGGTGGGGTCCGGGGTGTCAAGTGTACATATACAGGGATGGTGGTGGTAAAAAAGTATGCATATGTAAAGGGAGTGGACATGTTTTGCCAGATTTTTGTGTACATTGTACATACTAAATGAATGGCCCCTAATGATATCTGAGAACCTTTGATGTCTGGTTGCTCCAAGTAAGGGCCAGTCATCTGAGCAACTGGACATGTCCATAAGATACATGGATTTCAGGAACTATGTGTGTTTTCATACTTCTACTGCACTGTAATTCAAAACTTTTAAACCCTAAATGTACAGAACAGCAGCTAGTGCATTCTTGCCTCACTGACCAGCAATAACTAAAATGCCCTGCAGCACATTCCTCACCCTCTTGCCTCATCCAGGAAATTTATCACAATTTAAACACCAAATGCTTGTCTAATACGTAACCAGCCAATAAGAGAAGGGTTTGGATCATATTAAATATCAGCCTACAGCCATTTTTCTATCACAAAAAAATGAGGCCTAAGGTCCATGAAATTGGAAATTTTTCTGTGCAAAAAAGATCAGCGTGAAAATTGTAACATTTTTTTCACATTATTAATTCACAAAAACTTTCAAAAAAATATTCTTGAACATGAACATAATTCAAAGCAGAGTCCACACCTGTGTGGCAGTTGCCAAGAAAGAAAAATTCAGGTAAAACAATTACTCTCTAGTCTTGTAAAATAGGTACAAAAAGCAATAGTTCACTTTACTTTGTATAGATTTCATGACATTACTGTACCTACTTTTGTTTCAATACAATGCATTATTAATCAAGGGGCTGCTGACATTGTGGTCAATTGCTCCTTAAAAAATTGAAAGTTAGACTAAAGCTTTGTGCTTATTTAGTGCTAATTGAATGATTATAAATGGCATGACTTGCACTGCTAAGTATGTAATTCCCACTGAAAATTCACCCATTACCTTTGGGAAAAAATGAACAAACAAAATAACCCCCAATTTTTTTTGGCACCATTTGAAACTAATTATGGCTAAGTGGATGCATCAAAGCCCATTATTAAAAACATGTTATAGTCTTATCCACTATTTCAACCAAAGAATGAATAAAAAGAGCATGTCTGCTATGAATACTCTTGCAGAATACTGACTAACTTTTTTTCTATAAAGCCACTTAAGGTAATGCAACAACTGTAGTGAATGAAATTAAAAGTTTTGAAATGGTCTCCCTCATTATGGCATTACAATTGGCGTCCACATCCACATGATATACTGAACTGCAGTCAAGAGAGAACCACATGACCGACCAAGCCATGATATATTGAGAAAAGCACTATGTACTGAACAACGGTATAGTGGGAATGGTAAAAGGACAGAAGTCAATGGATAAACTGCCAAAAAACAGGACAGAAAGTCACAAGACCAAAACGTCACAATTGGATTATCATAATAATAATTGTAGGCATGCAGGGAAAAATGTCACAGGACATCAAGTCACTATTGGAATTTTTAAAAAATTCTCAAGACATGTAAAAAAAAATATATTAAAATCAATTTATTTGATAATTCTTAATCATTACTATTACTGATCACAATAAACTGATGAATTCACAGGAAAAAGGAACTTAGGTCCAGTACTGGGTGTAGAGGTAATTTGTCCACAGCCTTGCAATAATGAAATCCATTTCTATATAGTTTTTGAATTGCAACAATGTAATTATTTTGTCAGTACTGGATATACTGATATTTTGTTACAAACTGCAATCAAATATCTTAATTTTTTTTATTAAATGATATAGCTGATAATTTGGTTATAATGTTAAGATTTCAATGAAGAAGTTGCAATTAATTATATCATATCATTCATATAAAAACCTACAAGATTACAAAATTTCAAATGATTTTACATTCTGTGACTTTTTGTCCAACACATCTATTATAATAGTAAAAATTCAATTTGTGACTTTGTCTTACAACTAATTTGAATGATCAAAATTTCAAATGATTTTACATTCTGTGACTTTTTGTCCTACACATCTATTATAATAGTAAAAATTCAATTTGTGACTTTGTCTTACAACTAATTTGAATGATCAAAATTTGCTAATAAATGTTTACAAATAAAAATAAAAGCCTAAATTTATCATTTTCTTTCAACCCATATTATTGTACACTCATATGATTCTGGTTGTAGGGGTCTTCTTTATCTTACAAAGGATATGAAAATTTTTTAAACTTATAATTGGGATCTTTCTACACTCAAATTAGGAAAATTTAGACAATTTTTGGTATTGGGAATGGGGCCAAACTTTGGCTAAAAAACAGGCCATTATAAATGCCTGACCAACAGACATATGTACATATGGAAAGACAGAATTATATAGTTACCCCACCCTCTTTTGTTTCTTCAAATATGTGCTAGCACACTAGTAATAAACACGGTTTATGTTACAGATATCAAAAAAAGAAAAGAGTAATCGGTGTGTAAGCCGTAAGTATTAACCAATCATACCACCACATATTTTATGAAGAATATGTTCAAAAACCTCTTTTCAGCTCCACTGATTTCATTTCAAATCCTATTTGACTCCATATTGTTATTAAGAACTAACTCTAAGGTCTGATTTAAGGTTACAAATATGACTCACCTGGTAATTGTGACTGTAAGCTACAGCAATACACAATAGACTAATTAATATATTCTCTGTGTGTAACTTGGATTTTTAATGTAGCCTTAATAATTTTTCAGTCATATCACTATGATGTCATTGTTGTTACAGGGTTTAACGCCATTTTTCAGCACACAATAGGCTATACATGGCAGCCAGTATTAATGGTTGAGGAAGAACCCAGGAATACCCCCAGAAAGAAGCACAGACCCACAAGAAGCTACTAGCAAGCTTTCTCACATACCCACATTGGCCTAATCTGCGACTCAAACCCATGCAGACACAAGTGAGATGGCAGTGATCCATGATGTAGAGCGCTTTAGACAACTCAGCCACTTGGGGCCCCCTCACTACGATGACTGCAGTGTGGCAGTTTATAGTGATGTCCAGCACACATGATGTCCCACCCTGTCACCTTATTCTGACACCAGGCCAACCAGTCCTAACAATAACGTCTTAATGCTGAGTGCCAAGCGATGCAGCTGTTAGTACCATTTTTGTAAGTATTTGGTATGACTCAGCTGAGGATCGAAACCACGACCTCCCACATCTGAGGCAGATACTCAAGCCACTAGACCACAGGAGCGGTCTAATCAATATGTTGTAAAGCAGCCCATATATATAATGACTAGTGAATTAAATGTCCAATTTTTGTATTCTTTCCATTAAATTTACAAGCATAAACCAATGATTTTTTCTTTCAACAGGTACCATAAATACTCATATACATGTACACATAATACTTTAAAGTAATTCAATCAAAGTACAGAAGTTGCAAAATAAATGGCAAGACAATGATTTGCTCTTTGATTTTTACATAAATGCTACGAATTCATTACCAATTTGAAAACATCTTTATCAACAATTTGTGTGTATTAATGTACTTAACAAGTAAACTTCAGCAAACACTTCAGCTGCAAAAATGTGCTTTTCAGGAAAGCATTTTTGAAAGCCCTTTCAACTCTCATATAATAGCACAAACATAAAAATATGCAATAAATATTGCCCTTGATACTAACACAGTAAAGTACAATATATGTGGAAGAATATTTAAAAGAAATGGTAGTCTGATGACTGAGTACAACTAGATAACATTTATATATTAATTGGTATTAAAGACTAGATAACATTTATATATTAATTGGTATTAAAGAAACATGTTTATTTCACTTTTTCTATCCAATAGAATGACAACTTGCACTGACAGCATAGCACTGTTTCAGCGCCTCCTGGCAATCATTATAGTCTCTCCAAGGCCGACAAATAAGTTTGTCCATAAGTCTCAGGTGTTTCTCAAGAACAAGTTTTGCTTCATCAAGGTTGCCTCCTGTCAAAACAGTCTGCATTGCCTCCCTGTACACTTCATCTGAGCGTGCCATTAGATAAATTTTCTTGGTCAGGTCTTGAACATGGTGGCAGGCAGAACACTTGCAGCTACTAACTTGCCCATCATTTGGAACGAAGACTGGACCCAGGCACTTTTCACACTTGTAGACTGGTGCATCATAAGGTATATCCAGGTAGAGCGGCCAGTCATCTTGGCATGCTAAACAATTGCATATGAAAAAGTACTGCTTGTTCAGCTTCATCCTGCGTGAAGGGCATGAAGTAAGTGGATACAATGCTCCATAATTGTCTAATATTTCTTTTCCTTTTGGGATGTTCCTTATTGCATGCACAACACAGATGTTTCCATAGGAATGCCGGGTGACTGATGGATCGCAAGAGTGATTGATGAGACTAAGAGTGGCATATATTGCAGAACCAATCTCCTGTGTAAAGGACTCTGCTAAGTACCCCTGCTTATAAAAGAGCTCTGAAACTTCATGTGCATTGCAGGGGAGCATCTGCATCTGGTGCAAGATGTGTCCTCCAACAAATGCTAAATCTGATTGGCAAACATTACTTTCAAAGAATGTTGAGTGTTCTATACATTTCAGTAAAAATATTGCTCCAAGTGACTTTTTCATGAGGCCCTTTATGGAGCGATTCTCAGTGTGAGTAACAAGATTATAGATAGCATTATAGTCGTCCGAATGGTACACCCCATCTTCATCACATCCAAGGGATTCTGGACTGTTAGAGATAACCTTCTGGGTCATTTCAGTGCATTTTTCAAGCACTTTATATCCTGCTTTGAGAACCATTCGTAGGGCTAGATGACCCAAATGGATGTCAGATTCATTGATCAAGTCAAGATATGAACATTCTGCATAATGGTATAAATTCCAAGACTCTTCCTGACACTGAATGCTGCAGTAAACAACACCACTGCAATGTTTGCAAGGTACTGGAGAGATAACTCTGTTACAGCAATGTTGGCAATGACTTTTATTAAAATTTGGAAGGACTGTTGAAACATAAGGCTTTTCTACAATTAGGACCTCACCAACCTGGATGTCACTGACAGCTCTAAGTCCTCTACCACTAAATTCGGAATACTGAATTTTCACAGTCTCTGATGCGCATGGAATCTGCAAGTTTCTCTCACCACTCAAAATGGGGATAGGGCCATGGTTTCTATTGACCATTCCTCCTACAATGGAAGGGGATGATTTAAATCTATTGCTCTGATCTATCTGCTCATCATAAATGTTTTTAAGGTTTGTTATCTTCTCCCTGTCCAATTTAGAATTTGACACATTTAATTTTGCTTCTTCAAATGCCTTAATCGCCTCTGGAAACTTATATAACTGATATAAACACTTTCCTTTCCTTTCATACAGTTTATAATTCAGATCACCTGGATAGCCAATGCTAAGAGCAAAGCTAATGTCATCCAAGCATAATTGATAGTACTTCATATGCAACAAAACTGCTGATCTATTTGCTAATGCCAGTGCTAGTTCAGTTGTCTCCCCTGTATAGGGTGCTGTTAGTACACTCTGATTATAGCAATCAAGTGCTTTTTTATTCTGATGCTTTTGAAAAAATGTATTCCCTTGCACTCTCAAGATGAATGACTCTTCAGCTGATTTGGGTTTGTATTTTGAACAAACAGAAATAATGTCATGAATTGCTGGAAGGTCAAGTAGGCTTTTTATCCTTTCCTCATCACTCTTGCAAGACTTGAAAATTTGAAGAAAGCTTTCCTCTCTTTCATCCTTCCTTAATGTGGACATTAGAGAGCCATACCAATCTAAAAGAAATAAATTTTAAAAAAAGTAATGAATAAATATTTATTGTCAAAAACTTTCAACTTTCTTATTTGTTCAAGAAGTATATAATTTGTAAGTAAACAACTAGAAATGTGATAATGGTAAGTGAATCCCCATCAGTAAAAGTACATTGATATATTGGATAAAATCTTTCCCCCCCAAAAAAACTGTTAAATAACATTTACAATTTTACAAGTGTCAGTTCAGCAGCTGTTAGACTCTGATTCAAACCAGTGACAGATGCATGTAAACCATCTACCACTGAGCTGCAGTTATAGTTTTTTTTTTCCTCCACTGCCAGCAATTTAAAATAATGATTTAAATGTAAACATTCTGAAATCAATATGTTTGCTTTGGTTTAGTAGTTATATATATATATATATATATATATATATATATATATATATATATATATATATATATATATATATATATATATATATATGTATGTATGTATGTATGTATGTGTGTATGTGTGTTCCACAGGAATATGGCATGGTAGTAGACCCACAGGAATATGGCATGGTAGCAGACCCAGAGGGTTATGGAATGTCAGCAGACCCACAGGAATATGGCATAGTAGCAGACCCACATGATTATGACATGGTAGCAGACCCACAGGGATATGGAATGACAGCAGACCCACATGAATGTGGCATGGTATCATACCCACTGGGATATTATATGTCAGAAGACCCACAGGGATATGGCATAGTATCAGACCCACACGAGTATGGCATGGTAGCATATGTAGAGGAATATGGCATGGGAGTAGACCCACAGGAATAAGGCAAGGTAGCAGACCCAGTGATATGGCATGCCAGCAGAATACAGGGATATGGCATGATAGCAGACCGACATGGATTTGGCATGGTAGCAGACCCACATGAATACTGCACAGTAGCAAACCCACTGGAATATGGCATGGTAGCAAATCCAAAATGATCCAGTATTAGCCACTAACCACTGAGGCATCAATCCAGCTGATATATATTATTAAGATTCTTAATCATGATAAATAACACTGATACTAAGAATAAGTGTGTGTGTGTGTGTGTGTGTGTGTGTGATTAGGATTTTAACACAGCTTTAACAATTTTTCAGTGAGACATTATATCAGACTTGTTTGTCTAAAGTTACCAAAAACAAGATGATACAACTATCTATTGTGGTGTCAAAGATGACAAGAAATTCAGTGTAGTCTGATTTATTATATCATACATCAGATTAAAATATAGTTTCCTAATTTCCTAATTTATTTTACATAAATCCCATTAATTTTCAATGTAATTTAATGTTTGCCTCTTATTTTAGTAATATCTCAGTTATATCACCATATGCCCTTTTTAAAAGAAACAAACCTGGGTTAGAATAACTGAAATATGTTCGGATTATCTGAAGGCTTCACTCCAACTGTTCATCCGCTAACTTCATATACTATAAATTTATCTCTTTCTCCAGACAATCTGGAGCAAAATCTCCAACCACCCTGAAGTGACTTATCCATATACATTAGGGCGAGACCTCCATGGAGTGATTTCTCCATAGGTCGAATTCTCCATGTACCTGTGCCGGGTGTTGGCAAAGTTTCTCTATTATATCGATAGTGTATCTAGAAGCTACAAAATCAAGTTCCTATTTTTATCAAGCGTCTCTCTAATGTCAGCTTGAAGTCTTTCACAGTATTAGCTACAATGTAATAATGTAAGCTTAATCATCCCGCTTTAGTTAGTTTTCATAACACAACTTACACAACAATTAATATACAATAAATTCATCTACAGTAAGGTACGAGCCATTTCATTTTTAGGGGGAAGGGGGGTGGCTGTGATTTTATTTTAAGCTGAAATATTTTCATTAATGTTTATTCCAAATAATATCATGGATATAATATGGAATTATTTTGCTATAAATCAGAGCAAAATATTTTTCCAGCTCCTAACAGAGACAGAAATTTTAAAAAAAAGTGTCAGGTCCCTGCCTCAGAACACTGAATTGTTGGTCCTTAATATAACTGCCGTATATCATGGTACATATCACTGTACATCATGAAACTTTTTGTTGTACTTACTTAATATACAGATTTGACCACGATAATCATAGGTTTGCTATTATTAAGCAAGTTGGTAATTATGGGGTAATTTCATTAAGATCTGTCAAATCATAATTGTGGTCAAATTGTAATCATGGTTAAATCATTGGAAGGGTTAACAGATGTCCTTAACTTCCTGTCCTCTGCAAGAATTTCTGTCTGGAGCAATGTTGAAAAAAAAAATTTTTTATTTTCATGCCATTACAACATGCTTGGAATACAATTTGAGACAGAATACAATTTTAGACGGAATTCATGAGGAGGGTGGGAAGAAAGGTTTACTTCCAATATGTTGTGTATACATTTCTGAATTAATCCTTCACCTTTCTAATTTAATTATAAGACATATTTATAAATAGACCCACAACACTTACCATTCACGGATGTTGATCTTGTCATCAATTCCATCTTGCTGGAAGCTGTAAAAGCAAAAAAAATGAAAGCAATCATTAAATCACATGAATCTTACTTCATTTCTCAATTCAATCTTATCCAAATCATAGCCTTTATGTTCCCAAATGAAAAGGTCTGAGGAATATAGTGAATGAAATCTGTCTATACATCCATGGATAAAGTATCTTCAGATACAACTTGAGTTTGCTTTATTTTTGTCCCTCAAACATCCTTCTGATTTTGGGGTCAACAGCTCAAGTGACATGGTTATGGTGCTTAAATTATAATATGGGTTTGTGCATCAAAAAACAAAATTTCCTGTCTCCAGCTAAAATCCAACTTAGTAAATACAGTTAAAAATCAAACATCCAGACACACTTAGGGATATACAGTTCATTTTGATAACTGATTTTCTGGATCAACAAATTCCAGTGACAAGGTAGTTCTTCTTGTTGCTGATGAAGAGTTTAATGCCATTATTCAGCACAAGATAGGCTATACATTGCAGCCAGTATAAATGGTGGAGGATAAACCGAGGAAACCCCGGAAAGAATCAATGAACCACAGCATGTAGACCAACATATTGTTCTCCACTATTTTTCTTTTTTTACTGGCGGCGCCAATAAAAAGAAAACAGAGGAGGGTGGGGGGTGGAAAACAATTTGTCGGTCTAAATGCAGCATGATGCCTTAGACATCATTATAAACTGACACAATGCAGACATCGTAGCAATATGACTAAATATCGTTAAAGCTACGTTACTAATCAACACACACACACACACACACACACACACACACACAACATTTTTCTAACTCTTTGATTCACAGTGAAGTACACAGCCAGTAACTGAATGTGCCTGGTACCAATGTCACGAAATTAGGGTGCTCTCAGGAAGCAATGAAAATAAGTACATTTTCACTATATCGCTTTCTTTACATCTCACTAAATGCTGCAACAGGTGAATGTTCGTTTATAATATTGACAGCATATTGTCTATTTTCAGGTACGAAAAAAAAAAATAAGAATAATAAAGTCATGCCCTTGTTATGGATGGCGAAGCTTACATCTGCCAGGGCGCAGAACCTTGACAGAACAGAGGCTTGCAGATGGAATGGAAGCTGATTCGAACGAAATTCCGGCCTGATTTGGGTCAATTTCCAGGCTGTTTCGGACCATGTAAAATATTATAAAATAAATAAAGACAAGGAAGATACATTAATGTTTTATTTTTTTTTTACTATTCATGCTTGTGGACACCATAAAAGAATATTCAAGCTCTTACTTTAAGTTTTACCGCTGGTATCACCAGGTTTTGAAATTTTTTGCAAAAATCATAACAAAATAGATATTATCATATTTTTTTTATTTAACCAAATAACTTTAATGTTTGCAATACGGAGAACATAACGTTATTTTAATTCATTTCTAAGAAAAACATTTTCAAACATTTCAAAAATCATGCAAGTATGGTAAACATTCAACTTGACCCACCACTTTTATTGATTTGATTTATTGATCAACGATTTCTGGTATAAATCGTATTTTCTTAACCTAATATTTACCGAATAAATATCATGCACGGAGTTATTAATGACTAACACAATGCTAAAACGTACTTAACTTTTATCATTCAATTTTAATATTGTGAGTGAAATCTCGAACCAACAAACCAATTTATTTTAATTTCATTATATTAAACCTTTCAAACTGTTGCAAATATTAATTAACGTAAACATTTAATGCAAAACACATATTAAATATATTAATCGATTTAAAGCATTATTTCTTGAAATTTAATTTCTTAACACATATGTCATGTAATAACACTTCCAGATCATCAAAGATTTAAATATTCTTTAAAGTGTGTTATAAATCTTGTCTTCTAGTAGCAAAGAATGTGAACAAACCTTTTGCTGAAACGTCATAAACTTAAAAAATAAAGCTTCCTGTAAAAATTAAAAATACAAGATCAATAACGCCAATACGAAACCTCACCGAGAGTTTCTCTAATTGGGTTATTTTTTTAATGACAGCAACAGAAAGGGTGCCACTACAATGAAACGTCCGGTGGGTAAACGAACGAACATACAAAATTTGAAGAAGAAAAAACTACAACAAAAGGCAAAGAAAAAAAAATAAGCCAACAAAGTTAGATAAACTCTCAGCTAGTTAGAGGTTTCGGTTTGGCGCTATTGACCTTGTACTTTTGGAATCAAGGGCATATATAGCACAAATATATGGGAAATATATAAACAATCTAGTATATTTATAGGACACTAGCTACTTTCCTTTATATGTTTATTTACAAACTTTTGCATAATTTTATCAGAACATTTTTCACCTCACCTTCACTTTGGCGATATAATGTATAAGCAATATAGCCCATTTTTAATAAACTGCAACAACAGCAAAAACAAAACAAACATATATTTTATTTTACTAGTTACTTTTGTATTGTTTGCACACACTAACAAATGTGACTCTATTCTAAATTCAGAATCAGTATGTGACTACATAGTCAGGAAATAACCCGATATGTATAAATCCAAAGGCAACGATGAAAGCTGGTGTTGGGTGTGACCACGACCTCGTGATTATGAACTTCTGAGTGAGGCTGAAGAAAGTTAACAAGCCACAAAGAAAATCAGGCTCAAATTAATCCTTGAACAATTGAAGGACCTTAACATCTGCAAATCATTCCAAGCCCAAAATGGAGTTAAATTGCCTCCACTCCTTGTGAATGATGTTGATGTTAAGGTGATGACAGACACCTTTAACACAATCATTGACCTCCATCGACCAAAGAAAAAATCCTGGGTTACAGAAGAGATTCAGAATCTGTGTGATGCCCGAAGAGATCTCATAAACACCAGACACACAACAGGGGCTGTCACATTGTAAAGATTAACCAGATAACAATATGTATATGTTAGACCATGAGGCTAATAAATTCGTGCCAAAAATATGTATGAAGGTCAATTCGACGAACAATGAGGTTTCAGCCAGTTCCAAAATATTTTTTGTATAGGTAAGTGGTGGAATACTGTGTTCTGATCAAAGGAACATCAAATGGGGGACGTAAAACCACATTTGATATATTGTTGGGAGGAGGCAGTGTCTGATAATTATATGAATCAACATCAACTCGGATAGTGAGCAAGGCGTGGCCAATATTAGAATCGCAAGCTTAAATATATTATCTTGAGAACTAAACGTTAGTAGTCGCTAAACCAGCTTGTTGAAATTATAAGGGAAGAAAAGCTATTCCGATGTCATTCGAAATTGGCGGGAAACTTGTTATTCTGGGAATTACAAGGAACTTCAGTACAGGACGCTTTTAGGGACCAGAGGAACTGTAGAAAACAGGGAATTACACCAGTGCAGTTGGTCCAAGTCTCTGGGAGACAAAGAAAAAGGAAGAACTGAGGCAGAAATTAGACGATCTGGAGGGAATTGGATTACCACTCCAGATAAAGATCATGCAGATGAGTAAGAACACGTGACAGGAGGAAAATCTATCACACTAAGTCAGATGATTAAATAGGTCGTCACTTAGTCGAGTGAAAGACGAGTGATAGGGTTTTAAGTGGAATTTTATTTGAGAGATGGTTATTATTGAATGATATTAAATTGTTGTTTCTTTGAATTTAAAATTTTGTGTATTCATTAATTTAACTGTTGGCACCACTGACTGGGGGCTCGGAGCTTTGCAATCTCTCTATCACTACTTCAATTTCTGACAAAAACGAGCCAGGGTGGGTCTTCTGTGATAATTTAAAAATATTGGAAGCAAACCAACCGAACCTAAATAAAGGAAACCTTTACAGGGGCAATGGAGTACCGAGACATAAAGAAGAATCTCGGAATAAACTTGAAGAAACCAAAAGAAGATTGGATTGGACAAGAGTGCACCGAAACAGAGAACAGTATGATAATGAATAACAGTAAAAACCCATTCCAAGTTGTGAAAGACCTCAACAGACAGAAGCAGCAAATTGTCAGTACAATTTGTAAAGTGGTAGGTTGCTTCCCTTTTGGGATGGGGTGCTTCCTAATTTATTTAAATTAATATAGAATACCCACCCTGGCTCGTTTTTGTCAGAAATAGAAGTAGTGATAGGGAGATGCAATCCTCTGAGCCCCAAGTCAGCGATGAATACAGCTTAATTAATGAATATAAAAATTTAAATTTTAAATAACAACAATTTAATATAATTCAAACTGTAATCTCTTAGATACAATTCGGCTAATATCATATCACTCCACCAAGTGACGGCCTAGTTCAATCTTTGAATTAGTGTGTGAAATGTTCCATTCTGTCATGAGTCTTACTCATCTGTATGCTTCTTCTCTTTTCCTTTATCTTCCTCCGTTATCCTTTCTACTTCTCCCTCTGTCCTTCCTTCTCTCTTTTGTCTCCCAGAGACTCGGGCCACAGCTGCGGTAATTCCCTCTGGTCCCTAAACTGTCTCTTTTGTCTCCCAGAGACTCGGATCACAGCACTGAGTACTTGCCTCCTGTCCCTAAAACGTATTTTCTCTTGTCTCCCAAAGACTCGGACCACATCACGGAGTAAGTACCTCTGTTCCCTATAAGCTTCGGTTTCGAAGCTTTCTGATTATTCCCAGAATAATTCCGCCATTACGAATAGTCGCGAAGTAGTTTTATTTTCCTTGTCCCGCCCAATATTTGTAACACTACTAATGTAGATTCTCAAGATGATATGTTTAAATTTAAGATTTTAATGTCTGGCACGCCTAACTCACTTCCGATGGGAGGTTGGTTCTCAATGGTCAGACATCGCCCCTCCCAACCGTCCGTCAAAGATGTTTACGATAAAACTGGACGATGCCTTGTTCCAACAAGAAATTGCCTCTTACCTGTGAACAAGGTTACGTTACTGACTTTGGCAAAAATAGACCGCGCGCCTTGAATTTATGGCTATGTCGTTTAACTCGCTGGACACCTCAGACATTTTGCCGGCGAAAAATTATAGTCTCAGGGTTTAACATACACATGCTAACATCTGGTTTCTTCTATACCGCGACACAATTCAAAACAAAAATGGAAAATGCCCCACAGAATCAATTGACATTGCAGAAAGATGGACTGAATATTGTAAAGAACTCTACAACCATCCGTCCACAGGAGATCCAGAGGTGTTTGAAGTTCCAAACTCCACAACTGATGATGATTTCACCATTCTCAAAGAAAAGGTGGAGTCAGCAATAAGAGCACTGAAGAATGGGAAGGCAGCTGGAGCAGACAACATCCTAGTTGAACTTATCAAGAATTGGGGAGGGGGGAATCAGTGATAGATCTACTAACAAAAATCTTCAACAAGATCTGGCAGATAGGTGAATGTCCAACACGGCTGACCAAGTCACTGATTATAACACTCTCCAAAAAGGCAATATACAGCTGTACCAAAATGACAGAGATATAAGTTTAATTAGCAATGCTAGTAAGGTCATGCTGCATATAATCTTAAACAGACTTAAACTACACGCAGAATAAATAATCGCTGAAGAACAGGTAGGGTTCCGGAGTGGAAGAAGCACAACAGAATAAATATTAAATCATGGTTCTGTGAGAAAATTGCTAGCAACATCAACAATACATCTTTCATGTGTTCATAGATTGTAAAAAGGCCTTTGACAGAGTGTGGCATGCAGCATTGTGGGCGACAATGAAGTACAACCTGGGTCAGAAAGTTGACTAATACCATCAAGCAGATGTACATCAAGGCTACCAGTGCAGTAATTGCTCAATGTTCTGTGGGGGACTGGTTCAAAACAACAGTTGGAGTACGTCAAGGCTGTCTTCTGTCACCCATGCTTTTCAACATCTACTTAGAGCGCAAAGCCCTTGAAAACCATTGTGGACAATCAGCACTGGAGGGCGTAACAACACCAACCTAAGCTTTGCAGACTATATTTATGGGCTGTCAGGCAGTGAAGACGAGCTTGCCACATTAGTGACGAACCTAGATGAAACATCTTCCAGTTTTGACATGGAGATAAGTGCTGAGAAGACAAAACTGATGACAAATAGTGTCAAAAAATCTCTGTTGTAAAGCGCTTAGAGCTTCAACAGTCAATGGGCAATA
Source organism: Unio delphinus (assembly GCA_029339505.1). Lineage (NCBI taxonomy): Eukaryota > Metazoa > Mollusca > Bivalvia > Unionida > Unionidae > Unio > Unio delphinus. The sequence goes on from JAQISU010000071.1 coordinate 8,878,443, forward strand.
CAAAGTTCTCATATATATATATATATATATATATATATATATATATATATATATATATATATATATATATATATATATATATATATATATATATATATATATATATATATATATATATAAAGGAGTCCAACGAGTCTCGCTTAAGGCAATTGGTCTCCACTAATATAATCCAAGTCGTTATGTTTGTGCATGTATGTGTTTGTATATATTTTATATATGTCTTTGTCTTTCATTCCCTCCCCCAAAGAATGAAACTTAAAACATCTAGAACATTCTCTTGCATTTGTGTGTGCGTAAGGGTATGGTAGTGTGTCTATAAACGCTTCCTTTCCTTGTGTGAGTATGTTTATGTGTGTGTTAGTATACAAATTCCAATACTTTCGTTGTATAGGAATGGTTTATGTTTGGATACTTATCAAAAAGATGTTGCTGGATAGTATATATGGTGTGCTGGATTGTAATTATTTTTTTTAAAAGGTGGTCTCTGGATATTAACTAAGTGTTGGATAGTATTTAACAAACAATTGCAGCAGCAATTTAAACGATAAAATGACAAAGTTTCACATCATCTACTCCCTAATCATTGCCACCACATACACTACTACCACTACTGCTGCTACTACTACTGCTGATGATATTCCCGCATAGTTGTCTACAGATCAGAGAAACACCGGATTTGAATCTATCTTGAATTTGGGTTCAGACGTAGTCATAAAAACAAACGCATGCGCAACAACGGAATCGGATGTGGATTGTTTACATCGGTTTCTTCGTGGATATTTCGGCACAATTTGCACGTGTTTTGCAGCAAATGATTCATTTTACCCAAAAAGCTGGTCATATTGACATTTCTTCCAGATAGTGAATGGGCTGCAAGTGAAGATGTTAGTGACACAGTGTGTTTCTTCATTCGCTTACCCATGCAAATAAGCAACCTTCACCCATTCCCTCTTAACCCGTTTATTTGACATCATGAAAGCTAAATTTATAGGGCCGTAAAATCTATAACTGTGTTCTTAAAGACTAAAGTATAAGAGGTGTCAGTATATTGATTGATGATAATTATTTTAGCATGTTTTTGTTTGTTTTATTTTTAGGAATTTTCAATAAATATTTCCCATTAATCATCAATAGTTGATCAATATTTGGTGTCATTCAGGTTGTTTAAAAAAAATGCAAAACTGTAAACGATGACTCAGTATCATTAGTTAAATGCACATGAATTGCAAGAAAAACATTGTGAAAATACATCGATATTTACTTAAATATAAGGCCACATAAATTAGAATAAGTGAGAATAAGTCATGCTGTAGGGCACCTTGTATTGGATTTTTAAAAAAAAAATTTACCTCTGCACTACTCGTTGTTTGAAGAAAAAAATTATATCATACTCGTAAACCTTCAGGACAAGAGCATTTTCCATTAAAGATGAAAGGCAACTCCTGGGCCTCCCATTACTCACTGAAATCGCTCGTGTATTCAAAATTGGTATTGAAGAATGTTTATTTTTTTCATACAGTGATCATGTGACTGTGAACTGGGTCAAACAGGGCATGATGATTCAGTTAAAGATTTGAAGTTGCATAAAACAATTAACATCCCATTGGTTCTGTTGGGAGGTTCAGTTATTTTCAATGTTTGAATTTTGTCAGCATGGGTTTTGCTATCAGTGATTAGATGTAAATATGATATGATTAGAAATCCATTTTTTATAGTTAGAGCCTAATGATTTAATCAGCATAAACTGGTGGGTTTGGCTTTGGTGTTTAAAGTTTTTAAGTTATCAAAGTGTGCATTATCTCCCAATGCTAAAACACCAGAAGTTTAGCAACCAAATATCATGTGGAATAAAATGATGGATGGAAACAGGAATTTCAGTGGTTGAAACAAGTTCAAATGAATTAAATATGCATTCTGCTCTTCCTGTAAAGCTGATTTAAAAAAAAAACAATTGCTGTAGTGTCAAGAATTACAATCCACATTGTGCACAATATTAAAACATTAAACAAGTCAACAAATATGTCATGACTAAAATCCACATTTACAGAATCAGGATCAAATGTGGATCAAGATTTACATGCTGACCTTCAGTTGTGGCTAAAGATTTACATGCTGAGACGGCATTTGCCAACTTTGTAGCTGAACACAATCTCCTGTTTCAGTAGGAGATCATTTTTTAGATCATGTGAAAATAACCTTCCGGTAGAAAAGGTCTCATAAAAATCTATTCACATTGTGACCAAGTTTTGATTTCTCTTTGAAAGTTGAAGATATGTGCCACAATGAAACATTTGCCTTTCTCATTGAAAATCCTCAATCCTTTGTTGTCAAAACTCCAGATCAAGTTTTGAAAATACTGATCTGTCATTAGCTGACTTTTCTGTTCTGTCACATCTGTCCTATGGGGTTTTGAAGGTAGCTTTAAGGATGTCTTCTTGAAAGAAAGGTGTATTTCAAGCTCTGAAAATATGAATCCCAATATTAGACTTTTTCCCTTTTAATAATTAAAAACATGTGTGTATTTTTCTGTCACAATATAAACTTTATTAGACTGCCAATGCTTATTATTGTGGATGTTTAATATTATTATAAAAATAAAAAAAAATTTAAAACAGTTGTGTACCGGTCATTGTGATTGTTTTTGAAATTACTACTATAACAATTTTCAGTGGCTTTATTTTGCTATTTGTTCATTTTGTATGCAGGTAGAAGGAATCGAGGAAGAGACTAAAATTTAAAATTTCTTTATGATGTTATTTATTTTCAAATAAATAAATTTGCCAATACACTGGAGGAAGAAATAAATCACCATATTCCATTCACTTTTTATAATTTCATCTTTGAACAAAACAGAATGCTACATTCAGTTTTCAAAAACAAACTTCACCATTACCCTCACAAATCTTTTGTTCATTTTCATGTGCTATTGGTTTCAACAAATTATTTGACAAGAAATCTGGCTTATAAGCCAGTGACATATAGTGAAACCAAGAACACTTAAAAACAGAAATGTCTGGAAACAAGACAGTGTAACTCTTGCTCAGTGCAAAGCATGTATCTTCCAGACTTACCCCTTTTTAACAGTAACAAGAAAAAAGTGATGACTTTATGCTTTGTAAAAATCAACAAATAGATTATTTCCCTAGAAAAACAAGGTAAAAATGATAAATAGAACTTACGGTTTTACAAATCAAATTTTAAAAAAATCCAAGATTTATCCAAGAAATAAAAAAAAAAAATAGGTGTCCAAATAATAAAATGTTTTAATAAAACTGAGTTGAAATCCTGATGGATCCAAAATGGAAGGCTGTCAGTGTAATATTGATGTGTCAACAGTTCTTTGTTGATTAGCAGCAAATAATACTCCAGTGTTATAATTCTGTAAATTTTGATAACTGTCCTTGTCCAAGAATGAATTTAGAGCACAAGTATTTCCAGAAAAAAAACCTCTTCAAATACAAATAATTTGAAGGAAAAATAAAAACCGGTTACAACAAAAACCACTGGAATGTCTCCAGGGTTAAGGCAAGAATAAAATTATTTCTCAATACATCAGTATTAAATCTGGCAACTGTGCAAAACAGATGCCTGGTCAATCTTCGTTAAAAAATAATTGCTACATGTTATTTTTCATGTACTTCAAGTATGGTCTTGATTTCACTTATTGAAACTATTCCAATAAGGAATATACAATTTTTTATAAAAAAAGTTGTTTCCTTCAACTCATGAATTAAGGTCAGGAGCTAGATCAGCATTAGATACAAAGTTTTGACTATTAGTGTTTACAAAAAACAACACTAAATTTCAGGAAAAAGTAAAATTCAGTAAATAAAGTTATATTACAATATCATGTAATGGAATTAAAAAAAAAATTAAACTAACAAACAAACAATTAAATTAAATTAGATATACATGAAATCAAACATACATAGCATTGAATAAGGGATGTAAAAAAATAATCAGCCCTGACCTGGATAAACGGAGGGTTTCATTATATACATGTGCATAATCAAAGTGAGAGATTATAGTAACATATTTTCTGCATGTTTTCAGATGACAATAAGTTATCATATTTCCTGTCCAATATGCTCATTTCTTGAATTTGGCATCGGAAAACAAATGGGGAAGACAAATCTCCCCTTGATAACAAAGTTAGCACCTGTGATGATTTGCTATCATGAAAAAAAATAAGTATTTTTTAAAATCTTTACATGCAAGGTATTAAATGTAAAAATAGAGAAAAATACTTTTACCAGTTTGTGGCATTTAATGGTATCCTTCTTAGGTTTGCATACAACTCAAACCCTTAAGGAGCCTCTCACTCTTGTTTCGCAAAGACTAATCATCATGTATGGAAAATGTTGAGACTGTGAACCTTACTGAAAATGAGTAGAGAAATTTATACATGCAATTGATACTGACCCTGGTGACCGATCCGATGTCCAGCAACATAGCATCAGAATACGTTTATCATAACACATAATTAGTTTTTAAGATTATTATTTTTATTTATATTATAACTGAAATTTTCAAGATCTTATTGAGTATAATCGAAGTTGATTTTTTTTCATTTTTTTTATTACACATGTCAGTATGGACATGAATAAAGCAAATCATATTGCTTGTGACCTAGATAATAATGATGCATTGTCCTTTAGGAACAAGATAAAAAGGGTCTATTTTCAAGTTTTACTCCTCTTTTCTAATGGTTAAAGTTGTGTTGAGTAATCACTCAAGGAATGGATACTGTGTTGAAGTCAGAGAAGAGACCTAAAGGTTAGCCAAAGCCATCTGCCAGTTTTGGGTTCTTGTGATCTGCACATGTTTCTTCATTGAGTGATATTTGTCACATTATCATAAATGGTGCCTACAATTCATATATTAACATAAGAAATATTAGAAAAACGTGTTCTTTTAAACAAAAGCATAATGATTTTTTTAATCATCAAAAAACAAACAATTTGGGTCCCCCAAAGATTCGAGAAGATTGTGAAATTTTACATACTTATGCATTTAATTTGTACTTCATCATGTCATGAAAAATTCTCATTGTTACTTTTAATTTTCATTCTAAGATATAAAATGTTCTCATGAAATGTTGAAATAACTTGTGGAGTAATGTACATGCTATGCTCAAATCTCTTCATAATTTTGAAGTGGTTTCTTTTTTCTGTTTTTAGGCAACGAGGAAACTGTGTTAGGGATACTCAGATAAGTTCAGATTTGTGATAGAATCAGCAACGACGTCTATATCAGTTACAAATGGAGAACCAGGCAGAAAGTAAAGAAGTCAATGTACGGGTGGCCGTAAGGGTAAGGGAACCAGTTACATGATTATCTTTGCTTTATTATATAGCATGGGACATATTCTGATCCCCTTTGTTTCACCATTCATCTTTCCATACATTCATTACCACATCTACAGCAGTGAATAAAAGTTGACAAAATATGGTAATTATTTTGTCACTTGGGTAAACATTTGTCAAAAGGATTCTATATCCTTGGCTGGGTGAGAGTGGATTTGTGTCAAAAGGTTAAATGTACAGAAATGTCAATTACAGTGAAATGTTTCAATATTTGTTTATCAAACTTTGTAGATACAGTTATAGTGGGAAGACATTTAACTTGGCTTCTTTATGATAAAGCAGCACCAGTGTAGGTTATTTAGTAGATAGTCAGTTGTTTTGGTTTGATGATTTACAGCACAGCAACACATGTAGGTTATTCATGCCATGACAGTTGGACTAAAGTATTGTAACAAACTTGGATTATGTGCATTTGATAGCGTCCTGTTTTAAGGAATTGTTAGATTTATTTTATTTACTTGTGTGAATAATGGGAATATTCTTAGCCCGAAATAATTAGCAATTACAAGGAGGAAACATCATGCAGAAAAGTGTTAGTGAGTTTCCATGATGTGATGGTTGACTAATAATGGAGTCGGGCCAAAACCGAATGAATTTTGTTGGAGAAACATAGTCCATATTAAAATCTAGTGGTTTACATTGGTGGTGTGACTGCATTGTCTGGATATGCGATATGAAACTGGTAAATTACTCAAAGGAATAAATAAGAGGGAACTTGGCAATACCATTTATGTTGCGAGGGCGGCAAATATTGTGTAGTTATGTGGCAAAATAAACCTGGAAAGCATACATTGACTGGCATAAGGGGGTGGAGTTAAAATAGTTCCCTGTTATGGGGAGAGTTGTATAGTTTCTACGGCATGAACTGCTGGCAGTACGGAAACCTGACGAAGTGAAACCATGCCGATGTGTGATTCATAGATATTGTCCAGGCTAAAGATCTGTTTTCTTATATAGACTAGAGTAAAATGTATGCATAAAATAGACATGCTGTGCTTTCTAATTTACAACTTAAGTTGTATTGAAGTCTTTAGAAATTTGGGGTATACTTTGACTTTTAGTGGGAATTACGCCAGGGTTTGATAACCGCTCAGTCAAGTAAAGACCCACAGCTTGTAACAGTTTCTTGACAATGTACACATCATAGTAGCTAATCCTGGCTGATTCCAACATTAGATTTGAACCTGGGTTGTTTTGGTCTTGCATCCAGCATGCTAACCTCTGCACCACCATGGCTCTGAAGATGTTTACAATATGTTATAAATATCTGGTTTGATCTTTGTGACACATGTCTCTCAGCTTCCCTGCAGGATGAAGGAAGAAATAGCAATAAAATGTGTCTAGATTACTTATGGACAACTCTTGTTTGCTGTTGTTTTGTTGTATAGATTTCTTGCAGTAGGTGAGGGTAAGTATAGTATGAACTGTTACCATTGGCAGCTAGCTGACTGGTCAGTATCATTGTGGTTTGGGCAGGTATCTGACTGGTCACTATCACATGTTATCTTTGTTATTTTTGTACCCTGTCATAAATATGGAATGGGCACACATTTTGAAAAGTCATAATTACTAATGTTACATATATCTGAATTAATTTTTATTTTATTTTAAAAAATTGCTTGTTTGTCAGTTTAATTTTTTTTATATTCTGTTGCATGCTATTATAATATATTCTTGTTTACGTGATTTGGAAATTCTCCCAGAAAATCAGTTGACTTAACTCTTTTTTTCGCTGACCTAGATCCTGACCTTAATTAAAAACTAGTAACATCCACGTAAACATGTTCTTTTTATAATAAAAAAAATTATTGTTAGAATACACCACTTGTATGACTTGTGAACCTGCTTATAACGCTTTGTCCAGTGTGGATCCTGATATTTCCCCAAAGAAAATATATTTTTAATATTTTTCAAAATATGCTGAACGTGAAAAAATTATGATAAGAATTGGTAAATTAAACCTTTTATCAAAAGTAAATATCACAATGGGATTTATTATTGTGTTCTAATTTAGATTGTTTTAAATTTGTAGATCCATTAAATAGATGTTGGTAATTAACCCATGTTTTTCATTTTACTTCTACCGCAGTCAAATCTATCAATTGATCGACATTATTTCTTGAAAAGAGAGTTGATCTTTTGTATTAAAAAAATACGTCTAATTTGGATCAAACAATAAAACTAGAATTTATTGAATTCAAGACAAAATTTAGTTATGTATTACATAATGTGTGAAGTGGTACACGTGTTAAGCGAACGGAAGCCACATGGAATAATGTTTTTGATGATCTCCTCAATATACTGTAATTTGTCCTGAAATTAATATTGTTTTATGAGAAAAAAATAAACTACAGCATGATTATAAAGTGAGTAATCAAGACTTCCAAACTCCCCTCCCCCATTTTGCCTTTGTGTTGATCCTTTTATTGTTTTGTGGTCGATGCTTTTGGACCCCAATGTGCGCGAGTTATCAAGGGAGAGGTGTAGTAAGAGCGAGATTGAGGCTGTATTGGATACGTGACCCTAGACTCGTAAATAGTTTTGGTGAAGTATACAGCATTTTTTTTTAATTCTTAGAGTCAAATGATTGGTTTCATCAGGGTCATATTATGAGTACATGACTTTAAAATGTAAACATGATCATGTGACCCCCTTGATTTTGCAACTCGGGGATTTCCGACTGCATTTTGGATTACTGTATAACCTTTGTTTATAGAGTTATATCATCAGTTGGGGCTTTTTCTTTACACTGGAAAGTGTCAGTTTGGAGTTATAATTTTTATTCATATTATTTGTATTTTAAAAGATTAATTTGTTTTTCTGAAATGTAAAAGTGCTCAATCAGAATTCTTGGACAAAGACATTTTATCAATTTTTTTTCTTTTGATTTCAAATACTGGATTGTTATTTTTTGTGTTTCTACAAGGAACTGTAGATACAACACTATACAGACTACAGCATATGTTATCTTCCATCTTGTATTTTTCATCAGGACTCAAACTTGAATTCATTAGAATATTTCATTACTAGGACTTCTAAAATTTAATTATTGTATTATTTTTGGATTTGATTGTTAAAACCATAAGTTCTTTTTCTTCATTTCCACTTTCTTTTCAAGGCAAATAAATTATTTGTTAAATTGTACAAAGCTTGTTGTTTTAACTCTTTCTGTGTTACTGTTTATTAAAGCCAAAAACATGTAACATTAAGGAGATGCATACAAATGTTGTTTCTGAAAGGCAAGAAACCATTGACTGTTATATTTATTTACTTCAGCTCTGTGTGTGTGTGTGTGTGTGTGTGTGTGTGTGTGTGTGTGTCAGTGTGTGTGTGTGTGTGTGTAATTTGGATTTTTAATGTTTCTTTTAAAAAAATTCATCATATTGCTATGATGGCGGTGTAGCAGTTTATTCTGATATCTAGTAATGAAGTGTCATGCTGCAGACATGTCCCACCCAGTCACATTATCTTGACACCAGGCCAACCAATCCTAGTACGAAAGTCTTAATGCTGAGTGCCAAGTAAGGCAGCTGCTAGTATCATTTTTAAAAGTCTGTGGTATGACTTGGTCAGGATTTGAACCCACAGCCTCCCATATTTAAGGCAGATGCTCTAACCACATAGGTTACCTGAGCAGTTCACTTCAACTATGCTTTGTTGAGAAAAATATTTTTTAATGTCTCCTGTTATGCTCTCTGGTTACATTAATGTTAGGAATATAAACTCCACTTACTCTCAAATCTATTAGTTATAGGAAGATGGAAATTTCATTTTTCGCACATGCACATAAATAGACTAAGGGAAGAAACTCTTACCCATTACCTCCCCTTCAAACCTCCTCCATGGCACAAATTTAAGCCGTTACTCACTACAAGTTATATCATTTAACATTTCCTCTTCGAATCCATCAAGAATAGAACCATCCTTCCATCTTGGTAAAGTTTTATCTGTTCAAGTTTATGCAATAGGATTGGCAACTTTTGTTTGAATTTTTTTGGTATATGTTTTGATGTTTTCATAAATCTGTTTTTCCCAAACTGGTATACCAGAGGTAGTAGCATCTTCAACATGCTTGCTGTATTTTTTTCTTCTTTGTGATTCTTGTCATTTTTGAAGTAGTGGCAGTACTTTGTAATAAGTGTCGGAAGTACAAGGACATAAAATATAATCACTAGTCTTGCATCCTTGTACAAAATATACCCTTGTCATGGTCAGAAGGGATGTGTTTTTGAGTCTTGACAAAAAGTTCAAGGTGAAAGAGGAAGAAAATTATGATCAGCTAGAGATAGATAATGCACATGAATAACCCAGACCACAATATTTATGGAGTTGATCAGGAGATTGATCAAGGAGGCAACAGCATAGTTTCTTTTGTCAGGGGAAGTGTTGCCCCATCCTTTATCATGTATGTTCCAGTAATGCTTTTAGTTTTCCCAGGAGAATGTCCTCCCAGAGTGGTCAGTCCTTCACATTGTGCAGCCCATGCCCATTTAGGCAGTCAATTTGGAAATATGCAGTTTAATTAATATGCTAGTTAGTGATAAGAAACCTTTCTTGCTGATGTGGCCTGCAACCTTAAGCATATTATTTGTTTTGGCTCCAGCCAACAAAAGATTGGACACTCCTGCAGAAGTCAATAGCATAAGGAAGATATGTTAGGAGACAGAGTGCTAGACAGTAGTATTTAAGAACAGCAATCTTGAGTACAACAAAGCTTTTCCTGGTACAAGAAGCTAATGGTAAATTCAGGCAAGTGATAGACCTCTAGCAGAGAAATTTAAGATCGAAACATTATCATAAGTATGCTCCCCCCCTCAAATAGATTGTGTATGAGATCAGCCTCAACCTGACCGATGCATGCTTTCATGTCCTGATTCCAGACTTATGCATTCTGGTGTGAGGGTTTCTATACTGGTGTACAAGTACCAGATCAGACATAACCTTGGTGTTATGTATATTTGATTTAATTTATTTATTTTTAATTGTCAAATCCAAATTTGTCATTTAGGGTTTGAAATTCATTAATTGGGAGATTATTCTGGAAAATTCAGGCTGACCTAGACTCTAGCTGTAAACACAGGTTGACCTTGGCTTGTTGACCTCATTTCTGACCCTTCTTTAGAGAGTGTAAACAAGCCTTGGAAATGATTGGCTAGATCCAAAAATATCTTTTTATTTTAGTAATTAGTGGCTGATTTTTTTCTTCTGCATCATTCTATTAATACGTGACTTGGTGAAGGTAGCTTCTTTCTATGACCTTCCAGAATCACATGATTCCTTTTTGTTTACGAGGGAATTATATATATATATATATATATATATATATATATATATATCTGTGTTTTGGAAGTTAACATTAGTAGAATCTGGGCTTTTAGAGTTAATATTTGTGTTTTCTGTTTGAGTTATAATGTTAATTACCTTGTACTGGACATTATGTCATTTCGTTGTAGCAAGAGGATATTTATTTATTTGGAGGAGAAAACATGTGCTCATAATTTCATTTGGATGATAATAAAACAAGAACTGCATCACATGACATTGTCAGCCATTTTGGATTACATCGTCAAGATTCGAACCTGGAACTATTAGAACATTTATTTATCAGGACTCTTGCAATTCCTTTAGTGGATTATTTTTGTGAATTCTATATTGGATTAATGTTGGATTTGATTCTCTAAAACCGTAAGTTTATTTATTTTATGAAAATAATTATACTTAATAAATTCATTGTTAAAGTTTTACAAGCTTGTTAGTTTTCACTCTTTTTGTGTTGCTGCTTATTCGAGCCTAAGCACGTAACACTTGGTAGACTGAATATTTTCGCAGGTTGTCTGTTTAGAAGGTGTAAAACTCTGTACAACAAGAGATCCCTTCAGTCATTGATCTTTCAGCAGATTTGTGCATTTTTGGGGCATCCAGTGATAGATCTCTCTGCGATGAGGTGGAATTACAAACTGCCCACCATAATCTGTTCTGTCCAGAACCCAGAATATTGGACCATGAAAGCTCAGGTTGTCAGTTGGGATAGGATATGGGATTTTGCCTTATTCCCTGCAACTTCAAGAGTCATTGAAACACTAATGGACTAGATTTATAAAGTTGTACTGGTAGTCCTATCCAAATGGGTCAAGTCATTGTTGAATAATCTGCTCAAAATAGCGTTAGATGTCCACAGAAGATCCTGTTAAAATTACATCTACTCTGACAACCCCACCGTCAGATTTTCATCCTTATCGTTATGGGCTTCCTTTTGTCAGGCTTTTTGCACAGAATAGGAGTTAATAAGCAAGAAGGCATCATCCCTTGAAAGCATCTATCAGCTGGTAAAATGTTTTCTATGGCTCTTCAAAAAGAAAAGTGTCCTAAGATCACTTAAGTTACTTTGAGGGATATTGTTCCATGATTTCCGACACATTCAGACATTGTGATAGAGCATGTATAGGTCATGACAAGGATTGGTCAGACTTGCTGGTCAACCAGAATAGACCAAAATCACTCACCTTATTCCACAATGGAATCTTATATGGGCTTTTACTTGGTTTAACTCAAAGGAGTTCAAACCGTTATCCAGATCCTCTTTGCAACTGCTGTTTTACAAGACATGCTTTCTGATAGCCTCAGCATGCAGGAAAGTTAGTTGCATGACCTTTCATTGGTCTTTGGTTTAGATTGGATGCTTCCATGGTGGTAATGGCACAACTGGGTTTCCTTGCTAAGAACTGGTTATCATCTGTAGGCAATCAGAAGATCATTATCAGGGATCTCTGCTCTATTGTCAAGAGAGGCAGCTAAACAAGACCTAGTCCTTGCTCACAAAATGTATTTGAAATGCTTGGAGAAGAGCAGTGTATCTGAAAAACATCTATTTCTTCTGACTGGGGCTGAGAAAGAGGAGCCGAGATTAGTGCAACCTAGCAAGTTTTGCATTTAAATGCAGGGCTTTGAGAAAGAAGGTAATGAAACCAATAGCTGGTATGCAGTCAACCTTCTGATGTTTTTATCTTCCAGATCATGCATCACAAAGAACTAAGTCTGGTGGATCCAGCAGCAGCAACCCAGATGGCCAATAGACCATTTTGAAGTTGGCACATCATCAGCATGGGTTTAGCACTTTTGCTGGAGTCACCAATGATTTTCCCATACAGAGCCATAAGGGAAAATAATTAATTATCTTTGAACGAATGTTGTGGTCACAGACCATAGATGTTGCTCATATTACTTTCATATTGGGAGAGCAGTTTATCTTTCTTATAGAGAATTCAGACACAATTCCTTAGACAGAGTCCAGTGGTAGAAGTTGGTTGGTCCTCCACCTCTTACCTGTTCCCTTAAAGTTAATATGATTCGGGAATGTATTTGAAGGAGAAAGCAAAATGATTAGTTAATTATGTTTTTCTGAAAAGACTTACCCAATGGCATTACTAAAAGAAAACCCTCCCACTTACTTTAAACTAGCATCACCTTGTGGGGTAAAAGGGATCTTATGGGTAAGAGTTTCCTTCAATTGTCTATTGGGTATACATGTATAAACCTGAAAGATAAATTTTCGTCTTTCTGGAATTGATGGGTTTGATGGGTAATGCAACTTACATTCGTAATGTTAATATGCTTAGGTAAGTATTCTCGGGGAAAAAAAATTGCTAAAGAAATTAGCCATTTAAGATGTGTTAATGTCTTTGATCATAGTGTGTGCTTTCTTTTCTGTACAAAATTCCATGCATGAGATCTTTTAATAATTATTATGGATTGTATTTATATATATATATATATATATATATATATATATATATATATATATATATATATATATATATATATATATATATATATATATATTATCACCATGTGACTGGAAAAGTTAGCATTTTTATTTGAATCGTTTTGTTATATTGTTGACCAAAGCAGTGAACTTTTGTTGTGATGTTTCAGACATTATTTAATTTTGCTTACAAATGAACAAAGGAAGACTGAGAATTTAAATTAATAAAATCATAAGATAGTTATGATACATTAACTGACCAAAATATTTCTCTATGGATGCTGGATTATTAGTAGTTTTTATTTAAAAATACCTAGCCATAAGTTAATGAATCATACATTTTATAATGTTCTTTCAAATGAAGAAGCCACAACTTGAATGTTTGTTTCCGAAAATACTGTTATTGATAACTCTAGATACTCGAAAAATATTGTATCATATTCCTGGGGCACTTGTTCTAAAATTGCTCACTCAGTTTGTGTTGAGTAAAGAAGCAAATGTAACTAAATCCACTCAACAGGTTTATAAAGTGTTCTTTGTATTTCAGATTCAACCATTGCCATTATTATAATTATTTATATTACATGTATTATTATTTATTTTATTTTTTAATATTATTTTCAGATTCGACCATTGCTGCCAAAAGAGAAGCTAAATGGAGAAGAAGTTTGTGTGAGGGTCATTCCAAACAGTAATCAGCTCGTGATGGGAAAAGATAGAGCTTTCACATTTGATAATGTCCTTTCTTCTAAAACAACACAGGTACCGAAATAGACCTTTTTCTTTTTTCTTATGATTTGGCTTAGTTACAAAGTAAGACTAAAGTTCTCAACTTAACCCTTCCCATTTGGTGTGGGTGGAAGGTGTGGGAAATATGAATGAGTGTTTTATTCATAAAATGATATCCTAAAAATCAATTTAAAGTATGGGTGGGCATAAGATAGTTGACTAAATAAAATAATAATGATGGAGGTAATTCAGACTATTCTTAGTGTTTTACATTGGTAGTTCAATAAAGGTTTGATGGGCATCAGGGTCTTTGCACAAATGCCTTTTCTCTCTGTGTGTCTCTATCACCCTCTGTCTCTTTCTCTTTTAATTCTATAAAAGCTTTTGAGAGTATATGCAATTTGGTCTCCTGCTGCCAGTGTCAGTGCTAAAATTTGTGAATTCCACAACTCACTTGTGCATGATATTTTATATAATTGATGATGTAAAACTTCAGATCAAACTTGTCATTGCCTCTTTATGTAAAATAATGAAAGGTGGAGAGAAAATTAAGTATACATTATACCAGCTGTAAAGGAGCACATTTTCTTTGAATGGAACATTATCTCCTGGTATGTAACGCCTGCAGTTTAGCTATTATTGCTACATCCATCTGTCAGTAATCATTTTCATATCCAGTCCACAATTCTCAAACTGTTCAAGATATTTAACCCAACACATCTCCAGTAAATTGTGTTGAGGTGTCTTTTGATCTCTGGAATTTTCCACATTCAGTAGTTTTTGTGTGTTACTGTAGAAACATATTGTATCCTGAATAGTGTATAAATTTATTGTACTTACCATAGGACACTAGCATAATTAGTATAGCAGTTTAAAATGCTGAACTATAGGATACTTTCACTGTAAGACTTTACCTAAGTAGGGAACCAGAGGGATGTAACTTATCTAAATGATGTTTATTCCAACTTTTGTGTTAAGAACCAATACCTTGGAATTTAAGCCATTATACATGTGCTTGGACCCTAGAATTCAGCTAATGTGCATCAGTGATGAAACATGACAGTAAAAGTATTATAGTCAGGCTTGTAATTGCAAAAGTTCCAGAATTTAATGAATCCATCATTAGAAATGACTGAGTGATTGAATTCACATTAATTCTCCATGAGCCCATTGAAATCTGTAACCTTCAATGCAATTAAGAAACTTCAGTCTGATGATGTAAATATCTGATTTCTAGATCAACTGCCATAATCAATCATTAACTTTTTGAACATTTAGATGCTTTCATGGATTATCTAGTTATTTAACACATTGTTCCAGTTGTATTTGGCATGGTTATACAAGGGCAGACAAGCACTTTTTTGGTATAGTAGAAATATCTCTGTTATTACAAGCACTTCTGATGCATGCAATATAGTGCCATTGTCATACACACAGTGGTTGCAGCCAGTTAACAGGTGTCGAAATTAAAATTAGTTTTGTTTAATTGTTTTCTTTCAAACTATCAACATTTTTCATTGGACATTGCATTTCACATTCTCAGGCTGTCACAAAGTGACACACTGCAGTCATCAGAATGAAGCACTTCCATCTCTGATATTAAGTATACATTCACCATAACTGTATCTATCTGTTCCCAAACTCCATTTTCTGGTTTTGTATGGTTAGCTTTGGGTCTCCTCCTCCAAAAGAAATTATATCTGGTATTGAGTCATAATTCTCCAGGGTATCCAAGCTCAGACCTGACATAAATATCACTATTAGCTCATTCAGAGTTCTCCATAGTATCCAAGCTCAGACCTGACATAGTATTATTAGCTCATTCAGAGTTCTCCAGGGTATCCATGCTCAGACCTGACATATCATTATTATCTCATTCAGAGTTCTCCAGAGTGTCCAAGCTCAGACCTGACATAGTATTATTAGCTCATTCAGAGTTCTCCAGGGTATCCATGCTCAGACCTGACATATCATTATTATCTCATTCAAAGTTCCCCAGAGTATCCAGGCTCAGACCTGACATAAAGACCATTATTAGGTCATTCATTGTTCTCCAGAGTATCCAAGCTCAGACCTGACATAGTATTATTAGCTCAGAGTTCTCCAGAGTATCCAAGCTCAGACCTGACATAGTATTATTAGCTCATTCAGAATTCTCCAGAGTATGCAAGCTCAGACCGGATATTGATATCATTATTAGCCTATTCAGAGTTATCCAGAGTATCCAGGCTCACCCCTGACATTGATATTATTAGCTCATTCAGAGTTCTACAGAGTAAATTATGCACAAAAACTAGGGAGAGAGAAACTACCATTTATAAGTCAATTTCTTTTAAAATAAAGAGTTAATGAGCAGAGTCGTTGCTGGAGTTCAGTAATGGGGCCAAATGACCTCTCACCAGCCAGAATAGGGTGAAATTAGTGAATAAAGTGAGGAAAAAGTTTTAAAAATTTAAAGTTCTGACTAGTCACTTTAAGCATCTATTTTTGCATATTTTCATGTCAGTTGATTAAAATACTGATGAAATACTCTAAAAACTTTTTTAAAAAATACTACAGCTTTTTAACAATTTTTCTTCACATTTGAATAACTAAGATGCATCAACATAAAAAATAAGTGAAAGTAGAAAATCAGCAACTGTTTTCATAGTAGATATCCTCTTTTCAAACTGAATAACCACTAACACCAAGTCGTACCTGACATTTTTTTCAAGGATCATTCACAAATTTTCAGCAGGAATTCCATTGATAGCAATGTGATTTCTAGCGTTTATGATAATAAAATTAGCACTATAAAATTGACTAAAGAGCATAACTCTTCTGTTTCTAACTTTCCACCTTCCTCTTAGAAGGGAAACTTGTCAGAAAAGTCTTTGTTTTACTTAGATTATTAATGCAATGTATTAAAACAAACGTGGTATGAGAAATTGTGTGAAATTGATGCACATCAAAATAAATGTCAGTTTTTAGGCATGTTTAGGTAAAATGATAGACTCAAGGGTGACTTGCGCTGGAATTACACCTTATGAATATGAAGGTGCATCCAGGCAAGAAATGGTCAGGGTGTCAATTATCGTTTTATTATTCATCTGTATTTTTTCAGGAGGAGGTATTTCAGTTGTGCGTGGAACCACTCGTTAAGAGTTGCTTTGAAGGCTACAATGCAACTGTCTTTGCTTATGGACAGACTGTAAGTACAGCATACATTATAGAGCCTAATTTGGTTTTTAAAATAGGCAGAATTAGTTTTTGCAAATTTCATTTATAAGAGCATTACAGCATTTTTAAGTTTGACATAAATCAGTATGCTAGAAGAATTTAATTACTAGTGAATTTAAAGGACATAAGATAAATTAATCTTGTGTTATTCCAATGAAATATAATATAAAAAATTAAATAAAAAAATTTACACCACAGTTTTATAAAAAGATGAGATTGGATTGGGAGATTCCAATGCTGAATCAAATACATGTTCTGATCACAACACAAAGACTTTCTCATTCACATCCTTTACCTCAAGTAGTAAATATCAGCAACACCAACAATAAATTTACACTGTCAGTATGAAACCTAGGTGTTACTCTGAACAGTACTCTCACACTGCACCACCATGTCATGAACATAATGGCAAGGCTGCATATCTTGAGGTGAGACGTATCAGTTCCATTCATAAATATATTTCAGTTGATGCCACCAAAACACTTGTGTGTTCATTAGTACTCTCAAGACTGGACTATTGGTACTCAATTATGTGTGGTTTGTCTCAATATCTACTACAGAAACTTCAAAAAGTTAAAAACACAGCTGCTAGGATCATCCTTAGAACACCACGATCAGAGCACACCTCCCTGCTGCTCTGTACCCTACACTGGCTATCCATTCAATCCAGAATCTGAAGTTACTTATACAATATTTGTTTGTGGCTTTGACATCTTGGCAACATGTGTCAGGTACTTTATCTTGGCACCAGGAAATGATTCTATTCAGATATTCACAAGGTGGTAATTATCTTGCTGAAGACATGTTACATTTGATATGCCAATTACTACCATCATTTTACAAAATTTGGGTAGGGACCAATCCTCATATCTCCATTGCATTGTCATGTATGTTAGTCATTGTCATGGCTCAGATTCCAAGGAATGGAGGGGTTAGTCTAGTGAAAGGTTGCAGATTAATTGAAGTGGGTGCTTGGGCACGTATACAAACTGCATAGGATTAGTAATAATTTGTCACAGCCAAGGAAAACAATGGATAGGGCAATTGTGTGAAGGTTTATTCTCAAAACGTAATCATTGAAACATACATGGCCTGTCTATGCCTGGTCAATTTGAACACATACTTGTCTACCTGACTCAAATTGTTCTGTCTCCATAAAATGTTATGTCTCAGAAAATTTGTGGATGATTGTTTTGAAAACTTTGTTGTTATAGTTACCAAATGACAGCTTGTAAAGTCATGTTCATACAGGTACTCAATCTGAATGGTTTTGTGCAAGCTAGCCTTACCTTGTCAACTTTTGAGTCAAAATTGCTTTTAAAATTTGAACCTATACAGTCTTGTTTTTTGAAGCTGATATGTTTAATTTATGTAATTTTAAAACATTGTTAATATCTGTATCAGATTTGTAAAAAACTGTAGTCTTCATGGTAATTAAAAATTATTAGAAAATCCTCAATAACAAACAACAATGCAGCATAACTCTTAATCTGTGTTATTTAATTTTAGATGATGTTATCTGATCTTTTTGACAAATATCAGGGTGTTATGCATCTGGTGATTTGTCGTGAGAACACAACTGACAGTATTCCTACAAAAGCTATGTGTGGTTAGATTGGATTGTTATTGGATTGCCAGCTTCACAGGACTACTGTTAGTGTATATGTAAAAACTATGGTAGACCAACAAGCTCATCTTCACCACTTTTTTATTATTTTGATATTACTGGTAACATCCTCAGTAGTGTCAGATACAAAACCCCACAGGAAACAGAACAACTAGTTGGTCTTTGGTTGCAAAGTGACAACACATGTTTTGGGGGCTGTTAGTACATGTCTGCATTTAGAGAAATTGAACATAGTCCTGCAAATTGTTATTGAGAAAATCGGAAAGCCAAAGTTTATGACATAATTTAGCATTAAGAATATACTATTCAAACTCGATAAGATTACTGTTCATTAGCATTCCAAATCAAGGAAAGTGTCTGTTGAAATGAGAAACAAACATATATTGCCCTCATTTGTTTGTTTTTATAAATGTTTTTCAGACATTAAGCTACTGGCCCAAAATCTCAAAACTTAAATATTTTTGGTCAGGGTTATTGAGACTTACTTCTTTCATATAATTTATTTTCTGAATTTTTCATTTCTGAATTTCCAGGGCTCAGGCAAGACATACACCATAGGGGGTGGTAACATTTCCTCTCTGACTGAAGAAGAATATGGAGTCATTCCTAGGGCTATTAAACAGATGTTTGACATCATAAATGTAAGTCTATTCATGGACTCCTAGAAAAATTAATTAATTTTATGTTCATTGTACCTGTTCAAAATATGAATACATTGTATTCCTATTTACTCAGTAGATTATAACAGTGTAGTCTTAACAGCCTAGATGTAGGTTTGAGGTGGTGAGATAAGTGAGAATACCAGTGACCTTGGACTTAACCAGTTACCTTGGACACAACCTTGCATTAGGTGGAACTGGGGATCAAACTCAGTACCACATAACAACATTTACAGTAATACCTGTTTATATTTTAATACATGCACACACACTATTTTGGTCAAAACTCCAAGGATATCCATAATTATTGCTTATGTCTTGATCTTTCTATGCTACATAGGAAGAAAACAACTGATAAGACCTTCTCTAGAACATCCAGATTTTTAAAAATGTTACTATGTTGCATGCCTGATGACTTCTTACACTTCAATTTTAGGATTAAGTCAGTTTCAGAAATGGATGTGAGTGGTTTTTTTTCTGTGTGACCATGATGGGAGAGAGGCATGGCCTCCAATATGAATAGTTCATAACAATTCCAAAGGAAACTTACACTACTTGTAATATATGTACACATGATCGACTTTTAATGTCATCTTGTATAGCTTTAACCTCAGGAAACTGACCAAAATATTGTTTAAACGCAAGGTGGGGATATAACATTGAATATGGTGTGTACAAAGTAGGTATATTACAATAGTATATGCAGTACCCCCCTAGGTGAAGTTTGCCATCTTTTATTCAACAAAAGTTAAATTATGAATGATCTTTTCGCACTGAACTTTTGCTGACTTGAATAATAAAATACGTGAATATTTTGTCTTAACACTAACAGACGTATGCCATTTATCTTTCGAAGTTTGTAAGATACTCATGGCTAAAGAGTCTTCAATTAACTTTTGATTTTACTCAATGAATATCTTTATTAGTTGTAATCATGAGTATAGATGAGACAGTTATTGTAGGAAAACAAAATTAGAAAATTGATGACTTGATGTGTAAGACTTTAAAATCTGAAGTTTATTTCATTTATTACCTTTCATTGTATCATGAGTCTGGTTCTATTTACATGTAATACTATCTTCTGTTACAACAGGCAGAGCAAAATATATCCTTCTGTGTCAAAGTGTCCTATGTTGAAATCTATAAGGAAGAACTGCAAGATCTTTTAGATGTTGATAAATCCAGCAAGGAGATACATGTTAGAGAAGATGACAAAGGAAACACAGGTATTGGATGGACATATTTAAAAAGAACTATTTTATTATGGGTTGAATAATGGAACAAAATTTGGAATTCCGTTAATTATCATTGGAAGTAATATTTACTAAAAATACAGAAATTAAATACTGTTAAAATTACATCTGTGAATTTAACATACATCTGTGGGTGCCAGATTTAGCCTACAATTATGGGAACCAGATTTAGTCTACATCTGTCAGAGCCAGTTTTAACAGACATGATTTTTCTCCATTTTCAAGCAGAATTCTGCTTTTCTCCTCTCATAAATAATGGGATTCTCCATGTAGTCCATTTTTCATATCTCCGATCTGGTTTAAAAAAATGGTCTGTCTGGTTCCATTCTTACAATTCCAATAAGCATAATATGTTTTTTATTCGTTTAGTTAAAGAGTAGTATTTCAACTTTACCTGATTTTGGCATTCCTGGCTTTCACCACTTTCCAGCCAGCTGAAATGTAGGCCAACAAAACTAGAAAATAGGTCCATTTCTTTTGTGAGAAATTTAATTTCCCAGGGAGAAGACTTAAGTAAGTAAAAAGTAAAGACATCAGAGTAAGTAAAGTCTGACTAAGACATCATGACTTTACTTTGCAGAAAAACGTCATTTTTGGTTAGCAGTTGTGTGTCAGAGATATTCCTGAAAATTTGACTTTCATTACAATGTTAGTCAACATCAATATACACTACTCAGTGCAGTTAACTAGGCAGTAAGATCCTGACGCCCAAAATATAAACATCGGCATCGATGTCTTGCATGTAGGACTAATACAGGAGATGCATGAATGAAAAAAATAAACCTTGTAGAAAAATAGGAAAAGATTGTACGCTGACCCAAACATGCTGGTGGTGACAAACAGGAAACCAAAAGAAAATTTCCTCAAGGCTGCAAGTAAGGCAGGTATATAGTATCTATAGGCTGTGTCCAGTGGGGGAGGAGAATTTATGTGATTATTTGTATATGGTTGATGTATTGTGGTGCTTTATAGTACGGATGTTATTTTTGACAAATTGTTGTTACTGAGTTACTGTGTAAACACTGATGTGTATTTGTAATAATTTCAGCACCAATATTATTGGAGAACTAGTTGATGTGACAACGAACCTTGTGAAATTGTATTGTTGAAAATTTGTTATGTTTTCAAATGGTTTTGTTTTGGATTGAAGTAACAACTTTTCATTCCATCAGGAACACTTTTGGACACCCAGATCGGGGGTGCTGCCCCTTGAAACACCATTGGGGAGAATCCTGCCCTGCCCTCCCCTCCTTCCCCGCAAATTTATTTCATTGGTTTTTTTTTTAATGTAGAACCAAAATCATGTCTGTAGTTTAACCTACACCTGTGCATCTTTGCTTGCCAAGGTTCCGTTATATCAACCCTATCTACACCATGGCAGATCAAACAGATCTTTTAGTGCTTTGTCCTAGTGATGTCTGTTGAATTTCATGAGTTACCTCCCTTAGATCTCTTAGTACGTAATGCCAACTAACCAACAGTGCACAGCAGCGGTGCATTGTATATCAGCCACAAATGGTGGAGGCAATTAACTTCAGAAGAATACTTTGTAAGTTCAACACCGAAAGTATGACTATGTACCAGAGCAAAGACATGACATGTTTATTTGAGTGAAAGATATTTGCTCAAACTCAGATCAGTAGCAGAAAATTGCTTATTCATGATTCCATTCTAGTTGTGTGCTCCCCATGTCTTGATCATGTAGGAAGTGTTCAAATGTGAACAAAATAACTTTGATTGGATGTGGTGGCTTGCCACTTCCAGTGAAATTAATAGACCTGAAGCATGGAAATATCTATCTGCTTGATATGCCAAGGTGTAGATAGGGTTAAAATATTGAAGCCTTAGCTAGCGAAAATTACATCTGTGGGAGCCAGATTCATCCTACATCTGTGAGGGAAAAATTTAACCTACATTTGTGGAAGCCAGAAAAGGAAGAACTGAAACTTTAGGAGACCTACTTTATTTTAATGAAGGCTTTTAAATGTCTAAAGATGTTTGATCTGGGATTTCTCCTTTGAATACGTTCCCCAATCACATTACTTTAGGGATATTAGCCTGCTACCTCGCGAATCCAGCCCTACCAAAAGACGAAAATTCGTCTTTCCTGTCTATGTCATATAGACAAAGGGCAATAACTCTTGCCCATTACCTCCCCTTGCCGCCCGTTAGGTGTCGCTTCTTTAGTTTTTTAGCTTCGCTGTACGCGAAAACACGTATAATTAGACCTCCAATGAATCCAAACCATCTTAGTGTAAATTCTGACCATCCGAAGTTAAATTTGGAATTACTGTGTTGGATAATCATTCCTCTACAGGTCGTATACATTATTTTACAATATTTTCCAATTTGAGTGACTTTGTCACCTTTTCTAGACTTCGGACCAGGTTGCAACGTGGTCAAAGCACGCTTATGGCGGTACTAGCATGTAATACATGTAGCACTCAATAATTTCGCTTATTCCGTATGTAACGTTTACGATATTAGCGACTAATAACGTGCTGCATTGATAATGTGTGCTTTATTTATCTTCTTTGACGTTTCAGTAGACTTCAAAAAAGTCTTTGAACGACCAATTTGCGACTTTAATGGCGAACTTCGTCTTGTAGTCACGAGTTCACGCAACACTTAATCATTTCGCTTCCTCCGTTAGTTACGGTTATGGAATAGCGACTTAATAGCGTACTGAATTTTTAATTTGTGCTTTGTTTATCTTTTTCTCCGTTTCAGTAGACTTCGTCTCTGAACGACCAGTTGCGACTATTAATGGCGGAATTTCGTGTTGTAGTCACAAGTTCACGCGACACTAAATCATTTCGCTTCCTCCGTTAGTTACGGTTATGGTAATAGCGACTTAATAGCGTGCTGAATTGCTAATTGTGCTTTGTTTATCATCTTTTTCGTTTCAGTAGACTTCGTCTTGAACGAACCATTGCAACACGCTCACGGCGATAACTAGTGTTGTCATTAAGAGTTAACATGGCACGGAATAATTTGACTACTCCGTTAATAACGGTTATAGTATTATCGAATTAATAATATGCTGAATTTTTAATTTGTGCTTTGGCGGAATTCATGTTGTAGTCATGAGTTCACGCGACACTAAATCATTTCACTTCCTCCGTTAGTTACGGTTATGGTAATAGCGACTTAATAGCGTGCTGAATTGCTAATTGTGCTTTGTTTATCATCTTTTTCGTTTCAGTAGACTTCGTCTTGAACGAACCATTGCAACACGCTCACGGCGATAACTAGTGTTGTCATTAAGAGTTAACATGGCACGGAATAATTTGACTACTCCGTTAATAACGGTTATAGTATTATCGAATTAATAATATGCTGAATTTTTTAATTTGTGCTTTGTTCTCTTCTTTTGTCGTTTCAGTAAGCAAAGTCGACAACGAAGGCATGAATGGCAAAATGGGTGTTGGCAATGTGGAAATGGAGGAAATTATGTTGACATGGTTTAGGCTGCCCAGTGGGTGTAAATTTCACCGCAGATCCGTGCATGGCTTTCGGGCCTGTAAGTCCGGACGCATGGAGTCTATGCTGGATCAATTGGATCCATTTTAATATGCACTTTCGCCGGTCTTCCAGCTGTCAGTCCAGCCGACACCGTCAGTTCCGCCAGCACTTCAGCAGGCAAACCGGAATTAACCGTCCATCCGGCACCGTCCGTTCAGCCCAAATGGCACCGGACGGCCAGCCGACCTTCCAGCTTGCATCAACAGGCACCGGCCGTTCAGCCCAAATGGCACCGGCCGGCCAGCCGACCTTCCAGCCTGCGTCGACAGGCACCGGCCGTACATACGGCAACGACCGTTCAGCCCAAATGGCACCGGTCGTCCAGCCGACCTTCCAGCCGGCATCAACCGGCACCGGCCGTCCATCCGGCAACGACCGTTCAGCCCAATTGGCACCGGTCGTCCAGCCGACCTTCCAGCCAGTATCAACCGGCACCGGCCGTCCATCCGGCAACGACCGTTCAGCCCAAATGGCACCGGTCGTCCAGCCAACCTTCCAGCCGGCATCAACCTGCACCGGCCGTCCATCCGGCAGCGACCGTTCAGCCCAAATGGCACCGGTCGTCCAGCCGACCTTCCAGCCGGCATCAACCGGCACCGGCCGACCATCCGGCAACGACCGTTAAGCCCAAATGGCACCGGTCTTCCAGCCGGCATCAACCTGCACCGGCTGTACATCGGATTTACGGAGATTATAGTGATGTACCCGTCAGTCAATCTACACTACTGGTTACATATCACTACCATGAGAGAAATGTTATAGATGAATCTCCCTCCAATCAGACCATTCGAGAGGCAGGTGCCGGTCATAGCCGGACCTTCGCCGACATTCTGGCCGACCATATACCAGACAAATTAGTCGGTATTGCCGGTGTACACCTCCCGTCATGTCAAATACGTGACGGTGTGATTTTAAAACAAGGGAGAATTAGTGACATTATCAGAGGTGACGGAATTGAGTTATCTATGACACTTGGTATGCGCTACCCAGATATGACAGCTTTACCAGAACAGGTCTTTCAGGCCGACCATCCGCCAGTTCAATCAGCCGGCAGTGCCGGCCGTCCATATGTTCACGGCTTCTCCACAAGGGAGATTTAGTGAAAGTGTCAATTATGACAGAATTGCGTCATCTAAGTCACCTTGTATGCTGTACAGATATGCAAGCTGTACCAGAACCAACATTCCCTCTGAGCGAATGGTAGATGGGCGCGCAGTGCTGGACGCACTACATAAGCATTATGTAATTGTTATTACCTTACAGTCGGCACCATCCGGCACCGGGCGTCCATCCGACAATGACCGTTCAGCCCATATGGCACCGGTCATCCAGCAGACCTTCCAGCCGGCACTAACCGGCACCGGGCGATCCGGCAATGACCGTTCAGCCCATATGGCACCGGTCGTCCAGCCAAGCTTTCAGCCGACACTTGCCGGCACTGACCGTTCATCCGGCTCCGGCCGTCCAGCCCAACAGGCACCGGTCGTCCAACCGTATGGAGATTTTAGTCTTATACCAGTCCATCCGACTATACCGCTGTACCAGCACGGGGACTTTTATCATACCGCAATCCGCACAAATCGGATTGACGAAGATTCTAATGATGTTTCCGTCTGTCAATCCGTACTACCGGTTACATATCACTACCATGACACAGATAGTTGGCGAGGAATCTCTCGATCCAACCCGACCATTCGAGCGGTCGGTGCCGGTCATAGCTGGCCCGTCGCAGTCATTCAGGCCAAACATATGCCAATCAATTCATTCGGCATTGCCGGCCGTCCATAGGTTAACAGCTCATCCACAAGGGAGAGTGAATGCCTTTATCAGAGATGATGGAATCGAGTCATCTATGCCACCTGGTATGCATTACCCCGATATGGATGCTTTACCAGAGCAAGATTATGCACATAGTGAGTGCGATGAGTCGCAGGCAAATCAGCGGTATGCAGATCCAACTATGGAACGGACTGAGTTCAGCTTCAAAGCCGCAGTGGAGGAAATTTATAGGGTTGGCCCCTTCAGAATGCCCTCCACCTCCTGCTGCCATTACCGACTATAAGGTTAGAGCGTCGGTCGATCTGGATGAGGGGGAAGAGACTCTATCCTTCCGCCTCCTTCCCCAGTCGACAAAATTAAGGAAATTAATGACCGTCTGTCGACACGTATAGGGAATCCAGGAATTGCTAAGGTTTTTCTTTTCTGAAAGCCAAGTACCAGCGTCGTTTTCAGGTCGATGGTACAAAACTCACTCCGGTGCGTTCAGTACTGAGGTCCCGGCTCTGGATAAAAATATGGCAGCAGTCCATATGTCTGCTCCATTGTCTTATAAAGTGGACTAAACGGTGTTCAATGCCAAGTCCAAGCTGGTTCGAAATGTAGTCGCTACGTCTTCACTGTTAGATCTAGCCTCCCTAGCCATTTTCAGGATCGCTGATAATCTGGCAATGAACATGCTTGGGATTCGACGGCCCGTTTAGCTAGGGTTCTTAACAAGGCAGCTCACCATTCCATGGCCAATGCGCTGACTGCTTCTGCCAACCTAGACCTGATACGTCGTGACGCATGTCTGAAGGGCACGTCGTTTAAACCCCATCATATGCTGGCTAGATATGACCGACGCACATTTCACGTCCCTATCCCACGAGTTGCGGACATTCTCCGTTGTGCTTGTCGGGACTAGGCTTATCAGTTCCATGTCATACCTTTTGGCCTAAATTTAAGCCCTTGGGCTAGTACCAAGGTTATGGATTACGTCGTCACCCTGTTCCGCTCGACTTCATCTATTGCGTCGGCAGTATATTTGGACGACATCCTCCAGTAACATCTGTCAAGTTCTACTCTGCTCAAAGGCAGAAACGATCTTATATCACTTTACGTCATATAGGCTTTCTCGTGAACTGGATAAAGTCTGATCTCTGTCCAATCCGGATTTTGGTCCATCTGGGTGTGGAGTTTCTCCCGATCTGAATCTGGTAAGGCTTCTTCGAGTTTGCGATCATCCAGATAATTGCACTCGTAGAGTCCGTTTCCGACAGGATGCGCATTTTAGCGAGAGAGTTGCAGATCCTCGGATTATTCAATGCGGCAGCAGACTTGATCCCTCTCAGCCGTCCTTTTAGGCGCCCTTTACAAAGGACTTTGCTAGCGTAATTGCGCCATTTTCAAGTCCCTTCGATCCCAGAAAACAGTCATGCTCACGCCAGAGATACGATCATTCTTGAGTCAATGGCACAACCCCTGTAGGCTGTCCACAGGGATTACTCTGGAGATACCCCAAGGGGATAACGGTATGTTCCGCCACTAATACCTACGGTTGGGGTGCCCACCTGTTGCCGGACTTAGATACTGTCAGCGGCACGTGGGTGCCAGGGGCGAGCCCTTTCCACATCAACCTTTCAGAAATAACGGCTGTCATCAATGCCTTTCATTTCGGGCAGGATCAACTCTTATTACAAACTGCCCTCATTATGTCAGACAACATTGTGGTGGTGCCTTGCCTCAAAACAAGGGGACACCAATCACCAGACCTGTGCAATCTGAACTGGCAGTTTCTACATTGGTTCGACAATCTCCACCTCAATGTACAATTCAGACACACAGAATGGTCACTCCATCAATCGGACTTTCTTCCAATCGACACACTTTGGAGACGTCCGATGATTGATCTTTTGCAACAAGGTGGAATAGCAAATTCTCCACCTTTCATCTCACAGGTTCCAGACCCAGAAGCTTGGGTCGTGGATGCTCGATCAATCACCTGGGAAGGGTTGTGGTCATTCTCCTACCCTCCCACAGTCTTGGTACTGGAATTAATCCAGAAGTTAAGGGGTCAGAATTGTCAGATGGTTCTGATTACCCTTCTCAGATGGAACAACTACTGGGTCTCCGATCTACTCAATCTAGGCGATAGATCTACCCAGGAAGATTACAGTCAGCACAAGTATTCACAAGCAACCGCGGCCAGGGGTGTTCCACCCCTGTCCGGACCGTCTTTTTGTTCAAGCTTGGCTCTTGTCCAGACAGCCTTGCAAGACAAACAATTTAAATCTTTGATTGCGGAGAAAATCTCGAGAGCAAGAAGGCCCTCTACTCTGAAGGTTTACGAGGGCAAGTGGCATGTTTTCAGAGACTGGTACCATATCATTCACATTGTTCCTCTGAGTGTCACAATCCCTCAACTGGCCAACTTTTCTCTGGCTTTTCAAGGAGAAACATCTGGCTCCAGTTATTCTCAAATGTTACCGCTCCATGATATCAGACACATTCCGCCATTCTGGTACATGTGCTATCAGCCATGACAAAGATTTGTCAGATCTTTTAGACATTTTAAAAAAAAAAAAAAAAAAAAAAAAAAAAATTAAATCGACTTATATCCCTCACCCTGTTTCCAAATGGAATCTGTCCTGGGTTTTAACATGACTCAATTCAGACAGTATTGAGTCTTTAACCCACGATTAGTTAAAGCTACTATCATACAAATTGGGTTTCTTGATAGCCTTAGCTTCAGCATGCAGGGTGAGCGAGTTACATGTCCTTTCTAGTGACCCGAACTCTCTTCCGTTCCGATCAGAGGGTTTGATGGTCCTCTTGACGCAGCCAGGCTTCATAGTCCAAAATAGATTACCATACATTGGCGATCAACGAGTCGTCATTAGCTCGCTTTCTTTATAGATAAGTCAGGATCAACAGCCATGTAAGATCCTGTTTGGGCACTCTAGCACCATTTCAATGCATAGAGGTGAGTCAGGTCACATACAAGCACCTCTTTTTTTTCTGGTGATAGCTGGGATATGAGACATCACCATTCAAGCCCTTGCTTCATGGCTGTAGTGGGTTATACGCTCGGCGTACTCTGAGAATTCGCAAATCAGTCACCTTATAGAAGCTGTTGGCTGACATGCAGAGTCAACCTTCTACAGTTTTATCTTCAAGTTTGTACTCGCAGAGGCAAACATTGTTTCTAGTAGGTCCGGTGTTGGGCAGCCCAGATGCCCACCAGACTCATGTACAACAATCAGCACAGCCTATTAGCTTCGCTGGATTCGCCAGATAAATTTTCATAGGTAAGAAGATTTCAATATCTATCTTCTTAACCGTATAAAAGGGTCACATATCACGTGACCCTGGGCTGTGTTGCTGATTGAAAATTAGGAGACCGGGTTATCATTCACATGGGGAATCCAACCATCATTCCCTAGAGGATACCCGTGTGGAGGTCGGATGCTCCGCATTCCCTCCTCCTATTACTTATTCTCCTAAAGTAATGTGATTGGGGAACGTATTCAAAGGAGAAAGCAAATTTTGTAGTAAATTATGTTTCTCCGAGAATACTTACCCAATCACATTACTAAGAAACCCTCCCAACCACCCCGCCATGCGAGCATCCTCGTGTTTTATATATCGCTCAGCTTAAAAACTAAAGAAGCGACACCTAACGGGCGGCAAGGGGAGGTAATGGGCAAGAGTTATTGCCCTTTGTCTATATGACATAGACAGGAAAGACGAATTTTCGTCTTTTGGTAGGGCTGGATTCGCGAGGTAGCAAGCTAATATCCCTAAAGTAATGTGATTGGGTAAGTATTCTCGGAGAAACATAATTTACTACAAAATTTGCTTTTTCAAAACATTTTAAGCAGAAGAAGCTTTTTCAAAGAAATTTCCATTTACTCTCAAGATTAAACCGTGACTGATATTATTCTCTTGTTATTTTTGTTGGTTTTTTCTTGAGAACAGATTACTTTTTTTAGTTAGGTACAATTTCAGGGGAAAATATTGAAAATAGTTTTTTGTTGAATTTTACAAATGTATATTTCAAGAATATGAAAGCATTTTTAAATGTATACCTTTCAATACAGTATCAACATAGAACATATTAATTATGCATTTAATTGATACACAAATTTACAGTTAAATTTATGACTACAACTTTGAAATGTAATATTTTCAATGAAGATACATGTTCCTGCACATTAATTTGTATTTGTGTGAGATATACATGAAATATTAGGCAGGTTATTTTTCAGGACAGTTTACTTTTGAGATCAAAACAATAGGAACCGGATGGCTTGCTGTGAATTCATTTTATTTTTATGTGTATCAATTTCGCTTTTAGATACATTCCCCAGTCACATTAGGTTTAGAGATATAAGCCTACTGTTTCCTGAATCTAGCTGTACTAAAAAACAGAAATTCATCTTTTCTGTCTTATCATATATGAAAGGCAATCACTCTTGGACATTATCTTCCCTTGCCAATCTTTTTCCTGAGTCTCCTCAGTCATTATATTCTTCTGCTGGAGTTCACGATCGAGATCATGAGATTGATAACACTCGTGCATATATATATATATATATATATATATATATATATATATATATATATATATATATATATATATATATATATATATATATTCAAGCACTTTGTATTCCAGTGAATAATAATTTGAATAAATAATTCCATGCAAATGAAAATGCTGAACACAATTAGTAAGACTGAATCTTGTTCAGGATGTTTAGGCAGGAATGACTAATTTCTTAATTAAACAATATATCTACTCTGCTAAGAAACAAACATAGAACCATGATGAGGGTTAAAAGTTTATTTCTAGAAAATTCTAAATTGTCAGCCAGATAGGGTTTATTACGAAATTTGTAATAAAGAAGATGGCAAACATTGGTTACAACAGGTTTTTTTTCAGTGGGAAATTCCAGTGTCATAGACTCGGATTAAGATAAACATTTTTTCTTCCATTGGTAATGATCATGATATTTGATTTATTCTGACAGGGTATTGACAATGTATAATGTTTACAAAATCAATGTCAAGTCAGATACATAGTGAACTTGACTTTGGACAAGATCATGCAAAAAATACAGATGTATATAACACATAATCATTAAGAAAATCCAACAAATAATACAAATTAAATATACATAACAATAGGCTGTGTTGCAATCAAGTTAGGAGAATGTGTCTTCATGCAGATCCAGCCTTTTATTCCCTGAAGGATACCAATGTATTGGTAGGATGCTCAGCATTCTTTGCTTCTGTTACCTATTCTACTAATGTTAATGTGATTGGGATCATATAAGAAAGCAAAATAAGTAAGATATGTTCTTGTTAGAATACTTGCTCAGTCATAATAATTCCAAGCCTTTCCAGCCACCCGTGTGACACAAAAATACTTATTAGTATTTCACTCAGTTAAAAAATTTGTGACACCTGGTGGTGGTAAGGAGAGGTAATGGGCAAGAGCTAGTGCCCTTTGCCTGTATGATGTAGATAGAAAAAACAAATTTTCATCTTTGGTAACGCTGGATTCAGGAGGTAGCAGGCTTATATTCCTAATGTTAATGTGATTGGATAAGTATTCTCTGAAATATAAAAATGTACTTTGAAATTTAGTTTTCCTAATTTGGGGAAAAAAGACTATTTTATTGGTACTTAAATTCATGGATAGAAAAAGATGTGCTATTATTTTCCTCCCTAAAGAATTGTTTGTTGGGTCTTCATATTTGTGGCTTGAATAAAGCATAAAATTTGTGAAAATTGGTAATTCACAAAAAGTAGTGAATACACAGTGACCAGTTCATATGATTGAGTTCAGTTGTCTTTCCTCCATACAGTAAATCAAGCAACAATACTTAGATTTTCATTTTCTTATTTGCCCATTTGAGACGAGTGTACATTTTTAGCTCCAATGGTCATAGATCAAAAGAGCTTGTTGTATGGCCTGTTGTCTATCATTTTTACATCAACATATTTATCTAAACTTTTGCCTTTTTTTAACAGAGGTCATAGGAGTCAGTTTGCACTACATATAAGTCATGATGGATGTTAAATGCATTTAGAGTAGCTTGTTAAAATGAAATTTTAAATTCTTACAGTGATAATTGGTGCACGTGAGGTAGAATGCAGCACATTAGATGAGATGATGTCCCTTTTGGAGGCAGGATCAGCAGTCAGACACACCGGTTCCACCCAAATGAATGAACACTCCAGTCGATCACATTCTGT
The DNA here is from genome assembly GCA_029339505.1 of Unio delphinus. Lineage (NCBI taxonomy): Eukaryota > Metazoa > Mollusca > Bivalvia > Unionida > Unionidae > Unio > Unio delphinus. The sequence goes on from JAQISU010000071.1 coordinate 8,910,605, forward strand.
TTTCACTGTGGTCATCAGTAAGTACATCTTCATACTCCTTACAGGAAATGAAAATTGCTATTTCAGAATTTCATCAGACTGCTGAACACTAAAGCTGTTTACTTAGTCTTTATGCTTGATGACATTTTTTACTACTGCTGATGTTCATCCATTTCTTGCCAGTTTCATTTCTGTACAATAACTTGAGTTGACTGTCATCTACAGTTATTAAACTTCGTGGATGGCTTGTGCTTGGGTTAAGGAAAAACCCAGTTAATTTAAGGTGAGAGGGTCAGAGGTTTAGGTCACATTGACTGCAAGAAGAAAAGAAGTTCTGCATAAAATGTATCAACACGGATTACTATTTAAGACATGAAAGGCATACAATGTGCTGTTCACTGTAAACTTGTATAAATTATGAGTCGCATGAATATGCATAAAATTATCATATACCATTTTTATAGTTGTTGTTGTTAGGTTTAACGCCATTTTCAGCAAGTCGCATGAATATGCATAAAATTATCATATACCATTTTTATAGTTGTTGTTGTTGTTGTTAGGTTTAACGCCATTTTCAGCACAAGATAGGCTATACATGGCGGCCAGTATTAATGGTGGAGGAAAACCCCGGAAAGAACCACTGACCCACGAGAAGCTACTGGCAAGCTTTCTCACATACCCACATTAGCCGAATCCGAGACTCGAACCCATGCAGACAGAGGTGAGATGGCAGTGATCCGTAACAGAGAGCACTTTAGACCACTCGGCCACTCAGGGCCCTTTTTATAGTTGTATGTAACATTATAGTATAGGGTCACTGTTATATATATAGTCCATTGCTGCATCTCAGTTGTGTTTTTGTTTAATTTCAACATATTAAGCATAGCACACAAATCTTTACTTCTGTGGCATAAGATATCCATAACTTATTTCCTTATGTGTCATTTATTTTTATAATCAATTGACATTGTTCTGGAGACGGCTTGACTTGTGTAAATTTACAAGCTACAAATTCTCAGAAGTAAAAACATACTGTACCTTGCTTCAGTTGATTTTATCTTATGAACTGGATGGTTGCATTTTATTGTTGTTGTAGGATTTAACACCATTTTTCAGCACATGATAGGCTATACATGGCGGCCAGTATTATTGGTGGAGGAAGAACCCGGGAAAACGCTCGGAAAGAATCACCGACCCACGAGAAGCTACTGGCAAGCTTTCTCACATAACTACATTAGCCGAAATTAGATTAGACTCGAACCCAATTAGATAGATGTGAGATGGCAGTGATCCTTAACAGAGAGCGCTTTAGACCACTCGGGGACAATGGTTGTATTTTAACATGAGATCTTGGTCACTTGTGTACCTCATGATCAAACTACGGTTGTTAATAAAGTGCATTGGAAAGTGTCAGCCTCCTAGATTTATGGAGTAAGCATTCTCAAATGCTACTTTGATCAGGTATTCATAAAGACATAGGTGGGTGTTTCTTAGGAATGGGATAACGCAAAGGATATTATGAACATGGTTATATTTCTTGGAGCTGATCCAAAATGGTTGATTTATTTTTAAAGTTGTAATTAAAGGACGTTTTATGATGTCTGGACGAACTTTTGATGATCAGATATCCAGTATGCTCACCATTTGAAAATCTCACTTCAGTACTTCTTCTGAACAGTAAGTCCTGTTGACATGGAATTTTGACTAAGACTTTTTAGATGGTAGTTAATCCTGAGTTGCTGATTGGTTTTCCTACATGGAAACTATTATAGTCATTTTACAAATCTTGTTATTACTACTTTTTGGGAACAAAATGGTTTTTTCATTAAACAAACTTATGATATCTAGGTGGTCCTAATTATAATTGTAATGCTACATCTGTGTGGCCGCAATGGTGGCCATCTTGGAAATCTTATTTTTTCACCCAAACAGATAGTATTGAGTTGGGGTTTTCAATGAGAAACTTCTGATTATATGCATGCAGTAAACTATGTCAGTCAGGCCTCAAATGAAAGTTGTACCAGTCAGGCCATTAGTCATCTTAAAAAAAATTATTGTTTGCTTTTTCTCCTGGACATATGGTTATATAGACAATATATATTTCACTAAAAGACTTCTTTCTAAATGCAAATGATGCTTATCAGGCCAAGGTGGCCATCTTGAAAATCAACTCCTTTAGAATGGATGGTTATTTTGACATGGGGTTTTCACTGAGAACTTTTCCCTTTATGTGATTGGTTTTAATGACAATAATTCTGATGTGGCCTCCCAGAATGTGAAAAATCTTGTTATACCTACTTCTCCCCACTGAATGGCATACCATGATTTTTCATGCAATTGTTCCATTATCAAAGTAGTACTGATGCTGCCTTTAAGGCCATCCTAAAAACTTTCTATGGCTGTATCTCCTGAAGAGAAAGGTTATATCAGCATGGATTTTGTACTAACTCATTATTATAGCATTATGTTTCAGAATGTAAATTTTAATCTGACCTCCAACATGACACCCTAGTGGTTATCTTGAAATTCTTATTCTTACTCCTTTTTCCAGATGATGCCATTGACATTGACAAAAACACATCATGCAATATGTAATCGGGTCCAATTGAAATTAGTACAGATCTGCAACTTTGTGAAAAGTTTTGAAAATTGTACCAGATTGACAACAGTCAAATCAGAGGTCATTGCTTGCAGTTTTATGCTTCAATGAGCTTGTGAACACAGACTTTTATGTATACAAGTGAATATTTTTTTTTACTTTGTATTTAGTTTCATTCCAATGAATAAGTTATCAGGATTTTGACATTTATTAAAGATGAAGGTATTTTTGCATGGTTTTAGCTGTATTGACTGGCAAACATGATACATGTAATTTAAAAGTATGAATGTTATTTTTAAAAAATAAAACCCAATTTGTGGATATAGCTGAAGGATACATTGAATGATGCCAATCATTAACTTGATTATTTTTTCATGAAAAGGTAATAATTATAGAATTCATAGAGTTCAGCGTGTTGGTATATTTCAACATTGTCTAAGTAAAGTTCAATGATCTTCTATCAGTAATAGTGGGTTCAGTCATCAAAGACCATGACGCAGAATTTTGTACTGCACTTTATGGCATCTTATGAACATTTTAACTTGAACTTGTTTTTGTAACCAAAATAGGTCTGTTTGTATTTTTTAAGAATATCAGGGTTTTCAAGAATATCTGTGATGGTTTCAGAGGTCAGCAGATAAAACAAATAAAAGGACAGAAAAAATTAACTCATCATGGATTTCCATAATTTCTTTTATGTTGTATGGTGACTATTTTGGATGTCTCAGTGGAACAATTTTATTTCTGATCATCCAGACCATACATTTCTTTTAATGTCTAATTGGTCCTAAATAAAAATGGTACTCAGCTGATGACTGCCATAGTTTCCATCTTCACAATCTTGTTATTGCTGAATGAAAGATAATATTGCCATGGTTATTTTGCCAGAAGACTTCTTATGATGCTTAGTTGGTCATAAATGAAAATAGTGCTGATCTGATGTCCAAGATGACTGCAATAGTGGCCATCTTGAAAATATTCTGATTACTACTCCTACAGATTTTAAAGTAATGATTGTGACTGGATTTTCACCTGATGGCTTATCATAAAATCTAGTTGATCCTAAATGAAAATTGTGCCAAACTGATGTCTAATATAGCTATTACAGGAGCCATCTACTTCTTCTGAATCAGCTGTTCCACCACAGCAGCTAATTTGAAAATGTTGTTACTGAAGAATTTCAGATAGTTTCAGCACTCAGTAGTTAAAAGGAAGAAATGTTCATATTTTGAATTCCAGGAAATTCTTTTCAGCCAGAAGAGCATCAGTGCCTTCTAGGGACTCTTGTTTGATTCACAGCAGTACTTCTGTTTCATATAGCAACCAATACTTGTGCTTGTTCTGTCATTACTGTGTTAACCAGTAAATGTCATCATTTTTTTTTTTTAAGATCATGGAACTCTTCACTTGCTCAAAGAGAATTTTTTTGTGATGCATTACTTTTTGTTTTCTGGTTGCCTGAGTCCATTATACAACCTTTGAAATTAAATCCTGATTTGTTCAGCAATTGAGGAACTGAGAAATTCTAGCAGGATGTATTGATTTTCTTTGCAAAAGCTATAATCAGTGATAAATGGTTTTATTTTTAAAGCCTCATGGCTTATTAGAGATAAACTATGGAACATCAAATACAATAATAGAATTTTCCCAATAGCTTAATGGCAAGAAATAATATGTTACTAATTGATTCCTGAACTAAACATGTTTTTTTCTAATACTTATTTTAGGTCAGACCTGGACAGAGGGAGATGTGCTGGCTACCAAGAGAAAACAAAGTCAGAGTGAAAGCATAGAAGGATTGGATGAAGGTATAAATACTATCCTTTTCATTTCTTTTGTGTTTATTTGTCTGCTTTTTTAGTATATGGTAGGTTGAGGTGGTGAAAAAAAACATCCCATTCTTCATATCCTTTTTTAATACCTGAATCTCTTTCAGTTGTAGATATTTGTATATTATGCAGTCTTTTGGACTAAAAATGCATCAGGAAATTTTAAAATTCAAGGTCTGAAAAACAATTTAGTTTTAAGCATTTAATTCAAAGTTGTTACTGTATTGCATCTGCTGTAGGTGCAGTGTTGTATGATGGCATGTTTGTTTAATATATACCATGGTATTGCGTTCAAGTTGTTCTGTGCATGTGCGAAATAATAGTGCTTGATCACTGAGAATATTCACTCTAATTAACTGTCATAATTAAACACAAACTAAACCAATCTTAGTCACTAAGCAGTTTGATTCTTTCTAAAAGGCTTTATTAACGTCTTGTCAGAAACAAACCCTGGCACCATGAGGTTTTTGTTTTGTACTGTTCACAAAATAATCCATTTATATTTTTGAAAAAAAGGCAGTAAGTTCCAAACCAAGAATAAAATACCCAATTTATTAAACTGATAAATCAGGACAGTTCCATTTAAATGTTCGAGGTACCCAGGGAAGGCAGATTTAAAGATTTTTTTATGTCAGGGTACATTGATTTCAAAGTCTTCATATTACCATGATAAAAAAAAATCTAAATTTCATCTATGGGTGAGTACCCCACATTAAAATTGCCTTCCTTGTGTCCCAGGTATGTTTTACTTGGTTCAGTTGTTTTGTCTCATTCTGAATCTTATTTTATGTGTATGTCTCTTCAACTAAAGTTTGTCTTTATATTTTTCTCTGCCTCTGTATGTCCATATGTTTCTGTCTGTCATCCAATATAGAATAAGTTTTGGTACAAGAAAAAATGGTTCAAATTAATTACCTGCTACTATTGCATAGCTTTCCATTTATGGGACTCCTAATCCCCAGTCTAAGTTAATTGTTCCCACCAGAATCCTTATGAACAACTTTTTAGGTCTGCACCATTTTAGGTAGAAACATTTATCATTCATTCAGTGGCATAATATAATTTGAGGTATCAACTCTACAGGTCTCTAGCATCAGCTCCAGTCTGTTTGAAACAGACCATGAAGTGCACCAACCCTTACCCTCCTATGGTACCTTGTAATAAAATTCATCAAGCAGCCACATCCTCAACAGTTTCACAAGCATGCTCAATTCAGAATGTCCTCTCACCTATGTTCAGTAGAAAAGGCAGCCAGAAATGCCACTAGAGAAGGTGTCCAGACCGCTCACCCTTCCATAAGGAGGAAGGGGGTTAGTGCTAGGGACTTGCACCTTCTTACTTTTTTGCAGCATCCTAGTAGGAGCTCATTTTGCCCTTCATCCAATATTTGTTAAGGCATCAAGGACAATGTCTGTATCCATTCAAGCACAGAGAATGGCTTCTGGCTTTGTGAGAGGGAACATCCTCCCCTGTCATTTACCTCCTCTTTTCAGGAGGCAAAACTGGAAAATGACCAAACTCCAGCTTTCTATTCCTGGATATTTCTGGTATTGAAAAAGAGTGGAAAGTTTTGGTTGATTAATTAACATTTCCACCTTAAACTATTTTCTTTAGGATGAATGCCTAATGATGCTGACCACAATCTCAATCAGGAATGCCGTAAATCTCTGTGACTGGGCAGTCTCCATCAAATTTAAGGAGGTGTATCTTCCCATCTCAATGTTTCCTCCACAGAAAATACATCTGGTTTTGTGTCAACCAGATGCTATTTCAAATTCAAGCTTCTCACCTCTGCCCCAAGAGCTTTTACCAGGGTGATGGGAGTTGCTGTAGTACACTTGCAGTCATTAGGGATCCCTATCTTGTAATATTTAGACAATTGGTTGATGTGTGATGTCTTCAGAGATTCTTTTTTTGAAGAATCTGTCCCTCTGTTAGTCAGTGGTGATATTTGTTGGTCCTATCCCAACCCTAAATTCAGATCTCATCCCTTATCAAGACTTTATTGTCGAGGGTTTGTGTTGATCTTGATAGGATTGACCAATCCATTCCTTCATAACAGCTTTTCTGGCTTTGACCTTGTTGTTGCCTCACCTTTGCCTCTCTCTTTTGGGGTCTGATCATGGCTGCATAGTTGGTTCCCCAATGGAAACTTATTTGTGCCCTTGGCCATTTCCAGCTTCTAGCAAACTGGTGATCACACAAGGACCCTCTATCAGCTGTTTCCCCTGAGATCTGAATTTGTGCACCACCTGCATTGGTGGCTAAATCAGGAAAGGTTTCTAACCAGAGTCTTGATTCACACTCCTTTCAGTATATTAAAGCATCAGGTGCAGGATGGGGTGCTCAAATGGAGCTAGTTCTGAAGGGATTTTAGTTCTTGGAAGAAGAAAACTTTCATATAAACATTTTTTTAATATATGCAGTGTTTTTTAGAATTACAGGCTGTGTCAACCTCATCAGGCATAATTGTATTATGGTAACCTCAGACAACGTATCAGTTGTAGTGTACCTCAGGCACCAGGGAGCTACACATACTCCACCTCTAATCATGAAAACAAGGAACTGCCTTCATTGAGCAGCCTCGTTTTGGAGATCAATTTATAAATGTGCTGTTTCGAGGCCAATATGAATATCCTGGTGGACAGTGTGTCCAGATGGGGGTCTTGCTGTTCTTACAGAATTGTCTCTATACCAGCTGGTAGCAGGGCAGAGACCATAGCTGAGACACTATGTGTACTTGTTTGCTGTGAGATTGAACAACCCATCAATGTCTCCAGCATCAGATAAGAGGGTCTGGGACACTTATCAGTCTTAAGTATAATCATCTGTATGCATACATCTTCCAACCTTTCAAAATAATTATGCAGATTCTGTACCAAGTTAGAATCTCCCCTGCTTAGCTCATCCTAGTAGCCCCAGTGGTTGTGGTTTAGCAGTTTACTCAACCTGTTGGTAGATGAGTACATGAGATTACCACAGAGAAGGACTTGCTGTCACAGGACTGATAGGGTCTCAGCCACAACAACCCACAGATTCTCCACCTTCACACTGGATTCATGTTAAGCAGTCAGGTGGAGAATTGTCTTTGATTGGCATAGTAGGACATGCATTGATCCATGCTGGGTGCAGTTGCAGAGTTTTTTATCTTCCTTTCTGAGGAAAGAGAATTTTCAGTGTCCACCATTACAGCCCATTCTAACACTTAAATTCTCAAGATGTTCTACCATTGGGTTTGACCCTCATCTTTAGTGATCTCATCAAGTATGTTAAAGTTTAGAGCCCAGTATCTATCACATTACTTAGGAAAGATGTGTTCTTTTGGCATTGTAATGACCTCTATTTCAAACTTGAGTGTAGTTTTAGTACTTTACTGTACTCCTTAGAATCAACATGTCTTGTCAGTGGAAAATGTTTGTTTATGGTTCAAGTGTAATTGCACTTTTGTTTCTCTTCTTTCTTTTTGTTTAAGAATCGGCTATCTTCAGTAGCTCCACTTCCTACTGAGATTTCCAGTCTCAGTCATATCTTTGCTGGGGATGATCACAATGGGTTCCTTGGTCCAGTTATGAATTTTTTTATTTGGCTTCTTCTAAAGGGAAAGGAACGGGTCAGGAGTATCTATCCCTACTTATTTGGGATACCTCAGATATTTTTTACAGCTATTATTTCCAGTTGGATTATCCTCTTTGTCAAGAGAGCCTATTAGTCCCTCACTCTGACATGAGAATTAAAGGCCGTGAAGTTAGGTTTATTTTTACATCTTGGGCCTATTTGAATCACTTCTCTTAGGATATGATACGGCAAATCATAGAGGAGGCATTTTTTATTGGTCTTTATAGTGGCAACACAATGTGGCAGTAGACTTCTACCACCTTGCATTAGTGAGCACTCTTACTGTAAGTTAAAAACCATAGATTTATATACCAGATCTGTTTTGGTCATGAGCTTCCTCCAAACCAGTAACTTCAACAATACAATAGTTTCTTGTTTTTTTGGAGGGACAGGTTAAACTGTATTATGCATTACTTACAGTTACCATGCAGACATTGCTTTTTTCACCTATCTGTCCATCCTGTATTGAGGTAAAAGTTAAAGTAGGATGGTACTACATATATTGGTGGGGCCCCAAGTGGCCGAGTGGTATAAAGCGCTTTCTGTTACGGATCACTGCCATCTCACCTGTCTGTGTGGGTTCGAGTCTATGATTCGGCTAATGTAGTTATGTGAGAAAGCATGCCAGTAGCTTCTCGTGGGTCGGTGGTTCTTTTTTGGGGATTTTCCGGGTTCTTCCTCCACCAATAATACTGGCCGCCATGTATAGCCTATCGTTTGCTGAAAAATGGCGTTAAAAACTATAACAACAACATATATTGGCTGTTACTGTTGAGTCAGACTGGTTTTATGTTCTTTTCAATTTTGACCCTCCATTGCTTGATTGGCTAAAAGAATACTATGCTTGGACTGGGGACTATGAGTCCCAGAAAAAGAAGCAATTCAATATAGTACCATGTAATTATTACATAATTGAGAACTAGAAACCTTTTCCCAATTGATACAAAAATTATTTCTCCAAATGGTTTATATTAATTGTTGAAGGAATCAAATTGACAGAAACGCACTGCTCAGGAATCATAATAGAGAAGTAATAGAATATAAATTTACTGCAAGTTTTAAATTATAAATTTGCAATTTAATTTGGTAATTTTCTTTATACACAAAACAATGCAAACATATATGGATTTAGCTGATAGTTCTTGTTGTTTTCTAATATTTTATAGATTTATGAAAATGACTTGTTACTATTTTGGTGTAGCCAGCTATGATAAACACAATTGAATCTGTTCATTTCAGTAGATGGAACCATTTTAGTGATATCTTTTAATATAAATTATAGTAAAATTAACAGTAGTGAACTATACCTTTGAAACATGGTATTTTTAGATATTATCATATATATCTTATATTGGGTGTTATCTTCAAGATCAAGATTCGGCTCAACATATTAAGTTTTTCTTTCACTTTAAATCTGTTTGAGGTTCAGTGATTATACTTTATATGCTTGTACATCATCACTAGAAGGTGTATCACAAACCATGTGGGTGTGGGTGTAGGGTAGTGTTGTTCCGATTATCGATTATAATCGATCATCAGTTGGTTGAGCAAACCAATAAGATAATCAATTGTGAAAATCTATAATCGATTGTGTGTAAAGGGAGACTACTTTTTAGGTGTATGCAAAGCACAATGGTTAGTAAAACTCCAGCCACTAAAGTTGACCTGAAATTTATTAATTCCCTTCACAACTACAAATATGAAACATTATGATTTATAATTAGGAACATATAGTCATTATTACATGGTCAAGTTGTTAAATTGTTGAGTTAATAAATTTAAACACATTTTGTTGATTTGTTTCAGTTAAATTGCAACATCTTTTGTAGTATTTATAAACAACGACAAACAAGAAAAACATGTCCTTTTATACTTTATATTATAGAAACATCACACATGAATGAAGGAATTTTGGGGGATTATAGCAGTATTTCAGTTACATTTGACTGATTAGCCATACAAAGCTGCATTCATTTAACAAAGTTGTAGAAAACAAAAATAACACAATGTAATATTATTGTCAGGTTAAACTATACATGTCATTAATTTAAAAGACATTACTCCTGTACATTTATAAACATATTGAACTCTTGATCAAAGATATAACTGTTTAACAAAAATTAAAATTCGCTCTTAGTAACTGATTATAATCGATGATCAGTTGGTTAAGGGGAACCGATTATCGATTATGAATTTCTAACCGATTCCCATCACTGGTGTAGGGTTTTCCTGTTTTTAAGATCACAATTCACTATTTTGTGTTTTCATCACTTTCTCCTGCTTTGTAACTTTACAAACATTTGAAATTGAGGGATTAAACATAATATAGTGATCTATTATCACTATGTGGTATGTCACATAGAACATTGGAGTTTTTTTCTTCCTATCTTCATTGTTAAGTTTGTGGTTCAGTATTTGAAGTTTTTCATGGTACTTTCTTCTTCACTTCCTAAATTTTATAGTCTTTTGAGATTAAATGATGATAACTTCATCTTGTTAGGCGTGATGTAAACATTCACTGAATTTACTTGTTAACTTTGTACTTAATTGTTTCAGAAATCACACACAACACATGCGCAAAGTTTCATTTTGTGGATCTGGCTGGATCAGAGAGAGCTCACAAGACAGGCAATGTTGGAGATAGGTTTAAAGGTACAATGATCAAGCAGTTATTTTTCTGGCAGCTGTATCATTTTTGTCAACCATTGTTTGTTAAGGTTTTGGTTAAAGTCTTTTAGCAATGCTTGCATCATAGGCTTCACATGCAGGCCTTGGCCAAAATATTTTTTATTGTACTAAATTTTATGTTGTAGTGGTGTTTAAAAGCCTAATCACTGGACACCACATTATTTTAGATTTTAAAAGGTATTAATAAATTGTGATTACTTGTAACTGGTCTCAGCAATATGTATGTTATAGCCCAGTTCAGTTGTTGTTGTAGTGTTTAACACCATTTTTTCAGCACATGATAGGCCATACATGGCAGCCAGTAGTAATGATGGAGGAAGAATCTGGGAAAACCCCCGGAAAGAACCACCGACTCATGAGAAGCTACTGGCAGTCTTTCTCACATACCCATATTGGCCGAATCAGAGACTCAAACCCATGCAGACAAAAGTGAGATGGCAGTGATCCATAATGGAGAGCGCTTTAGACCACTTGGCCACTCGGGGGCCCCCCTTTTTAGTATCCCAGAATCAAAGTAAAAAATACACAAATAAAAAACATTGTTTAGGTTCATGGTTTATGCAGTGCTTTACAGTATCCAACGTTTTAAAATCAAATGATGAAGAATAAGTCATGCCTTATAAACATTATTCATGGAATTTTGAAGAATATGCCAAAACTGATCTGTACCGCAAGGCCTACCCTGAACTCAATTTTCACAGCGAAGTGACTGTTTTTCCCTTCAGAAAGGAGTGAAGTGGTGAGAATATGGAGAGAAGTGAGTGTTGAGAGGTTACAATTTGGAACATTCGGAATTGAATGAAAATAGTGGGAAAATTAGGAGAAGTGAGGTTTGAGAGGTTAAAATTTGGAAAGTTCAGAAAGTGGTGGGAAAATGGGGAGAAATGAGGAAGAGGTTGCAATTTTGGAACATTCAGGACATTCGCTTGAAAGAGTTGTTTTACTAAATCTTTGAGCAAAATGTTTTGTTTGAAAAAATGATTATAAAATTTTATTAAAATGTTAAAATTTGAAGTTTGCTTTGGCAGAATAGCTGTTTTTTGCAAAAGACTTGCCTCTACAGTAGGCTACAATCAAAAAAAGGTTACAGCTATGAGGTATAAGTTCTCTGTGCTGAATGTTATAGGATGAATATGAAATAAACTTCTTTACTTTTGTTTGCAATCAGTCTATAAACCTCTACAGTTTAATAATTTGCTCATGATGAATGCAAAATGAATTCATTCAGTTCTTCAAGCATCCTAAGTGGATTTACAATTTGCAGTGAAAATTGAAAACTAAATTTGTTTCTTCATTATGTGTGCCTAATTTTTGTTATGAATTGCTACCTAATCATTCAGTATTATTTTGTTCTGTAATTTCAGTATTGAAGATCTTTAGGTATCTACTACAAATAGTTCTGTTTTCAGAAGTAATATTGCAAAGAACCAGAACCAACAAACCTCGTGAAACAAAAATATCAGATTTTGTCAAAAATTACAAAATGTTGTATTAGGAGGAAGATTATTTTATGAATATTATCCATTAGTACTAGTTTCAGTTTCAGTTTAGATATCCTTTGTATGAATGTCTACAGGTCGAAAGTGAAAGACACATGAATAACAAAAATGTATAACATGTTGCCAAGCTTGATTTTGAATGGTCACTGTACGAATAAGAATTATTCTGCAAGCTTGATTTTGAATGGCCACTGCATGAATAAGAATTATTCTACAAGCTTGATTTTGAATGGCCACTGCACGAATAAGAATTATTCTGCAAGCTTGATTTTGAATGGCCACTGCACGAATAAGAATTATTCTGCAAGCTTGAATTGGAATGGCCACTGCACGAATAAGAATTATTCTGCAAGCTTGATTTTGAATGGCCACTGCACAAATAAGAATTATTCTACAAGCTTGACTTTATATGTGTGCTGTAATGAGTATCTTGACTGTATTCCACAATTGTAAATATGTATTAGGTACTGTTTTTTTTAGCTCAACTTTTCATAGACCAAAAGAGTTTATTGGATGATTTTGTTGTCCATCATCCAACATCCATTTATCAGTTTGTTATTACTTCTCCTCAATTACTTTATCACTACTCGTAAATGGATGGTCACATCATCTTGCGCTTCTCATTTAAGGACTTCAAATGATGTCTAGTTGGTACTAATTGAAAATGGTGTTGATCTGAGATCCAATATGGCTACTTTTAATGAAAACCTTATCACTACTCCTTCGAAATGGATAGTTATATCAACATGGGTTTTTTACTAAAAGACTTTCATGATGTCCACATGGGTCTAAATGAAATTGGTGCTGATCTGATGTTGAATATGCCAAGCCATCGTGGCAACCATTTGAGAAATCTTGTTACTGCTATTCCTCCTGAATGGATGGTCATATCAACCCAAGGTTTTCACTAGAAGACCTGTTTTTGTGCCTATTATGTCTCAGTGAAATTGGTGCTGATATGGGTCCAAATATGGCCTTGAATGCAGCCATCTTTAAATCTTATTGCACCTCTTTGCAAACAGAAAGTTGCATTGATATGAAGTTTTTACCAAACGTTTTCTTGTAATTTTCATATGGTCAGTCTGGTATCCGTTATATTCATTTGGTCTTAAATGAACATGGTGCCAATCTGATAGCCATTATGGCTATCTCAGAGTATCTATCTTTACATTTTTTCATTGCTTCTCTTCCTGAATGGATTGTCGTATCAGCAAGAGGTTTTAACTTGAAGACATTTTATATTGTCTGGTTGTTCCTAAATGGTGATAATTAGGCATCCAGTTTGGCCAGCACAGCATCCATATAGAAAATCGTTTTATTGATACTCCTGCAGACATGGTGGTTTCTTCAGAAGACCTCTTATGATATCCTCTTGGTCCTAATTTAAAATGGTACAATAGAACCTGTCTTGAAAGACCACCTCTTTTAACAATACATTATGGTCTCTCAAGAATGTTGGTCTCCATGACAGGTAATGATGCTATACAATCAATAAATTTGTGCATTGAGAGTGTAGTCTCTCAATACAGGTGGTCTCACAAAGCAATGATCTTTCAAGACAGGTTTTACTGTACTGATCTGAGGTCTGATGTGGCTGCCAGAGTGGCCAGCTTGAAAATCTTGTTAGTACTAATTCACCTGAATGAATGGTCATATCATCATGGGGTTTTCACTAAAAGACTTCTTACAATGTTCATCTTAAATTAAAATGGTGTTCAATATGTGGCCATCTTAAAATTGTGCTTTAGTAATACCTTTTAAAGGGAAAGTCTTTTTAACATGGGGTTTTCATCAGAAGAGTTCTTATGGTGTCTACTGGTCCTAATTAAAATTGAACCCTCAGTACGATCACCAATGTGGCTGTCTTGAAAATAATATCATTACTCTCAATTAAATGGATATATCAGCATTGGGTTTTCACCAGTAGACTTTTTTTGATACCTAATTGGTCCAAAAAGATAATGTTGACAGTTGATGTATCCATGATGGGTGCCATGATGACTGTGATGAAAATCTTTTTGTCCTCTGAATGAATTATCATTATGACATGGAGTTTTGACCAAAGCACTTCCATTGATGTTGTTGTTGTTGTTGTAGAATTTAATGTCAGTTTTCAGCACAAAATAGGCTATACATGGCAGCTGGTATAAATGGTGTAGAAACAACTGGGAAAGAACAACCAACCCACGAGAAGCTACTTGCATGCTTTCTCACATACCCACATTGGCCAAATCCGAGACTCAAACCCACGCAGACAGAGGTGAGATGGCAGTGATCCATAATCGTGAGTGCTTTAGACCACTCATTAACTCCGGGTCCCACTTTGTCCTAAATAAATATGGTGCTAATCTGAAATCCATTATGTTCACCACAGCAGCTAATTGGAAAATCTTGTTATCACTGAAGATTATCAAAGATGCTTTCAACACTTGGCTGTTAAAAGAAAGAAATGGTCTTGAATTTATGCAATTTGTTTGCACCCAGTAGAGTGCTCTGTGAGACATTCCAGATGATGTAAACAAATTGTGGTGCCTTATGAAAGCCTTAACAGACATTCAGAAACTGATGATAATTTAGTTGAGAAAGATGTTAGAGAAATATCCAGGATAATTGGGAATACCATATTCTACAGTTCCTTAAATTTAGAATGGTTTCACAAAATTGTATCCATAGGAATGAGAAATAAACAGGGACCAGGGACCAAAAATCATTAACAAAATGGATGAAAATATACTTTCTTGTTATGTTCTCTGCAATTTTTACAATCAGAGACATTCTTTGCAGGACTTGACTGTAGCTTTAAATGAGTCTATCAGTAGTTTGAAACAGATATTCCCCAATCACATTAACATTTAGAATATGAAGGTTTATACTTCCAGAACTCGTGAAAATACTAAGTTTTTCATCCACTCGATGAAATATATACATTATTCACTCATTTCAAGCAAATATCCTATGTCTTTCTTATTTATTTCAGTAGCTTAGATTCTTTAGAAATAGAAAAGATGCTAGAATTATTCCTATGACATTATTGTATGTAGCTACATTTATTCAGTTTTGTCAGAGTACAGTAGTTATCTTTTTTTTTTTTTTTTTTTTTTTTTTTTTTTTTTTTTTTTTTTTTTTTTATGGTTTAACGCCATTTTTCAGCACAATATATAGGCTATACATGGCGGCCAGTATTAGTGGTGGAGGAAGAAACCAGAAAAACCCGGAAAGAACCACCGACCCACGGGAAGCTACTGGCAAGCTTTCTCACTTAACTACATTAGCCGAATCTTAGACTCGAACCCACGCAGACAGAGGTGAGATGGCAGTGGTCCGTAACGGACAGCGCTTTAGACCACTCGGCCACTCGGGGCCCCGTAGTTATCTTCTCTTTTCTTCTGTTAATGAAATTGTCAGTTTGTAATGCACTCGAATATTCTGAGAGTAATGTAATGTTTGAATGTCTTTTTCTCAGAATCAGTTCACATCAATTCTGGATTGCTTTCTTTGGGGAATGTAATCAGTGCTCTGGGTGATCCCAAAAAGAAAAGTACACACATTCCCTACAGGGAGTCGAAGATCACAAGAATATTAAAGGTAAGTATTCCACTACCTGGTCAATTTCATTTTTATACATTTTATGTAAGAAACAGTCATTGATATTTGCAAAAGTAGTAAATTTTGTGACTTTGAATATGTTTGTTTTTGTTGATTTAACAAAACTTTTAATACAATACTAGCTATATCATGCATGCCTTTCTACGTCCATTGTAGCCTATGCTGGTATCTAACCTGCTACCCTTGAATTATGAGTCCAACACTCTTGCAACTAAGCTACCATGACTCCCATTTAAATGTATGCATTTATTGCATTAACTTTTAATTCATCTGTATAGTTGCTGTATTACCATTTAATTTATCTGTATAGTTGTTGTATTACCATTCAATTCATCTGTATAGTTGCTGTATTACCATTCAATTTATCTGCATAGTTGCTGTATTACCATTCAATTTATCTGCATAGTTGCTGTATTACCATTCAATTCATCTGTATAGCTGCTGTATTACCATTCAATTCATCTGTATAGCTACTGTATTACCATTCAATTTATCTGCATAGTTGCTGTATTACCATTCAATTCATCTGTATAGCTGCTGTATTACCATTCAATTCATCTGGATAGCTGCTGTATTACCATTCAATTCATCTGTATAGTTGCTGTATTACCATTTAATTCATCTGTATAGTTGCTGTATTACCATTCAATTTATCTGCATAGCTGCTGTATTACTATTTATCATTTGAATAGTTGCTGTATTACCATTCAATTCATCTGTATAGCTGCTGTATTACCATTCAATTCAACTGTATAGTTGCTGTATTACCATTCAGTTCATCTGTATAGTTGCTGTATTACCATTCATTTCATCTGTATAGTTGCTGTATTACCATTCAATTTATCTGTATAGTTGCTGTATTACCATTCAATTCATCTGTATAGTTGCTGTATTACCATTCAATTCATCTGTATAGTTGCTGTATTACCATTCATTTCATCAGTATAGCTGCTGTATTACCATTCAATTCATCTGTATAGTTGCTGTATTACCATTCAATTCATCTGTATAGTTGCTGTATTGCCATTCATTTCATCTGTATAGCTGCTGTATTACCATTCAATTCATCTGTATAGTTGCTGTATTACCATTCAATTCATCTGTATAGTTGCTGCATTACCATTCATTTCATCTGTATAGCTGCTGTATTACCATTCAATTCATCTGTATAGTTGCTGTATTACCATTCATTTCATCTGTATAGCTGCTGTATTAGAATTCATTTCATCTGTATAGTTGCTGTATTACCATTCATTTCATCTGTATAGTTGCTGTATTACCATTCAGTTCATCTGTACAGTTGCTGTGTTACCATTCAGTTTATCTGTATAGCAGCTGTATTACTGTTTAATTCATCTGTATAGTTGCTGTGTTGCCAATGAATTCCTCTGTATAGTTTCTCTATTTCCATTCAATTTATCTGGATAGCTGCTCTATTACCATTCAGTTTAGCTGTATTACCATTCATTTCATCTGTATAGTTAACTGTATTACCATTGATTTCATCTTTATAATTGTTGTATTACCATTCATTTCATCTGTATAGTTAACTTTATTACCATTGATTTCATCTTTATAGTTGTTGTATTACCATTCATTTCATCTGTATAGTTGCTGTATTACCATTTAATTTTTAATCATTCATGCTCTTGCTTTTTTGGGAAGGAATTGTATATGTAACCTTTTGGGTACAACACTAGTTAAGCTTTTTCAAATCTTTATTGCCAAGAATCTAAGCTACTGAATGCCATTAAATTGGCATAAAATATATTATAAACGTTACACTTGCTGCACATGTATACATCATTTACCTGAGTAGCAACTAAATTATTAGATTTTTGATGAGAATAGTACAAGAGTAACTAGGGTCATTCATGGTACAGTTAGCTTGGCTTCAAATTGGGCTGAAATTGCTTCCTAGCTTTGCCTCTTTTTCTTTGTTTGCCCATGCCACATCTGTGGTAGGTGTATATAGTCATAGATGGTTTGTGTCATTCAAAATTTCATTTCTGCTCAGTAACATTTAAAAGACTTGCTGGATTTAGACTTGCTTCCATATCACATGTGATAATTATGACAAAGAGAAATGTACAAATACAGTCAAACCTGTAAAATCCAGCCACTCATGGAAAAAGTAAAACTAACCCTTGAATGCAGGTGATATCTTTATACGGGTTAACCCTTCATAGTTAGGTTATAAATAAGTACCATGCACTGAATATTATTATTATTATTATTATTATTATTATTATTATTATTAATAACAGATTTAATATATTGCATAACAAAATCATAAAATATGTTGGTCTCACAAAGTTATGTTCCACGCAAGAGTAGTTTCCTACTTACATTAATTTAGCCTGCAAATTAAATAATCACATTGACTTTAAAAAATAAAAATTATCACTTATAATTTTATTGTGTATAGTAACAAAACACTGATTTAACTACCAATTAACAACTTACATATGATTTTGAAACACTGGTCTGACTTTTTCTTTGGCCAACTCACACAACCAAACTTAGGAACAAATGTCCAAACCTCAAATAATATCTGGATTAATCAGTTGCTGGGCTTGCTGAAGTCAGATGATTCAACTCATGTGAGAGGCCTGCGATGAATAGAAAATGAAAAAAAGTGTAATGTGGCTAATTTGTATTATCACATGAACTGAAACTTTGCCAGCCTTTCCAGAACAGTTTTAATTGACCCCTAACTATAAAATATGATGAATTCCTGTCACTCCTCATAGATTAAGTTCTTTTCATCAGATATACAAAACTTAGGATAAGAGACATTACCTGTTACAGCATCTCAAAAGGCAACTCTTGCTTCTGCCTCCAAACTATATGACTACTGTTATTACCATCCAGCTCACAAATTGCTTCAAACGTCTTTCTTTTTTATGATGAAAGCTTCCTTGCTTTTGAATTTGGCAAGGGGAAATTAGAATGGTCATTGTGACCAGGTGATGACTGTGACATAAAGATGACTGTTGAGACAGATTTTACTGTTTTATATTTCTCTATTTGATGATCTTTTACTGTTTGTGCATTCTTTGGTGGATGTACATTGTAATCTGTTTTCCTTATTAGCTTAGTTTTATTTTCTTTAAATTTTGCACACAAGGTAACTAGGATAATTTATTTTTCTTCCCCTTATGAATCAGATGCAGACATTTCTTGTGTTCTACATACCTCTCTTTGACAGACTACTGTTTTCATTTTTGGCTTTGGAGAATTTCATTCCCATAATGTCTTCTAACATTGTGTCCATGTTTAATACAAATTTTCTTGTGACATATGAAAAAAAAGAAAATTAAAAAAATATTGTTTTTAGCAGCATGTTAACAATGACCAAGAATATCAATATCTCTAGAGTTATGTTTTTCCACATTATCTTATGTAAATTAGTATCACTGCTACTCTCAATGTCATCAGTATTCTTAGTACTTTGATTCATTGGATATTCGTGTTATTAGGATATTCAACATTTAGATCCTAGATTTAATGTAAAACTATTTGCTTTCTCTCCAGGACTCTCTGGGTGGCAATGCTAAGACAGTGATGATCTGCTGTATCAGTCCATCCACTGCAAGTTTTGATGAAAGTCTCAATGCACTCAAATACGCTAACAGGGTAAGCTCATATTTAAGAAACAGGTTTTTATTCTTAATATAAAAAATATCCAAGTACTAAATAAACAATTTTTAACAAATAGTTTTTTTTAATGGCGGTATGGGATTGTGTACATTAATGGTAGTACATTCTGTATATCATATTATCATGTAATAAATTGTCTACCTGCACTTTTAGAAACAAAAACTTTAAATTTAAGAGATGGTTGGATAATATTTTTTCACAGTAGTTTTAGAGTTTGATTTTTGCCATTAAAAGTGGGCTCCGAAGTGGAAGTGACCAAGACAATTAGAAATGCTTTAGGTCATTGCTGCTTTGGCAAAGATTTCATTTTGAACATCTTTCCTGAACCTTATCATGTTATCATGGAAAATCTTGTACATTTGTACATAAGCTTTTCAATAATAATAATAATAAAAATAATAATAATAATAATAATAATAATAATAATAATAATAATAAAAATAATAATAATAATAATAATAATAAAAATAATAATAATAATAATAATAATAAAAATAATAATAATAATAATAATAATAATAATAATAATAATAAAAATAATAATAATAATAATAATAATAATGAATGCATGAAGTTATTTTAATAAAATAGCACTATAACTTAACACTAACATTGCATGATATATGAATGTGCTTAATTCATTTATGGGATGGAATTCATCTATTTCTAATATTTTGCCCATAATGTATAAAAAAGCATGGTTTTCACAAGCTTTTGACATATATCTAACTGTTTTGCTTCAGGCACGGAATATCAAGAATTTGCCTATTATAAATAGAGACATCCAATCAATACGTTTTGAAGAGATGCAGAGTGAAATAAAGGTATGAAAATTCTTCTTATCATGCCTGCATTAATTTAGCAGGCAACATGGTGTATCACTTTTCTGAGAGTGATGGTAGCAGCATTGCCATCAATAATGTTAAAGACATTATGCTAATATTTATGAAAGTGTTGCACATGAAAGAATTGTTGCTAATAGTTATCATTATACCACATCAGAATTAAATGTAAAATTTCACCTAGCTGGCCCAAGATGCATGCATGCTAAGGTATTGAAAAGATCCTAACTTTTAACAATTTGTTCATGCTGTGTGTGATTGCTTTGTTCAAAGACAGATGTAATGAAAAATGTTTTGATAAACATTCTCATAACAATTGATTGCCTCTGAGTTAGAAAGAGAATTTGATATCAGACTATAAACAATTATTAATGTAGAGGACTAAAAACCAACTTGGAGTTGGATGCTACCCGGAAAAGTGTGTATATGCAAGGGAAACAGCAATTCTACAAATTGTCTCCCTTTACCTTATCAGTCAGTCACTTGGATTGCTAGTCATTTTATTTTCACAGTATTGTTATAAAACTGACACATACAGTAATTCATTGTTTACATTCCACAGTTGAAGCTTCAGGTAGTGTACTTTTCATGTTGAAGGTTGGCTTTCTAGCTTAATGTAAAATATTTTTTTATTATTTGCCATTGACAAGCAGAGGCTAGCAATGACTTGTGTTTAATGGCTTATTTGGTTTTATAAGTTTGATTTGGCATTTATATTTAGTGACAAGGCAATCAGAGTAAAGTGCCTGGGGCAAGGACATGACATGACAGATGACCATAGACGGAGGATTCGTACCTCCACCCTTATGGTCACAAGTCCAACATGTTAACCACTGAGACAATTTTTTTTTATTGGTTTATGTCATTTGGTGGCTTATTCTATTTTAAATAAGTTTTCTTGTGGAATAGCATATCTTTTTTTATGGAATTGAATAAGATATGTATTTTGTATGTAACGGACATATAGACAGGATTTGGTTCTAATCCCTCTACAAAAGGAGAGATCACATTTGTCTGACTTCCATCTATGTTTTCAGATGGCTTGTAACACTTTTGTTGCTAAGAAGAAACTTGAGAGGGCTGGATTTGCGAAGTAGTGGTTGTATTCCTAATAAATTATGATCACTTTAATTTTATGAAAGAAATATTTTTTAATACTTACTATTATTGCATTTTTTCTCTCTCCTGGCACTCGAGTCCAGGATTAATATTCCCTGCTGAAGTTTGTATTTTGAGGTTGAAAACAAACAACATGGTCCATTCTGGTGCCTTGGATATTTCTGTCATTAAAAATTGTCATTCTTTTCATTCGATTTCTTGTGGGTTTTTTTTGCTTGTCATTCTTTTTCATCTGAGTACCTTTCGGAATATCTACTGCCAATCATTGTATTTGTTATTGGCTCCCCAGTCCTTGCATAAATTTCAATGACATGTGCTCCTTATTGTTGATTTTGAAGAGTTTATGTACACTTGCTAGCAAGGCAGTAATTGGTTCTTTTATCACCCAATTAGAAACTAGTGTTTGGGTATCATCCACTCCTTTTTATTCCAGTTTTTAAATTTTGCATTTCCTTTCAGCATGCCACAAGTCAAATGTGTCCACAAGAATGCTGCTTGTGATGCTCACCACACATGCTTGGCATGCAGTATGTGGACAAACATTGGATCTCTATTCTGTGTCTTTTGGTCTGATGAGTGTGAAACTTAGTAGAAATCTGGCAATAATATAGGGGCAAGATGAAGGCACTCACTTCATCCTTTTTTCAGAGGAAGTTTTGGGAATTTCCATTCATAGGGAAGTCACCAGCTTCTGTTAGGGATCTGTGAAACTTTCCAGGAAACAGAAATTGCCCACTTTTATAATTGAGGGATCACTGAAATGTCCAGGAGAAAGGATGATTTCAGCTCCCATAAGGTTATCCTTGGTACTTCCCAGAGTATATAAGTTACTAACAATTAGTGGTAAGTCTTGACTGCCAGGTGCAAGGAAAGCACAATTGTTTTCTTACTCAGGACTGCTTGCTCACAGATTAAAGGGGATCTCATTCATTAGACTCTAGTTCCATGAGTGACTCATCACCTGTCTCTGGGATCTGGGTAAGACTTCAGGTACTGGTCGCTTGGTGTCTGTCACCAGTCACTGAGTATTGCTGAGTATGGATGACTTTCCTATAGCTCCATGGATCAGCATACCCAGCATTCTCTATACATCCTTCTCTCTTCTCTTTCTTTGTAAACAAAAGAGGGCAGCTACTCATCCCTTGGACAATGAAAAATTCCTCTTTTCCAGTGAGAGAGGAAGTCATGCTATGCCCCAAGAGTGAAGACAGGATTATGAAGTCTCATGTTTAGTAGACTTTGACATGTCCTTCACCTCATTTGGGACTGCTTCAGTGACATAGCGGTTAGATCATCCATCTCAGAAGCGGGAGGTTGTAGGTTCGAACCCCAGCTGAGTCATACCAAAGACTTACAAAAATGGTACTAACAGCTGTCTCACATTAAGTGGTTAGTGTTAGGACTGGTCAGCCTAGTGTCAGTATAATGTGACTTTGTTGAACATCATGCTACATGTCTTCGGCAATATGCCCAAGTACTATACATCATTAAAAACTTCTGCACTGCAGACATCATAGCGATATGACTGAAACGTTATTAAAGCTACATTAAAAGTCCTAAGAGAGCGTGCGCATGCACACACACACACACTCTTCTCTCTCTCTCTCTCTCTCTCTCTCTCTCTCTCTCTCTCTCTCTCTCTCTCTCTCTCTCTCTCTCTCTCTCTCTCTCTCTCTCTCTCTCTCTCTCTCTCTCTCTCTCTCTCTCTCTCTCTCTCTCTCACATGGATTTTTGACCTTGGACTGTCTGCAAGATCTGCATTCAAAGCCGATCATAGTAGAGAGGCTTTCACAGCACAGTCTAAAGTGGACCTTCTGCACTCAATAGAGGTTAACACAAAAGTTGCCAAGAGGTAGCCAGACATTTTGACCCCAGGGTTCTGCCACCAGTTACAGGGTTTATTCCCCTCTTTATCAATGACCCTTGGTTCCACAAGTCCCAATTGGCATCCCAGAGGACCAGGATTTCTTTTAAGTAGAGTCAGTATTTCAGCCTTGCCTTTACACACAGAACCTTTACCAGCGTGATGGTCATAATAGCAGCTAATATGGAGACTCTGATAAGACTTAATTCACCTTGGAAAAGTTCATTTTATGGCATTTCCAGTTGATACTGCTTTCAGGGTGTTCTATCTGAACAAAGTTTTCCTTAATATCAACAATCTTAAAATTCAGACTGTTTTTCTTACTCTAAAAGGGTGTGTCAACCTAAGTAGATGTGAGTTCTCAACAGTCAGTGCCACAAAGTTGCAGCTCATGCTGATAACCCAGCAGTGGCCCCAGTAGTTTTGGTTCAGCAATCTCCTCAACCTGTTGGTAGATATCCCCATGGAATTACTACTTGGGAGTTGTCTGCTGTTTATGCATATAGGATCTCTTCTACACAACAATCTACATATTCTTCACATTAATTCCTGGCTCATCTCAACTGATCTAGCCATCATGGTCAGCTTAGTTGCATCACCCATGCTCGAAAGCAGTTGACCTAACAAGGCTTGCCATGAGGAGAATATTCTTTGATTTGGTGCAGTAAGAAATATGTTGATTCTATATCCCCCTTTAACTGCAGTTGCAGATTTTCTTATCTCTCTTTTTGAAGAAAGAGAATAAATGGCCTCAAGGAAGAATGGTATTTCAGATGAAAGAAATAACTTAGGCCTGCAGCTGGGATCGTGTTTTGTTTTTGTTCTAGATTTCCAGTACTAACTGAAAGAGTGAATATTCTCCTTGGGCATGGAACTAGCATAAAAATTAGCAATACAATAATAGTAAGCAGTAATTAAAATTAGTTTTTACTTGACTTCCCTATGCCTCCATAAAACTGCGATTTTTCTCCAAAATTGGGATCTGATGAAACATGTATTTGGAAATTCTGTCACCAACATAGAAATGTAGTAAATGTTCATGTTCAAAAATCATTATAAAAAATGTGTGTTTAAAGCAACTTAAAAACCTATGGAGTGTGTAATTCTTAAAATAGCTCCTCTTTGAGCTGTAAAGATTACTGTGAAATTAATATGGGCTTACAAGATTATCAGTATCCTGCTTTGCTAATTTCTGGTTGAAATATGAAGCCATTGGGTACATGCAACATTGATTGTCAGGCTTCTTGTCATTTATTCTTTTACTTATCTACTTAGTATGCATGGTTAACTGCTTAGTTTCATATACGTTTGTAAATAAGTTGGTTCTAATTGCATATAGCAGAGATCCAAATCAGCTGTTTATATACAAACTGATCAGGGTCTGTGTTGTTTGTAGTTCACATTTGTTATAACAAACAGCATAGACCAGATCTACCAGCACATTATGTGAGGTATTGTTTAGGATCTGACTTGTACATGATCATCTTAGATGATGCCTTTGTGTATGCTGAGTAATTATATACAATTAGAAAATGTTTTTTACAGGGCCATTCTCAACCTTGTTGTTAGCTAGTGCTAGTTAAGTTTGCTAGGTCATAGTTCAGCTGATCTCAGACTCATCCATCTTTGACTAATTAGATTCCAATAATAAAAGTAGGCAAAATACTTTCTTATTCATCAGACTGCAAATAACAATTAAGATTTGAGTGTGTTAAGATGTTTTGACCTCAAAAGTTACCAGAGTTTTGGCAAGAAAATTTTATGCATTGCATGTTTTAGCACAAGAAACATATTGGTATGGTATTATTTTTGTTTATTATTGTTAATATTTGGGGATAAGGCTGCAACATTTACCATACAAAAACCAGAACAATACCAATTAATCTAACTGATTAAAAACTCAGCATTTCTCACAATATGCAAATTAGGCTTGCAGCTGACAGCTATTTTTATGTGAGCCATTGATCATGTGCACGCCTTAACTTTCTCGCCTTGTAATCATTTCATATGCTCTACATCTTTTTCCTTTTATGACATTTGTTGAATATACATATAAAATTCATAATACTACATCAATATATATAATGATGAAGAATCAGTAATACAACTAGATATTCTACCTGGATATATGCATCTGCTAACACAGAATTTACCACAAATGCTTGCTGATTTTATAAACATTTTCAGGAAGTTAATTCAGCTAAACTATTTACATGACTGTAAACACTGCATCCTGTTTAAGGCCATCAGGAACTGTATTATCGTAAAACTTGGATATAGCTCAGCATCAAGTCAGACAAAATCTTGTATATTTTAATCTTTAGAATTGCACCACAGCCGATATAGTAATTTAGCATGCCTTTTTTTAAAATAAAAATGTTTGTTTAGATCACGTGATAAATACAGCTTTTGACAATGACATTTAAAACAGGCCATTAGAACTGTTTATACCTTATGAAACATTATTGTCATTACTGAAATTTACATGTATGACTTTTTAGCTGACAGTAATTATGAAGAATTCATTTGTATGTATTATGAGGTATGTCTTCAATTTAGTTGGCAAAATATGATGCAGTCTTGGAGATAAAGGTTTTATCTTTGTTTTTTAGCAGGAACTTTAAAATAACAGTAATAATTCAGTAAATGTTTGGCAAACTTCTGTGCTGATATTTAAGTTTTTTTCCTAAACTTTAACCTAATCCCTTAAATATTGAAGTGAAGTTCATGTATGTTTTCTCGCATTTTTACCCAGTTTCTTCATTAGAACAAGGTCAGTGTGGACAGCATTGTCTTAAACTGTACAGAAATGCTGTTTTTGATTGTTGACAAAATAGTAAAAACATTGCTAACTTGGAAAGGTGATGAATTGGGCTATCTTGGAAGTGTCATGAAGTTTGCTGGCTGAAAAAGGCCATGAAATGTGCTAGCTTGGATAGGTCATGAAAGATGCTAGCTCAGAAAGGTCATGAAGTGTGCTAGCTCAGAAAGGTCATGAAGTGTGCTAGCTCAGAAAGGTCATGAAAGATGCTAGCTCAGAAGGGTCATGAAGTGTGCTAGCTCAGAATGATTATGAAGTAACTCAGATGGTTTTGTGAACGATTGTTATTTTGATGATGACTTGCATTTTATTTTTTGTTAGATATTATTATGCTTGACTGTAATTGTGTAAATTGTCATAATATAAGTAATCGGTAAATTTATGCATGAGTTCCTGTTTCCAAATTCTAAAATACATTTCTTAGTAGAAGACAGTAGATGAACAATCATTGGTCATCTTATCAATATTATTTTAAAGGAGAGGAAATAGTTGGTTTTCCTTACAATGTTGTACATTGAAATATATTTCAAGTATTCCATACTAACCTTAAATTACCATAGTTTTCATTGAGGGCTGTCATTTGTAGCTCTTCTGATCGCAGACTAGACAAATTTATTTTATGGCTTTTTGTGAGTCATTTATCACCAATCCATTAATACCAAATTGTTGCACTGCCTAAATAAACTACTAGGATGATTGCCATGAAAACATAACACAGAATCATCTAACAGGTGAAATTCAGTGTCTTGCTTTTTATGAATGAATGGTGGTATAGACATGGGGTTTTCACTAAATGAGTCTTAGTAATGTCTTTTAGATGAACCCCTTGGAACTCAGGGGTACTGAATAGACACGATACATTGTTTTGCATGTCATAACAGGAATCTAATGAAAGCAGGAACCGTGGTGGTTTGGTGGTTTGCATGATGGACTCGTGATGGAAGGGTGCAGGTGTGAATCCTAACATTGTATCGGCCTGGGTGTGTGTTTGAATAAGGCACTTTATTCAAATTGCCTCATTACTAAATAACCTATTTGTGTTGCTCTGCCATAAAACACAATACCAAACCAATAATTAGATGAGAATGGTACTGTTTTGACTTCCAAAGTGGTCACCATGGAGACCATCATTAAAATCTTGTAGCCATCATCTTTTTTAATGAAGTCATAGAAGTGTTTAATAAGTCAATCAGAAACAGTTAAAAGACAAAATGTAACCCTAGTACGTGAAGAATGAAATAATATCACAGTGACCATTATTTGGGATGAAGGTATAATCCCAGAAAGAAAGTATGTATACTAGATACAAAAAATATGTGGTTATAAGCTAATTTCAAAACCTTAACCTTAAGTGTGAAATGTAGGTAAAAAATATGACCTTTTTTGTTGGGGTGTGGTACTAATAGATATGCATACAGGCATCTAGTATGATGGTTCTAGTGTGAACAGAGTTTGAGAAATAAATGTAAAGTTAAACACTTGTCACTGAAGCATGAGTTATGGGTCACAGTGAGCTGCTTTTGTTATGATGGTATAGTATTCATCAAGATGCATGACTTCCTAATGATAGGCCTGCAGATCTGTGGTAGAAAAGTTATGAACTATCAATGCAACTGTTGCAAGTCAAACACATGGTGGACTCCAATCCAGTTTTCGCATGTAGGGCATATGGCTAATGTTTTGTTGTGGTGTGCCATTCCTGTACATTTCTAGTCGCACAACAAAATCTGACATGCCTCATTGACTTTTTGTGTGCCACAGGTCCTGTGAGAATGACTGACAAAAGTGGGAATAATCTATAAGCATCCCTAGAACCCACATGTGGATTAATGCCTGGAGTATGGCTTGGCACTTTGCTCTTGCATGTTTTTTGAGGCACAGAAAATAACAGTATGTTGCCATGGGCCTGCCAAAGCCCTCTTAGAACAGAAATAGATGAACAAAGTATACTAAGCAGAAGATTGGCATTTATGCCTGTTTGTTCTTTATGCATAAATGGAGACCCATCAGATTGACTGTCAATTGTGGTGTTGATGGTTCATGACTTTCTACTGCAGATCTGCAGGCCATATCGGAAGAGTGAGATGATGTATGAAGCAGTGGCATTCTTTGTGGATTTGTGGCAGGTGCAGTTTTCATCAATCCACTTCCATGCATATCCATACACTAACACTGGTTTGTAACTCACATGAAACTCAAAGCTGCTTTGTACACGTTATGAATGGAAACATTGCTGCCAATCAACAAGGGAATAAAATTTCCTCTTTTTACCTTTCTATGATGTATTTTAATGAGGAAACATATTCAAAGAAATAATCAATTTTCAGATTGCAATATTTTTTATCAATCATTTTTACCTGATCATAATACAGGCACACCATCACTGTCCCTTCTTTTAGTTAGATCCCTGATAGAACATGCCAATCTTGACAGATGTAACCTAAGAATGGATGGGAGTTGGCTCCAGTTACTAAAATATTCTTAGGAGGGCAGAATTTATGAAGTAGTGCATCTTAATGTATTATGATCAGGTAAGTATTAGCAATGTTTCATCTTATTAGGCTCTTCGAGAAGAGCTGGCAAGACAGAGGACTTCCATTCTCAGTGCTGGTGGGACAGAGATTGACCTAGAAAAAGCCCATAAAGATGCAAACCAGATTAAGAAACTGGAAGAAAAAGTCATACGGTAAGTAGAACAATTTTAATGTAATTTTGTTATATATTTTCAGTTTCATTGAGAAGTGTTTTAAAATCTTTAACACAAATTAAGTCAGTAAGAAACTATTATGTATGTGTGTGTGATTTGGATTTTTAACATAGCTTTAAAAACAATTCAGTCATATCACTACATGCTTGCAATGTGAAAGTTTATATTGATATCTAGCACTGGGGCATCATATCAGACATATAGCATGATGTATCACATAGCTAAAATCTCCACCAGACCAACCAATCCTAACAATAACCTCATAATGCTGAGTGCCTAGCAAGGCAGCTGTTAGTACCATTTTAAAAGTCTTTGTTATAACTAGGCCAGGGATCGAATCCAAGGCGGACACTAAAACCACTAGGCCATTGTAGCAATTGCAGATCATGTTATTATTATTGTAAAGTCAAACCAGATGATGGTGATAATGACAAGTAAAACCTGACTTGTGAGAACCATGTTTTGGGAAACAACCTGTCATTTTGACCAGACCAGTACCCATCTCATAGGTTTAGGTCAAAGGAAATAATCACAAAACATTCATATAATGGCCTGTTTTGGGGTACTTTTGTTGTACAATACTTTAAAGTAATTATGACATATATATTTCAAGATGACATGTATTTTGGGTCTTTTCTCCATTTACACATGCATAATGAATGGAATTTGTCCGATAATAATTATTTCAACTAGTCAGCTTTGAACTCTTAGCATTCTGTATATTGTGACTTAAGAGTGCAAAAACTTTCTTAGTTGTCCTGCACCTTTCTACAGTACATAAGAAAACATGTCTAGCCTAGCATACACATTTTTCTGAAGAACAAAAGTGTCTGGGACTCTTTAGTAACAAGTCTTTGAGACAACGTTTCTTGTTATTGTAGTAATTTTAAGAGATTCTCAAAAGGTATATTACATTTCAACATGTTATGGACATTTGAATATCTGGTTTTTAAAAATATGGGAAGAATTCTGTGGGATTTTTAATTGGTCTGTTCCAGGGTAGGTGGTTTTTTAACATTAGCATTTAAAATGTCCATGCTCAAGTGTAGTTTCATTTTTACATCGTTAAGTTTTGTATTCCAAAGATTAAATTCTTTTTTAAAAATGACTTAAACAAAATACCCATCTAGTATTAAAGATATATTTGTTCAGGATTTTTGCTGAATTAACTGATTTTCTTATTTTTGTCACTTTAATGCAGACTTCAGACAGAATGTGGTCACTATAGGGTAATTGCTGAGGAGGCATACAAACAGCTGATCCAAATTCAAGGGAAGGATTTCCTATCTCGAAGTCAGGACATTCGGCTCAAAGACTGGCTGGATCTCATGGAAGAGGTAAGTGTTTTAGTCATAAATTCACAGCTTTCAAAAAGGGCAATATACAGAATATACTGTTTAATAACTCCCCTACATAAAGTGCAGAAGAGCTTGTGTTGAACTGCTGCCATCATAGTGTGTTCATCTCTGTTGGAGTTAGCAGATTTAAGCCATTTAATCAGCATCTCAGATATTATTGTCTCAGCAGCCATGAAACTCACTTTTTATGTATCTGTGACAATGTACACTTGTGTCCAATTATGTCCGGCTGAGTGGTCTAAAGCGCTGTCCATTAATGGATCACTGCCATCTCACCTCTGAGTGGGTTCGAATCTCAGATTGGGCTATTGTGGATATGTGCGAAAGCTTGCCAGTAACTTCTCATGGGTTGGTGGTTCTTTGGGGGGGGGGGGGGGTCCCAGGTTCTTCCTCCACCATTAACACTGGCCACCATGTATAGTCTATCATGTGCTGAAAAAGGGCGTTAAACCCTAAAAAAAACAATTATGTCCATTTCTGTGACATCATTGTTCATTGTCATGACCATAGCTATGTGCATGCATCCTGAGGAATAAAGTAGGTCACTGTAGCCTTTTCACACTTTATTGCTCATGTAGGTGTTTTTTTTTTATAGCATTGAGGTAATTTTCTATGACTTAAAGGTACAATTATGAAAAATAAATATTTGGATGCATCCTGAAGACTATTACATCACCATACCAATAGTAGGTCACTTACGTACATTTTGTTGTCCATTGCTCACCAACACTTTTCATATTTAGTTGAGTTTCTTGGATGTTACTTGTACATGTTATATTTGATATGTGCATGCATTCTAAGTTATTGTGACATGATGTTAAAAGTATCTCACAGTGACATACCTTTTACATTTAAGTGATTATGTACACATTTGATGTTTAGGTGGGTTTCTTAGTCCCTGTTGCTTGTAGGGTTGTCCGACAAAATATTAACATACATCCATAGAAGTATAGCATCACCATAAAAGTAAAGATTAATTGTGATCAAGCACATGATTGGACTTCATCATCACTTGTTATTGACAGGTCTGAATATTGACAAATGTAAAACAAATTTTACAGAATAAATATGTGCATTTTTTTGGCAGATTCATTTCTTATTCCAGTTGTCTGTGTAATCGTGTAATCTTTTATTTTTCTCTGTCTTTCATGGCTGGACTGTGACACGATCTATTAGTATTCCTACTTTTTTTGGGACAATGCTGTTTTAGATAATGGTGTGTTGCACTTCAAAATTTTCAGGGTATTTTTGTTACCCTTCCAAAAACTCTCTTACCCTATTGTATAATATCATCAGTGTTTTTCAAAAGTAAATGGTGTTTATTTTAAGTACTGTGTATATTCCAAAAGATGTCCTTATATTATTGCTTTTAATTGTTTACTTACTCAGATCAAAAACAAAGTTCCATCGACACTGAGCCGAGACCAGTGGGAGAGCCAGACAATCAAAGATCTGCAATCAGAACTGAGAAAGGTAAGTAAAACGTAGATCTGTATTAATGAAGAATTGGAACACATTTTTTAGTTAATAGTACTAGTTCTATTATATCATTATGTACCGTTAAAGGTCACATATAAATTACCAGTCATCTTAGGCTTCTCTCATTAATTATGCTATTATAACAATTACCACATTTCTTTCTTTAAACATACTTTGTAAATCTCCTTGGGATCTGTTCTGTCCCAAAAAGAAAAAAAAATTGGTTTTAGGTAACACTCCTCCCCAATTTTCACTCAACCCCAGTTGAATCGATGATCCATTGAAGCATCATACCAAAGACTATCACTCTCTTTTGATCAGTGTGAAAAAAAATATGTTACAAGAAAATTGACAGACAATAATATGAATTTTATTATAGACTGTGTTTAAGATTAATTTGTACTGTAGAATATTGTTTATAAGCAACAAAATATTTAAATGAACGAGGAGTTTACAGGACATACATGTGATTTGACTTTACCATTAATCTGAATGAAAGATGTATGAATAATTGAGCAGCAACATAAATGTAAATGGTAAAAAGTGTTTTGTGGCCAGTTTTTCTCATCATTTTGTTTTAATTGTTATAGGCACGTGAGGATTTAAAGAATGATGAGGAAATATTTGCAGATAAAACAAAGGAAGTCAAGGAACTGAAAGCACGAAATGTAGAATTGGTAAGACACTTGTAGAGATATGTACATTATAACACCAGTAGTCATCATGATCTGGACATTTTAATCAAAGCATTCATCATGATCTGGACTTTTTAATGATTAAGGATGAGATTTAGTAGGAAGCACTTCAATTGTAAGGCAATAATTGGTAAGACACTTGTAGAGATAATATGTACAATACAACACCAGTTATCATAATCTGGACTTTTTAATGAAATAATTCATCATAATCTGAAATATTTAACGAACTCAGTCGTTATAATAACCAAATCTTCCATCCCTGTCTGGACACTCTCCTCCTACTTGCCTGTCTCTTATCTGGTAAGCCTTTTACATTAAGAAGTATAGCTCCTTGAATCATGGAGAGGATGACAGTAGAAGGCTCACTACTTTGGAGTGATAAGGGGGAGGGGTTGTGCATTTTCTTAATTGGAGATGGGGCAACAACATTGCCTCTTTACAAGCCACAAACTTTTAACATACCTTTTTTCTCTAGTTCTTAAAGGAAAATAAGTTAGGTCCTATTTCTGTCTATGGCTACCTACTTCTCCATAATAAGTTAGGTCCTATTTCTGTCTATGGCTACCTACTTCTCCATGATGTTTTTTACATTTATTTATCACTTGAGAGAGGTTATAAGCCACAACAAGGGTCTGTTGATCATCCCTGGTCACTTCTCTTTTTTCCCCATATATATGGAACCTGTCCTGGGTTCTGACAT
The DNA here is from genome assembly GCA_029339505.1 of Unio delphinus. Classification (NCBI taxonomy): domain Eukaryota; kingdom Metazoa; phylum Mollusca; class Bivalvia; order Unionida; family Unionidae; genus Unio; species Unio delphinus. Next base: position 8,943,671 of record JAQISU010000071.1, read on the forward strand.
TACTCAGCTCAGAGATGTTCAAGACCTAGAATCTCACTGAAGTTACTATTGTATGAAACATGTTTTTTGATACCCCAAGCTTCAGCATGCTGGTTGTGTGAATTTTGTGACCTTTAAGTGGATTCAGACCGTCTCCATTTTAGGAACTAGTTTTCATAGACAAGAACAATTTACTATTTGCAAGCAATCTGAAGGTGGGCATTCACTGATTGATACATTAAGATAGGTATGACTACATGACCCATTCCAAGGACATTACTTGAAATACCCTACAGTGCTTTTTATTTTCAATAATGGCCAGGAAACATGACATAACACCTCAAGCTTTATGACTTGATTTGGTGATATGCCCAGCATAATTTAAAGTTTTACAAGCCAAAATATACCTTTTAACAAGTTTCAGCTCATGAGATTAGAACAATCTCTGCATTTTTTATGTTTAAACACAAGTTTTGGTCTGAAACATCTTGTTGTTTTTGTTGGGTTTAATGCCATTTTTCAGCACACAATAGGCTATTCTTGGCAGCCAGTATTAATGGTGAAGGAAGAACCCAGGACCCCCCTTCCCCCCCCCCTGGAAAGAACCATTGACCTGTGAAGAGCTTTCTAACATACCCACATTGGCTGAATCAGAGACATACACCACGCATGAGTTAGGTGAGATGGCAGTAATCCATAATGGAGAGTGGTTTAGACCATTCGGCTACTTTGGGTCCCAGGAAACATCTTGAACATCATTGACTCACATGCACAGTCTACCTTTTTGAGCTTCTGTCTTTGAGAACTAGCATTGCAGAGAAGGGAATTGGATCAGATGGGCGCAGTGACCGAGGCCTAGATTATCATTAGACCCCATTATCGCTAGGTGCTCAGCATTAAGAGGTTAGTGCTAGGACTGGTCGGCCTGGTGTCAGGATAATGTTACTGGGTGGGACATGATGCTACATGTCTGCAGCATGATGCCTTTATGCTAGATGCCATTATAAACTGACACACTGTAGATATCATAGTGATAAGACTGATTGTTTTCTAAAGCTACATTAAAAATCCCAAAATACATGCACTCTTCATGCTTGGTTGTTCACTTTCACTGGGTTTACCTGAAATATTGCTTCATAGGAAATTACATTACTTTTTCTTTCACTGAGCAATGCTACAGGACCTGTTTTTTCTTGTTGTTTGGAAGTGGTGTATCCCTCCATTAGGGATTCTCTGTATATTTTGCTTGAAGGGTACATGTGATAGAGGATTGATGTGCTTCCTCCTCCATCCTATTAGTTTCATTTTAATGTAATTGTAGAATGTATTCAATGGGGAAAAGATTTTTTTTTTGGTAAGTTAGGTTTTTCTGTGAATTCTTACCCAGTCCCATTACTGTAAAGCCCTCCATCTTTACTTGAAAAATCCTATCCTAGCATCATTGTTGATGTTTTGGTCAAGTTTAAACCGAATAACTTCAGTATAGTTACTATTTTAAAGGTATTAGAGGATGTAATCTGAAGGAGTTTCTACCCTTGGTATGTTATATAGACAGGAAAGTCCACATGTTTTGTCTCTCAAGGAGCCTGGATTCAAAAGATATTTTCTAATGTTAATGAGACTGGCTAATTATTCTCAGAGAGACATAATTTGCTAAAGAAAATATCTCGCCCAAAGTACTGCAGCAATCTGTTCTGACATTCAAAAGTAAATGCTGTAGACATATTAAACATAAAACATTTTGGCTTTATGTCACTATGAAACATAATCTCCATCTAGGAATCCATGTTAGAGCACCTAGAGAAGTGCGTGATGGAGGCAGAGGATCAAAAAACCAAACAGGAACAACAATATCTGGAGCAGCATGTGAAAATTGAGGAATTGCAGAAAGCTCTCAAGGTAACAATGCTTGTTTTGAAAGAAATATTGAAATTTTTGTTGCTAAAAAAGTAATGCTAACATTGTTTGCTCACCTAGCAGCAAGACAGACCAGTTAAACCTATAGTAAGGTTATGTGCTGTGCCCATTTTTTTTTATCATTCATGGTCTATCAACATTAATTTTGTAATTTTCAACTTCTCAAAACACACTCAAAAAAATGTCAACCAAACTTGGCAAAGATCACCCTGGCAATCTACCTTCAAATATGACTGTAGTTACTAAAGTTAGAAACTAAAATTAAACACTAAACAACTCAGAACTCTTGGGCAGATTTTGATCATTTAAAAAAAAAAAAAGCATCATGGCGTAGATGGCTTTCAAAATTCTTACCTGCTAGTGTTGTTCATCCACTATTATCAAATATGCCATCAAATATGGCTGCAAAAACCTCTGTTCAGACTATTTTTTTGTAATTAGAAAGCTTACTGGCATTAAGGGTTGTTAAATTTGTACCAGTAATGTGGATCCACATCAAATATGGCTGCCTTTACTAAAAATAGACAAGTCATTTAACAACTCACAAAACTGCTCAGCAAAAACTTTACCAAATTTGATGGTATGCATCGTAACTTGAAGGCATTTAAAATTTATACAAATTATGACAGCCATCCTTTAAATATGGCATCTTTGCATTGGGCCTTTCACAATATACTATGCTGTCAAATATGGATGAAGATATATAAAATAGAAAAACCTTGAAATAGCTGTTTTCATAACATATAATTAACAGCATTGAAATTTCTACAAAAAGCATCATTCTTGGTCAACTACTTCCATAAGGACATTTGGCAGATGTCAGTAACGTGAGCAATCTGAGGCCCACTTGGATCTCTTGAGTATAATAATGGTACCTAGTAATATCAGCTGTTATATTTGGAGAAGTAAATCTAATTATTCATGTATTCATGTGACAGCAATGTGTGGTGGCTTAAATCATTCAATCATCATTGACTAATTTGACTCATCACAAGTCTATTTGAACACCCACCTAAAGGTGTAGCATATCATATTATTATGTCTGTCCATTCATCTGTTACCAGATTTGTTTCTACACAATAACTTTAGTTCTCTACAATCTACGTTAACCAGATGAGGTGTATGACTTGAAAGAATCCTGTCAATTTCGGGATCAAAAGGTCGGAGGTCACTATGGCTGGAAGAAGAAAAATGGTTACCACACAAATAACTTTAGTTCATTGATATATGGGCCAAACTTTGTAGATGGCTTGCTCATAGGGTAGGGAAGAATCCTATTCATTTTTGGGCAAATGATCAAAAGTCAAAATTACTGTCACTGTGATGGAAAGAAGAAAAAAGGTTTCTGAACAGTAACAATAGTTATGCATCAAAAGCCTGGATCAAACTATTTGGATGGCTTGCATTGGGGATGAGGAAGAATCCCATTGAATTGGGGATGATTAAGAATCCTATTGAATTGGGGATGAGGAAGAATCCCATTGAATTGGGGATGAGGAAGAATCCCATTGAATTGGGGATGATTAAGAATCCTATTGAATTGGGGATGATTAAGAATCCTATTGAATTGGGGATGAGGAAGAATCCCATTGAATTGGGGATGATGAAGAATCCCATTGAATTGGGGATGAGGAAGAATCCCATTGAATTGGGGATGAGGAAGAATCCCATTGAATTGGGGATTAAAAGGTTACAGATTATTGCTGTGACATAAAGAATAAAAATGGGTTCTGCACCAAACTTTTAGCTCTTTAATAAAGTTTGTATGTGACTTACATGCAGAGTAAGAAAGAAAACTATTGATATTAGGGTTTTAGATTAAAGGTCAAAGTCACTGACTGAAGAAAGAAAAACTGTTTTTGCATAATAACTTTAGTTCTTGACCAGGGGCATCCAACTTTTTGACTGGGGACAAAGAGATAAAATCCTTAAAGTCACAGACCACATAAGCAAGAACAGTTCCTTATCACTACTTATGCATATTAATTAAAATGCATATTTTTTAAGGGACTGCCTACATGGGCACTGGTGCACAATGTGAAGGATTGGGCTCAGGCTTGGACACATCTGTTCCAGAACATGCATCCTGAACAAAGTTTGTGGAGGGCATGTACTTTGGGGTTCAAATTGTGAAAGATTATTGTAGGTTAAAGAAAACTAGATTTTTTTGAATAACGTTTCAATGAATACTCACTGACCATCTTCTGTGGTGTCCTACATAGAAGACTATTAAATGGAGTGGGCATATAATGGGACCATAAACTTTTCTCTGGTGGAGTGATGATTTTAAGCATCAAATTGTTCTGAATCCGACCAGCTTCTGTTTTAGTCCTTTTATTTAACAGCTATAGACTGGGCTACAATTTAACCTCAGAGTTCCATTCTTTCATTTGTTGTAGTCATCTGGAAGTTTAGGACTTATTCCAGAACTATATTTCACCATATGACATAATCAAGATGATGTTGCTTAAACAACCTCTTTTAAAAAAAATTATATATTTAATTAGTGAAAATATTCAGTCATGATTTCACAACATGTCCTCTTGTATAGCAAAGTCCAAATGATGGAGGCATTCAGATCTGCTTCAGAGCCATTTCACTATAGGAATTTGCAGTTGGTTTTCATTTTTTTGAGAAAAGAAATCTTACATTGTGTTTTGCACAATATATGAATCAGTTTCATATTTGTTGAATGGACACTATTGCTACATATAATACAAAATAAGCATTTACTGTGAATTTATTTATTTTATGGAGTAACAATTATCATGGATTTTGTGTTTTTTTACAGACCCTGGCTTTAATGATACAATAAACAAAAAATACATCAGGGGAAACAATGATTTCTTTCCCTATCTACAATTTAAGTACTGAATTTTTTTTTATTTTTTTTGGGGTGGAGGGGGTTAAACCATGAAAATTGATGCTCATGAAAATTAAGAATTTACAGTATTTGGCATGTAAATATGATTTGCATTAGATCAGAATGAGAAGATGGTAGCATGCCTTCCTTTATAATCAGTAAGATTTTGTTGTTAATATTTCAAATCAGATAGGGAAACATAACCTTATTCCTATGAATATATAGGAAATGTGTCCTATTTCTAATACTTGAATGATGTTTATTAGGATGCATTGTGTGGTGTTTTGAGCGACCGTTTGCCATCAGAAGTTTCTCGATCAGGAAGTTTGACCAAGGTGGGAATATTTATGGATAGGGTTAATGGTCTGGGATTCTTTATTATCTTTTCTGAGTTTTTCTTGAAATTTACTTCCAGTCCCATGGAAACCTTTTCATATGACACATTCTTTGTTTTATGTTTGTTGTTTCCTTTTGGAATTTCATCACTGACTTCACCAAAGTCTTCAGTTATCATGGAACTTAGTTAATGCATTAAATGTCTGTGTTACATGATTCCTGCAAGACATGTTGTTTTTTTTTTCATTGGATGGCACAGTGTCACATGATAGGTTACATTTCTTTGTGTAGCACAGGCATTACATTACTTGGATGTGACATCATCGAGTTTAATGTTACATCATAGTGTTACGTTCTTTGTGTTTTACAGTTGCAGCATCTTATTTAATTATGCTATTAAAACAATGGTAGACCTTTGTTTCAATGATGATGAAGTTTTATGAACCAGTAAACCTGTTTTATTGACCTCCATTTTGTGTTGGTTTTAGTGGTCTATACAGTTTCATATTTCTCAACAATGATCAATAATTGTATATTCTATTACAGTTATATATTCCTCAACAAAGATCAATAATTGTTTATTCTATCGGTGAAATATCAGAATTTGCAGTGGTATCTTGGAAACAATTTTGATGCCATATGACATTTTGACTTTTCTTGTGACATGGTGCTACAAAGATTTACATATTTTGCAATTTTTCAATAAATTTTCACATGGGTGTTGGAATGGGGATAAATATCCTATATTTGAAAATATGATGACATTGATGGTGGTTATATTGCCAAAATTACTGTATATGCTTGCTTATAAGTCGAGTCTAACTACAAACTGCACAGTCCCAGATTTGCCATTGTGTAATGCACTGTCAGGTCTAGTTCTATACAGTTTGTTAGATGGAATCAGTAGAGCAAACAACTTTAGACCCTGATCTGTCAGCAAATTAGAAGATCAGTCTGTGTTGTTTGCATTTGGACCCAACTTGTGAGTAGTAGACAGTGTACATTTTACCAACTCCATTGATGAATCATCAATTAAACTAAATTTGTGGCAGCAAAACCAACATTAATATCATCAAAATCCTAAAATACAATACATTTATCCCCAAAAATATTATAGGCTGGTTGATATTTATTGATCATTTTTGGATCATGCCTTGCCTTACCTGTGCTAGCAAATAGCAAGGCTATAGTTAGAACATTTTAGTGATGGGCATTGACTCAATATTATCTAGATTGCTTCTGTTTGCATCAGGGAATTATCTCCCCATTGTAGGTATAGTACAACATATTTAGAACATTTTTCATGAGAGTCATTAAAGTGATGTGTTACAAGTGAAGTCACCTTAATATGAGGGATGTTAATGTACAGTGTTTTTATAATAATGCATACAAAGACAAATAATGTGAATGATGTAAGATCATTTTACAATTGGTTTTTATCAACTAGGAACTAAAATTAAGTAAAATAGTTCAAGATGAAGTGAAAAGACACAAAGTTCAAACATTGGAAATGTTTGAAATCTTTATTCAGTATTTAGTTGTTAATAGTTGAGAGAAAAAAAGACATCATTTGGGTTATTCCTAAAAGTACAGTTTTATCATAGTAGATTGACAACCATTTCTTTAAAGTCAGTTTAAACTTAGATGAAATATCTTTTGACTAGATGCTATATACTTGTAGTAAATTACTATGGGGTGGTATTCCCATTCCAGAAAAGGAGGTAACTTGTTCTGTATACATGTTATAAAATATTTACTGTGGGGGGTAATATTTTGCCAGAAAGGAGGTACCTTGTAATGTAAAAGATAGGAAAGTAGCACAATATCTGTGTTTTCAGCTTGAAACGTTTGAAGTTCTCATTGGGGAGAGCATACATCATAGTAATGTTTGCATGCAGTGTGGTGTACCAGACATCCTTTGTTTCTTTAAATTCTCATTTCTAGAATAGTTTATTGTTTAGAGTAATTGTTTGTAAATGCTTTACAAATTTATTTTGCCAAAGAACATGATAAATTTGTTTTTGAGTATATGTTCTTAAACTCATAAAAGTCACACTCTATCCACATTGTAACACTTTTTGAAAATTGTAGCAAGAATTTATTGTAAAATATTTTGTAGCACTATGTCACACAGACTTTCCTCATCACATTGATAACAAAATGTTTGACTGACTGTGGTGATTGTAAATGTTATGTAAAAATAAAACGTTACTGATATTTTCAATATTTTGTTCTTTATTTAGAATAGTAAAGTAAGTTGATTTGATTTTACTTTTTAAGAATAGTTATACTTACATTTGGAATGCTATTTGCTTAAGTTAAACTCGTTTTAATTTCAAGTCTAGGTATAATTACACTTTGAATGCTATTTGCTTAAGTAAAATTTGTTTTAATTTTCAAGTCTAGTTATACTTACATTTTGAATGCTATTTGAATAAGTCAAATTAATTTTAATTTTCAAGTCTAGTTATACTTACACTTTGAATGCTATTTGCTTAAGTCAAATTGGTTTTAATTTCAAGTCTAGTTATACTTACACTTTGAATGCTATTTTGCTTAAGTCAAATTGGTTTTAATTTCAAGTCTAGTTATACTTACACTTTGCAATGACAAAGATGGTTAATGAAAAATGTGCAGTGTTAGACTAAATGAATGATTATTGTTGACAACTGTTTACATTTGTAGAACAACTGACTCAATTCAGTCAAAAATTGGGCCTCAGGTTGTGGCTGATTAGTGATATTTCAATAAAGCTTAATTATTGAAGGTGTAACATCATGTAAAGGTGTAAGACTTAATGTCAGAGTTCTGTAAGTTTTACAAACTGTATATATAAGTCCGATTTATTCTTTTTATAAATTTGATCAGTGGCATATGTGATTTAAAATATCCAGGCTGTTAACTGAATTGTTTGTACATTTTTCATAAACCATCTTTACTTTTCTCACTGCATGTATCTTGCTAGTATTAGCTCCTTAACTTAAACTAATTTAAAGATAAACAGGACTGTTAAGTTTAAATTACACTCATTTAAATATAAACAGGACTGTTAAGTTTAAATTACACTCATTTAAATATAAACAGGACTGTTAAGTTTAAATTACACTCATTTAAATATAAACAGGACTGTTAAGTTTAAATTACACTCATTTAAATATAAACAGGACTGTTAAGTTTAAATTACACTCATTTAAATATAAACAGGACTGTTAAGTTTAAATTACACTCATTTAAATATAAACAGGACTGTTAAGTTTAAATTACACTCATTTAAATATAAACAGGACTGTTAAGTTTAAATTACACTCATTTAAATATAAACAGGACTGTTAAGTTTAAATTACACTCATTTAAATATTAACAGGACTGTTAAGTTTAAATTACACTCATTTAAATATAAACAGGACTGTTAAGTTTAAATTACACTCATTTAAATATAAACAGGACTGTTAAGTTTAAATTACACTCATTTAAATATAAACAGGACTGTTAAGTTTAAATTACACTCATTTAAATATAAACAGGACTGTTAAGTTTAAATTACACTCATTTAAATATAAACAGGACTGTTAAGTTTAAATTACACTCATTTAAATATAAACAGGACTGTTAAGTTTAAATTACACTCATTTAAATATAAACAGGACTGTTAAGTTTAAATTATTCATTTAAATATAAACAGGACTGTTAAGTTTAAATTACTCATTTAAATATAAACAGGACTGTTAAGTTTAAATTACACTCATTTAAATATAAACAGGACTGTTAAGTTTAAATTACACTCATTTAAATATAAACAGGACTGTTAAGTTTAAATTACACTCATTTAAAGATAAACAGGACTGTTAAGTTTAAATTACACTCATTTAAAGATAAACAGGACTGTTAAGTTTAAATTACACTCATTTAAATATAAACAGGACTGTTAAGTTTAAATTATTCATTTAAATATAAACAGGACTGTTAAGTTTAAATTACTCATTTAAATATAAACAGGACTGTTAAGTTTAAATTACACTCATTTAAATATAAACAGGACTGTTAAGTTTAAATTACACTCATTTAAATATAAACAGGACTGTTAAGTTTAAATTACACTCATTTAAAGATAAACAGGACTGTTAAGTTTAAATTACACTCATTTAAAGATAAACAGGACTGTTAAGTTTAAATTACACTCATTTAAAGATAAACAGGACTGTTAAGTTTAAATTACACTCATTTAAAGATAAACAGGACTGTTAAGTTTAAATTACACTCATTTAAAGATAAACAGGACTGTTAAGTTTAAATTACACTCATTTAAAGATAAACAGGACTGTTAAGTTTAAATTACACTCATTTAAAGATAAACAGGACTGTTAAGTTTAAATTACACTCATTTAAAGATAAACAGGACTGTTAAGTTTAAATTACACTCATTTAAAGATAAACAGGACTGTTAAGTTTAAATTACACTCATTTAAAGATAAACAGGACTGTTAAGTTTAAATTACACTCATTTAAAGATAAACAGGACTGTTAAGTTTAAATTACACTCATTTAAAGATAAACAGGACTGTTAAGTTTAAATTACACTCATTTAAAGATAAACAGGACTGTTAAGTTTAAATTACACTCATTTAAATATAAACAGGACTGTTAAGTTTAAATTACACTCATTTAAATATAAACAGGACTGTTAAGTTTAAATTACACTCATTTAAAGATAAACAGGACTGTTAAGTTTAAATTACACTCATTTAAATATAAACAGGACTGTTAAGTTTAAATTACACTCATTTAAAGATAAACAGGACTGTTAAGTTTAAATTACACTCATTTAAATATAAACAGGACTGTTAAGTTTAAATTACACTCATTTAAAGATAAACAGGACTGTTAAGTTTAAATTACACTCATTTAAATATAAACAGGACCGCTAAGTTTAAATTACACTCATTTAAATATTAACAGGACTGTTAAGTTTAAATTACACTCATTAATGATAAACAGCATTGCTGTGTGTACTGTGCATTCGCTTAAAGATAAACAGGACTGCTATGTGTACTGTACATTAATTTAAAGATAAACAGGATTGCTATGTGTACTGTACACTCATTTAAAAAGATTAACAGGACTGCTATGTGTACTGTACATTAATTTAAAGATAAACAGGCTGATATGAATACTGTACACTCATTACAATGAACAGGACTGCTATGTGCACTGTACATTAATTTAAAGATAAACAGGCTGCTATGTATACTGTACACTCATTAAAAGATAAACTATGAGTACTGGACAATCTTTAAAGATAAACAGGACTTATAAGGTTACATTGTGCTCATTAAAGATAAATAGTACTGCTATATACACAGTACACTCATTTAAAGATAAATAGTACTGCTATATACACAGTACACTCATTTAAAGATAAATAAGACTGCTAAGTTTTAACAGGACTACTAAGTTCAGAGTATACTTTTAAAAGAGTAGGAATGAGTCTTATCAGAGTTCTGTGTCAGAATGTTGAACTTTATTATAGAAATTTATTGAATTTTCAAATCATCAGTCATCATCAAGGTTTGGTTATATAGTTTAAAACATTTGCAGTATTTAATATTTAATGATATTTGTTTAAATTCATCTAGTAGTTATAATACACATGCATAATGCCTTTCTCAGAACTATTTTCTAGGGAAACCATACAATTATGCCCTCTTATAAGTGAGATAGCTTTATGCTAAGTTGGTTTAGTGTACAAACTACTTCAATACAGAAAATGGGATCCATAGCTGTACTTGTGATTTAAAGGGTTGTGCTGTACTGAGGTGTTTAATACTGAAGCTGGTTTATTGTCAACATTATTTGTATCCAGAAAATGACCATGCTATATTGAGGTCTTCATAGTGAGGTTATCTGAACTATTTTCAGCCAGAATTTGGAATCCATGACCAAACATGTGTTACATGAGGTACCATGTTATATTGAGTGACTTTATATTGAGATTACTTCCAGATCAAAACTACTTTTCAGCCAGATAATGGAATCCTTAATTATACTTGCACTAGATGATTGACTTTGCAATACTGAAGCACTTTCAAAACTTCATTGCTTTGCAACTACACTCGCTCATTCTAAAGGCTAAGGGAGTAACCCAAACAGAAAATCTTGAGATGTAATCCCTAAGGCAACATGGCATTGCTTTTAGTGTCATCTCGGCAAATCCTGCGATGATGCTGGTGCCATTATGTTTCGACTTGTCCTTTCCCTTGGATCCATCAGCTGTGTGGAGCGGGGGAATCAGCTGCATGGGCAACAGGGGATTCTAGACCCTGCCCAGGCTTGCACCTGGAGAGGACTGAACCACGTGACCAATGATGCCCACAATACCATTGAAAAGCTCCCTCTTATGGCTGAACTGGATGAGAAACTTACTGTGGCAGAACTAAAGAAGGACTTAGAGAATTGTCCTTTGGTAAAGCCCCAGGGAAGGATGGCATTTCAGCAGAAGTCATCAAGTGTTGCTGCAGCATGCTTCTCACACACCTGCACGATCTCCTCTGCCAGTGCTGGGAGGATGGTGCAGTGCCTCAGGACATGAGAGACACCAACATCATAAGCCTGTTCAAGAACAAGGGTGACAGAAGCGACAGCAACAACTACAGGGGCATATCCTTCTCAGCATTATGGTTAAAGTCTTCGCACATTTCATCCTGAACAGACTACAATTGCTTGCTGACAAGAGTGTATCCAGAGTCGCAGTGTGGGTTCCATGCAAAGAGATTCACAATCGACATGATCTTCTCCATCAGGCGGCTGCAGGAGTAATGCAGAAAACAACGTAGTCACCTCTTCCTGGCCTTTATAGACCTCACCAAGATGTTTGATCTGGTCAGCAGACAAACTCCTTCACAATCCTGGCAAAGGTTGGATGCCTTCCAAAGCTGCTAAGCATGATCCAGTCCTTCATGATGACATGAAACACACAGTGCAGTATGATGGCTCAATGTCCAACCCCTTCAACATCTGCGATGTAGTGAAACAGGGCCATGTCCATGTCCTTGTGCTCTTTGGCATCACCTTCGCAGTCCTGCTCAAGCACACCTTTGGGTCATCCACAAAAGGGATCTACCTACACACAGTATCAGATGGCAGACTGTTAAACTTCAACCTGGCACATCTAAAGGCAAAGACCAAAGTGCGAGAAGCAATCATCAGGGACATGCTCTTCACAGATGATGCTGTTCTAGCCACTCACACAGAAGCTGAGCTCCATCACCTGATGGACCGCTTTGCTAAAGCATGCAATGAGTTTGGGTTGATCATCAGCCTAAAGAAAATCAATGTTTTGGCTCAGGACTCTGCCCCCCCCCCCCCCAAGCATCATAATCAACAACTAGGACCTTGAGGTAGTCAGTCAGTTCACGTATCTCAGCTCTACCATCACCAACAACCATCGCTCGATGCTGAGCTCAGTAAGCAGATTGGAAAGGTATCAACAACTTGCTCCAGGTTGTCACAGAGAGTGTGGAACAACAGCATGCTGACCCTGAACACTTAAGATATCTGTGTACCGTGCCTGCATGTTAAGCACTCGCCTGTATGTGAGTCAAGCCAGTACTCTGTACACCTCACAAGAGAAAAGACAGTGCTTTTGTATGTGATGTCTCTGACACATACTCAGGACCACCTGAATCGATGAAGTAACAAATATTGAGGTGCTTGAATGTGCCAAGATTCCCAGCATGGTCGCACTCTTCCACCAACGTCGCATCAAATGGTCTTGCAATTTATGTTAGATGATGGATGGATCCTCAAAGACCTTTATTCAAAACTTGCTAAAGGTTGGACAGCCTTATCTCCACTTCAAGGATGTCTGCAAGTGTGACATGAATGTCCTTGACATCAATGTCAACTTCTGGGAAAAGCTTGCTCTAGACGGGCTTAGCTGGCGACATGTTCTGATCGCTGATCTGAAAGCCAATGAGGACAAGCTATGCTTGATTGCTGATGAAAAGCAATCTAAGAGGAAGAAGAAGCAGCTCCAACCCACACCTTCAAGTCCAGCACTCTCACTCCCATGTTGGGCACCATAGCCACAGCAGACGCTGCACAACCACCAAATGGGACATCTTTCATGGGCACACTTCCATCATCTCTCGAGACTAACGGATTCCAACCAATATATGAGGAACCATGATATGGTGAGACTCTTTATGCTGAGACTGAAACAGTATCCAACTACTATTGGCCAGAAAACAGGATCCATAATCATAACTGCTATATGAGTGACTAAGTTATATTAATGCTCTTTTTGTTTACAGAGTTTGGTTCAATCTTAAAACCATTTCAAACCTGATAATGGGATTCATAATCGTATCTGTGTTATATGAAGATCATGCTATCATAATGCACATTTTACCGAAATTGGTTCAATATTAAAACCTTTTTAATGGGGGAGTTTGGTTCAATATTAAAACCATTTTAAACCTGATAATGGGATTCATAGTCATATTTGTGTTTCAAAAGAACCATGCAATATTGTCACACTTTGTACAGAATTTCAGTATTAGTTTATGCATATGCGATGCAAGCCTCTGAACGTATTTGATGAGACTGAGATGATGTTGTAAATATTTAAATATATGTATATATATATATATAAACTGGAAGTTGTTCTCCTTTACATATTTCTGACATGGCTGACCATCATGAAGGGAAGCCAGACAGCTGCAAGGAGTGGTTGGACTATATCCCATCACAAAAATTTCATATTTTTGTTGGCTGCAAGTTTTAAATTAACATGTATGGACCAACACCTATCAGTCAGCAACTGTTAAATATACAGCTGTTAAACATATTAAATTCTTAATTAGCCTCTGCCCAGTGAAGTTGATCACTGATAGAAATATTTTCCAGCTGTAAATCCATGTCACTTTTCAGTTCTGAAACAAAGCTCAAGAACCATTCAAGATATCTTTATGAAACTTGATACATATATTTAACAGTTGATCCAGATGTGCTATTTGCTGATAACAATTTTAATGTTCAAAAATTTTAATGTTTTTGTCCATGTTTCTATTTGATAGTCCATTTCATAAGCCATGCTTATTTCCAGGTTAAACTCTAAAGCCTATTTTTTCAGGATGTTTCTGTGTAATATGGTACACATATTAGACTTTTTGTCCCATTGATACTTCTCCTACTCACAATACTTCAGATTCAATATTTGTAGTTTTCAGCCATGTTGTTCATCCATCATTTACACTTTTATTTCCAGAACATAAATAAAAAATTGTTTAAGATATCTCTGTGAAATATGTTACATGAATTAGATTAGTTTTACAGTTAATCAATTTTCAATTGTTTTAGTGTTTATGTTTTCATCCATTTGTCTGTTAATCCATCCATCCATTTTGGATGTGCCTTTTGCTTTTCACAATTCTTTGTTTCAGCATTTTTGCTGTTTTTGTCCGTTTGTCTGTCAATTCATCCATCCATCCACACTTTAGTTTCCTTGCAAAAACTCCAAAACGTTCTAAAGATATCTCAGTAAATTTAATTACACATATTAGTCTAGTGGTGTACATGTGGATTTTGGCTCAACACAATTCTGTAGTTTCAATACTTTTAATGCTTTTGTCTGTTTAACTAACCATCTTTTGTCTTTTCCAAGACATATCGGCCAAACTGTTGGAGAATTATGGAACTTGGTGCACATTATTAGATTGATAATCCGTTTGTGTTGTTTTTTTTGGTATTTTTTTTACTTTGAATTTGTTTATTGTTTTTGTTCAATTATGTTTGTAAAAGTATTGCAGGTGTGATTATGAATGACAGACAAAGTTTCTAGTTCTTGGCCATCAGATATGTTTCTTGTCAAGAGTTTAAGAAAATACGGAGTTTGTTTCATTTCCATTATGTGAACAAATTCGCTATAATCAGAAATGTTCACTAGTACACTTGTTTCTGTTTTAATATATAACAGTCTGTACTGTAATTTTGTTCACAATTATTATTTTGTGATCAGTTTCAAATTCTATCAAAGCCTTCACCAAGTTGTGAAAGCGAGGTAAGATACATGTAATCACCTGTCACTGCACATTATTCCCAGCTCTGGATGATTTTCACATGTTCATTAAATGGAAGTACACATAATGTCATGAAATAGACCAATGTTCTGTATATTTTTAAGTCCTTATGTCTTGGAAAGATTATTGTCACACTTTGTAATTTATGATTTGTTCATAATTTAATTATGTGCATATGACATATTTGTGATGCAGATGAAAAGACTAGACATTTTCTTGCAGAATTCTTAGGGTGTTGTCTTACCAACAAGGCAAAGGCAAGATGCAGAATGTCTTCACCAGTTGTTACATGGAGCCAGTTACAGCTTGATTATCACTTATTTTTCACTTAGTGCAATATATTTTGAACTTTCAGAAGATAAAAAAAAACATATAATGTAAGGTATATTTTGTGTCAGCAGCTGATAAAAATACTGTACAGAATTTAAAACAGTTGATAATCCTGAGGTAACTGCTGGGAAGCAACTGGCACATGACATGATATTCCTCCAGTGGCAGTGGTGGTGTTGTATCTATGTTGAAAATACTTTTCAGTGTCTTTTGTCCCATTCTTACTCATTTGTTCCAATAAGTTTTAAATACAGTTCCATTTTGGAAACACTTTTTCATCTGCATTCATTAAACATGATCATTGCTTCTTTAAAGGGCTAATTTCATTATAAATATGTCACAGTGATTACTTTTCTTCATTTGTTTTATTTAAATGGCTAATACCCATAGAAATCTGTCAGTGATTACTTTTCTTCATGTGCTTTTATTTAAATGGCTAATACCAATAGAAATCTGTCACAGTGATTACTTTTCTTCCTTAAATGACTAAAACCCATAGAAATGTGTCAGTTATTACTTTTCTTCAAGTGTTTTTATTTAAATGGCTAATACCTATAAAAGTATGTCACAGTATTTATGTGTATTCTTTATATGACTAATACTCATATTAATATCTCATAGTGATTACATTTCTTCTGGTGCTTTTTATAATGGCCAGTACCCATAGAAATGTCACATTGATTACTTTTCTTCAGTTGCTTTTTTTAAAATTGGCTAATACCCAAAGAAATATGTCACAGTGCTTACTTTTCTGCAAGTTCTTTTTTTAAATGTCTAATACCCATAGAAATATGTCACAGCGATTACTTGTTTTTAAGTGCTTTTATTTAAGTAGCTAATACCCATAGAAAAATGTCATGGTGATTCCTTGTTTTCAGGTGCTTTTTATTTAAGTGGCTAATACCCATAGAAATATGTCACAGTAAATACTTTTCTTCAGCTTTCTTTAACCCTTTGAACCCTAATCTCCTCCATATTTCAGCACCCTAACCCGAGCCTCCCCGGCAAATTTTGACACTTTTATAAGGAATCTAGCAAGTAACATAACACAGGCCGGTATACTGGCCTGTCAGGTTATGACAGTAGATAGCGAGGCCGGTATACCGGCCTTTCGGGTATATACACCGTTACAATAGGCCGGTAAACCGGCCTGTTGGGTTCAAAGGGTTAAGGAGTGAATTGAACGTTGATCTTATAATGTGGAGGAAGCAAGACATAACAATCAGTAGAATTCATTGCATGTATAGGAGTAGACAGGATTTGTTTGCTTTTTTGTAAATATTAGGTATTGTTCTTTGTGGTTAATAAAGTGTCCCTTTTTCACACACAGCTTTACTTTGCACAATATCAGCATTGTGTGGCACAAAGAAACCAACTATGGATTCACCTAGAACTGGTTATTCTAAGAATGAATTTTCCATTGTTTACAGTCGGTGTTTACATATATGTCAAGTCCATCTCTAAGCACCATACAGGATTTGCCATCACATAACATTCCTGCAGATCAGAATCTTTGCAGTATATTTTTCTGATTACTCCTAACAAACTTCATAGACCCAGATTGACCAATACATTATGCCATGATAGCTTTGGGTCAGTGCTAGTTTGCAATTAGATTCAACTTTTGAGTGAGTATAAACAGTACTGCAAAACATACATGTTTGTTTAAAGCTGCAAAAAATGAAGCTGTTGGTACCATTATGCAAAGAAATCGGTAATATCTCAGGGCATTCATGTCAGTGTTTCTAGTTAATTTCACTTTAGTATTATCAACATAAGATAATTGTTTGTGGCATGTAATTCTGTTAAGTTTGTTCACTTTTTTCCATTCGTAATTTTAAAATTTAACATAGTTCAGCATATAATTTCAGCAGCTTCCATGGATAACTATATATGTTTCATGTCAGTTTCTCCCTTTTAAACCAGTCACTTGAGTCAAGTCATATTGACATTAGTGAAGTCATTATTGAATGCCCAACATGTCATAAAGAGTTTTCTGATTGATCAATTGATTTTACTCACTATTAGCAGTAAATATTTCATCTGAAAGTGGTCCCAAGTTCAGAATGATGTTTATTACTGTGCCAAGGGTTGATTTGGAATGAAATGAATCAGTGACCCATGGCTAGTTGTAGAGGCCGACCGAAATTCGGTTTCGGTTTCGGCGCCGAAAGTTGGCAAATGACCACTTTCGGCATAGTTTCGGTTTCAGCCGAAGCCAAAAAGTTAGCTTTCGGTTTGCTTTCGGTTTCGGCTGAAACTGATAATGACTTTCGGTCATCATCCAAAGATCTATTTTAACTTTTAGAATGCAACGCTAGTGCTGCGTCTATTACTCTGTTTGTCGGCCGGTCAGTCGGCACTAGGCAATTTGACATTTAGCGAAGTTCCCTTAATGCTGGCTCTGAATGATTACTTCTGTATTCGTTTTTAATTAGTGTGGCATTGCATCATGACCCAGGCCTGTTTAATAAATCTTGTGTTCTGCAACTTCGGTTTATCTTTTGGTTTCGGTTTTGGTTTCGGCCGAAGGTGTAGGTAAACTTTCGGTTTCGGCCGAAAGTCAATTTTTAACTTTCGGTCTGGTTTCGGTTTCGGCCGAAACCAGAAATTTAGTTTCGGTCGGCCTCTAGCTAGTTGTAAGATAAAAAAACAGGAAATTTACTTTCATATGATTTGTTTACTTGCTAATGCCCTTACAATGCAAAATTGGTTGCTTTTAAGAAAAAAATTGATACATGTATTACTATTAATCATTCGAATATTATTGTTTATTGGTTTCATTCAAATCATTTTTATGCTCTTATCCTTATTATGGAGGGTAGGAGACGTATAGTTTTACCCACAAGTCCATTGTCGTGTCCTGTCATATCTGGCACAAATTTCAAATCCATAAAGAAACTTTTGGTTGGCTTAGTGGAGCATAAATCAAATTTGGTGTAAAGCTATACTCTATAAAGACCTATGTCAAATTTGACTTTCACCTTTTATAGACAAAGTTTACAGAATAATGGCATCATTTTGACTTATAAATCATAATTGCATTGACATATGTCATGGGTATTACTTACCTGTTTGTTGTTTTTATCTCTGAATCACTGCACTGCATTTCTATATCATTACATTGATTAAATATATGAAAATTATGTTACAACCTTTATTACCTAATTCTAATTTTAGAATCCGGTAAACAGGACTAAATATAAATATTAAAACTGTGACAAAGTTCTGTAGTTAAAAAAAATAATAACTTATATAACATCTATTTTGACCTGCTTTCCAGGCACCAGTGTTCAGGAACATCATTTTTTTAATAAAAATTATGATCAAGAACAATGCCTACAATAGATATAATTTTAGTCACTAAACAAAAAAATAATTTATTTTAGTATACTAACGACTAGGGCATCTATCTACACAGTTAAAAATCATCCCATGAATGCATTTATATTATTTAATGTCAACCATTGACTCTCCAATTTTCCTCAAACTTTGTATTCACAGCTGGGCTACATTTCTTGTTTTCTGGCTCAACACTCCATTCACATAATATGAACAAATACACAACTAATTGACCTGCTGAGCCAGATTATCCAGTGTTGATCCTGGAAAAGAAACATATTGCTTCTACAGAGGACTATGTGCTTTATCTTTAGACAGTACTATTTTGCAATTTTTTTTATTATTCAATGTCTTTATTTTGCAAAATTAATTATTCTGATTATTGATTATTTAAAATTATAATCACATGTGATTCATTGTTTGACAGTTTATTTACATATTTTTAGTATTTTTCTTATGAGTTTCATTCATGTCATATGTTGATTTAAATGGTGATGTGATAGCATTACGGTTGTTTAATAATCTGTTTTATTATGCATTGATGTATTCAAGCGATAAAACTAACCAGAGTTGAAATGGAAGCATGTCTTTATGTTTAACTTTATTATAAGTTCACAGAATAATAAAATACAAGGTTGGTGACTTCTGAGACAAGTCTTATTTGGTCTCGTGGTAAAAAAAAAAAATGTTACAATAGCTCTCGATAAGACTCACAATCTCAATGTTTGTGAATACATCTTGTATTCAGAGACACAATATTTTTATTCTTTATGTATGTATGTATAATCTGTGTTTAATAAAACATTGTTTATTGTCTCATATTTTTGGGGGGAGAAAAAGCAATTATAGTGACCATGGTGTTGCCCAGCAACATCAATTTTGTGTTGAAATCTTTGTGCATGCCAAATTTAAAGACTGTGCAGCCAATGTTAAAGTTTTTCTTGCAAGCACATAACATGTTTTTAAAAAAAAGGTGAGACACTGTATTCCAATGAATATTTGTCTCTAGTAATCCTTATAGCTTGTTTAGTCCTAATTTAAAATTATATCAAAAGAAAAATTGTTGCTTAGACATCTTTTAAGGTTTTCATTCTGCACCAATATCTGTATGAGAATGCATTAATTGATGCTCTTTGACAAAAAAACCATATTAATTAAAAAGTTAGTATATCAGCAAAGTTATAAATTAGGTCTAACTGCCAACAGTATCAATAATGATCAGCCATCAGACAATGCAGTGGCAGATCAGGGTCTATGTTGTTTGCTATACTGATTATTTTTAACAAACTGCATAGACCCAGATCTGACAGCACTTTATGCCATGGCAGATCTGAATCTCTGCAGTTTACATTTGGACCTCACTTGTATATGATTATGTTGATATTTTAAGTTGAATGCATTAAATTCTACAGCTTTATGGACTGTTTTTGACACACACAGTTTTCATTCGGACCTAACTTGTATATGATTATGTTGATATTTCAAGTTGAATGCATTAAGTTCTACAGCTTTATGGACTGTTTTCATTTAGGTTACCCTTATTGGAGAAAGTCATGTCCTGGATGACTCGGCTGTCACTGCTAGTGCCCCACCCACCACAAGGCAGCGCCCCAAATCTGTGCCAGTACATCTCAACAGACAGTCTGATGCTGTAAGAATGCTTCATATATAAACATCCTGCTTCATATACAACCATCTTTGGTGTACATATTATGGAAATGCCACAACAAAACATCCATTTTTAATGTATCTATTGCCTTTTTTTAGCTTTCCCCATGATAAGACTATGCTTGATGGTAAGTCTATCCTCTGTATTTAAATAGTGTGGTAAATTCTTGTAAAAATATTTAGGGGTGATTTTTTGTTGCTGTAAATACTCACCCCTGTCCATGAAACTTGACACACATAATCATCCCATTATCAAGTTTGACCTGCATAAAAAGAGTACTGCTTGGAAATTCATATGGCCACCACAATAGTCAGCTGGAGAAGCTTGTTACTGCTACTGGTCCAGAATGGATGGTCATATCAGATGGGATTTTCACTGAAGACTTGTTATGATGTCTATTTGAACCTAATGAAGATTGTGCCAATCTGATGTTCAGTATATGGCCATCTTGAAAATCTTGTTATCACCTGAACAGATGTTTTTATCAACATGAGATTTTACCGGAAGACTTATTGTGTGTCTAGACGGTTATAAATGAAATTGGTGTGGAGTTGAAGTCTAATATGGCCACCAAAATGGCCATCCTAAAAACATTTGTATTGCTACTCGTCCTGAAGAGATTATGGGATTTTCACTCAGTGACTTCTTATGGTGTCTGGTTGGTTCTGTGTGAAAAGTAATTGTGATGTATAATTCATGTTAAATGAAAATGGTGCTGCTTTAAAATTTTATATTGCTGCTTCAGCGTCCATCTTGAAAACTATGTCTAGTTGGTCCTGATTTAAATAATACTGCTTAGACATTGCATATGACCGTGTGGTGGCCATCTTGATTATAACTACTCTGAATTAATTGATCATCTCAGCATGGAGTTTTCACTGAAAGATTTTTGTATTATGTTTAGTTGATCTTAAATGAAAATGGTCCCAATGTTATTTTCATTATGGCCACCACAATGACCATTTTAAAAATCATGTTATTGCTACTTCTCCTGGAGGTCTGGTTATATTGATATTGTGCTTCCACCAAAAGACTTCTTATGATGTCTGGTTGGTCCTAAATGGAAATGGTGCCAATATGACATCCATTATATCCACCACAGCAGCTAATTTAAACATGTTGTTATTGCTGAGGAAGATAAGAGATGGGTTGATCCCTCAGAAGTTTAAAGGAAGAAATCACCTTTTTTTGTATTTCTGGAAATTAGACCAGTTTAGCATTAGACACTTGGAGAGACTCTTGTTTCTAGACATAAATTTGAAGGTTCTTCAGCGCTTTTCATTAGTAAATGCTGCACAAAGTTTTCTTCTAAACCAGTTTCAAGGAGGGTTTAACTTCTTTAAGCTGGTCTGTCAGTATTCATTTTTGAGAGGACTATTTTGTGTGCAGCCATTGATTCTGTAATTGATTTTCATGAGCCACCAAATACTTTAGATGGGTGAAATTTATATCAGGGGAAAATGAAGAATATAATGTATTGTATGGTAAAGTGGTGGTAATAACATTTGTTAAGTTAGTAACTTTTTTCCTGCAAAGTTAAGATTGATATTTATAATTATTCAGAAAGGAAGGAAAATATATTGCATGAATGAAAACCAGGAAAACATGTCCTTTTTTTCAACAGAACTATTCCCACCTTCGGCCACCATCTCGTAATATCAAAACAAGCCCTGCTCTCTTCACACTGGATCGTGTTATGAAGAGTTTCAGAGCACGGAGTCAGCTGCTAGTCAGTAGACTTGAAGATGGTGATGAGGTTCTCAGAGTTGAGTTCAGTGATGAGGGGTCCTTAGAATCCAATGAAGTGGAAGGAGTAGAGGAGGAAGAAGGGTAAGCAGTTTTGTCTCTTTTTGGTTTTGTTGCTTAAAATTAGTATATTTTACCTTAAGGCCCCCAAATTGATCATACAATATTTATAGGTTGCTGCATTTGTATGGGAAAATATAAACAAAACAAGATTTTTGGATGAAAATAGTACACGGCCTTGGGAGTACAGCATATCCATCCAACAAAACAAGTTCATTTTTCCCATACAAATGCAGTAACTTTTTTTTATTATATGTTTATTTTCTTATTCTACCAAAGGCTTGATTGTGTAAACAAAAATACACAACAGGAAACAAAGTAACTAAATTTATGCCGTATTCCAAACTAAGTATACAAGCACAGATTACACAACAACGTTATTAATGCGCATAAAACTCTGACCAGATAAATTTGAAATTGGTCACATGCTAGACATAACCTTTGAAAGAAAATTGCATTTTGGTCTACTTAAAATTGAAATTTGGAGTCGTATTGTGAATGAATGCGCATTGCAGCAACTTTTCCATTTGATTTTGAATGAATAGATTTTGGTGTTTTTGTGATTTCTATGAAATTTCATGATTATGGACTGAATTTATCTGTGCCAGTTCTACATGAAATCGGATTTAAGCAGTGATGGAGCAGGGTTTTGACAACTGCAAGCGTGTTTCTGTTCTGTCATTGAAAGTTTGAAATCATATTGTGGGAAAAAATAAGAAGTCCTTCAATTGCAATTATCAAAAAGACGCTATGGAATATAATGTTTGTCATTTTGAGTGCAGTAAGGAGGATGTAATTGCACTTGGAATATAGTCGAAATTACAGAACAATTTCAAAATGTGTAATCAAGCTTGAGAACCCATGACATGGCTCATGTAATTAAGATTTGCAGAACAAAGAAAGTATATTTTAAGGAAATTCATGATGTAAAACTGTAAGTATATTTTTTGCCATTCTTTTTACCAGCTGAAGAAGACAGTTTATGCCTTGCCACATGCATGTTATTTGTAGGTACCCAGCAATTTTATGAAATTTGGCATCTATTGGCGAATTCAAAATCTGAAACATTGAATATAAAAGATTAACGTTGAATGTAGCAAAACAGCTGGTTTGTGTCAGTCCACGAAACATCTGCTTTAGTTCATTCAAAAACAAATTTAATCAACCAAAATGTAAAGCAGCTAGTACGTGAATTTACATGATTGGTTTACAAATCAAAAGTGCTAGCGTCTGGGTCCATTGTTTGTTTACAATAGAAAGTAGTTCTTTTATGAATGCAATATGAAGTGCACATGAGTTCAATATCGTAAAATACTGTACAATTCTGATAATGTACAGTTAACAAAGAATAAAATGGGCATATAATAATTCATTTTATTAATACCTAATGTCCTGAAGTGGAAATATCATTATAAGATCTTAGACATGGTAGTTACATTGTATACCCTTGCCGTATATCTGTGGGGTTTGCAAAATAGTGTAACACATCTGTCCCATGTAGCTGAGTTAATTCATGTCTCATAATTTCCAACTTATTGCAGATTTAATTTCTTTATGTTAGTTTTTGAAGGACTTCATTGATTGAAAAAAAGCTTTATATTAAGATGACAGAAGTCACTTCAGTTTTAAGAATTTTCTAACAAAACAACAAAGGATTGGTTCTGTTTTTACTTTGCTTATTGCTTGAATCATATTGGTGGGGCATCTGTGTCTGTTGGACACATTATTAGTCTTTAAATTACTATGCCTTTTATGTCATTGTGTTGAACAAAAAAAATAACTGAATCATGTTATAAATAGAACATTACGTAGGCATTTCATTTAAAATTAATAAAATGTATTGATGATTTAAATCTTTAGCAAAAGTTAAGACTTGCAAAAGGTAGAAATTATTCAGCTGGTTTCATAGATTTACATGAAATGAACACTTGTGTTAGGTCTTATATTTGTTAATGACATCCTCCTTAAGACATTTCATAAACCTTCCAGTTTGAAACCTTCCATTCCTGTTACAGATATTTGGCAATATCATGTCATACACATTGCATGTGTTAATACAAGGTCACATAAGGTAGCAGTGTAACATCATAAGTGTTTAGTTGCTCTTTCAAGTACTTTCGCTTTATCCAGATTCCTTGATTATTTTGATAAATTATGACACCACTCAGTTCAAACAGTCAGATTTTAATAAAATGGAAGCATTTTTTGATGATGATACATTTGATTTTCAGATTTCCTATAATGAAACAAATTATTACAAGCTTAATTTCTTTCAGTTTTAAATGGTATATATTCATTACAGAGCTGAAGAAAAGGAAGAAGGAAAGTTTGAGAGGAAGGGGACATTTCGTGTCAAAAAGGGTCCCAAAAAGGATTCAAAGGACACTAATGAGAACAAAGAAAATAACCTACCTGAGATCAGGATAAGTCGAGAAAGTGAGTATCACCCAAATATTTATAATTAGTGTGAACAGTTTCTGGATTGATTCATAATTTAGAAATCACAGATCAGATTCATGCATTTATAGGAGGTACATGAGAACTTTAAAAACTTGAAATATTGCAATACCAAAGTTTGTTTACTCGAGTTCATAAGGTTGGAACTGAACTTGAGGTCAGAGACAAGGAATGGTTTTCTCTGGAAGAAAGCTTGATGTCAGAGGCAAGGCATGGCTTTACTCTAGAACTGGGCTTGAGTTCAGAGGCAAGGGAACACTTTACTCTAGAACTGGGCTTTTATTCAGAGGCAAGAGAAACACTTTACTCTAGAACTGGGCTTTTATTCAGAGGCAAGGGAAACACTTTACTCTGGAACTGGGCTTGAGTTCAGAGGCAAGGGAACACTTTACTCTGGAACTGAGTTTGAGTTCAGGGGCAAGGAAACACTTTACTCTGGAACTGGGCTTGAGTTCAGAAGCAACGCAACACTTTACTCTGGAACTGGGCTTGAGTTCAGAGGCAAGTGAAACACTTTACTCTGGAACTGGGCTTGAGTTCAGAGGCAAGGCAACACTACTCTGGAACTGGGCATGAGTTCAGAGGCAATGCAACACTTTACTCTGGAACTGGGCTTGAGTTCAGAGGCATATGTTTTTAATGGCAGTTTTAACACATTACTGGCCATATCACTTAAGGATCTAAATAGCATCTATCCCAAAATTTAAGACATTTTCATTGGGACTTTTTTTAATATGAGAAGATTAGATGAAATATATTGAAATATACTCTTACTTTAGTAATACTAAAATAAATAGTTTCTTACCATTGGGACTTTTCTTATAACAAGACAGAAATTCATAACTTAGAAATTATTTCTTGAAATGTTATTTTTATTCACAAAGTAAGAAATGTTCAGAAAATGTGTTTTTTTTTTTCAATTTTATTTTTTGAGGAAAATATTTTAAAAGTGGAAAAAATGTTCTTGATAAGAAAATAACTTTGCAGGGTACATGTACACCCATACTGTGGGGCAATTCAGGTGAAATAGGCACCTCAGTGCCTGTCTTTTTTTTTTCTGTTCAAAGAGCAATGGAAATTTTTTTTCCACGTTTTTTTTTATTAAAAGATTTTTGTTCATTGATCAATGGAAAACAGTTACATCATAGTTTTATGTTTTTTTTATTTCTTTTTTTCTGTACCAAGAGCAATGTAAAACAGTTTCAGCATAGTTGTTATGCTTTTTTATTTACTTTTTTGTTGATTATGTCTGCATTCATATTCAGATATACCAGTTAGGAGATTTGTGCTACTTTTGGAGTTACCATCTTTGTCCAAAAATAAAGTCATTTAACAATTTTCCTAAAGCAAACTGAACATTTTTAAACTTTTCATAAACTCCATATTTCTTTAAAATTGTATTATTTAAATTAATGTTATGAATATTATACATTTTGGCCTCTCTGCACTCGTGTCTCCCTACTTTTCCACTGCATTGCCCTATTCTAGCTGGGAAGAGAAATCACAACTCTAACGTTTGAATCTAGTGTGTGGACCATGGTATGTAACTATGTTATGAGGGGCACAACAGCCACCTTTTCTTCAAGGTTTTGGTTTTTCATTTTCTGATACTTTGCTTGTAGAGGCACATGAAATGGTATTTTGCTGTGTCAGTCCATGTTGAACTGAATTTTAAAAAATCTTTAAAAAAAATCTTAAGTGATAAAATTGGTACACCATAAATGAAAATGAAATAAAAAAAAATATTCACTGTATGTACTCGGGCCATATTAGCAATGGTTGTTTTCTACCTTAATAATAATTTTGCAGTTGAGTTAAATATTTTTTTATTAGTTTTTATTTTCTTCTTTTTGATATTTGTAAGCCCAAGAGTAATACCCCCCCTCCAAAAAAAAAATGCCTTTGTTTCCCATAATTATAGAAGTTCCAATCCTGCTGTTATTTCAACATGGTAATTAATTGAAAAATGATAAAAAAATATTTCTCATACATATAGTTACCAAACATTTTGTTATCCGTATCTCTGGTTTTACACAATGTATTTTCATTCAAAATACTTATTTTTATTTGCTCTTATCCAGAAGTACTTATTGCATTAACGTACTTGACTTACTTTGATGGATTATTTCAAATTTTAGCAGTTAGAGGCAGCAGATCTATCCAGGGCAATGCGGATCTGAATGTACCTGATATCCCAACCAACTCAGATGTTCAGAAGAAAATTAAAAAGGCCCAGCTCAAGATACTGGAGTCAAACACAAAAATTAGAGATCTGGCCATTAATATAAGGTATCAGGAGTGAAGTCTTAAGTGAAGTCTAAGCCTTTTAATTGTCCAATAAATGCTGTCAAACACAATTTTGATTGTCACCTTTTTTATGTAAAAGCACTGTTAATTATTGTTAAACAATGCTTGGGAAATGTTTCAATGTTTTTCATATTAATCTGCACATGGGCTATTTCTTTATGATGAAAATCATTGATTCATTGTCAATGAGAACATGAGAATAATTTAGTTATCTATCATAATCTTTCATCAGTTTCTGTGAAATGTAATATACAAAACTGACTGAATAAATCATTCTTTTAAATTCATAAAAGATAGAAATCATCCATTTTGCTTTATAAAATTCAGTTTACAAAAAGTTAATATTTGAACGATAAAACTTCAGAAGAGTTTAGTTTAATGAAACAACTTTAAAGTTTCAATCACATTTAAGCCTCAGTCTTATATTATGTGTGATTTGTGGTGTCTATCAATCACATTTAAACCTCAGTCTTATATTATGTGTGATTTGGATTGTCTAAAAGTGTGATGCAGCAAGAAATATTTTGAAAAATGACTGATTTATTAGCTTTAAAAAACCCATTGTCACGTGAAAGAAAATGTAACTTTCTGTATATTATATTGATTGTATAATAATGCCAACAATCATTCTGGTGTACTCACATGCAGTAATTGAGATAGAAGAAACAAGAGAATGCAGAAAGTATGAACTATAGATTGGAAATTGTAAACCCTTTTGTCAGAGATTGTACATGGGACTGCCAAATCTGTAATCGAATGTTATATCCACTGCTGTCCAGCCTTAAAACATCAGAAGCTGCCTACATTCTTTGTCCAATTAAAAAGAAGTTTTAAACAATGTTAGGGATACTAAAATTTAAATTTAGAAGTGAAAGATGAGAATTCTTTAGTACAAACTAGTATAAGCAGTTGGCTTTTAAATCGACGATTGAACTGTCGAATGAATTCTTACTTTTGAGTTATTATAATAATAAACTGCATTCATATTTTTATTTTAGGCTGAAGGAGCAGCTGATAAGAGAGCTTGTAAAGACAGGGAAAGATGCTGAACAGATGAATAAACAATATGCAGAGAAACTAGCAGCCATGGAAAAGGTATGATATTCAAAAATTACCTATATATTGTTTTCTGGACAGTTGAAAGAAATGTTAGAATCTGTTACAGTTTCATGGCTGATCATCAATTTTGATAACTAAGTGATATTTTATTATTAATAATCAGTTTTCTACATGATGTCTCACCACAATGAGAGTTATTTTCAAATTTCATAATGGCTGAATCATTGGAAAGAGCACTGAACTTGATTTTATAGCAAATCCATAACATAAATTATCGTTAAGTAATTGTCCATTTCACTTAAAGTGTTCATTGCTTAACCAACTTCATTAATCACTTCAGCATATGTTAAAAGTAATATAGAAATTTGTGATGAATTTTACCATAAGATAGTCCGTATCTGAGTATCCTTGGACATTTGGAATTAATTTGTCAACATGGGGTCTGCGTGATCAGTAATGTGCACACATCACTTTGGCTTTTGCAAAGGCAAGGAAAATTACTATGCACACAAATATTAAATTACCAAGTCATCTTGACTGAAACAAGAGCTTTCTTTGTTAGTGTTAATAAGCTATTTTAACCTAAAATTTCTTTTTTTATTCTTCTTGAGGATAAATTTTAATCAAAACATTGAAAGGTTGAAGGTCAAAGCTAGTGCTGTTTCAACTCCAGACTTTATTTATTCTTATCTTTATCGAGATCATAAAAAATAGGATTATACCAGCTATAGCAAAATGTTCCTGTTTTTAGAGTGTTTTGTCCCACCCCAAAGCAATTATACATGCATATATGTCATGTTAAAATAAAATTAAGGTTACCTATATCTTTATGTCTTGATGTGACTGTGAATAGATGGTGTAGATGTACAGAATTAAAAATTATAATGCTGAGCTTTCACTTAAAGACTTCTTTAGATGTCTAGTTGGTCCTATAAAAGAAAATGATACCTATCTGGCATCCAATATAGTCACATTGGCAGTCATCTTGAAAATCTTATCACTATTCCTGCTAAATAGAAAATCATAACAACATGGGTAATGTCACAATGAGACTTTTCGTGTTGTCTACTTGGTCCTAATGAGGATTTTCACCAGTAGACCTTATGATTAATTGATCCTAAATGACATGTTTGCTGCTCTTAAATGCAATCTGGCCACTACAAAAGTCCTTTGTGAAAATCTTGTTATCACTACTTATCCTAAAGGGATGTCATATTGAGAAGGCATTTTCATCAGTAGATTCTCTATGATACCTGGTAGGTTCAAGATGAAAATGGTCCGCATCTTACATCCAATGTGTCCACCACAGCAGCCAATTTGAAAATTGTGCTATTTCTTAAGAATATCAGATGGTTTTAAAACTGCAGCTAACAAGATGAAATTGTCTTATCTTTGATTTTTGGAAATTCTCATTGGCCAGTTGTGTCAGTCCTTTCGAGTGACTTCAGTTAGCTTGTAATATTCATTGTGCTTATCAATAACTATACATAACATCTTTTGTTTGCCAGGAGAGGGAGCAAGTTAAGCAGGAATTGGGGGAAACCCAGAAAATCCTATCAGACCTGGAAGCCAGAGAGCAACAGGAATCTTCAGAAAAACAAAAGTTGCAGCTGTAAGCTACATTTGTTCTACTTTTTGCTTTACATTTTCATAAAAATGATTGTGGTTTTTTATTTCCACTGCATGTGAATTCCATATGAATCCTCTTGTTTCAATATATAATAGGGAAAGGAAGTACTAATGCACTCAACCTGACATCAGCATAACAACTGACTGGTGTCAGTTTTGCCCTTGGATGTATTTCTGGACAAATTGTTATTTTTATTGATTTTGATCTGTTCTTTAAAGACTCCTGATAAATTATTGAGATGCTGTCCTTCAGCAACTCTTGTTACTCTATAAGTACAGTACAAGGCCTCTTTAAAATTGTGTCCAATTCCCAAGTTTTTAAAGCATTTGGCTCATTTTTAAAGCATTTTGGCTAGTTTTGAAGCATTTTGGCTAGTTTTTTTTTTAAAGCATTTTGGCTAAATTTTAAAGCATTTTGTGTATTTGTTAAGGATTTTTGCTAATTTTAAAGCATTTTGGCTAGTTTTGAAGCATTTTGGCTAGTTTTGAAGCATTTTGGTTAGTTTTTTCAAGCATATTTTTTAAGCATTTTGGCTAATTTTTGAAACATTTTGGCTAAAATTTCAAGCATTTAGCTATTTGTAAAGGATTTTGGCTAATTTTAAAGCATTTTGGCAAGTTTTGAAGCATTTTGGCTAAATTTTAATGCATTTAGGCTATTTGTAAAGCATTTTGGCTATTTTGTGAAGCATTTTGGCTTAAACTTTAAAGCATTTAGGCTATTTGTAAAGTATTTTGGCTAGTGTACAAGCTGGATTTAAGTAAATAGTTGAGAAAATGAATTTGAGTAATAATTCACAAGCTGGATTTATGTAAATAGTTTACAAGCTAGATTTAAGTAGATAGTTCACAAGCTGGATTTAAATAAATAGTACACAAGCTGGACTTAAGTAAATAGTACACAAGCTGGATTTCAGTAAATAGTTCACAGGCTGTATTTAAGTAGATAGTTCACAAGCTGGATTTAAGTAAATAGTTCACAGGCTGGATTTAAATAGATAGTTCACAAGCTAGATTTAAGTAAATAGTTCACAAGCTGGATTTAAGTAGATAGTTCACAAGTGGATTTAAGTAAAAAGTACACAAGCTGGATTTAAATAAATAGTTCACAAGGATTAAAGTTAATAGAACACAAGCTGGATTTAAGTAAAAAAATACACAAGCTGGATTTAAGTAGATAGTTCACAAGCTGGATTTAAGTAGATGGTTCACAAGCTGGATTTAAGTAAATAGTTCACAAGCTGGATTTAAGTAAATAGTTCACAAGCTGGATTTAAGTAGATAGTTCACAAGTGGATTTAAGTTAAATGTACACAAGCTGGATTTAAATAAATAGTTCACAAGGATTTAAGTTAATAGTACACAAGCTGGATTTAAGTAGATAGTTCACAAGCTGGATTTAAGTAGATGGTTCACAAGCTGAATTTAAGTAAATAGTACACAAGCTGGATTTAAGTAAATAGTTCACAAGTTTATAATTAAATAAATAGTTGATAAAATGGATTTAAGTGAATATAGAACAAGTTTGACTTAAAAACACTCATTTTTATCTAATAGTGTTATAGCCCCAATTTGCCCTTGCACCATGATCAAGGGTTTCAGCTTAAAGTTTTTAAAGGTTTAAATGGACTTATCTCTGATTTAGTGTCAAGCTTAATGTCAAGAAGACCAGAGTGAGTTTTCTTTTGTCATAAGTATATTACTTCATTTGCTTTGTCTGCATAACTGTCCAACAAACTCATGGTCATTTTTGCCTTTAGTAGGAAACAAATTGTCATTTTCTAATCTTGTTTCATGCCCACAGTGATTATAGGAAAAAGATTGAGCTTGGCCGAGCTCGGATGGCAGCACTTCAGAGGAAACAGAAAGAAACTGAGAAGATGGCTTCCCTTACAACACCAAACAATAAAAAGTAAGACCAGGCCTAAGATTTACTATGATATATTCAGGTTTTTTTTTAAAAAAACTTTGACCATATAACCAAGTCCTGATGTATGGTTATTGGCTCAATGTTAAGATAATAATTCTTTTATTCCACTTTAGTTTCATTTAATGTTTTAATCCCAAAAAATGAAAAATAACTTTCTAAAGTTTAAAGCACAATTTAATAAACCCATTATGTACATGGATATATTGCAGTTATAAAATATATTGTATCACAAGTTTAAATTTTCCATGATGAATGGATGGTGAAAAGCATTCATGTAGAAATTTAATAAGAAAAATATTTCATTAAGTAGACAGTCTAAATTTGTCTTATATTGTTGACGCCTATGATATTGGGAAGAGAGACATAGCAGTCACTTTTCCAGTGTTGTTGACACCTTTGTCGTTGTAAGATGTTAAGGTTTTTCTTCAAGTTTTCATCTGTAAATATTTCCTGAACTCCTTCACAGATTCCCATCATGTTTGGCATGAATCATTATGAAGTTAATATATAGTTCACTTTATTACATACTTGTTTCATTACCTTGAGGACATTATCCTAGTCGTAGCAAATTTACATTATGTTTTGGTTGAAGCTTTTAAATTGCTTATATTTCCTTAACCCCAAAATGGATTTTCTTCACATTGGGGTGAATCATTATGAAGCAAAGATAATTGATTCTTTGACATGTTTGCTTGGCCGTTTCCCAGTCATAGAAAAGTAAGATAAGGTTTTGGTTATAAATTTATCATATACTTATATTTCCTTAACCTCTTGATGGATTTTCTCATTCATGACTGCTTCCATTTTCTGTCAAGTTTATAAAAACGAGATTCGTGATACATCAAAACTGGTACGTAATATTGTAGCCACAAAATCGATGTCGGACCATGTCTGGAAATCAACAGCTAGAATGGCAAAAGTCATAAACAGAGCAGCACATCATTCCATTGTGAATGCTTTAATTGCCTCTGCTAACTTGAAACTGGTTCGATTTGACATCACTTACACCACAGGGCATGCCCTGACATTGCAGTCGACACCTTTTTTTTTATGAGATGGCTGTTAGGAGGCAAAATTAAGGAAGTGTGAATGCGCACAACTCAGGAACCCCAATGTGCCATTCAGTTTTATGAGCCCATTGAATCTCAGCCTCAGGAGAGATGATTGAAGAGAAATAGATAAGGAATCATTTACTGTCAAATCATAGAACCATTCTTGATCCCAATCAAATGTCTGGAAGCAATAGCCCTCACAGTTTAGGAGACAGTCTAATAGAGAGGTCAAGAAACAGTTTTTCATGTTACTCGAGCCACATAACTCTTGCTGCCTTCAGATAGTACCAGTGGTTTCTAGACTTATGAATTTCAACCATTGCTGGATCACTCCATTTCTGAAAAATGAGTGGGCACTCCAAGTCATTTTAGAGTTGCTTCAGATTTCATTTATCCATCCCCTCATCTTTTGATCTTCCCATAACCTTTCATATTTACAGTGTTGAGGGGTTATTGTTACTCAGAAAGTGGGTTTTGAGGTCCAGAGTGGATCCACAAAAGTGATGTCATCTAATCATACATGCCAACCATAATGCATTTGTCATAATCATTATGCTCTTTTCACCTAATTGTACTTTATGCTGACCCATGTATAAAATTATGCTTTTGTGGTATATTAAAAAATAAAAATAAACAACAGAAAGCTGTGTTTATCATTTTTGTTTTCATCCCTTTAATCCCATTCAGTATATAAATTTGAGAATATTCTTAAAATAAGAAGACTGCTGCATACAAATAGCAGAAAAATAAATGTATTCATGCTAGATCTACATAAAATAAATTTATTCATGCTAGACCTAAATGTACTTTCCCTATTTTCTATTTATTGCAACTGCAAGTGACACAAATTACACAATAAAATATGGTTTTCTTTAATTTGAAACCTAACCTTACAGAGTTATTATATTGGTAATATAGTTATATATTGAACCAGTCTGAATTTTTAAAGAAAATATCACCAGATGTCATGTGAAACAGGCTCTAATGGTGTGAGTTGTGGATGTTATAGGACTGAAAGGTGTTAGAGCAGATGGGTTTTTTTAAAATTCAAAACATGTCAGATCAGAAAAGAGTCAAATTATCACCACTTAAATACAAATTTGGAAATAAAAGATTGATGTAATACAGTACATGGATTAAGCACTTTGTCATGCTCATTGAAGAATTTGTAGACTTCATGATCATTTAGTGAAAGCATGTGGACTTTTTATATTGAGTCTTGACTATAAGTGGTTTTTCAGATTGTTTTTGTATTTGTATTCTGGTTGAAATTTACATGGATTTTGCCAAAATATTTGACTAGATGTACATTCAAGTTTAGCAGAGAAAATAAATGTAAATTTTTCATACAGTATATTGTAATTATAGCATGTAGGATGTAAATTAATTATTTTATACTCAGATTTTTGCCACTAATGTTTGCAGTAATTACACTTACACCTCTATTGGGATGGCATGTATGCTAAGATAGAATAAGTTATCTATAGAATATGATTGGAAATTGAACTCTAAATCAATAAATACAAACTTGCCTGTTTTCTTAAATGCATTTCATATACTTACAAAGAATGAAATAGTTGGTAGATTTAGTATTGTCAGATATTAGTGTTGTCAAATATCATTACCAGACACATATACTATATGCAAACTCTCACATAATTACAACCACACTGACAATAAATAAAGCAATACACCAAGTTACTTTAAAATACTTAGGATGGCAAAATATATAATGCTTAATTTCAATGCAGTCTTTGCAGTTTATTTTTTCAAATGGGGGTTTGAAGGTAATGCAAGTGTCATTAGTGTTTTTTCTTTGCTCTCACTAGAGACTGGATGGTACTGTTGTTGTTGTTGTTATAGGGTTTAACACCATTTTTAAAGCACAGGATACATGGCAGCCAGTATTAATGGTGGAGGAAGAACCCGCAGAAAAAAAGAACCACCAACCCATGAGAAGCTACTGGCACACTTTCTCACATACCCACATTGGCTGAGCCTGAGACTCGAACATACACAGACAGGTGAGATGGCAGTGATCTGTAACGGTGAGCGCTTTAGACTACTCTGCAATTCAGGGCCATTAGGTACTCTTGTTCAAACTTCCCTGCTGGTTTCTCTTTGCAAATTCAGGTCAAAACTGATTTGATCTTTATGACCATAAGGTTAACATTGTCAGACCTGTTTGATGCAGTCTGATCATGTGATATGCTTGTCACATTTGGACTGACCATTTCATTGCAGGGGAATGGGGGAAGAGGACCTAATACTTTCATGTTTAATGGGGGAGATAAAGGTAATACAGCAATAACAAACTGCTGTCCAGTTTGGGTGTTAACACAAATCAGCTGTACAAACATGAGAGTCAGATAATTATTGTCTTTCAATCAGTCTATTTCATGGTTAAATTCATCTTGATAATAGCATGTCAGTTATTAGTATTTTAGCAAGATAACGATAATGAATAATAATAAAGAGAACTAATCTGAATGTTCATTTGAGCATGTTGAATATGTTAACATAAAATAAGAAGCTAAGAATCTTTTTAGACTACATAGTCATATATCTTGTGTACAAGTATACAGACACATCTACAATGGATTTTGTCCGGCATTGTTAAGAATGAAATTATGTAGCACAACATCTATAACAATGGAGTGTGTCCGGCTTTGTTAAGAATGAAATTATGTAGCACAACATCTATAACAATGGACTGTGTCTGGCATTGTTAAGAATAAAAATATGTAGCACAACATCTACAACAATGGAGTGTGTCCGGCTTTGTTAAGAATGAAATTATGTAGCACAACATCTACAACAATGGACTGTGTCCGGCTTTATTAAGAATGAAATTATGTAGCACAACATCTACAACAAAGGACTATGTTCGGCTTTGTTAAGAATAAAATTATGTTATGTAGCACAACATATACAACAATGGACTGTGTCCGGCTTTGTTAAGAATAAAATTATGTAGCACAACATCTACAACAATGGACTGTGTCCAGCATTGTTAAGAATGAAATTATGTAGCACATTTAAAGAGTAATTTGATCCTTCTACTTATATTGAGAATTTAAATGAATGTCAAAGTTCCAAAAAAATTCAAGATGCAGCTCTTACCATTAGATATTGTTGGCATCATTGAGAATACCATTTTGTTAATACAGGTGGTAATACTGTCTTGACAGACATTGTACGTACCCGAATGATTTATGTTGATATATTGTTTTGCTGATTGTGCAAAGAATTTAAAGCCTTCCATGCCTCAGTGCTTCACAGAGTAAATCTCCATCAATCTGGCATTATGAAATTTATATTTGCCAGGATTGCTTGCTTTCCTGACAGCTTATTGCTTCATGAATCACATTTTTTTAAAAATCATACTGAAATAATCATGCTTGTTCTTCTACATGCATCTAACACTTCTTTGATTTATCAATAACTTAAAACAAATCGGGTTGTTCAAATTTTGTAACTTGACCTATGCAAATTAGCACAAGTTGCTCTCCCATAGCATTCTAATGAAGACTTAACACATCGCTCAGGCCAATTAAGTAACA
This sequence comes from Unio delphinus, assembly GCA_029339505.1. Taxonomy (NCBI): domain Eukaryota; kingdom Metazoa; phylum Mollusca; class Bivalvia; order Unionida; family Unionidae; genus Unio; species Unio delphinus. The sequence goes on from JAQISU010000071.1 coordinate 8,979,986, forward strand.
GGTGAAATGGTGGTTGTTTATATCTGACTTCTTTGCATTTTAATTATTGTATAAGATGCCACTGGCATAGTTTTACATGAGTTCTAAGCAGGACTGTTTATACATGCTACATGTTTTGAGCATATAGTGAAGTGTTGGGGGTCTTTTTGTTGTTTGTTTTTCCCCGAAAGATTAATGAAAATCGTGTTTTTGAAACACAACTGTGTCAGGGAATTTGAAAGTAACCAGATCGTGTTTTTTGCTTTACACATCATGTGATTACATGTATACAGCTGTAACATCACGCTGAGAGAAGGATGAAATTATGCATCAGGAGACCTGGTCATTAATTGACAAGCAGGTAGTGGAGTTTTTTTAGAGACTCATCTTGAGGTGTTTAGAAACTGTCATCTTTGGGTGTTTAGAAACTGTCATCTTGGGGGTATTATTCCATGCTTTTCTTTGCACAAAAGGCCAACAGCAAGCTCAGGTTGATGATCGATTTAAGTCAACCTCAACCAAATAGTTCTGAAAACATTCAAGATGGAGGCTGCACAGTTGATCCAACTCTTTTTCAAAAGGGACAATTTTGGCATCTGTCTCAATCTGATTGATGCATACTTTCATGTCATGGAAATTCATTCAATTTAAATGTTGAGGGAATATTTACAGTTTCAAGCCCTTCCTTTGGGCAAAACTTTATCCTTTGGATGTTTACAAAGATTCTGAACTGTGTCATGACCCTGTTAAAGTCAACACTGTGACATCATTTAAGATCATCCTGCAGCAACATATCCATAATTTTATTCAGTTGACTTACAGTGGGAGTTCCCTGGAAATAAACAACAACTGGAAATTACAGTATAAACAGAATGTCAATACATACAGTTTGGGAGCCCACCTGTCAATTGGCTTTATATTGTCAGCAGCAGTTCTGGGGGCTGGAAGAAATGCTTCTTCACAGCAACCTTCTGGAAATGAGAGCTACAATCAACATTTCATTACTTAAAGGACTATCTCTGGGGGGAAAATATTTCTAATGTCTGATAGTTTGGTGGTGGAGACTTACCTCCTCAGATAGAGGAACCAAATTACCTTACCTGTGCCTTCTAGTTTCTGCGTGGTGCTTACAACTCAGTATCAATGTACACATCAGACACATTTCTATCAAACTGAATGTCTTGATCAACTCTTCAAGAAAAGACAAATCACTGGATTTGCATGCTTTGGAGGTGTCCAATGATCGATATTTTTGCAACAAGGTGGAATCACAAACTGTTTACTTTCATGTCTATTTCCAGAACTTAAAGCTTGGGCCATTGACAAACTTTCAGTCATTTGGGAGGGGTTGAAGGCCTTTGCCTATCTACTCTTGGTCAAAGTACCAAAACTAATACAGAAATTGAGGACGGAGAACTGCAACCTGAGTCTGAATACACCTCTTAGATGGGACAAGTCCTGGGTCAGTCATCTACTCAGTTTGGAAACAGATTTGGCCAGGAAGATTCTAGCCAAGCTGAAGCTCACAAGTATTCCATCACTGTCCAGAACAAGTTCTCCTCTATGCCTGGCTCTTGTCCTGGGAAGCCTTGCAAAGGAAAGAATTTAAACCTTTAATATTGGAGAGAATCTCACAGGCAAAAAGCTCTTTCAATTTGAAGGCTTTGAGGGAAAGTGGTGTGTATTCAGGAACTGGTGCAAAGTCAACAAATTCCTCAAAAGACCAACATTTGTCTCAGGTAGTACGAAGAAAACATTTTGTCTCCAGTTTCCATAAAAGGCTACATCTCCAGTGATATTGAACACTTTGAGACAGGATGGCAGAGGGTAAATTGGTCATGGTAAATATCAAACCTGCTAGCCAATTTTTACTTAAAAAGACCAAAACCCTTCACCTTATTTCTGAAAAGGAATCTTTCATATGTTTTGACAGGACTCGGTTCAGATACATTTGAGCCTTTAGCCAGAACCTCTGTGAAGCTACTATCATACAAAACTCTGTTTCCTGATAGCTTTAGCTTTGACATACAAGTTGATTAAGTTAAATGCCCTTTCAATCGATCTCAACTATCTTAAGTTCAAAAGGGAAGATTCTATGGTTCTAATTAAATAACCAGGCTTTATATCCAGGAAAAGGATGCCATCAGTGGGCAATCAGAGAGTGATAATATACTCACTCACTCTTTGACAGATTGATTAAGAGAAGCAACCATGCAAAATCTTTTCCATGTTGGAAAGCATTACTTGAAGATTACAGAGAAATGTTGTGGGACATGAAAACAACTCTTTCTGCAGTGAATGTTGAGAAAGATGATGCCACCCCTCAAGTCCTGTCATTATGGCTGAAGTGGATTATATGCAGAGCATATTCTGAAGTTCCAAAAAATCAATTGCGTCATGAAGATTTCGGGTCATGAAGTTAGAGCAATTTCTGTGGGCCATACTTTTGATTGAAACATTTCAGTTCAAGACATCATAGAAGCCATTGGGTATCATGTACAGTATACCTTCTTGTGTTCTTTAATCAGGGATTCTATTCGGTCCAGTAACTGCTGCCCAGATGACCACTCAGAACAACCTCATCATGAATATAGTTTAATGCTTTTACTGGATTCACAAGTAAAATGTTTGTCATAAGAACAGTTCAGTTATCTTCCTTGCTACACATAGCTGTCATGGACCACAAGACCATTGGTTTTTCTGCTTTTGAGTTAAGTGAACTAGTTATCGTCATATATGGAATCCAGCCATTCTTCCCACAAAGTATGCCTAGTGTATAGAAAGGACACTAAACAGTCCAGACTTTTATTACCTATTCTAGTGTTATTGCGATGGGGAAAATATTTGAAGGAGAAAGCAAATTTTTAGTTAATTATGCTTCTCCTGGACTCCCCACCATGCAATCATCCTCTTTGATATATTACTCAGCTTAAAACTAGAGACACCTGGTGGTGGCAAGGGTAGATAATACATATAAGTTAACTAACTAATTTCAGTATATGACATAGATGGAAAAGACAGTTTTCTTTTTAGGAGGGCTGGATTCAGGAGGTAGCAGGCGTATTTTCGCATCATTAATCTGATTGAGTAAGTACTCTCAGAGAAACATAATTTGCTGAAAATATGGTTTCTTTATGAATCATTATAAAGCTAAGACCATTTATTCTGTAGAGCATCCTCCTCGGATGTGGGAAATCGTGGGTATGAATCCTGGTCGAGTCATACCAATAACTTCTAAAAAATCGGTGGTGTCAGGATAATGTAACTGGGTGGGACATCATGCTACATTGTACATCATGATACCCCAATGCTAGACATCACATAAACTGCCTCACTGCAGGCATTGTAGTGATATGAGTGGAAAATTGTTAAAGCTTCATTAAAAATCAAAATCACGCACACGCTTTTGATTTTGTCCCTTAATTGTGAGCTTGTCATGCAGACCCTGGCCTTCTTATTTTTGGATATAAACTTTCTTTTAAAGATAGCTTGAATTATTGTCTAATATTGAATTGACTCAAACCTAATCGAATTTACTGTAATTTCAGGATTCAGGATTTAGAACTTGCAGTGGATCGCATGAAACAGCAACAAGAAAACCTTCAAAAGAAACTAAAAGAGGAGACTGAGACAAAATCCAAATTGGAGGTAGATTATGAAAAAGATATTTTGTTATGCTTCTTTCAGATCAGAAATATAGCCTGTAAATATAGCCGTTATTTCTTAACCATATCAGTCCTTCATTATATAGGTAAGTATCATCACATGATACTCTACTTGACAAATTTTAGAATTTTATTAATTTTGCTGAGGTAGAATCTTAATGGGTGAGAAAATAATTTATGCTAGGCAGCAGTTTAGTTTATGTTTGCAGTTTTTCCAAGAAGCAACAGTAAATCGTAAATGAAAGTTTCTACACTAGAGTAGTTCAGAAGCATATTACAAATGATTCCATAGTAGATATCTTTTGTAAAGTCCTTTTGCTACATGCCATTAAAGACCTTCTGACTCTTTTGCACCATAGTTACTCATTTGAAAGGCTTAATTTTTCCAGAGCCAGCATCATCAATGTAGATGGGCTTTGTACAAGTTTTTGAAAATCATCAATGTCTGTAATATTACCATCTGTTATTTTATACTTTAGTGCTCTCTCTCTTATACAGCCAATCTCACTAGCAGCCACTTCCCTTACACTGCCAGTTTCTTGGCACCAATAAGTTTGGTTACAAAAGTGAGCAGCCATCCATCTGATGTAGCATGTGGCCAACGTTTTAGTCCAGAAATGTAAATTTTACCCCACTCAAGCAGCCATGTGACCTTTATAAGTCACATGATTAACGTTAGTTGCTGATGAAGGCAGCGTGATATTGCCAAAAAGTTTGAATTCGTAAGATATTTATGTTCTAAGTATGGGAAATTAATAATGATATGGATATTTTGAGTTGGAGGCTTGCACTTCAGCATCAGTGTGATTTTGATTACACTAGGCAACCAAGGGCAAATGAGTCTCAATATAGCCTAGAAGTTGACCCAAAATGGACGTGAACATCATCTTTAGGGAGACATACACTTGTACATGCTTCATACCATAGATAACATGGCATATTCAGTCAAGTAAAGTTATACTTTGTTAGGACAAAAGATAGTTTGTCACTATCGAATGATTTGTTCTCTCAATGGTTGAGTAGGATGGCACATCACTGAATTTATCATATTTTTAAACCATGCATTTCATAAATTGACAAAAAAACATTTAATGCTTCAGATAAGATATAATTTGTCAAAATTGTCAAGTAAATAGGTCAAATGCTTATCAGGTAAATATGCTGCACTCCATTATTCTTGCCACTCTCTACAAGTCATATTGGGTAGGCGCTTCCTTGAGCGAAATTCAACATATATTACTCACAATAATCTACCTCACTTGACTGTCAGCTTTTGTTACCTATCACCACAAATAGTTACCAAGCACCACAAATAGTTAACAAGCACTACAAATTGTCACCTAGCACCAAAAATAGTTACTTATCACCACAAATAGTTACCAAGCACCACAAATAGTTACCAAGCACCGCCAATAGTTAACTAGCACCACAAATAGTTACCAAGCACTACAAATTGTCACCTAGCGCCAAAAATAGTTACCTATCACCACAAATAGTTACCAAGCACCACAAATAGCTAGCACCACAAATAGATACATATGACCACAAATAGCTACCAAGTACCACAAATAGTTAACTAGCACTACAAATTGTCACCTAGCACCAAAAATAGTTACCTATCACCACAAATAGTTACCAAGCACCACAAATAGCTAGCACCACAGATATTTACGTATGACCACAAATAGCTACCAAGTAACACAAATAGTTAACTAGCACTACAAATTGTCACCTAGCACCACAAATAGTTAACTAGCACCACAAATAGTTAACAAGCACCACAAATAGTTAACTAGCCTTATAAATTGTCACCTGGCACCACAGATAGTTAACTAGCACTACAAATAGTTAACAAGCACCACAAATAGTTAACTAGCATTACAAACTGTCAACTAGCACCACAAATATTTATCTAGTACCACAAATATTCACTTAGCACCAAAAAATGTTACCTAGCAATACAAATTGTCACTTAACATCACAAATAGTTTTACCTATCACCACCAATAGTATGCCTATACAGCAGAACTGATAATTTAGCCATATGGAACACAAGCCATGAAAGGCTCTAGACTCATGAGCCATTTCTTGGCTAGTATACCCTTAGTCTTTATACTGCTGAGAGGTCTATTTAGCTGTTGATTTAGATCAAGCGTAGCAGTGGCTGCCTTTAATATGCAAATGTTTGACAGCTCCAGGCATTCCTCGCTCAGCATCTGCTTAGCAAAACATGTTGGATAGATCCAGATTCTTCAAGACTATGCCTGGATGAAATAAAAATGAAAAGTCTGATTTATGTATGTTTGGTGTTTCTGAATAACAATGACTTCAAATAAATATACTCTGTGTTTCATTTGGTGATTTGCACTTATATGGGCAGAAACACTGTTACGGTCCTCATTGCAATAGGTGGAACATTTGAACACAGTTTATGTTGGTTAGTTTCAGAAATACTAGCATATGAGTGCATATTTCTGCTATGAAAAGGTAGTGTTTTGTTTAGCATGTAACAAACAAATGCTGTAATCAGTCTAAATTGGTAGTGGATTCTTCAACCCATCACTTAATAGATTATTTTCTTAGGTTTGCATTACATTGAATTGATGAGTAAGATTAGATATTATGTACAACATTTAGACTGAAATATTATTTTTCTGTCTCGTCCAGCGTGAAATGCAGAAAGAGCAACAGAGGGTGAAGGAACTTGAGATTAAGAACGAACAACAGCAGAAAATTTTACGTCGTAAAAATGAGGAGATTGCTTCAGCGAAAAGGCGCCTGCGAAGTGGAACTACCCTACCACCAATTAATGGGTGTTGTATAATGTTTTTATTCTTTTGTAAGATTAAAAAAAATTGACTTCTTTTTCCGTCAGGATATGTTTTAATATCAGAGGTACCATTCAAAGCAGGCCCTTAATTTCTTAACATGTGAATCTAGATATAGAACTATCTTCTGTGAAATACAGCCAAACAAAACGTTGAAAATTGGTGAATTGCAAACTTTTCATGTAATGTTCTCCTTTGAATCCATTCCCAGGTCAAGTTGAAATGAGGGAATAAGCTTTTCTACCTCAACAATCCAGCAATTGCAATATAATTTGTTTTGTGTCTCTCCCATTTAGACAAAAGGCAAAATGCTTACCCATTAACTCCTCTGACCACTGCTAGGCGCTACTGTGATTTAGTCAGCTACTGCTGGATATGATTTGCATAATGTCTCTCATACTCCAAGAAATATTGTAAGATTTTTCAGTCATCCATTAACAAATACTATGTATTGTACTATGTATTGTAATACTTTGTTTATTTTTAGTTGAAAATTATGTGATTTCTTTGCAGTTGTAGACTTTAGCGTTCTTCTGACCTTGTGCTCCAATTTAGTAATATTATCTTTGCACAGACTGCCTGTATTTGCTCTTTTTTAAGTTCTCTTATATAGGTAGTAAGCATTGATTATTTGCATATGTAAACATGTTTGAGCTATTTTCCAAATCTTTGGGAGGGGCTCTGAGTGGCCAAGTGGTCTAAAGCGCTGTCCATTATGAATCACTGCCATCTCACCTCTGTCTGCGCGGGTTCAAGTCTCGGATTTAGCCAATGTGGGTATGTGAGAAAGCTTGCCAGTAGCTTCTCATAGGTCGGTGGTTCTTTCCAGGGTTTTCCGGGTTCTTCCTCCACCATTAATACTGGCCACCATGTATAGCCTATCTTGTGCTGAAAAATGGCATTAATCCATTAAAACAAACAAACAAAAACAAATCTTTGGGCCATTCTTGTCTTTCAAAAAGTGAAAGCTGATGGGAACAAAATAAATGAAAGCGATTTAAGTCAATCAATGACATGCTTCAGATATGCATGGCCTGTACCAAGTGTTCCTCAAATGCATCATGTAGTGTTTTTGTTTTTTGTGTATTGTTATCAGAAGGAATCTGGTCCACAGTACTGAGAAAGGATCTTAAAAGCAAAGAGAGACCTGACAAGTTCAGAATGATGGAATAATTCATACTAAGATTTCATCCTAAAGGGTCATCACTGGCCCATTTAGTAGGTGATATAATGATGATTCTTTCTCCCCCCCCCCCCTTCCATAGCTAAAGTAATGTGAACAAAGAGCACAGTGACCAGTTACATCGTGGCAGGGAAGAAAGAAGAAGAAGGGGTGGAGCTTTGGTTCTTTGGTCAGCACTCTTCAGCACATTAGTGTTTGGTGATATAATAAAGCAATACAGAAGCAAACATCACAAGGATATCCTTACCAACCTCTTCTCTGATAGTACTTGCTCTCACAGTAAATCAGTCTCAGCCACCACAGAGATGAATTTTTGGAAGTAGATAAGAGGTCAAACACTGCACAAAAGCAACAATTTTAACCAAAGTCCAACTTAAGGCTGCCACAAGATCCTCAATTCTGGAGGCAATTATTAAATTCAAGGGGACAGATATCTCCTTTGCTAAAATTTCTAACAGCTGTCACTGACTTGCCAAACCAGTTGTCCACAGACAGCTTGCCATTTGATGCCAGACTACTACATTTTCCCAGCACATGAATCAGTATTTCCAGAAAACAAATAGTTGGTCCAAATTGTTTCAGAAGAGCACTGTATTTAGTTTATCCAGCCCCACCCTATGTGATTTTTTATCCATCATGGACTTACCATCTGATCAAGAGAAGTGGGAATTTTGTAGAAGATATGGTCACTGTTTGCTTAGCATATAGTGAAGAACACTGTGTTTTACTCCAGACTGCTTCTATTGTCCACTCTAAATGGAAGTCACAGGCAAGTCATAGACCTTTGAAGGCTTAACATTTACATTGCTTTGCTGACGTTCAGCCAGACTTTCCCTTGAAAAGGGACAACCTAACCTATATATACTTTCACATCCCTGTACGTACATCTTCATGTAAGTTCCTTTAGTCTCGATTCCAAGGAAAAATATACCAATTTCATTCTTTGCACTTGTCCCAATATTGGTCAACAGTCATTCACAAAGTCACCAACTGCATCATCATTCTCTTCCATTTGATCTCATCAGCAGTGACTGTAGTGTAACTCAATGACATCCTCCCAAAACACATGGTAATTTTATATTTGGTGGCAGGCAAAAATGACCATCTTTCCTTTTCAAGTCACTTAGGGCTTCTACTCAATTGGCACAAGTCAGACTTCAGACCATCCCAGCATTTTGCCCACCAGGGTATGAAAATCTTAATCTTATTTGCCTCCCTCGCCTATATGTGTCACAAATTATCAAGTTCAAAGAGCCAGTCTCCAACAGAGGGTGAACTTCTGCAAGTTTCTGCAACTGATTGGTCTGGTCAATTCATTGGTGGATTTGATCCTTTTTGGCTGCTTTTTTGTGCATACTTCACAAATTTCCAGGCTGGCCCAGTGGTGCCCCTGTTCTTTTCTATTCAATTAACAAATCCTAATCTTGAATGAAATAGTAGTTTTTCAGTGTCAGGGATGCAACAAAAGATATCTAATGAAAGTAGTTCCCAGCTGGAACATATGATTAGCATGGATGACAGTTCACATGGTTGGGGATCCCACCTCTTCCCAACTTCACCATGTTAAGGGGAGAATGGGAATCAGAAGATTATGGAAATGAAAGACAGTAGTAAATGCGTTTACTTTCTGGAAGGCCCAGTTATGTGGAGAGGTAGTCATTATTATAATAGTGGTGGTCGCCTGTCTCCTCAAATGTGCAGGATAAAAATCACCATTCTGGATTGTAACTTTCTGCACTGATGCAAGCAGGTTAATATAATAGTCTGAAATTAAACATAGTCCTGTCTGATTCAATGTCAAGATGGGACCAGGCTCTTCAAACAGAATGACCCTTTTAGCGGATTTGTGCATTTTTTGGTCAACCAGTGATGGATCTGTTTGTGATTGATTAGAAGCACAAACTGTCCACCTTCATCTTGGAAAGGCAACTTCACATTTAGCTCTATTAGAAGAGCCTTATGGAAAAAAGAATTTAAGTTTTCAGTAGTGGAGATAATCTCACAAGCTAGAAGGCCCTCATTTAAAGGCATATTAGATAAAGTGGTGGTTTTTCAGGGACTGCTGAAACATCAGCAGCATTGCCATTGTTGAGGAGAAAAAATTAACTTCAATTACTATCAAAGGCCACCACTCCATGATCTCCAACTCATTAACTCATTCAAGCATTGTGATGATAAGGATTTGTCAGACCAGTTAGCCAGTTTTGACTTTAATAAAGCTGATAGCACTAACGCTGTTTTTAAAAAAAATGGAATTTGTCAAAGGTGTGGACATGGTTAAATTCATATCACCTTGAATCTTTAGCCAGAACCTTTATCAAGCTGCTGTCATACAAATTATATTTTGTGAAAGTTCTAGCTTTTGGATTCAGGTTGGGGGGCAAGTTGCAGTAGACCCAAACTATTGTTACTTCAGATCAGGTGGTTCTTTGTTCCAAAATGACACAACTAGGTTTAACTGCAAAGAATAGGTTACCATCAGTGGGCAATAAAAGAAAGTGATCATCCATCTGCTATCCTCTTATCAGTAAGTCTAGATGGCTATCTTTACAAGCATCACGTTAACAGAATGTTTCAATCTGAGACATAATAAAGGCTGTTTGGCAGGCAGGCACTGTCATTGTTCTCAGGCTTTAATCAGCAGAGAAAAATTTAATTTGGTAAGTCTGGTGGCTGCAGCCCAGACCATTACTAGACACTAGACCAGGTGGAGTTAGCACAATCATACCATAGGTGTAAAAAAGCACATTTATTTCATTCAGTTAAAGCTTTTACTTGGCAACAAAAAAAATTCTCCATCTTTATTTTATTCAGCTGAAGCCTAGACCAGGTGGAGTTAGCACAATCATATAATAAGTGTAAAAGAGTACTTTTACTTCATTCAGCTAAAACTTTTACTTGGTAAGAAAACAGTTCTCCATCTTTATTTTATTCAGTATGGATGTCATAGTTTATGTGACAGTCAGTTGTGTTGGTCTCATGTTCAGAGTGTGGTTTATCCACAACTAGGGAATACAGTCTTTGACAGTTGTGCTTGTCTCATGTTAGGAGTGTGGTTTATCCACATATGAGGAATACAGTGTGTGACAGTTGTGCTGTTCTCATGTTTGTAGTGTGATTTATCCACATATAGGAAATACAGTCTTTAACAGTTGTGCTGGTCTAATGTTAGGAGTGTGATTTATCCACAAATAGGAAATACAGTCTTTGACAGTTGTGCTGGTCTAATGTTAGGAGTGTGGTTTATCAGAATATAGGGAATACAGTCTTCTTCCTTTTAACAGTGACCATGTCATATTAGCATTGCCTTCTTGCATTATCTATTCTCCTAACATTAATCAGAAAATTAAATCAAAGGAGAAAGCAAATTTGTAAGTTATTATGTTTCTCAGAGAATATTAATCCAGTCATATTACCATTAAACCCTCTGGTGGCACCTTCCTGCAAATGCAAGCATCCTTGTTCATGTATCACTTGAGGAAAATAATAAGGAAACAACCATAGCTTCCTTGAAGTGGTCAGGGATGTAATGGTTAAAAGACAGAGAAGACAATATTTTTCGTCTTTGAACATTTACTGGATTCAGGCAATAGCAGAGAATCTACCCTAAACCCACTTTGATCACAAATTTCGGGAGAAAAATAATTTGGTAAAAGATTTTCTTTTGCTTTTTGTTTTCACAGATCCTGACATTATTATTATTCTGGTATATACCCCCTCCCATCAAGCCAGACATTCTGGTATATACCCCCTCCCATCAAGCCAAACAGTTCATATTTAGTGTGTTTTGGTTCCATCAAGAAGTGGAGATAAAGGAGCTAAACTATTAAATAAAATAGTCAAATATCATGAAATAATACGGACAGTGAGTCAAAGTCTTACGTACAACGACTGCCTCATGTGCTGCCAAGATGAACTTTTGCTCTAGATTTTTAAAACATTGGACACAGTACAACATCATTTATACAAACTATATTGTATTCAGTGTTTTTAATTACAGAGAGGAGCATGACAGCAAGATAGAGGAACAGAGAAGATGGTTGGATAGTGAAGTGGAAAAGATTGTGGAACAAAGACGACAGATTGAAGAACTCCAACAGGTAGAATTCCATCTGTATTACCTAGTAGCTCATAATAGACAAATTGTAGTCTCCTAACTGGCAGTTTTTGCCTTTTCTTCTTCATTATCAATAGCAAAACTTGTGCATAACTTTCATTTGGCAGCAGCAGTTGTGTGCAGAAGTTGTACATTTTTTTAAATTAATGTATAGGGAGGGTATTTCAATGAACATTTTGTAGGTAATGCATAATATTCTATAGAACCATGGTATGACCAGCTAGTACTAGTAGATATCACTGTATATTAGTTATACTGACCAAAAACTAGAATAGCTTATGTGATGTTCCGTCTCCCTTTGTCTGTCCATCAGCACTGTTAGTCTGTTTCCAAAACTACTGTGTGGATTGCAATAAAACTTTACATACACACGAGTTTTTAACTGTACTACCCTGTGAGCTTTATAACACAAAGAAGAGTTTCATGAATCGCAGTTTGGGGGTATGTAAATTAGGAATACCTTGAATTTTTCTTGTCCAATCACATAGGTTTTCTAAAGCACATTTAGTAATGGGTGAAACAAATTTGACATATGGGTATCTGTTAGACATTTCTGAGACAAATTTCATCCCTTGTTATCATGTTCATGATAGGAAATTTGGCACTGTACTTAAGGCATCTTATGTTACAAAATTATGTATGGTGGAGCTTTTTAGAAATATCTGAGATCGTATCAATTCTCAGCAATCTTAAGGACAGGGGAAAGATACTTATTGTTAATTATTGGAAACTCTTCACCGCCATTGTAATGTTATTCCCTTTGAGGAAGTTTTGTTTGGTTTTGTTTCTCTCAGATATACTTGAGTGAGAAAAAAATTAACCTGTCATCAGTTCTGTTTGTTGTATTTGTAAAGAAATAATATATTAGTTGGAAAGAAAAAAGAATTGTTATTGATTTACTTTAAATGATAATAATGAAATTATTTAACAGGCTGGTCAGTGCTGAATTTTTAATTACAGATCAATTTTTGTCTTGCTCTCATATCATAGCGGAGACGAGAGATGTTGAATGCATCAAATTATTATAAATGTAAGCTTTCATGACCTCTATGTTTATTCAGAGTATTTTTTTCTTCTGTTTTTAGGAGTTGCAAAAGAGGGAAGAAATAATTGCCAGAAAAGAGGCCATATTGTCACAGAAAAGTGAACTGGAAATCAAAAAGCTCAGATCTAGTCAAGTTCTGAATAAGGTTAAATTCAGCCTTTTTTTCTTTTTATATGCCACCATATTATGTGATGTTGTTCATCCATCCATTCATCCTTCTCTGGCCAATTTCATTTCTGCACAGTAGACTCAAACTGTCAATCTTCTACAGTCAGTAGATATCTGGTACATGGAGTAAAGAAAAACCCTATCAGTTTTGGAGTAAAATATTCTGAGGTCACTCTGATTGAAAGAAATAATGATTTATGCGCACACAAAAAAGTCATTTCTGGACCTTGTACTTAAAGCATCTTTGTTACAAAATTAAGTATGGTGGAGTTTTTTAGAAATATCTGAGATAGTATCAATGCTTAGCAATGCTAAGAACTTTAGTATTTTATTACTCTATCTTTATATAATGTGAATTGTTATACTCTCCTTAAGAGTGCCTCAAGGGAAAATAGTCCTTGACTAATGAGTCACCCTCTATAAATAAAGCATTATTATTATTATTATTATTATTATTATTATTATTATTATTATTGTTGTTGTTGTTGTTGTAACTTTCATGAAGATTATGGATGAGTTACATATTGGCATCTAATTTGCTGAGTTTGTGACCATGCAATTGAGTGAATTTTAAAAAGCAAAAATGTCTGCAATGTTGGAATGTTAACTTTTCATTAAGATCTTGGACAAGTTTCATCATAAGTATGATCTGTGCATTTTAATGAGATGATGTTGATTTTGACATGATGAACAATGGTACAAGCTCAGAAGCAGTAATTGAAACCTTTACACAGTATTTTTTAATTTATTATTTTTGTTTTGCTGAATTTTTTTTAAAAACTTCATATATAAGTTTTAAGCCACAAGATCTCAGACTGGTGTAATTATGAGTGACATTGGGACATAAGATTGTGTGGCATCAGTGTCAACTTGCTACATATCTTAAGGCTTTATTTTAGCAGGTTTTGGTCAAACTTGGCATGTAGGCATGTCATCTTGAATTTGAACTACATGTGATTCCTTTGTGGCAAATTTGACTCATCTTTTATGCTGAGAGCTTTTATGTGACTCGGAGAAAAGATTTTGAGCTGATATTTATGGTGCCAGTATTATAGTATTTGCATGAAATGATTAGTAACTTTCTCTCCATCCCCAGCAAATTCTAAGTTGTGTATCAGCTCTACAGCTTTATAAATTGGTTTGTTACAATATGTATTATCCTATACATGGAGTAGATTTACTGGAAAAGAATTTGGTATTGTTTTTTTGTATGTACAAAATTGCTCTCACTGAATTATGTAAATAATTTAAACTGGTTTACACTTGTGGTCATATCACTGGCAAAGTACACACATACTATCGCTGGCAAAGTACACACATACTATCACTGGCAAAGTACACACATACTATCACTTACAAAGCACACACATACTATCACTGGCAAAGTACACACATACTATCACACTTATCACTGGCAAAGTACACACATACTATCATTGGCAAAATACTCACTATCACTGGCAAAGTACACACATACTATCACACTATCACTGGCAAAGTACACACAAACTATCATTAGCAAAATACATACTATCACTGGCAAAGTACACACATACTATCACTGGCAAAGTACACACATACTATCACTGGCAAAGTACACACATACTATCACTGGCAAAGTACACACATACTATCACTGGCAAAGCACACACATACTATCAAGAAGTCCTTTAAATTGAGTGCAGTTTATTTGGGTTGATCTTTAAATTGAACAAACAGTTATTTTGACTCATCCTCTGTGTCTTTATTAAAATTATTATGTGGGACACTATATATAATATTTTATGTTTTTACACATGAAGACCAATATTTCAATGTATTCATTTGCTCAGTCTGGTAGCAACTAATAGAAACTATTTTTTTTTAATTACACAAGCTCAGTACAATGTTCCTCAAATGTTTATAATAAAGACAATAGAATGATATGTGTTTGCAGTTGTGTTGAATAACTTGTACATATTGAAATCAGTTAACTAACTGGTTTATTGCTTTTACTTACTATTTTAATTGTAGGTGCTTATGAATTATTAATAATATAATTCCTATATCATAATGTATTCATGTTCTTTTACCCTTGATTGTAGAACCTCTTGTCAGTATCTGCCAAACTAGAGACTGTGGATCAGATGTTGGAGGAGAAGAAACGGGAGTTGGCACACACACCTGATGTTCAAAAACCAGTGGTTCAAGAGGAGATACAAAAACTGAAACACTCACGGGAAAAGTTGCAAAAACAGAGAGGCCAGTTGGATGAGAAAATACATGAAGGAAGTTTACTTTCAGATGAGGAGGAAAGGAGGTAGGGAAAGGTTTAGTTATCATGTATGTTATGTAACTGTCATCGATGTTACATAGCCATCATGCATATTATGTAACCATCATTGATGTTACATAGCCATCATGCATGTTATGTAACTGGCATTGATGTTACATAGCCATCATGCATGTTATGTAACCATCATTGATGTTACATAGCCATCATGCATGCTGTGTAACCATCATTGATGTTACATAGCCATCATGCATGTTACATCATTTTGAGAGACCACTTTTGTGGCCTAGGTGGTTAGAGCATCAGCCTTGAATGCAGGAGGTTGGAGGTTCAAACCCTAGCTAAGTCATAACAAGACTTTAACAAATTATACTAGAAGCAGCCTTGCTGTCACTCAGCATTAAGAGGTTCATCTTAGGACTGGTCAGCCATGATGTGACTGGGTGTTACATGATGCCACGTGTCTGTGGCATGATGCCCCAGTGCTAAACATCAGTATAAACTGCAATACTGCAGACATTCTCAGGGAAATTAACCTGACCCAGAAATTATGGGCTTGCAAGACAATAACAGAAAAAAAAGAAAATATGATTATGCAGGCAGACCTGAATATTGTCGTATCCTGGTTCAGTCCAGATCATATTAGACTGCATGGTGTTGGTTAGTAACCAGACTAATTCAGGGTACCTCAGATGCTTTAGTCTACTCATGTTATTCATAGGAACCAGACTAATTCAGGGTACCTCAGATGCTTCTTCTCATGTTATTCATTGGAACCAGACTAATTCAGGGTACCTCAGATGCTTCTACTCATGTTTTTTCATAGGAACCAGTCAAATTCAAGGTACCTCAGATGCTTTAGTCTACCCATGTTATTCATGCCTGTGTGACCAGTCTTTCATGTTGTTGCAAATTATCTGAACATTTTGTCTAATTAAGAGAAGACACCTTTTATGTAGTGTCCCAATCAGACTTTTGAAACATATAAACAATTGGCATAGGAGTATAAGAAAGAATATTCAGATATTTGGCACATATTGGGGAGGAGAAAAAGAAAGAAATGCAGCTTCATTTATTGCACATCATGCTATGTGAATTTGACTATTGCCCGTGGCAAGAGAGCTGATATCCACAAGATATTAAAGAATAGTTGAGATGTAGCATGAAGCCACAGACCTCCATGGCATTTGGAACTGGAGTTCTGACACTGAACTGGAGTTTGTTATTGGTGTTATAGGGTTTAATGCCATTTTTCAGCACAGGATAGGCTATATATGACAGCCAGAATAAATGGTGGAAGAAAAACCTGGGAAGACCCTGAAAACCATGAGAAGCTACCAGCAAGCTTTTTCACATACCCACATTGGCAGAGCCTGAGGAGACTCAAACCCATGCAGGCAGAGATGGCATGATCCATAATGGTGAGCATTTTAGACCACTTAACCATTTGGAGCTGGATGTCATTATTGCAAAAGTATATTTAGTTGAACATAATGTTGCATTCACTACACACCTTTAAACTTTTCAAACACATTAATTAGGTTGTCAGTAACAATACATGATATTTCATTTCACCTTACAAAGCAAATCGATTTAACTTGTGAGGAAAAATATTTACTGTTTTACTGAGTTACATATTTTTAGGGTTGGCAGGTTTGGTGCATGAATGTTGAGTGTGACTGGTGGGATTCAACAAAACACATCAAATGTATACAATGTTCTCCCTTCTGCAGTAAAGATTTTGCCTTATAGAGGAGGTGGCCTTTTTAGACAGATATAAGAATATATTCCTTGTCAGATCAAAGTGTGGCATTCAGAGTGGTAACAAGCTAAGCCAATAAGTTGTAAGATCACCACATAAATATGCATGAATCTCACTCTTTTTAAAGTAATCCAAGTAATCTAGTGAAATCAACAGTATATAAAGTTTATGAGATAAATATAGTTCATTATTATGTGAGTGTAAGTCCTTAGGGCTTCTTGTTTATTAATAAACTTAGTTCTTTATTTCCCCACCAAGACTGATAGAGCTAGATGAAGCTATTGATGCCCTTGACGCTGCCATAGAATACAAGACAGATATCATTCGGAGTCGACAACTTGAAGTTCGGCACTCACATACACTATCACAGGTCTGTATTAGCTACATGCTATTATTCAAATGTTTTTTTAGAATCATGAGATATTATTATTGGCAAATTCCTTGGTACTGTTGAATGATCAGTGTGCTTGATGCAGTATTATATTGCCAATCACAACAGAAATGAAATTTACAGCTTTAGTTTATCAATACTTTTTTGTCTTTGTCATTATTTGGCAGTATTATTGTCCTGAAAGTCAGATCTACCCGTTTTCTTCTGCACAATATTATTATTGAACTTAAGCCAAATTTGATGTTGATGAGACCCTAGTTTAGTTCTGACAGCATTCTAAATCAGTAGACAAAATTTAAAATCTGATTATTAGACCCACCTTTTTTCATTTCTGAACTTGAATTACTCGCTTTATCAGTTTGAAGCAGATTTAGTTGGTAGCTTGATATTAATGAGAGCATTGTAGAGTTTGATTACCATTGGTGCTTAGAGACATGCTCTGCATCCTTCATCACTTTTTGGCAGAGGTACATCTTCTGACTGTCCGACTTACCAGCTTCATTTCTACACAGTAACTTCCTTGATATGTATCATTATGCTGGCAACACCTTGACTTAACATTTAATCTACATTATTAGAGTTCTGGCCACTGATTGTTTGACCCACCCACTTTTGTTTCCAGGCAACATGATTTCACTTAGTTTGATTTCAAGTTGAATTAAATTATCAGCTTCTTATGTTATCAGTTATTGGAGCTATGACTTGTGAATGTTGGAACCAAAATTTGTTATACAGCTTTGTATTGTTGTCAAATGGATTCTATTGTCAGTGTACATTTCATGTCTTTCATTACTGATGTACCTATATTTTTGTCTGATCTGCACACTTTATCTTTGAAACAAAGGCCAGTAGCACATGTAGTGAAAATCAGAAGTACACCCCTGTCTTCCATTTAGTGAAGAACAAAGACGAGTCTCATTTCAGATATAAAAAAAAATTCTGTAGATTTTATTGTTAGTTCTCATCTCATTTATCATCAGTTGCAACGTTATCAGAGGACACCTGACACCAAGATGGCTTTTCTACTTACGTGATTAGCTAGTCAAACCAATATAGAATCAAAGAATTTACATTGAGTCAAGACCTGTAAATATTTTTGCTGTTTTGCACGCAAAATTTTCATTTTGTTATAATATGGCTTAACTCATTTTCATCAAAGTAAATAATTATGAAAACCATTGTTGAAATTTAATTATTTTCAGCATCAAAAATGAAAATGAAATGTATATTATAAATTTGTCAATTTGTTTGCATTAGTGTTACGATGTTTCTCATAAAATATGCATTGTCATTAATAATGATAATGAGATGCCAGTCTCACTTGAATGTAGTTGCTAATTGAAGGGTTTATTCCTTAAACTGTTAAGATTTTTATTAAATTATTTGTGTTAAGGATTCAGGAAAGTCTTTTAACATGCATCAAAGCTTTTGGTTTATATATGAGATATATTATTCCAGTGAAACTCTTGGTTTGTTACTGCTACTAACTTGTGTTCAATCTATTTCAGAGTGAGGACAATCTGTTGAACCGACTTAATGCTTTGACTTCCCAAGAGACAAAGAGTCTGCTTGCTAAATATTTTGAGAAAGTTGTCAGTCTGAGAGAGAACGAACGCAAGACCAGTCTAAAATTCAGTACCATGGAGGTAAGTATAATCAGATTGGTGATTCTTTACTTTCAGATTATGTGCAATGTTCTGTAGAGTTTGAATTATCATGCTATAATTAAAGCTACAAAGTCTTCTGCAATTTTCAATATTTCTCAAGGTGTCGTTTAAACTTTTGCAACTTTTTGAAATTGTAAATATTTGAGAAAATATTGGGAATCAGCACAAAAGTGTAACTGTAATTCAGCAGTTCAAACCATTGTAATTGAATTTGTATATCCAATAGGTTTAAACCATTGTAATTGAATTTGTATATCCAATAGGTTCAAACCATTGTAATTGAATTGTTCTATCAAAAACGTTTTAACCTTGTGGTCGTCAACCTATGGCACGCATGCACACAAGGTGGCAAGCCAAGAAGTTTTGTGTGGCAGGCTATGTGAACCTTGTAGACATCTGTTACATACAGTAGTAATATAGCAAAGGACACCTAAAAATCTAGATTTTTTAAAAATATTTTGTGTACCCGTTTTAACCATTGTATTTGAATTTGTCTTTCAAACCATTGTACTTGAATTGGTCTGTCAAATGGATTAAGACCATTGTACTTGAATTGGTCTATCAGATGGTTTCAAACCATTATTCTTGAATTCACCTATCAAAAAGGTTCCAACAATCATATTTGAATTGGTCTATCAAATAGGTTCCAACCATTGTACTTGAATTTTTCTATCAAATAATTTCAAACCATTGTACTTGAATTGGTCTATTGAATAGGTTTAAACCCTGAGTGGCTAAATGTTTTAAAGTGCTCTCCATTACGGATCACTGCCATCTCATCTGTCTGCATGGGTTTGAGTCTCAGATTTAGCCAATGTGAGAAAGCTTGTCAGTAACTTCTCGTGGGTCGGTGGTTCTTTCCAGGGGTTTTCCCAGGTTCTTTCTCCACCAGTAATAATGGCCACCACTTATAGCCTATCATGTGCTGAAATATTGGAGTTAAACTCTACAACAACAACAAAAATCAAATAATTGTACTTGATTTGGGCTGTCAAATAGGTTCAAACTTTTATACTTGAGTTGTATTTGAATTCATCTATCAAATGAGTTCAAGCCATTGTACTTGAATTGGTCTACCAAATAGGTTCAAACCATTGTACTTGAATCATTCTTTCAAACCATTGTGCTTGTATTAATTTATAAAAAAAAGTTGGTTTAAACTATTCTACTTGAATTGGTCTTTCAAACCATTCTACATGAATTGGTCTTTCAAACCATTCTACTTGAATTGGTCTATCAAACCATTTTACCTGACTTGGTCTTTCAAACCATTTTACTTGTATTGGTATAGCAGACAGGTTAATAAGGAAACAACATAAAGCTTAGTATTATCTTTCCAGGTGAAGATTGATGAGCAGGAAAGATTGATCCAGGAATTAGAGACCTCTTTGCAGCGGTCAGTAGTGGAGATGGACCGCAGACTGACCACTCAGCAGAAGGAGTATGAGCAGAAAATACAACTCCTTATGCATCAACTGATGGAGAACAATTCACGCATGTCTGGTGGAGATAACTTAATAAATGATGGAAGGTACAAATATTTACTTTTCAGATCAATAAAAATGAGGTTCAACAGGGTGACACTTGCATCACCTTCAAATCAAACACCTAACCCTAAACCTAAACCTAACCCTAACCCCTTCATTGAACTTTTGAGAGCAGTAAAGACTGCATCTAATACAGTTTTTCACTGTTCATTGGATTTTAAGTACAGAAACTTGGTACTTTTTAATTTTTTATTTAATGTGGCAGTGATTATGTGAGTGTTCATGTGGTGATGATAAATCCATATATTAATTGGAAAAATTCATTGTCTTGAGGTAAATTAAAAAGAAATATCCTGGTTCAAAAATCTCAACCAATAATTTTCTTCTGAAAATGTATTTAATGCTTAAAAGAAAACATCTTTTAATTCATACAATTTGAATTTCCAGTTTTGTGTGTGGATAAGTACAATGTAACCTTTTGAACTTGCAAGCACTGCTTCTTTACACACACACACACACACACACACACTTCGGAGATCAGAACACAATTTCTGAGTCAGAAAAACAACCAACATTGTGAGGTTGGCATGTATGCACATGGCTTTCTCACTTAGGCGGACTTTTTACATGTAACTTTCTCACCTCAGCAAAATGTATCTCACAAGGGTGTCTCACATATACAGACTGTATCCAAATTGCATTTGTAACATAGACAAACTTATCCCACATGGCTTTTTCATATGGTCAAACTGTATCATGCATCGCTTTCTCACATAGGCAGACTATCCCATGTAGCTTTCTCACAGAAGCAAACTCCACATTGCTTTTCACTAAGGCAGACTGTTTCCCACAAGACTTTCACACACATAGGCACATTATATCCCACATGGCAAATTTTATTAGATATTTCATAATGAGATTGAAATTTGTCATTGGGAGAAAAATGATGTTGCCACAATGGCAATATAACTTTTAATGTCACAGTGGGTTTATGGAACTGCTTTTTCTCCATTTAGGAGATATATCTGCCATTAAGTATGTTAATTGAATCAAGATTTTCCATATTTAGGCCTATTTCAATTCTTCTTCTCCTCCTCCTCTTCCTCTTACTCCTCCTCTTCCTGCTCCTCATTTTTCTTCTCCTCTTTCCCCTTCTCCTCCTCCTCCTCGTTCTCCTTCGTCTTCTCCATTAACAGATCTTAAAATATATCAAGACTGCAGACCCTCTGGTTTGCATTTGTTTAATCAATAAGGATGCACTGTAAAAAAAAATTCCTAAAAATAAACAAAGAACAAACAGTAGGATTCAAGTATTTATTTATTTAATTAGTTTTCCAAATGAAACCAGCAAATGATTAGTGACTGAACTTACATTCACTATTGCTATTAGAAATTCTGTAACCCGTACATTTTGCTCTTGGTTAAATATAGTAATTGTTAAAGTTGCTATTTCAACTTGCAACACAGTCATAATCAAGTTTGAAACCTATGGAGAAATTAGACATTGATAAGCATTCGTTGCAAACTGAAATTAAGGAACAATGACAGTTTGGGTGTGCATTTGTTGTCGAACTAGACCGCAGGTTTCACATATTTCCTTTATGGTCTAAAAAAATCTGTCAATAAACTTTACATATTATTCTCTGCAAAAAATGTAAAATGTGTTAATTTTCTTATTTTTTTTTTTTTATTGAAAACAGTCATAAATTTGACAGAGTACACAATTTCAAACATTATTTGTACAAGATAAATTTGTTAATCATTGCTGTCCAAAAATTATTTTCAGAACTTCATTTTATTGCGACTGTTATTCACACTAGTTAAGAATGGAGAAAGACTCCATGTGAAAGCTAATGGTTTTGCATTAAAAAATATATAAGAAAATGTACAGATTTTATTTGCAATTTTTGGGTATATTTCACATGTGAATTGGAAACATTTTGCTTTATCTCTTGTTGCTTCACCACTTATGACAATACAGTGTTTTCCACTTAACTCATCAAACATTTTCTTCTCTTATCAAAACGTTTTGATATCCTTAGTGCATCACACTTGGCTTTCTCAGATAGGAAAACAGTATCACACATGGCTTTCTCACACAGGCATACTTTATCACATATGGATTTATAAACAGTCAAACAAACCGCAGCACACATATATAGAAATGAGAGTAATGTTCAATTGAACTCTTGTGTCTCATAGTTTTCATTGAAAGTAAATTCATTTAACAAAAAATATTTTCTTTCCAGGATAGAGAAACTACAGAAAGATCTCTATTATTATAAGGTGACTAGCCGAGAACTAAAGAAAAAATTAAGAGAACTAATTGCCAATGGTACAATATCTGCACAGGGTAAGTATCATGATGCATATACCATATTTTGTTGTGTATAACGCGCACTTTTTTTACCTAATTTTCTTATCTTAAGTCGGGGGTGCGCGTTGTATACAAGAACTAAAAAAAAAAAGATTTTTTCCAGGTCGATCTGAAGAGGATGAAGGCACTCACTACTTGTGAAATATTAAATCCATTGTACATTGCATTGTAACTAAAATGTTTACCGGTACTAGCCGTATTAAAGAAATAAATAATGCTTACAAATAGTCTTGTTCTTTGATTGCTTATGTTAATAAACTGGTTTCATTTCACGTCACTGTGTCAAGTTTTGTTCTGTGCCACGGCCGGAAATACATGTACATAACTACTTGCTTTTGTTCAAAAGCTGTGCAAAGTGCCGCATTTGAGCTGAACAAATACCACTGTGTGGATTACCGTACTTGTTTCGTAAATGTTCAGTACCGTATTCCATAACTGTTGATCTTATCGAATTTTTCTTCATTTATTATTGGTCGAATTGAAATATAATATGTGTAGAATTCAACTAGTGTTAATGTTCTCATCAGAGCATCTGTTGTGGACATATATATTTTTGCGACTTCGGGTTCTTTCTTACGGGAACACTGATACGTTGTGGAACAAAATAATCAATGTATGAAGTCGGGAAACATTTTTTTTCCTCTTTGGAAAATAAGCTTGTTACTTAGTTTTATTTCTCATCTTAAATCATAGTATTTGAGATATCTTTGCGATTATACAGTGATCAATGGCTTCAATGCTTCATCGACTCGGTGTGGTCTTTTCACGGTAACCGGCGCCAGGTAAGCTTTGATGCGCTCAACATAGTTACAATGCTTTGTCTCGGTGAGCAGTATTTAATTGATTCAGGACATACAGCAACTTTTCGAAAGTAATGACGACAAAGTGGAATTTGAGGGATTTGATGCAATAGACTGCGTCAACTAGACGAACATTTAAAGGGCCCTTTTAAGGGCCAACAATAAAATCGGAAAGATACAATATCAATATTGCCACTTTTTCATTCACTATCTAAAATGACCAACTGTTGTTGCACTATGAAAACGGAGCGAAATAGCGGTAGTCAAAATTTTAAAAAGCATTATATCACATGCGCGTTATATGGCAGAACTACGTTTTTTCCACTTATTTTGGGTCAAAAATCGGGGTGTGCGTTATACATCGGTGCGCGTTATACACACCAAAATACGGTAGTTACATGGTGTTTCTTTAATGGCAAAAGTCACTGTAGGATGAGATTATAATGTCTTTGTGTTGTTGTGTCACAAAGTAGATGATTTATTTGGTTACTAATCTTGCTGTGTGGACAAGTGAGTTTGTGGTATGGCCCACATCTAGTATGGCCCACATCTAGTATGGCCCATATCTAGTGTATATTTATGCATTAGCCAGATTCAACTGACTTCCATGGGGATTGTTATAACATTAAATTTGTTCATACTAGATTCTGACCAGTCACTATTATCATAAATATTAACTTCTGATTGGAGTCAAACTGCAAGTAATGATGTGCCAACATATCGGGGTTAATATTGTATGTTCTACTGATTTCTCCTAACAATCTTGATAGACCCAGATCTGGTGATGCATTGTGCGAAGGCAGATCTAGGTCTGTGCAGTTACGAATTAAAGATGGTATGTTTATTATTTGACCCAATGTTAGCCAAGCTAAATATTTGCTTGTTTAATTTGGCTTTTTTTTCTAGGAAAATAAGTCATTTACACAATTAATATTCTTGTATCATTGATTTTTCTTTTTCTCTTGCAGTCCTTTATAGATAACTTGTATGGAGATCATAAGGCTTTAAACTTTCCCAGTCAAAATGATGTCACAAAATTGAAGTCCTTTGTGATTGTTTAGTAAAAATCTCAAGTAAAATTTCACGTTTTTTGATCTGAATGTCAGGTCCATTCTCCTCAGTGTGGTACTAGTAGATTTCTACCTATACATTGCTTTGGACCTGTACCCTGATGATAAAAACTGCCTTGCTTTTGAATTTGACATATTGACAACTTTGACAGAGATTCTGTCAGGCCATGGCATAGCAGGTTTCTTGCAGAAATGATCTCAATTCATGCAACTTTTAAACCCTATGTGGGAACAATCATTCCTGTTATTTGTGGTTCCCACAATTTCTCATAGCCAATGCATGAATTTAAAAAAAAAATTCTTCTTAATTAGGTTGATCCCATCGTCTATTTTTGTGGGCATTTTATCTTGATCTCAATTAATCTTATATCTCTGGAGAATATTGCTTGAATCCAAGCACCTTTTCAATGGAGATCTGTTATATAGTATTGAGTATTGCAGAAACTATAGAGGTATTCCGATTTAATTGTTTCCTGGAGCAGTATTGTAAATTGATCCCATGATTAGCAATTCAGGAAATGTCTAAAGCACAACAGTAAGAAACTGTCATAATATCTTTGAAAGAAATGAAACAATCTCCTATACAGATATATAATTTATGAAAGAAATTAAACAATCTCTTATACAAATAACAGATATATAATTTGTGAAAGAAATAAAACAAACTTCTGTACTTATATATAATTAATATATACAGCAGCAGAGAGGGTGAACCCTACAACGAGCGTGAAGCGTCGAAATCGTAAAAAAGCGTCGACAACCAAGCACAAGACCAAAGAAAAGCGTCGAATCGTAAAAAAAGCGTCGACAACCAACGCTTCCTCGTCTACGCCAGCGTCGTTGTCATCCACCCTCTCTGCTGCTATGGGTTAATAATTTTTTTACGAGTTTAACCGAATATTTGATCCAGTCTTTAGGATGAAAATCATTTATGATTTCACAAACAAACTAATCGCTAACACCTCATCTTGTAGATCAATCAAATTATTTTACTGGTTGGTGAGTCGGAAATTAATTCTCGTTAACGAATTATTATGGCATCGCATGTAGACAGGATTAATTGGGTTTTCAATAATTAGGTATCCTGGAGGAGCTGTTGGTGCAAACGAATAAAGAATATATCCCTGCTGAGCTTGATTTGATTGCTCTAGATTAATTTGATAGCTTCCTTCAATTGCATCACATACTAAATTGAGCGCAATCACCGTTGAAATATTCACATTGTGCGGGGCAATATGCCTACCGCCACCATCTGGATCATTATTATACCTGAGGACAGTTGAATCTGATTTTTGTAGCGCCTTGATATCGGTTTTAACAATTTTTGCTAGTTCATCAGCGTTGTTTTTGGGAAACTTGAAATTACGCAGATTGTCTTCTGTGATATTGTAATCGGTTAGGAATCGTCGTTTATTGTCGCTGTTGTCATTAATTATTGTTTGAATAATTAGTTCATAGATATATTCCATGTCAGATATAAGTTGATTTATTATTTCAACGTGTTTTTGCAATTTTGTTTTCCGTAGTTGTTCTAGTTGTGTGTCATATAATTGTTTAATTTCATTAAAATAACCACGGACGTCAGTTAGCGTAAATGAAATAGTAACAGATGAGTCGGCTGTTCTTTTAATGATAAAATCCCATTGCAATGTGTCTTTGTTGGTAAATATAAATCTATCGCCGATTCTTCCTTTTCTTATATCAGATAAATTATCTCGATAACTGGGATTGATTTCATGATATGATTTTACGTCCGTGGTTAAGTCGGCGGTGGATTTTTCCGGTGGTTTTTCAGGCCATCCTAACACTGTTCTTAACGAGCTGTTTTTGATTCTTTTTCAGTAATTGATTTTATTCTACGCTGAATTTCAGCATCGATTTGCTCAATTTGGTACGACCCAGTTGGTAACGAAACAGTTTCCCACGCTGGAGTGCCATCGGGTTTATTCTTATACGAGAACACCAGTGCGTTATTGGGTTGCTGACCGCCAAATGCAACAGATCTGATATTAGGCCAGCTATGATACACTCGTAATTTTGCCAGCGCGATCTCACGCACTGGAATCGGAGAAGGAAAATTCACACTAAATTCAGGGGTTGTTGATGTTATTGATATCATGCTTGTTCGTATCGGAGTGGTATTCTCCGCGATTCGTTGAAGCAGTTGCAATTCGTTGAATTGTAGTGACATTATTGTTAACGCTGTCTTCAATTTCCAATTTCAACATCGCGGAGATATACAACTGGGTCATCGTGGAAAATTCAACATCAGATATCACTGAATTATCTATCGACAGTGAGATCAACTCGGATAATTTCGAGTACGCATCAAATACCACCCGGTACCGAGCTGTATAATCACTGAGTTTTTTCTGAGAACACGATGATAATTTTTTAGTTATCGCGGTGGCGACTGCCGCAATTGTTGTTGCCGCGGAGATAGCAATTGGAACTGCAATCGGAGCCATCATGGTCACCGTCGACATAATAACCTTGGCGCTGGCCATCACACCGGACACCGAGTACACGGTGATGTCGATGATTGCTACGCTGCGTCGGTATTTTTTCATTTTTTCACGATAGCGCTCAGAAAGTGATTTCAAGTTCGCGGAAAACTCTTTCACGGTGTTGAATCGATATTGCGATGACAGCGTCATCTGCGATTGTGATACCGCTGACTCCGTCAACGGGACTATTATCGGTTCAATTGATTTCATCGACATTGTTGTTGACATTGTTATTTTAAACCCGCTAGTGTTTTCAATTATTAGCCATCTTCCGGGTAGTAGATCAGGGGATGTCTACTTCACCTACGAATTCTAAACACCAGGTTATTGTTGATCTAATGGTGTTATCAACCGCGATAATCTCAAATTCTTCTTCTCCCCCCGCGATAATTACTGTCGCGGTGCCAGCAAAGTAGGTTTTACCTTTCACGATGATATCAAATTGATTGTTAGAGATTAACGTCATCCTGTAGATACCATGGGGCCACTTCACGCTAGTGACTTTCAATTTAGCATTAGAGTTTTTTACCCAATCAAAGGTCCCATGATTGACCTTATACACGATATTTTTAACGCCTATGTCTGGATGCGGAATTTTTACCTTTTCAAAATCTTCTCGTAGTTAAGCAATATCGTCGTAAATGTCGAGATAGGTTTTTTTGATTCCGGTAGCTTTTATCACCTTTCCATCGCTGCGTTTAAAAAATGAAATCAAAAGTAAGTTAGATTCTATACCATTTTGGATTATATAATTCCCGTGGAGTTGAGAATATGTCGTCGTGTTATGGTGACTTTCAGAACCCTCAAAGAAATTTTTAACAAACTCGTTGATGAGTTTTTGTTCGTCAAGCACGCGCTTAATTTCCGTGAGAGATATTTCCACGTTACGCGAGTCTCCAAAGAACCCATTAGCGACGTTGTTAAGTTCGTTAAGCCTGTGCTTAATTTTATCGAGGTTTAGGTTTGCCAACGTTTCGCGAGTAATCGTGTTGTGGATGGGACCAAAGAACTTAACAACGGCATCATTGATTGGTTTTTGTATCAGATCGAGCCATGCGTCTACTCTATTAACCTCGTTGATGAAGTCGAAATAGGTTTTTATGATTTCGCTTTTTTTTAGTATTTTTTTATCATGGCCTATAAAAAATGAAGTCAAAAGGTCGTTAAATCCAGAACTTGTTTGGATGCCATAATGCTCGACGATACGACTATATGTCGTATCGACGCTGTTACTTTCAGACCCCTTAAAGAAATTTTTAACAAACTCGTTAGTGGATTTTTGTTCGTCAAACGCGCTTTTAATTTCCGCGAGAGTCATGCCTGTCAACGATGTTGTTTCAGATTCGCGTGTTCTCCCTAAAAATTTATCAACGATGGTATTAAGTGTTGCTTGTCTCACCATAAACCTAATAATATCGTTGAGAGTCATCGTAGATGTAGCTGGGACACCAAAGAAATTATTAGCGACATAGGCATTGTGAGTATGCCTGATAATAAACTCGCTAATTTCAGCGAGAGTCGAGTCTGCCACAGGTGGGGATCCAAAAAACTTACTAACGACGTCGTTGGTGGGTTTTTGTACCCACTCAAGATTTTCTATTATTTTAGAAATATCATTGTAAATATCGAGATAATTTGCCTTGATTTCATCTTCATTCATCACCCTTCCCGCGTCCTTGTTAAAAAAGAATAGCGATAGATAGTTTTTAATTTCAGCGAGAGTCATGCCAACCACAAGCGGGGTTCCAAAGAATTTATGTACGACGTTTTTGCGAAAACTATTATAACCTCGTATATGATCATCCAGCTCACGGCCGTGGGTGGCAATCGTGTTGTCGTGGGTGGCAGTCGTGTTGTCGTGGGCGGCAATCTTGTTGTCGTGGGTGGCAATCGCGTCGGTGATCGTAGACACAAGTGCGCCTGGTTTAAGTCGTCCACCGCCGGAATACAACGCAATAGAGTTTTCAGCGGCATCGCGCTGCCGTATCAAAATGTCATCCAATGACACATCACTGCTTTTCAATTTACCCTGTTTGTCTTGAAATACAACTATTTCGTTCGGGTCAACATTTACTAAATTTAACGTCTCAGCGATTTCATTTTTAATTATTTGTTTTACATCCTCGATAGAACCCGCAGATGTTTTCGCGGTGGGTTCCGACATTGACAGAGATTGTCCCCAAATATTAATCATTATTGTAAAGACTCTAGTATTTTCAATTTATTGATTCTCTAAAATTACCTTGTAATTTCCCACTCGTGTATTTATTTACAACCAGATGAGGTGGTTTCTGTGACGATGAAATCTCCGCGAGGATATTTAATACTTCACGGCCGCATATCGGTGGATCATTTAATTGTTGTGTTGGCAGCGTGGAATAAAAAATCGGAAACTCTTTGAGTTTCATCGAGGAATTTTTATACCGCATAAACTCTCTTGGCGGAGCTAACCCATATGAATCGAAATAGACAATCCCACGTGGATCAATCGCGTATGCAACCCAGTGAGTTCCCGATCCGTTACTGTTATCAAGATTGATGATACCGGTTTCGACGCGTGTAGGTTTTTTCGGTAATTGATCTCTCATAAAAACCCCTCTGAAGTTTTTTATCGCTAGTTTTTTAGCAGCATCAATTAAATCAAAATTGGACATGGGAACCATAGGTTCCTCAGTCATAGACTCTTCAATCATAGACTCCTCAACAATTGGTTTGGAAATCGAAGATTTCTGAATTAATAAACCGTTCCTGGTATTCTTAGACCTGATCTGTGAACGGATCTCCCGCTGTACCATGAATACGGGGTTCCTGGTAATCTTAGACCCAATCCGTGAACGGATCGTCCCTTTTTTTTATATCCTTTCCCAGTTGCCTTTTTCAACGCCATCCCTGCTGCGGTTCCAACGGCTCCCAACGCTGCCGCTTTCGCCACTGCTGGGGCAGCCGCTGCAATCAATGCTGGTATTGCAGCTAACAATGGAAATATACCACCTGATTTTATCATGTTCGCGACTGCAGCTTTTGAAAATACAATTTGAACCCCTCTTTTATTTTTCATTGCATCATTGAAATGTTTTATTTGACGATCCGTCAATGATATTTTATGTGTACCGCCGGACATCTGCGCTGGTTTTAACGTTATTGTTGTTCCACATTCTTTAGCGGATTTTGATCGCAATTTCTTGACCTGACCATCAGTCAGATTGACACTAACAACACTATATGTCATTTTATTGTAAAACACATTTATGCTTTCAATTGATCTAATTGGAAACTCTTTAAGTTTCATTTACATATTTTTGAAAATCATAGATTTTCCACTGGTGCATCAACGACTCTCATTCGTCCACCAAACCCTTCTAACAACATTGATTTATCACTGAGAATGACAGCAATCGCTCTATAATTAACACCACCAGGAGCTATACGAGCTCTGAAGTGTATATCAACGACGGATTGCCTTGTTAAATCAAGATGTTCCAGCGAAAAGTAATAAATCGGATAGAGGCTTTTAAAATCAAGTTGAGATATTTGTAAACCAGTATCAACATTTTGATCACGACCCATATATGACAGCATCCGATGATACACACGTGCTATGTGGTTAGTGTCGTAATCAAGCTGAATATCCTCAGATGGTTCTTGTTGTCCGTTTATTCTCAGTGAAACCTCACTTACCCCTAACCGATCAAATATCATATGACTGCGTTCTTGGGAGCCTAATCGATCCCGATTCTGCAGCGCTATAAATATATGACGTGGAGCTGAAACGCCTTGTTTGGCTGCTAAGTGCCATGTAAATGTACCATTAACATCATCCTGTTTGACATCAGTTGTTGTTGTTAGCCAACTTATCAATGATTTGCCACCTGTGTCCATAAATGAAAGTAGCCGCTCTTCCGTGGTAATTGATGGGGTCATTACTGGCATCCACAATACTATTTTACTCAAAACAACTTTACCATCAGCGGCACCAGTACGCCAAATAGCATCATTGTCATTGCCTTTTCGCACTAACGCGATTGTGTGTTTGGCTCCATAGATGACTTTTCTGACATTTCTGCAGAATCCAAATATGTGATGGAGTGGAATCGCACATGAAAAATATCGTTCTTGTCCTTGTAACATCGCTACTCGTGTTGCAAACCCTAGATTGAAATTGCTATTAATATCTACGACATCAAAGGTACCAGCTGGTCTAGTATATCCTGCTGGTGCTGGATCAACTGCGGTATCTTGTGTTGCTTTTACCCTAGTATGATTAATGTGGTCAGCGTGATTATTAATATCCTTTGCAAACATCATAGATGGACCAGCCGACCTTGTATAATCATCAGAGTATCTTGCTAGTCCGATTATTGTTGTTGCAACATCAACATCACGGTCTATTGATTCAATTTCTTTTCCATCAATGAGATATCTTGCACTTTCAAATAACGCCATTATGCCATTGTTGACGAAACCAACTCGGATATTTGGATCATCTGCATATGGGGTATCAGCTGCAACATTTGTTACGAGTTTTCCCTCGATTTCAATAAATGCTTCACATGGCAAAAAGTATTTACTGGTATCTTGAACTTGTAGTTCAATTCGCGATCGTAGGTCGGGTTGTATTGCATGATAGAAATAGTATTGATAATCGCGGACGGAATCGTCTTTGCGCACTGGGGCTTCCATATCAAGAGCGGGATCAGCTGTTCGTTTAAACATTGCTATTATTATTTAGTGCTTTCAATTGTGAAACTCGAAGAGTTTAACCCTAGCGTTTTAACTCAACGTTAGCGTTTTAACTCTTTATAATCATCGTCGTTGAAAAATTTCCGTTATTTTATTCTTCGCAGCTGAAAACGCTTTTCCGGCGAGATCTCCAACGAAATCTCCGATTTTGCCAATACCCTTATCACGAATTACATCAATGGCTTTCATTGATAATTGTTTAGCTAACGGCGCCACCTTGGGAGCCATTCTTGTAAATAACCCCGCAATGGTATTGCCGAAACCATCTCCGTAATATGCTCTATAAACAGGCAATCGTGAGTTCACCACGTAGACGCTTACGGGTTTATCATGGTTGTAGTGTATAATCATCTTGTTATAAAACTAGTAATTTTTCAATTAGTGATCAGTCGCTAAAATCCATTGGATTTTCATCATAACCATGGGTATCTTTGTGATTTTCAACTAATTCAGCAATGAGTTCTCGATATACATTAGTGTCCATGATACCACCGGCAAATAATCGTCTACAGATATCAGCAGCCTCATTAATTATTTCCGGTGAGTTGTTTCCGGCTCGCTTCCCCCCGATGAGAACCTCCAGTCGTGATATATCACTGAGAATGTTACCAGGGCAAGTAACGCTAGTGTTTTCAACTATGCCGCTACCTAAATATTCATCTTCAGTTGACTCCTCTTCATCCTCTTCAACTAGATTCATTTTTTCTATTCTACTCAATACTTGGTCTTTAAAACTCTCAAAATCATTACGGTTACTTTCTGTGATTCTAAATCTACCACGGTTTGCCAGGTATGTTTTTTTTATCCAATTCTCGTCGTTTTTTATATACTCTTTATACTCTTTGTTTACAAATTGTACTCTTTTATCGAGTGAAAAATTCTGCATGGTAAAGTTAATTAACTCCTTGTCATTATGTTTAATTACGGTGGGTATATTGCGTATAAATATACTTTGCGGTGAATATATTTTTTCTATAGTAACGTCTTCTTCTTCTTTTGGTTTTCTTGCAGTAGCACCTAGTTCTTCTAGTACTCCCTCTTTTTTTGTTGTTGCCGTGAAGTAGTTACTATATCTACTGGAAGTGTTTCTAAAGACTTTTTTGTTTGTTCGGTCTCTGCTGCTATCTTTTTAAGCACACCAAGAACAGGCACTTCTCGTTGCTTGCCTTCCTCAGGAATATCCCCAAATATTGCTCGTTCAGTTGCTGTTTTCACATCGCTGGTCGCCTTAGTTACCGGGGCGAACAGTTGTTCACTTGACACAGAAAAGTCAGTCTGCGCTTGTTGTCGTTGTTGAAGTTTCTCGCGAACTCTGTCTCGAACCGGTATAAACTTTTTAATTGCTGCTAGCCGCTCTCGGGCTAATCTAGTTGTAAGCGATTCACCTACCATATATTGTTTGTGAACTAATTTTTCAAATGTGAAACTATCACAATTAAAAGCTTAGTTATTAAATAATGTACCATCAAGCTAACGTATCCATCTCTGACAGGGTTAAACTGTACGATGCCATCCGCGAGTGTTTCAGAAATAACATCGCTGGCGGGTTTCAGAATTGTAATATCTGAGAACGGCGATGAACGATTTGTGTTAACGACGCGGCAACAACAACAACTACGTAAAAATGGAGGCATCGCGGTGATTACTTGCTACTACGACCAGATCATCCATTATGCACATAACTGCATAAGCAGGCCCAAACTGCTGATTATCCTTTCAGGAGAAAATCCCATGTGAGTGTTACAAAAAACGCTAAAAAAAAATTATTTTTTAAATTATTTACTGAAAGCCTATCACTCACGTGGTTAAGATACTGGTTTTTCCTCGTTTAATATTTTTTTAAGATCACGAACCTTAGAACTAATTTCAGCTCGTTTTTGATACTCTTGGCCGAGCTTTTGACGTATTGCTTCAACGGTGCTAAATAGCGTTATAAATACATCAATATCGTTACCGTACAAACAAGCATAGATGGACTTTTGAATTCCTTTCACGAGTCTGTACATTTTAGGTAAAACATAACGACCCTTACTAGACTGATTCTCAATATCTTCATATTCCGAGGTAATCTTGTCACAGTCGAGATCTTTAGATAATACTATTCCTCGATCTTTCAAATTTGAAATTTCAGCAATTATAGAATTTACATCTTTGATATCCATTATTTATATTTATATAAATATAGTATACTGTATCTCTAATTATTAAAAAAATGCAAAATAAATGATATCAATTATGAGCGGTTATTCATTCATGAGTCCCTTATTCAGGCCTTTGTGTCTTTGCTAGGGTCTTTTCTTTTGGCTATCCATTCCAGATGCCTTTTTCTTTTGGCTATCCATTCCAGATGCCTTTTTCTTTTGGCTATCCATTCCAGATGCCTTTTTGTGACCCTAACACCGTTTCTATTAGCCGGTAGCCCATTCTGTGCTACCCTGTGGGGTTCCTCATGTGAATGTAGAGCTTTTGCATCAATTTATACCATTTATTTTACATCCAATTTTACTTTGACAAACACATAATCTCCGGCGAGGGGTCTAACTCAGCAAAGGCTGAATTAGATCTCTCAGAAGGTATATGTTTATTGGATGTTATGTGGTGTGGGCGTGGTAAACCAAACCAACATGGCAACCCATGAAATCAAATTCATGGCTGCATGAGTTGGAAAAAACACCAACCCACGCTACCGAGAATGCGATAGCATGAGTTACAATGTTGGTTTGGCTGAGGGGGACCGCCCCACCCCCCCAATTAATAGAAAAAACATCTTCCGTTTCGCCATCAAATAATGTATCTGCTATGGGGACCGAACACGTAGTAGTTGATA
This sequence comes from Unio delphinus, assembly GCA_029339505.1. Taxonomy (NCBI): domain Eukaryota; kingdom Metazoa; phylum Mollusca; class Bivalvia; order Unionida; family Unionidae; genus Unio; species Unio delphinus. The sequence goes on from JAQISU010000071.1 coordinate 9,014,871, forward strand.
GCTATGTTTACAAGACAAACACGCTACCATTACACCACGGAGCCGTCATATAAAATAGAGATTGTTAATATATATATCTGTTAAGAGATTTTTAAAATAGACAATTTTACTATCGTATTTAAGAAAACGAATAATAATTTAACTGTTGTAACTATCCAGAAAACAGTGAAAACATAAAATCGGAGCAGTTTAAAATATAATGTAACTATCAGTGACTAGACAAATAAATTATCGATTAGATTACAAAGAGCTGTATACAGGAATTTTAACCACGCCCACCTACTTCAATGAATAGAAACCACTCGCGATGTACATATGGTTCTTATCGGAAGGATTATAAAGAACGTCTGTACTGAAAGTGTATTAATAGATGGTCTAAATAAATACAACTGTTTAAATAAATGCAGTTTTAGCCGAAGCGACAATAAAACATTTTAGAATTATTTAAAGTTGATAAAAATACAGCTCTACCGAAACTATCATACTCCATTACAGTCACTTGCGCGCGCCTAGTCAATTATACCTCTCTGTACAGGTAAGAGCAGACAGAAAATTCCTTTGACGTCATAATACAAGGGAACTTAGTAGGTAGAGTGTGAATTGCGGCGGATTTGTCCATGGGGATTTATCTCCCTTGAATAGTTTCAGGTGTATACAAATTTTACTTTATGACCATTTTTTTTTGACAGAGCAGTTTTAATTATATTTTCAGCAACAAATCGAATTGAAGCCCCATAAATGTCAAAGTATCTACTGGCTTCATTTATTGATTGAAATATTTTCTCCTCGCTGGTTTCTAAATCAAACGATTTGACCCCCCTAGGGTGTTTTGCGTGTCTACCAGCGCTGCTTTTTAAAAGGTTATCGCGCTGCGAGACGGCTTGAAGATTCTCAAGACAATTATCAGTCTTGTTATTATTGATATGATCAATCACAAATCCGTCTTCGATTAATCCATAAAATGCTTCATAGATGGCTCTGTGACAGAGATACTTCTTCCTCCCAGCTGAAAACATCAAATACCCCATATTATTCAGATACCCAACCGGTTCTTTTAGTCTGCAATTTCTAATAACACCATCATGGGATGCTTCATAATTAACAAGCACTGGGTGAGGTCTGAAATCTTGGCTCATTTGTATAATAATACTATTTGTCTAATTTATTATTTGCTTTAATTATAAGTCTATCAATGTAGTCTTGAGGGGTTTTGATGATTTTGTCCTTGATTTTATCAAGGTCGTTGGGGTCAATGATTCGTTTGTCATAATAGCGTTTTAGTTCCCTGTATCGTTTGCCGCCGCAACTGAGACATAATTGTGATTTTCCCCTTACCCCAGCCCCACATTGGAGGCATGGGAGAGGACCAAAACTTCCTCGCCGAACGCTTTGTAAATGATGCCCACAGAATTCGCTTCTGCATGATTTGTTACACGGGGTTGTTGATCCAATCATAAACCACTTGCAGTAATTCATTATACTATATTTTTCTATTTAAATACTTGTTTTAATTATAACATGGAAGAGTTCAAGAGATTATCGAAAATCGAACCTTGGAGAAATACTAAATTCAATCTCGATAGAGTCTCTGATACACCAAAACGTCTAATCGGTGACAGAACTATACTAAGTAAAATCAAGGAGTGTTTTAATGAATTCTACCGAGACGGTGCAGCATACTGTTGGTCGACATTTCGAATTATACACGAGGATGTCAATGTTCCTAATATCGATGCTACCATGAATGATGAAAGAGCAGCTGAGATCATTTCACACCTTGGCGGGAAATCCAAGGGTAAATTGCAAAGCAATTCCCATCAGAAGTATTTTTTCAGAATAAAATTCATTATCAAAGTCGAAGGCAAATGGATTATCAGGGATAAATTTCAACCAATCCTCAAGGATAAAAAAACAATCACGCTGAGTAGAGATTCCAAACCAGGAATTCTAACTGGAATCGACAAACCATACTACGAGAGATCTTATCCTGTAACAGCAATCGTTTATGGGATATATCCGTTAAATGATAAACCCGATATCGCAAAACTAGCTCCTATGAAATATTCTAGTTCACTGAATTGTGTAGCAACACGGGTAATGGAACACTTCACAAATGCATCCCGAGGAAATAAACTAACTGATCTGCGACGTAGGAAAATAACCGAATGGGAACTGACAGTGAAACAGCACGGTGCAAAGATTTCTGATATAGCTAAATTAGAAACATCATTAAGATTCCCAATATCAGTAATGACGATAACCGGAGAAGTTTTATACGAACCGAAATATAACAAAAATGGAGCTCCAATACAAATTATTGATCATAACGAACACACGTGGACACCTGCAGTAACAATATTTCCACGAGATAGAACCGTGAGATATATCCCCCCGGAATTTTCCGGGGAGTTCGTCGGAGATGTTTTTTATAATGAGAAATTATTTGATGCTATTCATGCGTTGTGTAAAGATGATCCTGTGTCAGTGTGGTTACTTAGAAGTGATGAAGATCCCGAAATAGGATTTGATCAATTTGTAAGACCAAATGGTGAATTATATCGCGTTGAAGAATTAGATAACAGAATGAGAAAAATCGCTAATGATTTTTCACCGGAGAGTTTCCATGAAAAACTACTCACGGATAGTTTTACTATTCCATCAGTGGTAGCTCACTTCGCAAGAGAAAAAAACTCATGGCGTCCAACACGAAGTGATTTTCTCGAGGATGTTAAATTGAGTTGCGTCGAATTTAGTCATGGAGGACTGTGGAATACAAAATACTCACGTGATGGTATGATTTCAATTGATATAGCTGCGTGTTATCCAGGGAGTTTTCTTGGATATGGAGAAGCCGCTGAATACTTTAAACGATTTGGACACCCCACGCATGAAATGACTCGTGTTGCGATTAATGGTCCATTGCTTGATTTTGATTTAACCGGATTCGCTCGTGTGATATCATTTGAACTCGCTACAGGGTTACATCCATGTAGTTATGTTTGGCTTGGTAGACATATATCTGAAAAGGCCTGGATGCCAATAGTGTTACTACGATATATGATTGATTGTGAGATGTTACAATCGTTGATTGTTTCCGAAGCTATTATATGCTATCGAGCTCAGAAAGAAGTTTGGCTACCACAACCCGATCTAGATCGTATAATTAGCGAACAGCAAAAACAGTTTCCAGATTTCAGCGAGGAAGAAGTCATGAATTGGTCTAAGAAGTTATTTGAAATTAAAAAAGAACAAGCAAAAGATTTTGGACGAAGAGTAATCGGTAAATTTACCCAGGGTGGAAGATACGACAATGCAAAATATTCCTCGCGGTTGATCATAGACATCGCTGAATACGATTTTATTGTAACGGATTTAACGAAACAGGGAAAACTTGTAAATCGTAAAGACGCTTTTCTATCCAATGGTGAGAAATTGGGTACGGTTGTTACCTATTGTGATGGATATATTAAACAATATACACATCTGAGAAGTTCTATGCTAGCTTATGCTTCTATCAATTTATTTTCGATGATAAATAGATTTCCTAATAACGCAGTTAGAGTAGCCACTGATTCTATTTATATCTACGAGAAATACAAATCAGATGTAGCTAAATTCACATCCCAGGAGGAAGCGTGGGGACGTTGGCGATTTAAAAGTAAAAACTACATGAGTATTATGAATCTGCAGATGTTACCATGGATGAAAAGTACTTAAAGTGTGATAAGATTCAATCAGAATTTTCTAATGCACCACCGGTATCTGATCCAATATGTAGATACAAGACAGTTTATTTAAACGGTTGTGGTGGGTCAGGAAAGACAACTCGTGCAATTGAATTATATCGTCTGTCAAATATGATTGTGTTAACACCGACTCACAGACTCGCCAGAGAGATGATACAGCGAGGGGTAAATGCCTGTACTTATCACAGTTTCTTTCGATGGAAAGGCGATGAATGGACTCCTGATCGAATGGGTGATAAATTCATTCCTGAAATCATAATTTGGGATGAAATATGCACGGTACCATTGAGAGTATTACAAACATTTCTCGAATGGTTGTTAAACAAAAACACAAAAGTCGTCATGTGCGGTGATCACGGCCAACCACCACCATTTGTCGGTGCATCTCCACATGAATGGCTAAAGGGTTTTGTAGACTACTATGAAGAAATTACTACTGATTATAGATCACTTGATGAACAATTACGCGAGTTCAAAGCACTGATTAGATTACAGCCAGATAAAATCCAATGTGAAATAGCGCGTGAAATAATTTCAGAAACTCCCATGAATGATTTTTGGGAAACGTGGAGACCAAATGATTTGATAGTAGCAAGTAGAAAAATAGTCAGAGACACACTTCAGATGAAGTTATTTGAAACGCATAAAGAAAAATTTCCAACACTTCCAGTACCGTTGTGTTATAGGCCTTCGGATACACGAAAGCAGAATATTGAAGTTGATATTCCAGGGAAGAGTGAAAAGCAGATTCTCGTGTTAAATGATATTGTGCTGGTTGATATCAGCGTCGTTGAAGATGCATTGCGTGCTAATAAATCCCCGTGGACGCTAGGATACGCAGCGACGATACATTCTTCACAGGGATTGACTATATCGGATACAATTGTTTGGATGGTAGATAATCGCATCGAATGGTCGAATTTAGTCTATCTTGCAGTATCCAGAGTGAGGAGATTAAATCAACTTCGAAGAGTTGTCCTGACAGAGTCAGGCGATGATGAAATCATTGGTGATACTACAATGGATGATGCTAGCATCATTAATAAAAAACTCTCCGGTTATAAACAACAGGATAAAAAAAATAATAGAGAATTTGACATTGATGCTAAATTAATAATTACGCTGAAACAACAACAGAATAATCACTGCGCGAGTTGCAATTGTATAATGCGTTGGCAGTATTCGGATAAAGATCCTCGCCAATTTACCGTAGACAGAAAGAATAGCAGCATTGGTCATACCAACGATAATGTTATGCTGACTTGTCTTGAGTGCAACAGACGCCGGGGTGCCAGCACCCTGGGTGCTAGTTAAGACCATGAGGTGGCAATTGAGTATCGTCAGGAATCACTTGTAATTGTTCGCGTGTAAAACCCCGCTGAGGGGCAGTTGAATCCAGTTTATAGATTGCTGGTCTACCAGTTGATCGTGTTATAGTAGATATCTTGTGTGCAGTAACACTCCAAATAGGATCAGTAGCCCTTTTTCTGCCACCTTCAAGCTCTCCTGGTTCGTATAAATATCTCACAGTGACATTACTACCAAGAATTGGTTCTTTGAAATCTTTTTGTGAAATTCCATGGATTTCCATTTTTGGTATGGACGCTTTCTTAATCGCGTTGACAGGTTTCATGTTAATGGTTCGAGTAATCTCGTTATTGAGCGCGGTAATCACAGCTGGTAATCTCTTAACCCATTCACGGGATCTTTTATCCTGAATAAACTCCTTCGCGTATTGATATCCAAATAACCGCTCAGCAAGAGTCCGATTAAATCGTTCAACAATTGCCTGATCGCGATGTAGCGCAGTATGCCCTCGTCTGATGGTGACATTATGATGTTTCATCGCTGATAACACTGCACCCTGAAATTCCTTGCCAGGATCAACTTGTAACAGATTCGGCCAACGCAGAGGACCCTTTCGATAAATCTTTTCAAATGCAGAAGCTACTTCAGTAGCTGACTTTGTTTTTAGCGGTTCTGCTTGTTTGTATCGACTCGCAACGTCAACTACGGTTAGCGCGTATTTGTAACCGTTGTCATGTGGTAAAAACAATAAATCAGCTTGATGAACTTCATTGGGTCCGGTAACATCAAAATGTGAAAAATTGATTTGTTTAGGCGGTGGTAGATAAATCTGCCATAGTGCCTGTTTGGATAACCAATTAGCCGCAGTAGCCTTTTTCACTTTTGCGGCGCTGGCGAGCTTGCTGATTGCTGCTTTACCCTTCCAGTATCCTCTCGGAGAATAATAAATAGATTCCATATTATTAATTACCAGCACCCATCATCAATTTGCCTTTCATAGCTGATTTTACCAACCACGAAGCCAACTTTTCTTTCAAAGATTTATCAGGAATAGCATTTAACGCATGAATTAATTTCACATCTGCGAGATGCCTGTGTTGCAGATTGCTGCTTTTATATGCAACATCATGAGCGTGACACGCCTTATCAATGGCGTTTATCGGATATTCGCCGGATCTGGGTTGATTTTGATCATCAAGTCTGATATGTAATCGTGTTCCGGGGCCACAGTAGCTATATCCTGGAAGGTGCTTTTCTCCGGGGTACTTTGCCCATGGGGTTCCAGGGAGCTTTGCCAATTTGGCTGCGATATCACCTCCTCGTTTTTTTTAAAAACATCTCCGGATTGTAAAATCTTTGATTATGTAGAAATAAATCTAAATTTTTTTGTACCACATTGCACGCATTTACCAGTAAGTGCAGATCTGTTATTTTTAGTTGTAATCGTCGTCACATCATTTGTGCTAGTACGCGTTTTACACTTCACACAATATAGATCCATAATTTATGTATAGAGATATGGATATAATTGATTTTTCAGCGACTAAAACAAGAGAACCAGTTAAGCATCATGCAGCGCTACCAAACTCTATCCGCGCAATTATAATCGGGCCATCTGGATCCGGCAAGACGCAATTGTTGCTCAATTTAATAATGAGATGGATGAAATGGGATAAGTTGTATTTAGTTGCTCCTAGCGTAGATGATCAACGATGCTATGAAGTGCTAAAGGATTTTAACGAGAATTCATCAGAAATTAAGGGTGAGAACGCCATTGATTTTATAACTGATATTGACGAGGCACCATCCGTGGATGACCTTGATGGGAACATTAATAATTTAGTCGTATACGACGATGTGATGTTAGACAATCAAAAAAATCCTGCTAGGATCTTTTCCAGAGGCAGGCATAAAAACACCGACGTGATATATGTCACTCAACGCTACACTCAGATTCCAAAAGTGATCAGAGATAACTGTAATGTTCTTGCTGTGTTTAACGGCGTTGATACACATACGTTACGAAATATTTGGCAGACATGGTGCTCTGATATGGACTTCAATCAATTTAAAAATTTCTTTAGTAACGCTCTGTCAACCCCGTATGGATTTATAACAATAAATTTACATGATCCTCGAACACGATATCGTATCGGACTGGATCAAATATTCGGTTAACCTTTAGCAGCAGAGAGGGTGGATGACAACGACGCTGGCGTAGACGAGGAAGCGTTGGTTGTCGACGCTTTTTTTACGATTCGACGCTTTTCTTTGGGTTTGTGCTTGGTTGTCGACGCTTTTTTACGATTTCGACGCTTCACGCTCGTTCAGTAAAACCTGTCTTGAGAGACCACCTGTTTTAGGAGACCAGAATCTCAATGCACAGATTTATTGATTATATAGTGCTATGACCTGTTATGAGAGACCATGTTTTTTTGTTGGCAGAAGGGTTGGTCTTTCAAGACAGGTTCTAGTATCTATATATCTATATCTGTGTGTGTGTGTGTGTGTGTGTGTGTGTGTGTGTGTGTGACCTATTTTTGGACTGAATACACATAACCTCAATCCTTGAAAGTAGTGTTTTAATAACTTCCAAACTGTTTTTGCTTTCCTTAATAACTTATTTCTCTAGATGTAGAAATAATTATCGACAAAAAAATAGAGTAACAGGAAAGGTTTTGTTTTTAGTTTATTATCATTTATGACATAATCAAACAAATTTTATGGGACCCAGAGTGGCAGAGTGGTCTAAAGCGCTCTCCAGTACAGATCACTGCCATCTCACCTCTGTCTGCGTGGGATCGAGTCTAAAATTCAGCTAATGTAGTTATGTGAGAAAGCTTGCCAGTAGCTTCTCGTGGGTCATTGGTTCTTTCTGGTGTTATTGGCTGCCATGTATAGCCTATCGTCCGCTGAAAATGGCGTTAAACCCTACAACAACAACAACAAATTTTACAATATAATTAAATTGGTCAAAATAAGTGAAATATCAAGATTCTCTTCAATTCTAAAATGGGTAAGTTGATTTGCTTTCAGAATAGTTAGTACGGATTTTTATGATGACTTCTCAGATTAGGTTCAAGAAAATTTGTGACTTTTTACATGGTATGTGTCTTTGTTTAATTTCATAATTGATAATTGTAGGATTTTCAACTAATGTTGCTGTCGGTATGATTCAGTTTTGATCAGTACAAACAAATGTTGTGGTCAGGATGTTATTAATGTGTTCTTTTAAGAACTAAACATTTAAAACACATCATAAAAATAGCATTGTCAGTATTATTATATACCTACTAAAAACATGACATCTTTGCAGTTTCATGGTAGAAGAAGAAAAAAAATAATGTACATTATGTCAGTTTGTATGATTGAATACACTTCATCAATAGTAAATTGAAAACATTTGAATCAACTCTAACTTCATAATGGATGAAGATTCAAAGCATGTCTTGTGACTTTATATAGTAAAGTTTCATCATTAAAGTCCATGATGAAATTGCATAAGCCCCTCCCATATTTCTGCTTGTTCCTATCAAATTTTACACAGCTCTCTATCACAGTCTTAATGTGAATGATTCGCAAGGAAATTATGTTCAATATTCACCAAGTGAAATTAGGATTAAAAATAGTTGTGAATTGTCCAGTAAATGGGTTGAGTCAGGTCTATTCATTAAACTTCCAGCTGACTACCACAGTATATTACAGCATCAGAATGGAAGTGTGATAATGGCTTACTGTTTATCTGATAGTTGGTTTCATCCAGTTTGTGTGAAATTAATGAACTCTAATTATAGACATACTTTCTTACAGATTTTGACTTGAGGAGTTCCGTACAGAGTTCAGTGGCTGACAATGATGGAGGTTCTCAGTCAAACTCGCACAGGGATACGCAGCCTGCCAGGTTAGTCACCATCAGTTAGAACAAATTCATTCAGAATTGTCAGCTGCTGGAAAAAAAGGCTAATTAAAGTTCAGGGTTTATCCTTTTACATTAATCAAGTACCGCACTTTTGTTTTCTGTGTGCAGAATGCACATTTTCCCATATCAATGATAATATGATCAGCCTGTGACAAGGAAAATTCAGCCCTGATAATATTTTTAAAAAGTCAGCCTATGATAAGAAAAGTCAGCTCTGATAGAAAAGTCAGTCTGTGATAAGAAAAGTCAGCTCTGATAGAAAAGTCAGTCTGTGATAAGAAAAGTCAGCTCTGATAGAAAAGTCAGTCAGTGATAAGAAAAGTCAGCCCAATTTTAAAAAAGTCAGCTTGAGACAAGAAAAGCCAGCTCTGATAGAAAAGTCAGCCTATGACAGGAAAACTCACCCCTGTTAAGGAAATTCAGCCTGTGTCAAGAAAAGTCAGCCCTGATAAGAAAAGTCAGTTTATGATAAGAAACGTTTAGGTAGAGTTTTAATTATCCGAAAGAAAACTTCAATAAATGTCCTTCTCATGAGTCGGTTGTTATTTCTGGGAGTTTTCCCGGGTTCTTCCTCCACCATTGATACTGGCTGCCATGTATAGCCTATAATGTGCTGAAAAATGGCATTAAACCCTGCAACAACAACAAGCAAATGAAAAATATAAAAGTCACTCAAGCACAAAAATTAAGTTACTCTGCCTGAGATGCATGCACATACAAATTTGTATGCATGCTATTGAAATAAAGTCCAAGAGTGAGGGTATAAGACAAAAGCAACTGAAAATTCACTCATGCATTAACACTGGGTCTAAGTGGCCAAGTGCTAGTATGGTTGAATTATTCCTCAGGAAAACCTTCAGAAAGAAACACCGACCCACAAGAAGCAACTTGTCAAGCTTTCTCACATACCAACATTGGCCAAATCTGTGATGCCCCCTCCTTTGCTTGTCAGTATTAAGTGAGCTACTCATGTCCCATTTGGCAAGTAGATTTATTGTTCTGAGTAAATATGTGTTCTTATAATAATAGTTTTGTAAATTATACAGATTCTAAATATCAGAATTATCTTGTTATAGGAACTAATCTCAGTACCATTGTTATGCTGTGTCAATATTACATTTTTCTTAATTATCCAAACTTCCAATTTTCTGAACATTATTGCATTTAATTTTGATATAGCTTTGGTTGAATTTTTGTCTTTTTATTGGACTTTGCATTTTCATAGTCTAGCTACATTTATTGTTCTTTAAATTTGACACTAAGCTTTCAAGTATGATGATAGTTTATATCTATACAAATGATGTTGATTGGCCCTCAGAAATTGCTGACATAATAAATATTCATAAACGAAGTTTTTCAAAACCTGAACAGATGCTGTTGAAGTGTGATAAATTCTGGTACCAATGATAATGTTGATTTGCATCAGAAATGTTTTGTACAATGAGAAAAATGACATCATCAGAAAATTTTGTCATTAATGTGAACCAGATTTAATAAAGATAATTGTCGCATTTAGTTCTTTCACCTTCCCATTTATTTTTATTACTTTATGTGGCCATTATAATTCATGTTTGAAAGAAAGAGTAGGATTTGTACCTTTCTGTTTTCATTATAGAACAGGTGCTGGCCTAAGTTTTCATAACTAAATCTAACAAATAATCCATATGTATTCAATATTGTTGCATTATATACAAGATCTAAACAAAAAAGAATCAACATTATAGACAATACTATGCTAGTTAGTCATCAAAGTGTTGATGTGACATAAAATGTCAAAAATGTAAACCAAACCAAATACTTGTTCATGACAGATTTATAGATGCATTTAATGTAGGTGAATATTTATTTTTTTAAAGGGTTACTGAAAGTTGTAATATTTTGGCATAATGCTGTATAATTATAACTTTTTTAATACTAATACTAATACATACATATTTTAAATTAGTTTTATATATCTTCTTTTAGAACAAGAGAGAACCGTACAACAGCTGAGCATCCTGCTGACCATGGCACAAGGCCAGTATCAGCCAAAGTAGGTCAGCTTCAGTTAAATACGACTCCTGTTAAAATCTCCCGCCGAGATTTACGACTTATGTCTGAAGCAGAAATCAGCATGAGGAGATCCAGTTTGAAGGAAAGTGTTGGGTCATCAACTGCTCCAAAAGGTAAGCTTAGGCATTAGAATTTTCCAAACATTTCACAGTGCTGGTTCATACATAATAATGATAATAATAATAATAATAATAATAATAATAATAATAATTAAAGAATTACTTCCCTTTTGTATTCTACAGAGACTTTTTAAAGTAATGTTAGCAGTACTACATAAACTTAAAGAGAAAGTACAGGATAATGTCCATCTTTATTATTGTTCATAATACATTACAATTTTAACTGTTTTTAAAATAATCTATCGTTTGGCATTCTGGTACATTGTTGTTACTTGATTATTATTTGTAATACATTACAAGTTTAACTGTTTTTTTTAAAAATCTATCGTTTGGCATTCTTTTACATTGTTGTTACTGCTGCTTGATTTATTGTTCATAATACATTACAAGTTTAACTGTTTTTAAAATAATCTATCGTTTGGCATTCTGGTACATTGTTGTTACTGTTACTTCATTATTATTCATAATACATTACAAGTTTAACTGTTTTTAAAATAATCTATCGTTTGGCATTCTTTTACATTGATGTTATTGCTGTTTGATTTATTGTTCATAATACATTATAATTTTAACTGTTTTTAAAATAATCTTTCGTTTGGCATTCTGGTACATTGTTATTACTACTACTTGATTATTATTCGTACAAGTATAACTGTTTTTTAAAAAATCTATCCTTTGGCATTCTGGTACATTGTTGTTACTTTTACTTGATTATTATTTGTAATATATTACAAGTTTAACTGTTTTTTTAAAAAAATCTCTCGTTTGGCATTATTTTACATTGTTGTTACTGTTACTTGATTATTATTCATAATACATTACAAATTTAACTGTTTTTAAAATAATCTGTCATTTGGCATTCTGGTACATTGTTGTTACTGCTACTGTGCAGTATGGGGCCTTTGTTACAGTCACACTGTTCCATAGTCACAGCACTCCTTTCACTTCGTTTGGGCCACTGCCAAGTTTCATGCATTTCACAACTTGGCTTTTTAACCCCAGTTTGTGTCAGTACTTTAATGTACTCGACTATTATGCCAATATATACTTCATACCAGCTTCCTACAGTGCATGTATGGAGTATCGAGTGATGTTTGTTATCATGACATCCTCAGGATCAAACTTGTCAAGTTTCGGTTATCAGGGTCCCTATATACCTTGTATCAGCCCTTTAGGTTCCACATACAGGTGTCAGACACACTTCATAACCCTACAAACTCCCACAAGTCTCTCTTCCTGAAGCATTCCTGTACAACAAGAAATTCAGAGCTGGGCTGGGGGAGTGTGCTGTGACAGGACTTGCCCCTGTTATGCCAAAGATTATTTTATATGTGCAGTAAAGTGTATATTGAACCTATGTATTGTGTGTTGTTTAAATTACAAGTCTAACTGTTTAAAAAAAATGTATTGTTCTGATACATTGTTGTTACTACTGCTGTGCAGTATACACTTTCGTTTTAGTCAAGCCCAACTGAAAACTATTTAATGTACTAACAGTTCTGGGAATATGCAGTTAGGAGTAATCAAAATAACAACAACATCGATGCATTATGCTATAGCAGATCAGAGTCGGTGTTACTTTACAGTTGCACTTGATGTATAAGCGACTATATATGGTATTTTGATATATAATTCAACGTAATACACCTGTACCTTTAAATTCCAGACCTAATTCACCAATAAACAAACAGGAAAGTTTATGCTCAATCTCTGGCATCTGTTGTGTGTATCATACCTCTATTACAAAAGGAGACCGCAGTTATTGCTGTAATGTATCTTGTTTCATTGTATTTGATTAGGATCATTGCCTGGTGCACTTAAAGTAAATATACATTATTTTAATATAAAATCAGGGCATTCATTATAAGCTTAGATGAACTATGTTAGGCACTAACCTGTATCCAGCCTATAAAAATTCAACAAAGATTACCCAGTTTGCTGCATTTTCAGGAAATTGTGTATTTGAGTGAATTGCCTTTTTGTAAGTTTTAGTGCAAGTGACCTTTCTAGAAATGCATACATACCAACCATTACGCTTTTGACGTAATCATTATGCTTTTTTCACCAAATTACACGTTATGCAATAAACGTATATGGATTGTGCTTTTTTGGTGTATATACACCTTCCCCAAAAATCAGTTATTTATTTTCTCATTTTTATCAACATTCAATTAATCCCACAGACCATATTTTATCACCTGTTTCGACTGCAGGGACAAACTTAAAGACCTAATTGTGTTTTTGTATCTTATATATTTACAGCATGTTTTTATGTTTTCCAATTTCATTGTTTTTGTCATTTGTTTTTTTGTAGTGTAGTCATATCATTATTGGTGGTATAAAGCGCTTAGAGCTTTGAAAGATTAGGCGCCGCTGTACATGGTCCTCATTATTATTATTACATTATTATTATTATTATTATATTTTAGAAGCCGCTTTCTGCGTAACTGCAATATAATAATACACTTGTCCATGAACTTGCATGTACTTTCCTAACAGTATTAGCACTTCAAGCTTCAAAAGATTAGGCACTATACAAAGTCCTCATCATCATCATTATTATTATTATTATTATTGTTCTTTTTCTTTTTATAGCAACTTTTGACCTCATTCTATTTATAGCAGCCGTATGGCTTAGTAAGGAAAGAACATTCTGATTTTCTAATTTCAATCTTTATGTGCAAATTCCTTGTTCTAAATTATATTTAATGGAGAACCAGTCATTTGGCGCTAAAATGTATATTTTAGTTTAGTTGATGCGTTTATGAGAGCAAAAATATCTCCTTTCAAATAATTTCACAGATGGATTACAAAAAGACAAAAAATAAACGAAACAAAAAATAACAGAATCCTCCAAATATTAAGACATGAGAGCAGCATCACGTGACATCTATTACAGGCCGTGTTAAAAGAATTTTAATATTTGGTGCTAAAAGTCTTCAGATGGATTCTAGTTGATGTGTTTGTAAAGCTAAAAGTGCTACATATGAAAACTTGAAGCAGTAAAGGATGTTTAAAGATGAGAGGGGCAAATAAATCATTACAATTTGTGCATGTTATATGTGGATTTTGCTTTTCTGCCAGGATTCTGCTTTTTGACCACTTGGATTATGCTCTTTCCTCGTCAGGGGTTGGCATGTATGGAAATGAATGAAATACAACACTTTCCTGTACAAAAGTCCTAAGATGTAATAACACAAATATTTTATTTTTTGTTTATGCTTTCTGTTAAATTTAAATATTTATCTTCATTGTTAGCAAATCTTCAGCAAATATTTAGAAAAAATAGTAATTATTTGTTAGTACTACAGCAGAATGAAATAACTGATTGCCTTATTTATTATAGTGATACTCTAATACTGATAATAAATTGTATCTTTTATTGTGTATTTTCAGCAAGCAGTCATAGCATGCTGTTGATTGCTATTTGTGCATCAGTGAGAGCACTTATTTTAATTGTAAAAACCAACTTGTATGCAAATTCATAAAACTATTCACAATATATTTAAATATTCAGCATGTGGCAAAGTGGTTGAAGGCACTTAACTTTACAAATCACTCACACATCTCAACTGCGTGAGTTCAAGTCAACAAATATGTGTATGTGAGAAAGCTTGCCAGTAAATTCCTGTGGGTTGATGGTTCTTTCGTTGGTCATCCTCGATTCTTCTGCTACTAATCATACATGCTATCATATAGCCTGTCATGTGCTGAAAAATGGCATTAAACCACACAAGACATTATTAGATTTTGAAGGTACTTTGTATCACACATATTTGTTGTTGTAGGGTTTAACGCCATTTTTCAGCACATGATTGGCTATACATGGTGGCCAGTATTAATGGTAAAGGAAGAACCCACTAACATAAACCCCACCCCCAAATCAACCACTGACCCATGAGAAACTACTGGAAAGCTTTCTCACATACCCACACTGGCCGAATCTCAGGCTCAGACCCAAGCAGACAGTGGTTAGATGGCACTGATCCCTAATGGAGAGTGCTTTATACCACTCTGGGCCCACACAAATTTGTATCTGTGCTTTAAATTCCTCCGCTGTGTCTGTGGTGACTGCCTTCAGAAGCAGATAGTTTCACTGATTTAGAGTTTGAGGATAGAAGGAATACTTAGAGTAATCTACTGTGGTCTGGTTGGTCCAAAATGAAAGGTTTTGAGTTTGTCTAATTCTAGAGTCTTTGAAGATCATTTCCTCTGATGGATATATAGCAATACAGTGATCATTTTTTTTATAGAAAATATAAAGTGTGCAAGTCCTAAGCAAAAAATAAATTAACTTACATGAGCTTGTTTGTATGCATATATTGAAGATCTTGTATTATTTTCATATTATTGTAGCTATTTTGCATATATTTATATTTTTTTAACTTTTGGGGGCTCAGATATATTGGTCTGCAATTGGGGCATGTTTTTTCATCACCTATGTCTGGTTTTTCTTTCTTTTTTCACAGATTCTCTGGACCCTGGTGAAAATCCCTGGAAATGACAGAATGTGTGTTTTCATTTTTTGGGAGATAAAATTCTTGGTAACCTGTACCAGCATGTATTACGATTGTAGACTGAACTACTGACTTGACACTGCTCAGTACCTGTGATGTCCTAATGATGAAAACAATTTGAGTTGCAGTCTACATTCCATGTAGTGTTCCATTAAGTCATTATACACTAGGACACACAATGATAGAATTAATGGCAACTGGATCTGTTTGGAGCTGTATCCGAAGAGGAATTTAGTTCCACCGTGTTTGTTATTGACAAGTTCATAGGGCTTTTCCTGTAAAATGTGCTTGGACCCAGGGAATGTGGAGTAGTAGTAGATCCAGTTTAGCATGTTGTATCTGATTTATATGAACTCTTCAGGTAATCAGAGACCATGACATATATATTGAAAACTGTGCCTTTCCAAGGTGCTGCATACATTATGAAACAGCCCTTGCATGAAGGGCAGGTCACTTTGTTTGAACTAATTTTGAAAATGGGATTAAGATCTGTAATTTTGTATCTTCCGAGAAAGTCCAGACAGATTGTTGAATTTAAGATACAAATTCAAAATTAATTCTATCTTATTTTTCATTTACAAATTTCTTTCAGCTGTCATGTGGGCCTTTATCTGTGGATAGTTTTGCATGAAAAACTGTCATTTCTAACCTGTCATAAGTCATTTTTATTGGACATATTCCATTTGAATAAATCCAAAAATATCAGTGCTGAAGCTAACAACCAACTACCTAAATTGAAAATAAAATCAAGGATTTATTTTGTGATTCTAGAATAATAATCAAAACTCAGATTTACACTATTGACTTGTATATGTTGAACCCACACCAATAGGGTTTTCATGGCTGCATGTTGGGTTATATTGGTTATACATGTAATAGGGCTCATGGTTACTAAATAAGGGTTAGTGATATTGGTTATACATGTAATAGGGCTCATGGTTACTAAATAAGGGTTAGTGATATTGGTTATACATGTAATAGAGCTCATGGTTACTAAATAAGGGTTAGTGATATTGGTTATACATGTAATAGAGCTCATGGTTACAAAATAAGGGTTAGTGATATTGGTTATACATGTAATAGAACTCATGGTTACTAAATAAGGGTTAGTGATATTGGTTATGCATGTAATAGGTCTTATGGTAAATCAACCATGCATGCATAATTTTTATTATAAGAAACTGATTTGCACACACTTCATAAAACATTTAAGTGTAAGTTTGATCAGTATTTCTAGAATCTTGGATACACTGTTAAAGTTATCATTGTCAGAATATTATAAATACTTGTAGAAAAAGGTGCTGACAGTCTGTTCAGTGCCAGCCTAAACTGGGTAATTTTGCGTAGGTAAGATTGGATTAGTGATGTTTTTGTGTCCTATCGAGTTTTAAATTGTAACTACCGATAAATATCGGTTACACCTGGATTATATTTGTATGCAAGTATAATGATTAGGAATTGTTTGTAAGTACTTTCTGTTTTTAATGTTCAGGTCAACCCATTGTTTAGATGATCAAATATTAACTGAAGACCTAGTCCTGTGCATTCCCCATCTCTTGCTTCCATCAGTTATGCCAATAAATTTGAACTGACCAGTCAATTCGCATAAATTTGAACTGACCGGTCAATTTGCATAAATTTGAACTGACTGGTCAATTCGAATAAATTTTAACTGACCAGTCAATTCGCGCCTTAACTGCCACTTTATTGGCTACCCACAGTATTCTCCATCCATCAAAAATACTCAATGAATAAATGAAATGTAAATAATGATCACATGTCTTCAGCATCTGCCATCTTTGTCAAAATGTTTCAGTTAGACAATTATTGACCATCTCTAGTAATAATGGTAAGCATTATCTTGGCTTAATTTAACCTAGGCAAAGCATTTTGAACATACCACCAGTCACAGTTTCAGCTGACTGGCTTTAAGGCCATTAACAATGATAGCCAGTATAACAACACAAATCACCATGAATGCAGTTATACTAATTAAAAGTAAGCTGATGTAAGCAAGAGTAAAATGTTGAGATTTATGTGGAGGGGAAGATCTGTATGCCTCATATCGAGTTATAAAATCAGATGGAATCCCATAAGTGTAAAACAATTGATACTGTTAAGGAATAGATCATGCATGGGTTGTTAATCAAATTAATACTGTGTGTATTGCTATATATTGTTGAAATTAAAACATTTGTGTGTTCATTAGTACTTTCAAGACTGGACAATTGTAACTCAATTCTGTCTGGTTCATCTCAATATCAACTACAGAAACTTCAAAAGTTGAAAACATAGCTGCTTGAATCATCTTTAGAGTACCATGATCAGAGGACACCTCCCTGCTGCTCTGTACCCTACACTGGCTATCCATTCAATCCAGAATCAAACACTAAATTTGTTCTCTGTGCTAAGTTTCACTGACAGACTCTAGTCCAGCATACCTATCTGGCCTTACCCATGTGTACACACCAGCAAGATACTTACACTCCTCTTCTGATAATCATGTACTCATTGTTCCCACTGTGAAAACAAAGTCATATGGACAACGTTCTTTTGCATACCAGGGCCCAGCAACATGGAATGAATTGCCCATTGAAATTAAACACAAAGACACAGTGATCCTTTTCAAGAATGCTCTTAAAACTCACCTTTCTCAACTGCAGGAACAAACTTAAAGACCTAATAATATTTCCTTCCTTAAATATTTTCAGCATTATTTGTTTTCTAATTTCGCTGTGTTTTTTTTTTTTGTTTTTTTTTTTTGTAGTTATATCATTATAGATGTTGTAAAGTGCTTAGAGCCTCTAAAGATTAGACACTATACAAAGTCTTGATTTTTATTAATAACAGAAGAATAAAGAATAAACCTTCTTGTTTAGGATAAAAAAAAATCTTACACATTTTCTCACATTTCAAGATATTTTGTTCATTTCATGTAGTATTATGAATCCTTCCGTCTATCATAAAGTCTTGTGAATGGGTCTTGTCATGTAGTTTTTGATGGATTACCATGAAACTTGGAAAACATTATTGTCATTACCTGAAGTTGTGCAAATCAGTTTGCTCCTGCAATGTTGCTAATAGTGTTCTTATTGCAACAGAATGCAGTAAACAACCAAATCTTGTGAAGACAGTAGTCTCACTGTTTTTGATGGATTGTCTAAAAAGGTGGTAGATGTTAAATTTCATTATCTTAAGATGTGTGCGTATGTAAAGTTCTGTCCTTGCACAATTTCTTTTTAGAGTTATGGCACTTTTCGTTCGGAATCTTGTGAACAGTTTATCTTGCAAATTTGTTTTTTTATGGATCACTATGAAATGTGGTACATATTTTGTTCATCATATAAAATACACGTTAACAAATCCACAATTTTAAGTGGGTATATTATGCTATAAAGTTAACCATCTGTTTATTAATTAATTAATGGCCCATAACTTCATAATGGTTAGATTGATTTTAATGAAAATTTGCCAAAGATATTTTCATACATATTTGATGCCAGACAGTGTCTGACATACTGTAGCCATGTCCTTTGTTATATGGTCAAGTGCACAGTAAGGGTACATATGTCTCTGACTTGTATCCTTGTACTAAAACATTTGAACTATTGGAGATATTTTAATCAAACTTAAGCCATTTTTTTTATACCACAACTATACAGATTTAGTCAGAACATCCAGGACTTTTTATATTCAGTTAAGAAAGAAACCTGTATAATCTACTGCCGTTGGAACTACTTTGTTCATACGGTGCAATGTAGGTGCAGGAGACAAAAAATCAGTGTCTGCCACTTCTGTTACAACACATGTGGCACACTCTGCTAGAGGCCAATCATCAAATCCATCAATTTTATGCACATATATCCACAAGACCACTTTGGTAGCCTAAGTGGTTAGAGCATCCACCTCAAATGTGGGAGGTCATAGGTTTGAAAACTTATAAAAATGATACTTAATGCTGCCTCACCTGGTGCTCAGCATTAAGAGGTTAGTGTTATGACTGGTCAGACTGGTGTCAGGATGATTGTGACTGGGTGGGACATGATGCTATATGTCTGTGGCATAATGCCCAGTGCTAGATATCACTGTATACTGCCACACTGCAGATAACATACCAATATGACTGACTTTTTTTTAAAGTTCTTATAAATCCAAATCACACACACACACATTTCAACAGCTGCATGTTAGACTATTTTGTGACTTGACAGAATGGCAGAACAATGTTTTGGTCATAGATTGAGAGTAAAGTAGCATAGCCGGGCCCCCTACCTCAGATTCAAGGTCATGGCAGTGGAAGTTATTAATCTGATATCTCAGTATATGCACAAGTTAGACATATCATGTGCTATTTGCAGTATTTGTATTGTAAAAGCTTTTGCCTTTTTTGACTTACAGCTGGATGCAATATATGACAGAATTTTGTGAGTGCACCTACTCTGATAGTTTTCAGTGAATTGCTTGAAACTTAGTACATAGTATGGTCATCAGAAAAAGATAACCATGTTGACCATTTGATGTACTGATAACCATGTTGACCATTTGATGTACTGATAACCATGTTGACCATTTGATGTACTGATAACCATGTTGACCATTTGATGTACTGACTATTGTCAGAGAAAGATAACCACGTTGACCATTTGATGTACTGATAACCATGTTGACCATTTGATGTACTGACTCTATTGTCAGAAAAAGATAACCATGTAGACCATTTGATGTACTGATAACCATGTTGACCATTTGATGTACTGATAACCATGTTGACCATTTGATGTACTGACTCTATTGTCAGAAAAAGATAACCACGTTGACCATTTGATGTACTGATAACCAGGTTGACCATTTAATGTAAAGATAACCATGTTGACCATTTGATGTACTGATAACTATGTTGACCATTTAATGTACTGACACTGTTGTCAGAAGAAGATAACCATGTTGACCATTTGATGTACTGATAACCATGTTGACCATTTGAAGTACTGACACTATTGTCAGAAGAGACATCTACTTTTTACAACTTTGAATCATGGGATATGCAAGTTCATATTTACATGGTCAGATTACTCTCAGTTCATAAAAATTTTCTTTTAAGCTGAGTAGTAGATGTGTGTAGGACATATGTCTTCGTGTTTATGTCACTTAGAATCCATGACACATTTATTCTGTATGGATCAGGATATATAAACATTTTTCAGCATTATTACATGGTATTGAATCTGACTTTCAGGCTACATAATACTTGTAGGTGTATATATATATATAACACAATACCATAGTTTTTTACATGTGGAATTCTCATTGTAACATTTTCAAATCACAGTATGAGATAATGGTGTGAGAGGGAGAGAGAATTATATATTTCTTTTTAATGGGGGGGGTATTTTAAAAAGGATGCATATACCAAAATATTAGAAACTTCTACTTATAAAATGTTTGTAACATACTCTGCGTTATTATGTTGTAAGGCTACACACACACACACACACAGAGTGTTGTTTTCTGCAATACATGATGTGATTGGTGGGCTACATGGTGCTGCAGTATATAGATATTCATACAAGTTTAGTTTTCCACAATACACAAAGTGTGCTGAATGCTGTTGTATTTTCCATGAAAATTAAGATGGAAGTTGCTTGACATTACTAATGAACTAATTTCTGTAAACTAGAGATATGCAGATTTAATTCTGGAATGAATGTGTGCGTGTGTGTGTTTATATAGATGAATGAATGAATGAGATGAATACATCTGCATTTAAATATGATTCAGAGATCCGTAAAAGAAATAGCTTTTTTTTTGTCATGATCACATGTATATAGTAAAACCAGCCCTAAAAGATACCTGACTTCAACAGACAACTACTCATAATGGACAGATTGTCATTATACTGTTTTAACAAATAATACTATATTAGTATTGAAGTAGCAGCAGACACCTGTTTAAAATGGTCAGAAAAAGTAAGTTCAATTTTTTTGTCCCTAGCACGGTTTTAATGTATTAATGAAAACATTTTAAATAAACGTGGCTTTGGAGTGGTTTTACTGTATTGTTATTTGTTTAGTTGGAATAGAATTAAAGTTAAAAATGTTTTTGAAGATAAAAAAAACGTGATGTGCTGATTCATTTGGTCAAAAAGGTTCATAAAACATGAAATATATCAAACGTGGTTTTTTTTAAATGAAAATTCAGATATTTATCTCATGTTTGTTTTACTGTATGGCCATTACAAGAACAGACTAGGTGCTTCATATTATTTCTGCATTTACATGATTTTGTGGGTGTGTTTCTAAAGGTATGGGTTTGCCATATAAACAGAGATTGATTGTTATTTTTATTGTTTATTTGTGTTTGACATGAAGTTTTATTAGATAGTTGATGTTAACCTGTCAAATTGTGATTTTATTTATTTTAGATTTCTTTGATCTAGAATTTAAACCTTAGAAATCAGCCTATACTCTAGATATGGAATATTAGGAACTAAATTTATAGAAATCCGTTGATGTCATTTTAGAATTTGATTTTTTTTTTTCTTGTTGGTTCTAAGAGCACTTTTAACACTATATCTTGCCTAGAAAGTGTGAGCTAAGTGTCTTTCCCCAAGAAAGGATGAAGGCAGCCAACCCAGGCTTGTCTAGGTGGGTATTGAATCCATGGCCATTGGATTATGAGCCAGACCCTTACTGTCTGAGCTACCATGGCTACTGAATTTAGAATTGAAGACACTATTGAAGATAATATGAAAATTTATACAATGACCCTAATCATGTGGTCAGCATATTAGGAATTAAATGCTTCCAGATCAACGATAACCTAGCTTACTGGGGCCCCGAGTGGTCTAAAGCACTCTCCATTATGGATCACTGCCGTCTCACCTCTGTTTGTGTGGATTAGAGTTACATATTCAGCCAATGTGTGTATGTGAGAAAGCTTGTCAGTAGTTTCTTGTGGGTATGTGGTTATTTCTCGGAGTTTTCCTGGATTCTTCCTCCACCATTAATACTGACCGCCATGTATAGCCTATCGTGGGCTGAAAAATGGCATTAAACCCTACAACAACAACCTAACTTACTAATTAACATTACATTTTCTTTAAAATTTAAGTTTTCTTTTGAAAATTTACTGCTTTTTGGGGAGATAAATTTTGGCATTATTGAAATTCTTATTCTTGAAAACTAGTTAATAGATACAGAAATTTGTTACAGAATTTTATACATGTTATAAAATGAAACTGGCAATAGTAACAAACCATAAGTTGATTGTGTTGATTTCTTGTCGGCTGACAAACTTTGCAACCTGATCAATACTTAGTAATAAATGAAAATGTATCAGGTTTGAGAGTAGGCAGCCGTCCATTGGAATGTTGTATAAAAACATAACTGACATCTACTGTTAGCTAGGTGGAACCTTGGGTTGCATTAGCTGCTGTCATATCATAGATACACATAGGTCGGGTTCACCTGCACACTCACAGACCCAGATCTGTTATTGCCTAATGTGCTGGCTGATATGGGTTTGTGCTGTTTATTCGGACTAATCAGAGAACAAATAAAATACACCCTGATCTGGCTGTGCATGATGTTACAACAGATCAGGGTCTGCAGATCGACTTGACTTTTTCTCAAGTATGTTAGTTATTGCATGTGGCAGCATGTCAGAAAGAATTTCTTCTGTTTTTCTTTACTGAGCAAATAAATACAGTATATAAATTATCCTATGTGAAAACCATTGGGTTCAATCAATGCTGTCATTTTGGCAGTCATAAATTATGTTGTATTACTTGGGTACATTTCCATTTGTTTGTTTAAGGATTGCAAGATTCGTCTTTGTTAACTTCGTTTTTTTTTTCAGCCATAGATCATAGCAAATTTATGCCTTTGAAAATGCTTCCTACTTTTTTAAATGTTAAGTATTCTATAAGTTTCATCACTAAAAATTTATTTAATTTCTGTTCATATATCTGCTTGCATTTTGGTTGTGCATAGTTTATTTTCTGTGGGTACTAGTTGTTTGCACAGTTTTGTGTGACTTGAAGAAAAGCTCTCATTTGAAGTTGGTTTTCTATATACTGTAAATTTTACTACCAAACTTTAAATTTCATCCTCAGTAAACAAATGTACATATTGCTGTTTAAGATTTTTAGACATCTGTTTTAATTAAGTGAAATATATTTTCAGATGGGGAACTTGCACCCCCAGCATTGTTTCTGACCAATAACATGCTTCATTGATTCATATATATGATCAGATTTCTATGTTTTACTGTATTGTTATTTTGTAGTTACCAGATTTGTTTGCTGATAAGTCATACTTAACTGCAACTGAAGAGACCCTGATCTATCATTGCATAATGCAACAGCAGATTTGGATTTACAGGTTTTTTTGGGAATAATCTCTGGAACATACTGCATACACCCTGATATCCAAATGCATTATGTGATAGATCAATCAGGCCTGTGTTGTTTGCAGTTGGGCTCAACTTGTATGTGAGTATAGATGATAAATGTATTGTACCGTTGAAATGGAATAAATGGATCAGCCTGTTTTTGAATGCTTGAATCCCAACCTTTTTTAAGTGGTGTGGAGTTGTCTACCTTGAAAATTACATATCAATTTGTCTGTGTGTAAAATAATTGACTTTGGGATTCAGATATGCAGGATATATAAACATCATAGACTGAACACTATTTTGAACCATTTGAGCGAAGTTTCATAAATGTACATTTATGTACATGTAGTATGTACATGTAGTATGTACATGTAGTATGTACATGTAGTATGTACATGTACATGTACATTAGTGTGTTTGTGGTTTATCTCTAAGAAAAAAAGAAGGAAAAGTGATCTCTTATCATCCACATTAAAAATGTTATCCATTTTGTGAATATTTTTGGTTGTAATATCAACTTTACAGGAAAATGTTTCAATCATTTTACAGCCTATTTTAAATTTGAAATTTAAGTTTTTAAAGTCTAGCTTCCGTCCACATGTTAAATTGCCTGATGTATATATTATAGTAATTTGATCTGCTTGTTTTTTATTTGAATATTACTGCACATATGTGAATTCTCATGAATTTTAAATATTTTTTACTAGTATATACACATATTTTTGCCGTAAGATAGCATTAGTTTTAAATTTCTAGGTTATATAAGGTGATATCGTCTTGCAGGTTGTCCTGAAACCCATTTTGTGTATTCACTGTATTAAAAAACCTTTAAAGAAAGTCTCATGAAACATTATGCTGATACAGTGGTTTGTATGCAAGTGTTTGTTGCATATGGAAAGTCATGTGTGAGTATTCATTACATATCAAGGGTCAAACATGAGTGTTCATTACTTATTAAAAATTATGCTGTTGTATTTTTACATGCTCTGAGCTGCTTGTAGTGAGTGGTATAATTCAATTATTAAACAGGTTTCACAACCTTCATTGTTAGGTTTGCACCAGATGCCACACAAAACCAGGTAACACAGTGTTATAACATATTCTTAATTCTATGTTACCTTTTTGTCAGTTTTAGAGATGAAATATGCCTTACATTAATTTAAAAAATACTAAACATTATAAGTGCACATGATAATTATGTATTTACTTAATCTAGCACAGACTGTAATGAATGAAAATCGGATATTCTGATTATCAGAGATTTACATATGACTTTGCAGTTTCCTTTTTTTTTTCTTAATGTGACACTAGATTTTATGATGCCAATTTATAATGTTTCTTAATTTTTAACTTATTGGAAATATTTGTATATAAATCATTATTTTATGAATATCACATATAGATTCCATTGTCAGAACTTTATGTCATAGGTAAAGGTCAAGGTCACTTTTTATGGCAATCCCATTTATCATGTTTGTGCTTTGCTTTTTATACCGCATGAAAATGTAGCCAACTAGGCATTTTGTGTGTATGTCACATTATTGATTTTGTCAAGTTAACATTTACTGCCACATATCACTAACTTAAGTCAGACCAATGATTATTGACTGATCCATACTGTACATGACATTTTCCCATATTGTCCTGTACAGTGGATAAAATATTGTATGGCTTTGAAGGTGCACCTCTTTAAGGGGTAAGAGTAGATATCCTATTTTCTTCACAGAAAGATTATTTACAATTTAAATTTGCATTTTTAATTTTTAACCGCCACATGATCAAGTAATGTTTGTAAATGACTAATTAAAAGGAATTTACATCATTTAAGCAGATTTTTTATTAATTTTTTTTTTTTTTTTTTTTTTATCAAAGTACACAGGAATTCCTGTTTATGAACTTGGCTCCTGGGCACAGTTCACTTTTTGATCAGCACCGAACTTGTGTTTCTCAGTATTGTTTTGTTTTGTTTGTTGTTTGGTGTTGTTTTTTTACAGAGTAAGCTTTGTGTTGCTACATATTCAATTAATTCAGTCTTTTTTTAATGATTTACAGTTACTGTAACCACTACTGTATCTGTAACCATAATGTGAATGGACAAATACCCCAGCCTTTTGTTTCCTTTTATGGGCTGTGGTGGTTCAGGCAATTGAATTCCTGACCAAAAGGATGTGGGTTTGATTCCCACAATTTAATCAACCCAGATCAGCTACCATGATTTGTCCTTCTGTCAGGCACTTTTATTGCTCCAGCATAAAATAACTTAAGAAAGACCATACCAAACCACAACTTAGTGGCTGCAGCTTTTACCCCTTTTGTATTTTTATGTACATGTATGTAGTTGCTCTTGTTTAAATTATTTATTTTATTTTAATCATACTGTTGTATGTTTATAAACCACAAATATAATGCATTTTGTAAAAGTGTAAAAAATGGTTGCAGATGTATCAGAGCTATTTCTTGTGATCTCACATTGCCTGTATGGTACATATCACTGAATCTCATTCAATCGCATTGTTCATCCTTTGTCTTACTTCATGTTTTTAGTAGGAGTTATTATATTCGGCTGAGTGACAAATAAAAGTTTGAAAGAATCTCGTGTAATTGACTAAATTCTGTCATGAAACCTGTCATTTCATATTCATGTAGTTTTCTGTTCATTCATACATCTTGATACATTTTAGCTTTGTATCACCATAGAGCATATTTCTGGTTCATAACATTCAGGTATATTTTCGTTAATGACACTGTACTAAATGGTATGGAAAAATGAGATCAGATCAAAAAATGGGGGAAGATTAAACAGACTATATATTGGTTTGGGTGTCCAGGATTAGATGGTAAAAAGAATCTTTTGAGAGTTTATCCTAGTTGTAACAAAACAATGATAAAGACATTTGTTTTATTGATGGAATTTCAATCCTTTAACAGTCTTGAATTTGTAACACTCATTACTAAAATTTGCACCGAACTATTTGAGAACTGAGAAACAAAAGGGGAACCAAGAGCATTTAACAATATTTGTAGTCGATACTACACTAAAACAATTTACTGACTTCATCTGAACATATAAGTCGGAATGTATTTATTTTTTGTTCTGTCCTGTGAAGACAGCACTGATTATCCAATTGGCTGGACCTACCAGGAGAGTAAACAATAGACTCATGACCACGAAACTCCATCTTATATGGAAGAAAGCATCTTATTATCACCAGTTACTATGCTCATACAATAACCATCCCAGATGAAGTGAAGGTCAAGTTCTATGAAGATATTCACTCCATCATTGCTGACATTCCAATGACAAATAAGCTCGTTATTTTTGGCGATTTCAATGCAAGAGTAGGCTGTGATCACATTGCCTGGGATGGAGAGCTAGGAAAGTATGGAGTGGGTCACTGATCCAGACTTGCACTGAGCATGAACTGCTGATCACCAATACAGCCTTTCACCTCTTAACCTGTAACTGGACATCATGGATACACCCTCGTTCTAAGCACTGACACCTCATTGACTACATCATTGTCAGGAAGAGGGACAGGCATGATATGCATGTGACCAAATCATTGTGTGGCACTGACTGCTGGATAGACCACCACCTTATCATCACCAAGCTCAACATATGCATTCAACACAAAAAAAGCCCATTGGGAAAGGAGGCTCCTTAACGACTGAACATCACCAAGTTTAAATGCGCCAGTACCAAACAGTCTCTCATGGATTCCCTGGAAGAATGTTTGAAATCCACCCCTCCTGACAATCAGAATGTGGAAATCCACTGGGCGCCATTCAGAGAGCTGGTCTACAGTACAGCTTTGGAAATCTAGGACCAACAACCAGAAAGGACCAAGACTGGTTTGATGAGAACTGCAATGAGATCAAACAGTTGCTGGATGAAAAACACCGCCTATTTCAAACCTACCTCAACAAACCCAAGCCCACCTCTAAGAAAGATGCATCCAACAATAAATGCAGAACTCTACAGCAGAAGCTCTATCAGATGCGATGCACATGGCTGAGCAACAAAGCTGATGAGATTCAGTGCTACGTAGATCAGCACGACATGATGAACTCTGAAAGAAGTGTATGAACCTACATCCTCTGGATCATCCCACACTAATTACTGACAATGAGAACACTTTAATAGCATCTTGAATCACCCTTCATCCATCATTGATGAAGTCATCATTCATCTCCCCCAATTACCCACCAATGAAGCACTGGATGACTCAGAAAACAATTCGTCTGTTCTCCAGTGGCAAAACACCTGGTTCAGACTCCATCCAAGCTGAAGTCTACAAGGAAGGGGGCACAGTCCTGATAGAAAGGCTCCACCAACTGTTTTTACTAATGTGGCAACAAAGAGACAGGCCGATAGGAATTCAAAGACGCTTCCATAATCCACCTGTATAAGTGCAAATGGAACTGCCAGGCCTGCGATAACCACTGGGGCATATCCTTACTCTCAATTGCAGGAAAGATACTCGCCAGAATCCTACTGAACCGCCTTACTACACACCTTGACCAGGGACCACTGCCAGAAAGCCAGTGTGGATTCCGAAAAGAACGTGGTACCATTGACATGGTGTTTACTGCAAGGCAGCTACACAAGAAATGTCAAGAGCAAAACACCAACCTCTTCTCCATCTACGTTGACTTGACAAAGGCCTTTGATACTGTCAGTAGAAAAGGATTGTGGAAGTTAATGGCCAAGTACGGATGCCCAAGAAAATATATATCCATGGTGCAGCATTTCCACGATGGCATGCATTCACGAATCAAAGGACAATCGAAAGACATCGGAACCATTCCAAGTGACCAATGGCGTCGAGCAGTGTTGTGTTCTGGCACCGACTCTGTTCAGTCTATTGTTTTCCGCCATGCTGACTATTGCTTTCAGAGACGGAGAGGTTGAAGTCGGCATCAGGTACCATACTATTGAATCCCAGGAGGCTTCAAGCTTCAAGCGAAAACCAAGGTTATAACAGATACCATCAGGGATTTCTTATATCTGATGTCTGCGCCCTCAACGCTGGCTCAGAAGCCGACCTACAATGCAGCCTTGACAAGTTATCCTGCTCCTGCACAAGCTTTGGTCGCACCATCAATACCAAGAAGACTGAAGTTCTGCATCAGCCCTATGTTGAGCCCATCATCACTGTCAACGGCTATAAAACTCAACGTAGTGAACTGCTTCACATACCTTGGCAGCACACTGTCACAAACTCAACGTAGTGAACCGCTTCACCTAACATGGTAGCACACTGTCAAATAGCGTCACGATTGACGACGAGGTGAACCTTCGCCAGAGCCAGCGCAACTTTCGGCAGATTGTATGCCAATGTCTGGAATAGAAGAGGCATCAGCATCGAGACCAAACTAAAGGTCTACATGGCAGGTGTGATCCCCACACTACTTTACGCAGTTGAAACGTGGATGGTTTACCAACACAATGCCAGGAAGCTGAACCACTTTCACACCACATGTCTCAGGAAAATCCTCAACATCAAGTGGCAGGACAAAGTTGCAGACACAGGTACTCGCCCACGCAGGTCTCCCCAGCATCCACACTATCATGATCCAGTGACGGCTACGCTGGGCGGGGCATGTTGGACGCATGCCTTACCACCGGCTGCCTAAGAGACTGTTCTATGGCGAGCTACAGCAAGGACAGCGTTCCCGAGGAGGTCAGAAGAAACGGTTCAAAGATAATCAGAAAGCTGCATTGAAATATATAAATCCTAATTCCTGTTTGCAAACAGCAAGCGATCAAGTCACTTGACGGGGCCCCGAGTGGCCGAGTGGTCTAAAGCGCTCTCCTTTACGGATCACTGCCATCTCACCTCTGTCTGCGTGGGTTCGAGTCTCAGATTCGGCTAATGTGGGTATGTGAGAAAGCTTGCCAGTAACTTCTCGTGGGTCAGTGGTTCTTTCCGGGGGTTTTCCCGGGTTCTTCCTCCACCGTTAATACTGGCCGCCATGTATAGCCTATCGTGTGCTGAAAAATGGCGTTAAACCCTACTACAACAACAGTTACTTGGCGTTCATCTGTGCACAAAGGCTTCGAGTTGTGCGAATCTAGCAGAACAGCAGCTGCAGAGCTGAAGAGGCAAGCCAGAAAAGCATGTGTCATCATTCCTCCTGGAGATGTCCCACTCATCCGCTGTCCCTTGTGCAAACGAACATTCCGTGCAAGGGTTGGCCACATTAGCCACCTGCACATGCACAGAACAGAACCAGCCCCTCCAGCCTTCGAATGACTTGAGAGCTCCTCATCGAATCGACGGGCGAACAACAACCAGTGGCGTCGCTAGGGGCGTGCGGGGGGTGCGGACCGCACCGGGTGACACCATCTCAGAGGGGTGACACCAAAATAAAAAATTGCAAATTTTACAGAGCACACACTGCTCGGTCTAGTCGGATTTCGTAAGCAGATAACCGATCATAGATGACTAGCAGGCACATGGTGCCACCATGCAGTCTGCAGAGCGTCTGGTGCTTGGTGGAAGTCTGGAGGGGTGACATCATGAGTTTACCGCACCGGGTGACACCAACCCTAGCGACGCCGCTGACAACAACAACGCTATTTTTCAGCACATGTGAGGCTATACATGGTGGGCAGTATAAATAATGCAGGAAGAACCCGAAAGAAAAAAAACGTAAATAACCACCGACCCACGAGAAGCTACTGACTGACACGCTTTTTCAGACAGAGGTGAGACAGCAGTGATCCGTAATGGTGAGCATTTCAGACCACAAGGTCACTCGTGGCCCCTCCCAAGATAAAAGTTCACGAAACAGGAAGTGGATAATCCGAAACCGGAAAGATGAGATGGACGTAGAGTCTCAGTTTTAGTCTTGACCCTAATTAAATTTACGTCAATGCCCTTTTTTTCACCAGCTGAACCTCTCGTGCATAAGCGAGTAGATTAAAAAGATAGTTAAATAAAGATAAAATCTCCAGTCAATGAATATAAGCATTGCAGTCATCAATAACTTTGCAAAAGACAATGATTGGGTACGTAGGGAATTTGGACGAAAGGCAAAATAGTACCATATTATATCCATTATATTACTTGAGAGAAAATGAAGAAAAAAAAAGAATTATCTTGAAATAAGATACAAATAAAATTACACACACACACACACACACAAAAATACACCCTCAAAAATATGGTCATTACCTTCTAGTAAATGTATTTTCTATGTATATGTGTGAGTTGTTGTGTAAGTTGTAATCTAAACATTGTACCTAACGTGGAATGATTTTAAAAAGTTGTATTTGGCTCAAGTATCTTTCATAAAATTCAGTGTGTCCACCACGTGACATGTGTCGAACATGTTATTAAAGATTGATAAATATACTTAACTTTTTAAAAACAATAGTGTGGACATAATAATATAACCGCGGTACGAAATTGTTTGTGGCACCCGTCATCCCACTACGCATCGGTTGGTGTGGAAACAGTATGCTACTTATGTAGGTAACATCTATAATTTATGTATTGGGGTGTGTATTTAACAAATGGCCTTTAATGTTCGTAGCATACAAAACTTAAGTTGTTGCACTCTCTCTCGCGCGGCAAGACAGGTCTCTTTGACACGCTTCTGAGCGAACTTAAATGATTAAAAGATCACGCGAATCAGCTTAAGATATATGTGATTGCGTCAACTATCCCGATAGAATTACCTTTTGTCAGCACTATTGCATTTACCCAGATTGTATTTAACCTTAAATACACCAGCGGCGCAACAGTAACCACACTGATTTAGAAGTGAACGGGCGGATTTCCAAGTTACTGCTGCCATGGCTAACGACGATACATCAACGAGGAAAGCCAAAAGTATAGAGTAAGTAATATACTACTACTACTACTACTACTACTACTACTACTACTACTAATAATAATAATAATAATAATAATAATAATAATAATAATAATAAATTACAACACAGTGAACTCTGCATAACCAATATTAGAACAAGAATGTGAAATTTCCGATTATAAGAAATGATCCAAATGTACAACAACATAAAATGCAAACATACAGTTTGCTCGGTACCGCCAAAATGACAATAAAAT
Source organism: Unio delphinus (assembly GCA_029339505.1). Classification (NCBI taxonomy): domain Eukaryota; kingdom Metazoa; phylum Mollusca; class Bivalvia; order Unionida; family Unionidae; genus Unio; species Unio delphinus. The sequence goes on from JAQISU010000071.1 coordinate 9,047,007, forward strand.
GATGTTTGTATTGAACCCGTTAAATAATTTAACGATCTATTTCAGTTTATTTTCGCACTAATCGTTATGGTAATTATTTATTAAAAGTATTAACGTTATTAATATATATATATATATATATATATATATATATATATATATATATATATATATATACACACACACACACACACAACTAGCTGATTACAAATGAACGCTATACAAATGGAAATAAATTTCGTAATCTTTCGAATGCTCTCATTTTGTCGTTCATTTATACACCGATACCTTTTAACGTACAACGAGGTAAAAGCGAGCTCTTAAGACCCATCGGCCACTCTGGGTCCCCAAATGAATTGTGAATTATGCTTTCTTTTCTTGAATAATAAGCACATCTAGCAAGTGAATTTCCACGCAATATTGTACAATACCAATCGAACAATACCAATCACACACACACACACAGTGCGAAAATGGCTGGAAGAAAAAAAAACGATAACTGTTTGAATATTAGA